>CM050888.1:44220621-45420621 GCA_027725995.1 Rhynchospora tenuis | reverse complement strand
TTTTATTTTACATAATGTGTATATTTTTCCTGTGGTTTTTGGTACCATGTCCTAAACAACCAAATACCAATCAGTGTCGGTTGAGTGTTGGTTGATCTTTAGTTACATTCTTTCTGTTTTTTATTTTATTTAGATTATGCCAAACTCTTTGTTTCCTTGCTCAGTTAAGAGCTCAACTAATACCTGAAGACAAAGTTACCCAAAGTATACTAGCATAATAGTGCCATCTTGGGGTTACCAGTAGATGAAGCTAATTCAATGAGTTAACAACATTCCATAGGAAAAATAAACATTGGCGAAACTTCGCTACAAGGAAAGAAGCATACCACTTCTTTGAGCTTCTCGTTTCTGGAACCGGTAGAAGTCAAGAGCAACCTCCTTACTCTTCTTCTTGGACATTTTGTCGAGCACAGCAGCTGGTGCAACTGAACCTACAGTAGTTCCACTTTCAGCATGTGTTGTCTTCTTCCTGCCTTTATGGTGTACCACAACTGTCCAGCCCCCTTCTGCTGCTGCTGCTTCTCTCTCTTTCTTTTCCTGTTATAAGCACAATTTTGATGATTATTCTTGAAATATATAAAATCCTATTTGCTTATTTGAATAACCAATTCATCAAGCCCGAAGTGTAAATGAAGAAAAAAAGGTCTTATGAGACAATTGTATATATACCTGCTCCAGTTTTTCCTCATGAGCAGATATGAAATCATCTATCTGTTGTTGAAGTGCATCAATCGCTGGTCTGCTCTCCTTGTATTCCCTAAGCCATTCTGTTGAAATTATCCTCTATTGAGTACATTACATTATATTGTTACATAATAATATCATATATACAGCACAGCAATGTCAAATCTACAACACTACAGAAAATAATTCCCATGTTTCACACTGGGCCTGTCCATAACACTAGTGAAATAATACTGGTACTATATCAGCATCTGGTATGTTGATTCGCAGTAATAAACATCATAACAGAAGTTGAAAAAAATGTGCCCACTTAAAAGTTTTTAGTTTTAAAATATAATATATGGCAAAAAGCTTCAACAATAAAGTTCTTATCACAAAATCCATACTTTTCATTCCTCTTGAACTATCTTCATCAACTGATAAGATTTCTTCAGCATCTTCCATTTCAATTTCACTACTTTCTTGTGATTTCTTCTCCTCAAGACCCTGCCCAGGCTTGGATTGAACACCCTGCTCATTGCATACTTGGTTTCCTTTCTTTTTCCTCTTTGCTGGAAAAAGTTAAACAGCGGAAAACGTTGATTTTAAAATTTTCAAAGTTCACTAATGAATAAATACATATGGAAAATAGCTTGTGAATAAGCTGTTGAAGATTGGAACTTACTTGACTTATTTTTTGAAACACTGCTCGACTCTTCCTGATTACCTAAGTCTTCACCTAACAAATCAATGTGACAAACGTTATGCATCAAAAATCAATACGAAGAAAAAAAAAATACAAAAACTTAAACAAGTGTCGATTCAATACCATTCGAGACTGTTTTTTCTTCTTTTTTGGCAGAGGGTCTCTCTTCATTGTTGACCTCTAAAGAGCTCTTAAGCTGAGACATCCTTTTTCCTCTAAACTTCTTTTTTGAAACACTGTCCGACTCTTCCTGATTACCCAAGTCTGTACCTAACATGTCAATTTGATAAACTTTATGTATCCGAATCAATATGAAGAAAAATTACACATTAGAAATTAAGTATCAATTCATACCAGGTGACACTTTTTTTCCTTCTTTTTTGGCAGAGACTCTATCTTCACAGCTGGCCTCTAAAGAGCTCGTACGCTTAGACATCTTTTTTTCTTTTAACTTCTTTTTCTTTATCTTAGTCAATGCATTGTTTTTAGATTTTCCTGATTTTAGACCTTCAGTATCTAACACATATAGAACATGAATTAAAAATCATCACACAATGCCAAATATCAAAGTTCACTAATGAACCTATATGCAGAAGCAAATAAAAAAAGGTCTATCAAAGGATCACCATACTCAGTTCAGTACTGTTTCAGCAGTGTCAGACTTCTGGTTCAATATACAGTGCAGAAATCTAACCAGTTCAGTCTTATTGTTATTCACTTCTTTGCTTTTCACTAGTTATCAGCATTATGGCCATCAATCAAATTTCAGGTAAACTAACAAATTGGGTTAACTTAAGGCTTAATTACACTACTAAGTAAGAATTGAGTTTAATTTGGTGATGTGCATCAGGGTTTCATGAGGCCATTAGTGTAAGTAAAGCATCTCAAGGAGTAAACAAAAGACAAGTAAATCAAACCTTTTACAACTACTTGATCATGCTCGCGCTCCTCCATGTTAATTCCTCCCGCTTCATTCACAACTTTTTTCTTCTTAAATTTCTTCTCTGGTTTCACTTTAAGCATAGCCTTCTTCATAATTTTCTCTTCTCTCTTCTCTTTCTTATCTATGGAGACCCACAAAAAAAAAAAAAAAAAAAAAAAAAAAGCTTAATACCTAAACTTTTAACACTGAGAAATTACAATATAGTTGATCAATTATTGTCGAAAAGCAAATAACACATGAGGAGAAAACATGAACCTTTGGCCATTGGCTTGATGTCGAAAGAGAGAGTTCAGGTTCCACTAGTAAACCAAATACCTCTCCGCGCAACTATAACTGGTTTAAACGAACTAAGAGATGCCAAATGGAGATAAGGAATCGTGGAAAAATGGAGAAGATGTCGGCCGGCGGCTGCGAGTATGGGAACTGGGAAACTGCGAAAGAGAGGAAGGAGAAAAGAAGCGGAACTGCGGAAGTCAGTTTACGAAGCAACAAAAAATGAAAAACAGAGCGAACTAGGCCCAGGAATCCCTGGAAAAGGCCCATATATTGGCCCATTAAAGGGCCCAAATATAAACTTTATTAATTTTCTAATTTTTCTTAGGCCCATTAGAAGCAACAAAATAGGAGTTCTGTGCCTCCCCAACTAAAACCCTAGCGCGCAAGAAAACCTAAACCCTTCTATTCTCTCAGCACCGCCACAAGCGAAGGAGAAGGAGAAGGGAGAGAGAGAGAGAGAAGATGGGAAGCGACAGTGAGACGGAGAGATCCGCGGCGAAGGAGAAGAAGAAGCTCAACTCGCTCATGCCAATCGCCAAGCCGCTTGCTGGGAAGAAGCTCTGCAAGCGCACTTTCAAGCTCGTCCGGAGAGGTACTTTCACTGTCGTCCTTATTTTTAATCTTTGTGTTTTTGGTATGAATTGGATCTGTGTAATGTTTGGTTCTGATGTTTTGTTCTTTCTCAGCTGCTGAGTCGAAGTGCTTGAGGAGAGGTGTGAAAGAAGTGGTTAAGAGCATCCGCAGAAATCAGAAGGGGTTAGTCTTTTATTCATTTGCAACTGTAGTTTGATTACAGCTACGACAGTATTTTTAAGGGTATTACTGTAGTTTGATTACAACTGAACCATAGATGCCAGACTGATAAGATTCTGTTATGCAATGTTACTGATGTGTTGTTTATTGATTTTGACCTTCATAGGCTGTGTGTAATAGCTGGAAATATTTCTCCAATTGACGTGATCACGCATTTGCCTATATTATGCGAGGAAAATAGCATTCCTTACATTTATGTGCCTACAAAGGAGGTCAGTATATCAAGTATATATTGTGTTTTTTATCTAGAAAGCAAAATAGCTTGGTTAGTGGGTATGGAACTATGGATGTATAGGTATCAGTTATGACTATGACTAAGAAATCTATTGACGTCAATTATTATAAGTTACTCAAATTTTGCATGGTTAATACCTTCATTATAGAGTGTCATGTTCATTTTGAATTGTAAAAATGTTAGCATTTGTATTGTGCATTGGACAGATTAGACAAAGGAATAACTCCAGAGAATTGGTAATTAAGAACAAAATATATAGTGCTACCAATTTACAGTAAGTTGGTGCATGAAATTTGTAGTTGCATTTTGACCAAGTTACATATTGGCTGCCATATTAAGGGAGAACTAAGTTGAATGGCCCAAATGACAACGATACCATCACAAGTACCTCTATGGAAACTTCATATATATGGCCCATTGCTTATGAATTTAGAAGTATCTGCATGTCAGATACCACATAGCATGTGTACCTTGTAAAAAATTAAAATTATATATGGCGCTGTTCATAATATGTTGGGTTTGTTTAATAATAACTTAAAATTTATTCGTGTGGTTCTTATTTGTTTTTTGACTGACAGGATCTTGCCAATGCGGGGGCAACAAAGAGACCTACATGTTGTGTTCTGGTCACAACTAAGCCAGCCAAAGGTGAGCTTGATGCTGAGGTGAAAGAGAAATTGCAATCAGACTATGACCAGGTCGTATCAGAAGTTGTTGAGATTACATCAAGCATGTACTAAGAACATGTGCCTGAAGTTTGTACTCATAAGAGATGTGATCTACCAACTCGGAGCCATGTTTTCCTCATGAGGTGCTTTTTGATGGTGGCGCTATGTCATGATGTTGAAATATGTACTAGTTTCATTAGGATTTCATTGTAGGGACCGCTATCAGATGCTTTCTAATTTTGAGATTTTCATAATGAAATTTAGTTATGCTTGCTGTTTACTTTATTACCACTTGCTGTCATGTTGTATTACCTACTGTGATTATGGAATGTCTTCTTTCAGAAAGGTCATATCAAGTTGTTAGTGAAGTCTGATGTGTATTCTTGTCAAATATGGGGCTTTGAATATTCTTACCATATTTTGATAAATCAATAGACGTATAGAATATGTTGCAAATTTAAGGTTTTGCCCCAGTTTAATTCATTTAATTTTACTTAAGGCCCCCAAAGATCTTTCTTTCATGGTTACCTCTGATTTTCAGGTTGCGCTTACAAGGGATGGCAACTTGAGTTAAAGATTTTTTTCATTATTGTTACTCTTTTGATTGGGTTACTGTCCATGGTAAAGTTATTACCAATTCTAGTTTCTTTTCCTGTTGCATGCTGATGCACGAATTCACATCCTCTGCCACACCGCGATTGGCAGCGGTGCGGCCCCAACCGTTTGATCTGAATCTGATGGATAAAGGAGCCTCGTGAATCTAATAGGCCCGAAAAAAATTAACCGTCCGATCAAATCTGAACGGCTCGAAAAAATTCGCTGCCAGCAGCACTGCTGCAGAGAATTTTGGTCCGCTGATGCACAGCCTTTGCTCCTACAGATTTCAGCTTGATACTTCTTTTATCTATCTGCCAGTGCCTTGTCGATAGTAGATGACCTTATTTTATAGATTTGCACTTGCAAAGAAGCTTAAAAAAAAAAAATACAAATTTCTACTTTCGGGGTAAAGTTTGTAACATTATTTTTCTCGTCTGCAGACTAAGTACTTGCGAGGTCATAGTGTTATTTTTTAACCACTCGTCGGATTCTTGTTTATGCTTGAATGTGCATCTGACATATTAACTCGTCGAATTCCTTCTTTTATCTATCTGCCAGAAGCCACGCATTAACTGTTCTCAGTTTAGCCCCTTCACTTCTTAAATGTGCATCTGACATCACAAAACCCCTTGCTCTAAATAAACGTGAGAACCGGGATATTACTTGTGTACTTAAATTTACCTCAGGTGAAGTCATCCTTGATTGATTGGGAAGACTGTGCCTAAAGGCTAAAGTTGAATAATATTAGAAGAGAAACAAACATCTCCATATGAATGAATTCTGATTAAAAAAAGTTAACATTTTGCGATGACGCGTATATAGCAACTGGGCATAGTTAAAATTAATTTAACTTCAGGTGTTGTTAGCTTGGTTAGTTTCCATTTTTACTGTTGGTGCAAAATGACTTCAGGTGTTATTAGCTTGGTTAGTTCCCATTTTTACTGTTGGTGCAAAATGTGCCTATTAAAATTGGAACTCCAAATGTCCAGGCGTTGAACTTGGATCAACGAAATGGATCCTGTTGGGCATATTGGACCTATCCTGTGCTCTGTATTTTTCTACTCTTGACCAGTTCTAGTTTGTGCTAAATTTCTCGCGAATTTCATTTCATTAAAATTCATTTCTTTAGGTCTAATAATATGGAAAATGCCGATCAAATATTATCAAATCCATCCATTTTGATAAAAAATTTTCTGATGAAATATAATCCCGTGTTAAACAATTGTGATTCTAATCAAGGCCTCAGTTCTCTAAAATATTTTACCGTTTCCATTCCAACTTGTTATTGTACAAGAAAGAGAGAGGCGCTGCTAAGATCGATGAATATGGAGAAAAAACCATCCGCAATACATTTGACAGCAGAGTATTTTCCACGGTCTATTTATATTAACTAATAACAAAACAAATGACACCGATTGGCCAGTTCTGTGTCGCGGAGTTTAACAAAATTAATTCCCGACACCCACACATTTGTATTTGGTACATTGATATATTGATTAGACTGTAAGTGGAAACTTACCTCCCTTTTTGTTTGAAACAAAATGTTTTTTTCCCATACTATTTTACCTGTTGAATTTACCGAAACTATCAAAATATTTTTAAAATATTTGATTAAACTATTTTTTTTTTAAGGTAGGGAGACTGGGAGACAGAATTTCTTATACTATTATAACCTGCATCAATCGAAACTTAAAAAAAAAAATCCTCAGAAAGTGAACGACTCCACAAGGTGTGTTATCAGTGCCAACACTTCTGCTGAACCATTTCTCATAAATTTATGCCTGACTACATCTAAATTTGCGTTTGACAATAACTAAGTTTATTTATCTCAAAATCACATCCTAATTTACACATAGACGTTTAGCGTAAACCAATATTTTCAATTCGATTTGAGCTCTGATTAATAACAAGCGCTTATAATTTCAAATGAATATATGCTCTGTTTTTTCAGCCCATATAAGCAAATCGGTCCACCGCAAAATTTGTCATTTATATATTTATTGTTCACTAATTTACTTGTTTGACATTGATTTATTACGTTATTAGTAAACCACGCGTTACTAAGCATAATAGTGGCACAACAATGCTGCCTAAGCTAGGAGGTGTACATCAGTGGTCATATATCTTTTGCGTGATCCCGAACCTCCATTTCTATAATTGGATTGGATGGAATTGAAATCAACAAAGAGCATAATATGCTTTTGGATATAATTGCTTTGAACGGAATATAGAACATTTGAAAAGTTTTCAAAGACTTATTTACGGGATAAGATTGTATTAAAAACCCAGTATGCCAAGCCACCCCGACATTACCTTAATTACCAAATACGACCCTCAAATAAGAAAAAGAAAAAAATGCTAATTGGCCCTCGTAAAACATAATTTAAACTCTTCAATAACTTTAACATAATAGTGGCACCACAACTCTTAGAATAGACTCTAACCTTAACATAATTTTGGGCGTCGTTTTTTGAGTTATTCCAGGAATTTGGATGCATGATTATCCCAAGAGAATTTCATAATTCCTCAAGTTTGGCCTGTCATTTGTGTCCCAAATTCGCTCGTTTGGTTTGATTGGGCGTGGGGAAAAGGAGGAGAGAGAAAAAGCGGGTTCAAAACCCGAGAATTGTGCGTGCATATCTTTGTTTGCCATCTTTTTTTCGCCTTTTGGTATTTAAACAGCAGAGAGAGAAATAGAATAATTGGTCCACATGCACGGCACTGGCTTTTATGCCTCGCTTTTTTTGATTCTTCCAATACCAACTCTACTTCGGTACAGAGTTGTCTGCGTAGACCAAGTCACATTTGGATGGACCGTACCAGTTATGGGCATCAGCCCCATTTTCTTCTGCTACGAAATAGAATAGTATCTTAGAAAAGTGAAGAAACTGGAGAGAGTTGGTGAAAGATTATTATTTTGTACAAATTCATGATAGAACGATGATGTCTTTGGCATAGATATATGTAACATGGATCCTTTCCAGCTGTATGGATTTGAACTTTGGTTGGGTCTCGAGGGAGACAAAAAATACAGGAAAAAATATAAAAAAATTATTATCATCCAAATGTTTGTGCATAATTTCTTACGAAATATAAAAAGAAAATGTAATAGAAAATACAAAAGTTATCAATATAATCTAGAATAAATGTTCAGCACCTCTCTAATCGTTCAAAACTTGTTTGTATTGTATTTTAGATTTAGTTCACTGATTTCGGAATGATATGGTTCATTTTTTTCTTCTTCAATTTGATATGGAAACTTGACATTTAGATAACTACTCAGTTAGGTGCTACCTTGTTCCGTAATTTTTTTGGGTTTGTATATAAAATTTCACATTCAGTAAAGTAATTCATTAAGATCAATAAAATTTAAGTCGTTTAGCACGAATCTTAAAGCTAACTGCACCAGGTCCCCGGTATAAATCCGGCGGAGAAAGAGAGTCTCCGTTTGCACGAATATCAGAGCGCACTAGACCGTCCGATTTTGTGCTGTACTGTATATATTGCAATACACACTGCACTCCGCAGTCTGTACAAGCATGAACTCACTCTCCTGTTTTCTAACCTCGATACAGGAAAAGGAAACCATTTTTTGTTTCTAAATAGTGCGAGGTGAGACGGATCTAGGTATAACTTAGGGGTGTCAATGTCACCCCTATTTTTTAAAAAAATATTGTAACATATGAATATTTGTAATTATAAGATATAAATTTGTTATATGCGCGACATATTTGAACCCCATAAAATTTTAGGTGAGTTTTCATTGGTGAACCCCATAAAATTTTAGGTGAGTTTCTATTGGTGAACCCCATACATATTTTATAGTACAATTTTTTGTGAGCTTTTTTTAGGTAGATTAACGATTTATGTTTATATAGCATAATTACCATAAAAAAAATTCATTTCAATTGCTGAGAACATAGTTACTTTTTTCCGTCCTTATTTGTGGGTCCTCCAATTTATTAATCAAGTCCAAACGAAAGTCCAAAATGAATAGCCTTATAGCCAGGTTAATCGCAATTGATTTTGTCCTCTTGGTGACCTCGACAAGTATAATTAGATGAAAAAAATGTTAGAGCTTACTTAATTAGAATGTAATGGATGTATGTTGGAGATAAGTGTTTTGCTTAATTATTTTGATTAGAATATGAATTTCAAAGTAATAGATGTGTGATGATATAGAGTCCAAGCAATAATTTAAATATTATAATTGCTAGACAAAAATCAGCCACGACTACGGATGGACCCTCAGCTGCGATTATATTTCAATTTTCGAAATTCTAATGGTTAATTCGAACCGTTCAATGTATTTTTCATATTGAAAATTTTATTGGATACCAAATTTTATATTTTTTTCTGAATTGTTTTACTTTTTTTTTGAGATTTTTAAAAATAGTTGTTCTCGAAAGGTCCAAAATTGTATAGATTATTGAAAATTTTGTAAAATACCAAAACATACTAAAAATTAAAATATATATATATATAAAATTTGATCTCAAATGAGATCTCAATACGGACAGCGTATTAAACGATAAGAATCAGCAGATAGAATCTCAAAAAATTGAGATATAATCGTGGCTGACGGACACATCCGTCAGTCACGACTGATTTTAGTTTACCTCTATAATTAATTAGTGAACCCCCTAAAAAAATTTTTCTGGCTCCGTCCTGGCGAGGTCAACACAAGAATTCGTGGGGTTGGAACTCCGAAACATTGAAGCATAAAAACTAAAAAGGAAAAGAAAAAATATTGATATTTTGTTTGCGAATCTATGATTTAGCTCACAGTCAACGTCTTTTGGTATTATATAGTTGGTGGAATTCGTATGTATAATCCACGAAGCATATAATTGTAAAATATCAGGGGTCAAATTTTGTTTTATTTGCTTCTAGTGTTTGCAGTATCGAATAAAATTAGTCAATGCAAACTTTATATTAAAAACAACATTTTCAAAGCGAAGGAAGTGAGTTAACAACTTAACATCCTGTTGAAAGATTTTTTTTTTTTGTAAAATATTTAAATTAGAAATTTAATATCATTTTTTGTGTCAGCAGTACACGTTAAAGTTTTAACAGCCAAGCAATTAAGATTCACATATAAATTTTTATTTTTCACGTTTCGAAAAATAACGCTTGTGTAATAGTTTTGTTGCTCGAGTGTACGTAACAATGGTTAGGGTCCGCTCCAAAATTCGTGATGGAATGGAATGGAGTGGGAGAGAGAGGGAGAAACAAATCTTGATCCTCAAATTTGGATGACAAATTTTGCAACAATTCTATATAAGATTTTTTTTCATTTCCATCCTTTAACCTCCATTTCTATCCTATTTTTTTTTAAATCCATGGGTAGTGACATGAGCAATTCCACTCTATTTCTCCTCCTCTAGAGCGGACCCTAGATTCAAATTAATTAACAAGAAATGATATTAATAAAAATATAGCATTAAGATATATGAGTAGGTACTTAGAATAATCCCACTCGTTATTAGTAACCCACTCGTTACTAATAAAAATTTCATTAGCCAAGCGATGATCAAATGTACTTAATATTAACAGCCGACGACAAAATTCAAGACGGAAATCAACTCAAACTATCATTCCCAATTTCTTAGGCTTTATTTGAGCAATTTTCACGTGAACCTAGAACGCCTAAAATGTCATGATTCATATGTCTGGTCTGTCTCCTGCACCGAAAATATATCAATCATAAAGAATCCTTTTAATTTTTCACCCAATATTGTTAATGGAAACAATATAAGTTCGTGTTTTTTATTTCTCCGGTAGATCATTTGAATTACGAAATTAATAAGAATTTACATTTTTCGGGGTTGGAAAATAAAAACTATAGAATTTTTATAATGTTTTGAATTAGAAATAATTTTGAACCGCAGTAATGACTAATGACTAATGATACAGTTTATTTTATAAAATCTTCAATATATCTTGAAGTGCTGTGCTCTAGCCCGAAAAGAGTTGCCTATGCTAATTCAGCAAGTTATACTTTTAATCGGTAATTTTGTTCCAAATTTCGATTAAAGAATTTTTTTTAGACATTTAGAGTCAAAAGATATGATCGCATCTTGACCTCAAAAAAAAAAAAAAAAAAGGAGTCAGGAGTTTTACTAAATTGATTTAAAGAAAAAAAAAAACATTAGAAAATGCCAAAAGGTTCATATCAAGCCAGGATAGTAAAATCGACCTGGTCATCAATCCAAAACATAATTATTGGGTTTATCGAATAAAAGGGTATTTAAAGAGGGACAATTATGTTTATTTTGATAATTTAGAAATACCTTGTTAAAAAATGAGCAAGATTTATTTATTTTTTATTAATTTTACATGTCTTAGCAGACAATATAGAAATACCACGGTTGCTTTCGGAAAAAAAAAAATTTTCTTATTGTCGTCATTCTTTAGACAAAAAAAAAAAGGTCTATTTAAGAATGCAAAGAAAAAATCAACATTATTGATACAATGGGATGATTCGTTGTCATTAGTGTTTTTCGTGGCATGGCGCTATAGGTGTAAAACCGTCAAAATACAAAAATTCATGTTTTTTTTTTTTTTTTAAAAGTCGTGGCGTTGTCGCGATTCTCATTAGAATTTATAAGAAACAAAACAATCTTTTCGTTTTCTATAAAAGTATTATTCATGCTATCCAGAGGCCGAGCCAAGATTTCAATTTAAGGGGGACAAATTTCAACTTTCAACTTAAGGGGGCGAATTTCAACTTAAACAGACTAAAGTTTGAAAGTTTAAAAATGTAAAATATTGACAACAAAAAATAATATTTCATTATTTTATAGTAGTAAATTTTTTAAACATGAATTGTATCAAAGACAATAACAAGTAAAGATTTTTCATATTTGAGCAATGTTTTATTTATGACCAAAGAAAAAATTACAATTAAACTAGTATACTGAATTGCTAATTGTATTTGGAAATTGTAAAGAGCTAATTATTATCATGCATTATCCATTCATGATACTTTTTTCTGATAAATCAAGCCATATTAATACCTTATATGTTTAGTGACCTCATACAAATTTAGAATATGCTCAACTTCATCTAAATGAGAACTCCAGATAAATAATCTCTGACTCCCATCTTATGTTAAAAAAACTGTGCATATCTTCATTGCGACATTTCATCAAACATGTCCCGTGCATCACTTTGTCACTGTGTCCTCCTTTTAGGATTTCGAAAGATGATCGCGAGGTGTGGACCACGTTCAAAATAAAAACCTCGTTTACCCGATCTAATCGTTTGTGGTAAAGCTTGAGGGTCGAATCCACAGGGACGGTGTTGGAATATCGGTCTTTTACTTTGCTAAATTAGTTTTTACGGTTCAACTCTTAAGAATTTAAGAATTGCAAGTGGTTCCAAATCCTAAGTCTAGTTTCGAGATCAAAACAAGAATTAATGAGAGAAATTCAACAAGTCATATAGTTCTAGGGTTTTTGGTAGTTATTCTTCAGTTTATTCCAGAATCAGCGGCCCGCAGAGATTATCTGCGGCCCGCTGAAACTCAGGTCGCTGACCCCTAAGTGGGTCGCTGAAGGCTGGGATCATAGACAACCCGCAGGAACCTTCTGCGGCCCGCTAGGTTTGGCGCAGACTCAACTTTTTGATTATTTTAATTGTTACTTTGTGTAGGGAATTAATTTTAACTAAGGCTCCTCAATCCCACTTCCGTTTAAGGCCAGGTTTCCTATAGTTAACCTTATTTCCCTCGAATACAACCTAGATTTCAACTTCCGTTTCTTGGTCTAAGTTATACGAGTTTATGCTTTACGACCTACGACTCCCTATACTCCCGTAATCAGGAAGGGCTTCAACTTTCGTTTCTTGACCCTAGCATAACCTTTCGGCACCAACTCTCGTGTTTACCATACTTTAACCTTATTACTTAAGAACATTTGGATTTAACCACCTAACAACCAAAAGACGTCTCTCTTAACGGGTGCAAGCAATTTAACTTAAGCAATTCAGTTAAAGTAATCTAAGCAATTCAATCAAAGCATAAAACACAACATGCAAACAAAGAAAATAACTTAAAGTATATTATCAAACATAAACTAGAAGGTTTACTACCATGGCCCTAGAACAAACAAATCAACAACTAAAAGACATCATACAAACACAAGAGAAAAGGAAAACAAAGTAAGATTATAACCAATTGCTCTTGCGTGTCGAAATCTCCTATCAAACACGTCTATTGCTGTCGCAATTGACTTGCTCGGCGCTGCCACGATCTGGACTTGAGACCAAAATCTCAAATAACTCTATATCTAACCCTAACTTTGACCTTGGATTTGATCCCTCTTGTTGTATCTCAAAATCTCCTCAAATTGGACTTAAATAGGCATTGGGAAGGAGTAGAAACGCTGGAAATAACTGAAGACACGTTCTAGATGCACCTGGAGTCGGTAAAAACCGTCTTCCAAACATAGAAATGCTAAATCGGGCCATTCTGGTATTTCTGGCGGTTCCAGGATCAGCGGGCCGCAGGAGCTTTCAGCGACCCGCTGGAAAAATCCAGCACTGCGTCCTATCAGTATTTTGGCCATATCTCCTTCATCCGGACTCCGTTTGAGGTGATTCAAAAACCGTTGGAAAGCTTGGAACGAGATCTACAACTTCATGGATTCATCCAAGCCATTTCTTGTCCAAAATCTGCAATAAAATTAGAAACTATGGTAGTAACTCATTCTTGACACAAAACTCTAATTAAACTAACCTAAATTATCTAAACTATCTTAACTCAAGACAAATTGGTTTAGTTTGGAGTCAAAATCCTACCTAAATATATATATAAAATCCACTCATCAAATCTCCCCAAGCTTAACCTTTGCTTGTCCCCAAGCAAATATCTATCTTAAGAGAATGGTTTGGCTCTAAACTAAAACAATTACTTGAGAATTACAAGTTATGAAAATTAATAACAAGTAAAGCAAACCATGACTCAAGCGATTTCACTTGATAACTTATAAAATTATTTTACTTTGAATTTCACAATCAAGTTGTTTAATTGATCATTGACTTGACTCAAATGCTTATTAGGATATTTGCAATCATTATTCATGACTTATCTCATCAATTCCTAAGTTTATCGACTTATCAAGATTAAAGCAATTGACTTCCTAAATGAAACGGGATCTAACTCTACCAAATCAAACAATATGTCAACTATCTCAATTCCTAATTAGGTCTTTGGTTACTTAACCGTTTATTTTGATTTTTGCAAATGCATTGGAAGTCGAACTAAAGTGAGGCAAAAATAAGGGTACAACACCTCACCCATTCTATTCCAAAGTTTTTGAGTTGAATTAATTTATTTTTTATTTATATTTTTCTTTTCCATGGGGCATGGAGGTTTCGCGACAAAGGTCGGCCAGGAGTTATGTGGTTTGGATTTCGTTGGAGTATGGGATGTAAAAATCGTAGGCAAAAATAAGGTACAAACCTACGACCCACCTTGCACTCTTCACTAGTCCTATTTAAGACGACATATTTTTTACCACATAGTCCTATAGCCTTCCGCAGTGGTCATCTATCAAAGCACCGCTTTTTAGTTCCCCTTTTTATTTTATTTTCAATATTATTTATTTACAAGGTGATTAATTACATCTTAGACTTTTAATAAACTTGAAAACAATAAACGGCTATTCGGCTCTCGACCTAATTATTCACTTCCTTAATTGACATACTTTTGATTTGGTCTAATTGATCTACCAATTCATTTAATAAACTCAATCATATTAATCTATCTAATTCATTAAACTTAGGACTAGTTAAGATATTTCATGAATAATTAACTCTATCCTAATTTGTCATTTGGTTTCATCGATCAAATTCATCCAAATTTTGAAAATTTTCATGTTAATGCTCTTAAAATGCTCAAGTCATCATTTATTTAAAGGTTACTAATCTTCCTAACTTATCTAAATGCAACTATATGAAATTATTATGCAATATATACAATTCCTAAATGAAAATACATAATTTTAGCTATCAGTTCCAGTTTCAGCTACCCACCGGAATCTTCTGCTACCCGCCGAAATTTCAGCTACCCGCTGGGGATTTCGGTGGGCCGCAGGAAATTTCGGCTACCCACCGAAAATTTCAGCTACCCGCTGAGGCTTTCGGTGGGCCGCCGAAACTGAGACAAACAGAGAATTAACACCTAAAATGCATGATGCAAACCTAGATACAAATTCCTATTCTCCCCCCAAGCTTAAAACTTCGCATTGTCCTCAATGCAAGGAAAACAAAACTTAAAAGAGAGAAAGGAAAAGAGAAACTCATCAAATCTTTGTAGTGGTTGTGAAGTTCGCATAGGGGTTGGTGCGACTTGTAAAACGACTTGTATGCTCCTTCATGGTGTATTCCCCAAGCTTGAGCTCTTGCATACAATTCGTGTGGTCGTGCTTCCAAAAGCTGATTTTTTACCTTTGTTCA
This sequence comes from Rhynchospora tenuis, assembly GCA_027725995.1. Lineage (NCBI taxonomy): Eukaryota > Viridiplantae > Streptophyta > Magnoliopsida > Poales > Cyperaceae > Rhynchospora > Rhynchospora tenuis. The sequence continues at coordinate 45,405,259 of CM050888.1, read as the reverse complement.
AACCTAAAAACCAAGAGCAAAAATCGATGAGTTATACCTACCTAAACCTAATCTAAATCTAAATTAAACTAAATTAAAGAAATTGAAACTTTTGGGTCTTGGGTTGCCTCCCAAGAAGCGCTTGTTTTAGGTCATTAGCTTGACCACCTTGCATCTTGCTTATCTTATCTTCACTTTTCTCCCTCTCAACGCATCATAGTTCTCCCAAAAGTGCTTGAGCGGGTCCCTTGAAACATGCTTGGTGTGTTCTTCTTTAGATGTCATCTTCTTTGGCTCAATTATGATGTGATACTTGATATGGAATTTGTTGTGTTCCATCACATCGATTATTTCCAAGCACCTTCTTGGTGGGTTGCTCAAGTCTTTGGTGAACTCTTCGTTTGTTCTATCGGATGCGACGATCTTCTTTGTATCACCACCTTTCTTTTCTTCCACGAAAACCTGAAAAGAATGAAACATAGTGATAGAGTTTTTTTTTTTTTTTTTGGGTTTTTAAAGATAAGATACAATAAGTAAGATACAAGGATACAAGGGTGTCAAGACTAATTTATTAAAACAAAATACCAATATTCGAGCAAACCGTCCCCGGCAACGGCGCCAATTTTGATCGCGAGGTGTGGACCACGTTCAAAATAAAAATCTCGTTTACCCGATCTAATCGTTTGTGGTAAAGCTTGAGGGTCGAATCCACAGGGACGGTGTTGGAATATCGGTCTTTTACTTTGCTAAATTAGTTTTGACGGTTCAACTCTTAAGAATTTAAGAATTGCAAGTGGTTCCAAATCCTAAGTCTAGTTTCGAGATCAAAACAAGAATTAATGAGAGAAATTCAACAAGTCATATAGTTCTAGGATTTTTGGTAGTTATTCTTCAGTTTATTCCAGAATCAGCGGCCCGCAGAGATTATCTGCGGCCCGCTGAAACTCAGGTCGCTGACCCCTAAGTGGGTCGCTGAAGGCTGGGATCATAGACAACCCGCAGGAACCTTCTGCGGCCCGCTAGGTTTGGCGCAGACTCAACTTTTTGATTATTTTAATTGTTACTTTGTGTAGGGAATTAATTCTAACTAAGGCTCCTCAATCCCACTTCCGTTTAAGGCCAGGTTTCCTATAGTTAACCTTATTTCCCTCGAATACAACCTAGATTTCAACTTCCGTTTCTTGGTCTAAGTTATAGGAGTTTATGCTTTACGTCCTACGACTCCCTATACTCCCGTAATCAGGAAGGGCTTCAACTTTCGTTTCTTGACCCTAGCATAACCTTTCGGCACCAACTCTCGTGTTTACCATACTTTAATCTTATTACTTAAGAACATTTGGATTTAACCACCTAACAGCCAAAAGACGTCTCTCTTAACGGATGCAAGCAATTTAACTTAAGCAATTCAGTTAAAGTAATCTAAGCAATTCAATCAAAGCATAAAACACAACATGCAAACAAAGAAAATAACTTAAAGTATATTATCAAACATAAACTAGAAGGTTTACTACCATGGCCCTAGAACAAACAAATCAACAACTAAAAGACATCATACAAACACAAGAGAAAAGGAAAACAAAGTAAGATTACAACCAATTGCTCTTGCGTGTCGAAATCTCCTATCAAACACGTCTATTGCTGTCGCAATTGACTTGCTCGGCGCTGCCACGATCTGGACTTGAGACCAAAATCTCAAATAACTCTATATCTAACCCTAACTTTGACCTTGGATTTGATCCCTCTTGTTGTATCTCAAAATCTCCTCAAACTGGACTTAAATAGGCATTGGGAAGGAGTAGAAACGCTGGAAATAACTGAAGACACGTTCTAGATGCACCTGGAGTCGGTAAAAACCGTCTTCCAAACATAGAAATGCTAAATCGGGCCATTCTGGTATTTCTGGCGGTTCCACGATCAGCGGGCCGCAGGAGCTTTCAGCGACCCGCTGGAAAAATCCAGCACTGCGTCCTATCAGTATTTTGGCCATATCTCCTTCATCCGGACTCCGTTTGAGGTGATTCAAAAACCGTTGGAAAGCTTGGAACGAGATCTACAACTTCATGGATTCATCCAAGCCATTTCTTGTCCAAAATCTGCAATAAAATTAGAAACTATGGTAGTAACTCATTCTTGACACAAAACTCTAATTAAACTAACCTAAATTATCTAAACTATCTTAACTCAAGACAAATTGGTTTAGTTTGGAGTCAAAATCCTACCTAAATATATATATAAAATCCACTCATCAAAAGACTTACATTGTCTCTACAATTTATGCATTGATGAGGGCTTACTCTATCGTTGCGTCAGAAGCCTTACCGAAAATAAAACCAATTTTTATTTCTACTTTAATTTAGCCACTAAGATAACTTAATTAGTACAGTCGGGTTGTCGAACTCAGGGACGGACTGTTCAATCACACGAGTAATTAAATCTAAAACTTTAGTCAAATGAAACGAGAGTGATAAGATTAGAAAATAGAGTTCCAACAATTATAAATAAACTTATTTTGAAAACTTATTAATTAAACTAAAAATTTAAGAAAGTGAAATAAAAATCTAATGAAAATATAAACTATGGGTTAAGTTGTTAACTTCCGATTTAGTTCCTGATACGAGCGACCAATCTACTTTCGTAGCGATCCTCTCGTATCAACGGTCGACAGGACTTTGGTTAAACTCTTGTTTCTAAGTTTGCACAGACAACAATCAAATAATCCAAGAATTAATCCTAATCCAACCGATAATTATGTAAGTCTAATTAGTTCTATTTCGCTTTTGTGTAAATTAACTAACGATTAACCGTACTTAATCCTAACTTTCATATAGGTCAAGGCTTAACTAACCATTATGATTAACTTTCTATCTATCCTAAGCATCAACTTCCGTTTCTTTACTAAGGGATGATAGATCTGATATTTGGGTCTTTGATATCTCTCAACTTTCGTATATCGAGATTAGACTTCATCATTTCTGATTCATAGTCTAGGCTTTAATCTTTCGATTAATTGCCCTCTAAGGGAAAGATAACTTTGAAATGTTCTAAGCTTGGTTGGGTTTAAACTCCTAGTTTTGAGTTCGACCTAAACTCAACAGGAAAATACCTAATCTACTCGAAACAAATCAAGACATCGATAAGAATAAATTGCAAAGATCAAAACACGAAAGATCGAATAAAAACTAATTAAAACATAAAATTAAACTAAATCATAGGTTCACAACTATGCCCCTAAACTGTATTAGCCTACACAAATCATCAACAAATCACAAGTATCAAACATCAGATCTGGATAAAATGAAAGAAAAGAAAAGATTACAACAAATCAATTCGAATTCCCTCAGCTTTCTTCTATGTTCTGAGCATCAAGCAGCCAACTTGGAGGCCAAGCGGATCACTTGAAGTCTCAAAAGCCGTAGTCCTAAATTTCTTATGTGGTGTTTTTCTCTTTTTTTCCTGAACTCCCGTCTTCTTCGTCTTCAGGTCCTTATATAATGTTGCCTTGTAACCTCCAGATTGAAAGATCGTGTGCATACAAGCGGTTTCTGTCGAGTAAGCGCATGTGAGGGAGTTGTGCTGATAGTAACTGCTCTTCTGAAAACCGTCGAAACTACTTGCGGCCCGCTTAAGCGTCAAGGTGCCTGCTTGAATTGTCTGCCGTTATAACCTTCAGCTGCCCCCTTCTGTCTGTCCGCTCAAAATGCTTGTCAGATCGCTTGAATGCTCCAATTTCGTGTAAAATCGTCGAGATCCAAAATTTATCCTGATAAAAACTAAAAGGGCATAGAAGTACCTATATTTAACAATTATATGCATAAAGAAAATTAGAAACACATAAATTCAAGTATAATTTAGGGTCAATTTGGGTCAAAACTATAGTACGAAATCATTCTAACATGCATCTCACAAGATCACATCATATATCATTCATTCCCCACACTCCTTTTGACGAATAAGAATTTGTATCTTAATGGGCTTTTATTTTTTTTTTAAAGTATGTTCAACTTCAGTAACTAATAATGGTAAATTAAATTCTCAAATTTTGGCGTATGTCTCGCCTGCTCGCCCCCTTAAATCCGCCCTTGATGCTATTGCTACCTAAATACAAAAAAAAAAAAAAAATGCAATAGTAAATTGTGCAAAAAAAAAAGGCTTGCAAACCTAAATTATTCGCGAAAATTGAATTTAGTTTGTTTTTAATGTTTTTACATTGTACTGAGTCTGAGGCCGTTATGCTCGTAAGAAAACTCGGTTTCTGCAGGCATCATTATCATGTCACAGATTATATACTTTAAAATTACGGATCAGGTATATTCTAATTTTTTTTTTTTTTTTTTTGTGTCCCTCGAGCAATGGTGTGTTTAATCATTCCAGATATGACATGCATGGCACCGCCTTTTGGACTAATTATGTGTGTTCTCACTAGTTACTTGCAGGGCTGTCAAACGTGTCAGAAAAACACGTGAGACACCCGTACCGTTTTCGTTTCGTTAAAAAAACGAAATTTCAACCCATTTCGTTAATCGTTCCGTTTTCGAGACGGCACAGAATACCGTTTCGTTAACCGTTCCACTTCAGAAATAACACATGAAACGGTTTGAAATGAGGCTGAAACGGTCAAAACGGTAAGATTTCAGATTTCGTTTGCTGTTTCGTTATTGGAACGGAATGAAAATTGGTGCCGTTATTCGTTTCGTTTCGCTTAACCGAAACGGCATCACGCGTTTTTTTGTCTCGTTGACAGCCCTAGTTACTTGACTACTTTTCTGACCCCTAATCAAATCATGGAATAATGGACTCGATCAAGAATGAAAATATACTTTTATTTTATCTCCCTGAGATTTAAAAAAAAAAAAATTCGTCACCGATGTAAAATGAATGGCAAAATGCTTAAGACAAATTACGGTAAGACGTGGTGAAAAATTGCTCTTAGAGCTTGCATAGAAAGTTCAAAAACAAAGGTTTTTAAAAATACGAAATAAATAATAAAAAATTTGGTAAAAATATAAAATTTAGTTTCAAATTTTCAATATGAAGAATCAATTTAACGATTTGGATCGATGGTTCGAAATTTGATACGCGAATACCATCACGTTAGACGTACTACATCTGTTCTTTAACATTTCTCCCTCTCTCTATATATATATCGCAACTCGTTACAAATTTTATAGTAAGTTTTGAAATAATAGTATCGAGTATATAAATAAAAATAGCATGAAAGTGTCATATTATTCCGACATGTCACTCGGGTATGTATTTTTTATGGCTTTCCATCATACGACAGTAACGACGTGTATATGGTTTTGCACGAGAGTTGTGCCTGGACCCGCGGAGTCAATGGAGCTTTCATCAAATATTTTTTGGCGGTGACATAAAAATGTTCCATCATGTCATTGTTACTTTTAGCGACTACATTTTCCACTTAACTTTGTTTTTGGTTTTTACTAAATAATTTTGTGGCGAAGCTGTATCGTATTTTTTTTTTTTTAATCGAGGACAGTTCGGCTAATTAGTCGCGGAGAGTTCTGATGCAGAACTTTATTTAATTAAATTTTCTAATTTAACTTTTAAATAATGAATTTGTTGTCTTGTATTTTAAAACGAATTGTGCATTATATCTGTCAACAAATGTAGTTTACGTATTTTGATGGATTATAGGCAGAATTATAGTTTAAATTTGATATAATTTCAGCCGGTAGAAATTTCGAATGATGAGACTGTATCTACAATGTTTCGAACTTCATTCGATGTTTGTATTTTTACTATCCGAATAGTATTAATCATGTTTCGGAATTTGTTAATAACTAAACAAGTCCGCAGGAAACACTAATCTAATTTCCGGAAAAGACATAAAAATGATCATAATTACCTATATTTTATTATTTCAAAAAGTACACTCAGACAGCTGCTCTCAGCAATTGATACGGTCACATCAAAATTTAAGTTTTACCGAAAAACTTTGCTAACAAATTTGTTCGTACATATTTCCAAGAGATTACATATGCAACAAGCCATCGATGGCAGAAGCATTTGTTCCCTGTCAAAGTCACTGTCTTTCTCCGTCTTAAAGATACTTTGCCTTAATTTAATATTGCATACAAAAATTCTCTCTAACACATTTCCCTAGCAAGTGCTTCAACTGCCCCACCACTGGCTATTTCTTTTTCTTTTTTTAAACGTCTGATCCCAAGCCTATGTCTTTCGCCAACCTCAGCGTTAAAATTCTTTTTATCATTCTTTAACGGATAGGTAAATTCTCACATACCACCCTCCAAATCAGTTAACTTACTACTTCTTTTTAATGAAACTAGCAAAAGATGTTCTCATATGTGGGGCAAATAAAAAAAATAACAATAAAGATATGTTACTCAATCTATCAGAGATATAAGTAATTATGTTCCTCAATTTATTTTTTTTAGACAAAAACCCAAAACATGTTATTGCTTTGTCTGACTATTAACATCCAACCACATATCAAATCGATTGAATGACAAAAACGCGTGTTATACATGCTAGATTTAGTGTGTTAACACCTCTTAGATCTGTGCATTTATAAGTAGTAAAGATTGAGATATATTGAGTATTTACGCTCTTAAAACCTTTAAAAATCTTAAGATCCTTGTAATTGGGATAATAATTAATAGATATATCAGCAATGGGATTTACTTGTATAAACATCTCTGTATTTGGTTGTATCGATTAGATTTATTAGCATAGATATATTGATTGACAGGGACAATTGACCATCAATTAGAGTTACTACATTAGACGCTCTGAGTATAACTAAAAAGCTGTTAATTGAAAAAATACAGTTGGCAGAGTTAATTATGCTAGTTATCTTGCTAGGTTGATTATACTAATTGGCATCGACTGATTGTTGCCGTATTATATATTTTCTAGTTTAATGATATGCCTATGGGCCTTAATTGCCAAAAAGAATTAATTGCTGAATTTTCATCAATCATAAAATGTGGTGTATTATTCATTATTTATTTTCCACACTGTACCAATTAAAATCTACATGTAAGCCGTTAATGTGGATTAGATCCATATAATTTTCACGCGCTTAGCATTTTCAATGAAAATCCTGAATTCACAAGCCGTACCATAAAACCCTAAGCCTCTTTGAGAAAATTATCGGAGTCTCATATTAAAATTTCATCTACAATAAACTTATCATTGGTACAGATATTAAAGCCATACGTCTTAAACAGAAATTTGACCATCCAAAGACTATAATTTCTAAAGCCGGTACTAACCATTATAAAAATTAACAGAAAGCCAAAAATTGCGGAGTAAATTAACCATGTGAAAAGGAGAAAGGCAGAAAGCCTATTGGATGAGAAATGTTCTAAAGAGCACAAGTGCACAACTACTGAACTGCATTAGTCCGGAAATTAAATTTCCATGGCACTATTTTTAAAACTTTATGGATGTATATGTAAAGCACGTTTTTGTTAATTTCATAATTTCCTAAATCGAGCAAACCTCAGGTGGCAGGCATGTTTGTTCCCTTCTACTTTTGTTTCTCTCTCTTCTCTCCCTCTCTCTCTCTTCCCCTCGCTACTTTCCTTGCTGCCCCAACACACAAGCATCTTCTTTTATGTCAATTTCTACTGACACCTCACAGTGCCAAAACAAAGATAGAAAATAAGGCTGCATGCTTTTGTTCTCTCAGTCTCAGTACCACCAGCTCGCACCAAGCACCAAAGACAAACCGTGAAGGATAAAAACCAAGAGACAGGGAAGAGAGAGAACGGGAGAGACGTAGAGAGGGAAACTAAAACCCATCAAGAAAACCCATTGATGGGTTTTATCTTCTGAGAATAATATCCCCTGAGCATTGATTTTTCTCCTTTTCTCTCATAAATGCGAAGCTCCTGTTTGGAGATTTCTGGTTTAATGGTGGCACCGTGGTTAAGTGCTATAATTACGCATGGGTTATTAGCCATGTTTCTTCTCTTTGCTTCTAGTTTCTCTGCTTCTGGCCTTCTAACTTCAAAAGGTGTCAACATTGAAGGTAATATCTCTTTTCAAGAATCAGTTCTAACCGTTTCTAAACAAAGAACCAAACTTTTCTCTTCCTCTTTCAGTTTAAGATGAAATTTAACTGATGGGTCTTTTGCTTTTTTTACCCAAAATAAGTAAAAAGTAATCCTTTTTTTGTTCTCTAACGTGGTGAAACTGAACTCAAATTGAACTTTAACTGATGACGGATGTCTCTTTATTGCTCTCTTGTTCTCAAGAAATGCAAAGAATGAACTAAAATTCCTATTGTCGTGTAATCCTCTGTTCTTTCTCATGAAACAGTGCAAGCATTGATGAGTATAAAGTCCTTACTAAAGGACCCGCACGGCGCTTTAAAGAACTGGGACAAAGATGCTGTCGATCCTTGTAGCTGGACCATGGTGACATGCTCCTCTGAAAATTTGGTTATATCTTTGTAAGCATTCCAACATGTTTAGGTTCGCTTAATATTTGAAAAAAAAAAAAAAACAGAAGGAATTGGTAAGGAATTTAAAATTGGGTTTTGTTTATTAACTTACAGAGAAGCTCCAAGCCAGAATTTGTCCGGGCCACTGTCTCCCAGCATAGGGAATTTGACGAATCTTGTCACGGTGTAAGTTTTGCTTATTCAATTGTTTGTTACTGTTTGTGGAAACTTTTATGTGAAACCCTGAAAATTTGAATAATCATATTTAAGTCTATATAAAATGGCTGCCGAGAAAACGAAAGGAAAACAATAATACACTACGATGTAATGAAATGAGTCATCAGTGACATTAAATAATTTTTGGTTGTGGTTTATGCTTTTGAAGGCTTTGGCTGCAACTTTTGGGGTTGGGAACATTGCTGTTAATTATATTTTAAACTTTTGTGCATGTTAAATTTTAAAAAAGAGTGTGTTTATGCTTTACATTGAGAGTTGAAACCATACCCCATTATGTTTTTTTTTTTTTAAAAAAAAAAACTATACCCCATCGAAAGGTTTTGTGGGGTATGAATATGATATAAATGTACGGATGGCATACATTATGTTTTAACATCCAGGTTTAAGTGTGAAACATTTGTTCTTTTGTTTTATTCAGGTTGTTACAGAGCAATAACATATCAGGAAACATTCCACCAGAAATTGGCAAGCTCTCAAGCCTCAAAACACTTGATCTCTCAAACAATCATTTTTATGGGCAAATCCCTGCCTCGTTTGGTCACCTACAAAACCTTCAATACTTGTAAGCATGGATGTCTGAATTCTTTTAATTGTTTTACCTTAGTAGAATGTTTCTTATGCACCCATGCATTGTGCCAAGTTTTTTTGTGTGCCCTTTGTAAAAAGAGCAGATCTGAAAAAAGCCATATAGATTATGTGAGATATGTGAGGCACTACTTTCATAACTTTTATGCTCAAATATTACTATTAGTGTTTTTTGAGCCCTGCATTTTGTTATCTCTTAATTTTATTTTTTAATTTATTTTTTTAATATGGCTAGGAAGCTTAGCAATAATGGCATTTCTGGAGCTTTTCCTGGGTCAGCAGAGAACCTTTCACAGCTTGTTTTCGTGTAAGTGCTTTATTGAAATTCTTCAGTTAATAATAATCGAGTTGCATTTTGTTGCCAATAATTTTCTAACTATTTCATTTGTGTTTGTAGGGATTTGTCATATAATAATTTAAGCGGTCCTCTCCCTCCTTGGTTTTTGGCAAGGACATACAAGTAAGAAATTTCTTTTGCTATGGTCACTGTTTATTTAATAATTGGAGCCTTTTGATGCATGTATTAGGAAAATTCAAACAAATCTAGATATTTTCTTTTTTCATATATTCTTGTAATTTTTTCTTCACATGCAAAAATATATAAAAAAAAAAATCAAAATGTTCAATTTCAGAAAAAATTAAATATTTCCTTAAACAATCAATTGGCTGTCAGTACCAGAGTCTTCTAAATCCCATGAATATGTACAAGCTTGCTTGATAGGCAGTAGGCTTCCAACATTTTGACTTTGAGTTTACACATACAACTTTATGCAGTATTGTAGGCAATCCACTAATATGTGGGAGTGGGACTGGTCAACAGAATGATTGTTCTGGTACACTGCCAATGCCCATGGCAAACCTCACAGACACACAGAGTAAGTATCATTTTATAAAATTATTCTTCCTCTCTTTTGAGTCTTTTACTTTGATTTTAAAATATTTAGTGCACATTTGTCCTGTTAGACTTAAAAAAGGACATAACTGCATGTGTTGAGTGAATGTTAATTTAATGCTATCTTTGTGTGAAGGTGTTTCCCTTCCAGGGAAAGGAAAAAATCACAAGGTCGCCATTGCATTTGGCTCAAGTATTGGTTGCATCAGTTTTATTTTTCTTACAGTGGGATTATTTTTCTGGTGGAGGCAACGGCATAATAGACAGATCCTATTTGACATTGATGGTAAGTCAATGTAACAATTTCAACCTGCCTATCTATTTGCAGCTCAAATTCTTAGAGTGTTTCTTTGCCCTTGTGTTTTACAAAAAGCAAAGCCAACTAAACTATCTGGCAGGAAACTGCAATAATGTTCTTTCTTAATCATTCCAAACTTCATTATCATTTCCTTCTAATTTGTAGAGCAACATGCACCCCAAGTAAGCTTGGGAAATGTGAAGCGGTTCAGCTTCAGGGAACTCCAAGTTGCAACTGACAACTTCAGCGCGAAGAACATCCTAGGCAAGGGTGGTTTCGGCAACGTATACCGTGGACAGCTGCCAGATGGAACATTGGTTGCTGTAAAGCGGCTCAAGGATGGCAACGCCGCCGGTGGTGAGATTCAGTTTCAGACTGAGGTAGAGATGATCAGCTTGGCTGTGCACAGAAATCTACTCAGGTTATATGGGTTTTGCATGACTGCCACTGAGAGGCTGCTTGTCTATCCTTACATGTCTAATGGGAGCGTCGCATCTCGTCTTAAAGGTAATATTCGAGTGCCGTTTCTTTTTTTTTCATTTGTATTTATTTACTAATTGCCTTTTCTTTTATGTTGAGTTTTGTTTGGAGCCAGCTGAGTGGTATGGAAGCACATTTTTTAGTTGAATATGAGCTTGTTTTACCACTAAGTATAGCAATTTAAAACTAATTATTAAAATGTGGTAGTTCATTATTGTTTCTTAATCAGTTTCAAGTTTCAGTACATATCAGTATGGCATACTTCTCCAGGACGTTTCACGAAGGTTTACCAATTGGATTTTATTTTTAAATCTCTATTCTAGGGAAGCCGCCGTTGGATTGGATGACACGCAAGCGAATTTCACTTGGTGCTGCTCGAGGACTTCTCTACCTCCACGAGCAATGTGACCCCAAAATAATACACCGAGACGTCAAGGCTGCAAATATTCTTTTGGATGACTATTGTGAAGCCATAGTAGGAGATTTTGGACTTGCAAAACTATTAGACCACCGAGATTCACACGTCACCACAGCCGTTCGTGGCACAGTGGGTCACATTGCACCTGAGTATCTGTCAACCGGCCAATCGTCTGAAAAGACTGATGTGTTTGGTTTTGGGATACTTTTGTTGGAGTTGATCACAGGTCAAACTGCTCTGGAGTTTGGTAAAGCATCAAACCAGAAGGGAGCAATGCTTGATTGGGTAAGTATTTTTTAAGATAGTTCCGCAGTCTAATATTTTGATAATATGGCTTAGATTCATTGTGAGTTTTGTGTTTATTAATACCCAAATGTGATACAGTCTTTAATAACTCCTCAATTTAACTGAATTTGACAAGATTAAAAATGGAGATCTCAGCATCGTTTCAATTTTCCCTATCTATCCTGTTCTAAGCAGAAAGCGTCCTCAAATTATCCGAAATATCTGTCGTTTTACCCTCAATTTTGCAATGCTTCGAAAAGTCCTATAGAACATAAATTGATCAAAATATATATATATATATATATATAGGAAAAAATGTATGAATATCTGTATTTGTTTGTTTAGGTGAAGAAGATGCACCAAGAAAAGAAGCTCGATGTGCTAGTTGACAAGGGTTTGAAGAGCCACTACGATAGAATCGAGCTTGAAGAAATGGTGCAAGTGGCACTTTTGTGCACACAATTCCTTCCAGGCCAAAGGCCCAAAATGTCAGAAGTGGTACGGATGCTAGAAGGAGATGGACTTGCTGAGAGGTGGGAGGCATCTCAGCGAGTCGAGTCACACAAGTTCAAGGTTCCTGATTTCTCTTTTAACCGGTGCTACTCTGACTTAACTGATGACTCATCTTTGTTAGTTCAGGCAGTTGAGCTCTCTGGTCCAAGGTGATATCGCTACAATATTCACGAGTAAAGTTTAAAAGAGCCACTTAAATTTTTCTGTTTTTGCACTTTGACATTCTACACTAAAATTTTCCCATCGGTCAAAAGAGGAAAATCTCTAAATGATCCCCAAATCACACTGCCTTGTAAGTTACAGTCAACCCTATTTGCAGTAAGTGATAACATTCAGGGCATGATGGTTCAAAAGAGATTATGCACAAGGTTTCAATGTTTGGAGTTTGATTTGAATGTTTGGCTCTTCTAACGAAATGAACCATCTCATTGGATGGTTGGGGAATGTGTCCATTGCAAAAATAAATTTGAATTTTGAGTGGTCTGCTGTAAAAATGTAAAAATTTTAGTGGCTCCATTGTAACTAATTTGTACAGTATAAGAAAGGCACAACTTATATTCAGTATATTTGGTTGAATTGCTCTTCTGCTTTTGAAACCATACGGGTCCTAATGTCTCTTACCTTTCTAAAAAAAAAAGAGCAGTTGTTGGTGTGTATATTCAGAAATCCAAATAAGATGATAGAGCTCTAAAAGATGCACTGCTCGGAGGTTTGCAAGCTGTAACTACTTATATTATGCTGTAATTCTTTAGTTTTTGACTATGAGCTGAGAATTTAATTTTGTCATGATGTTTGATTATTTTTGTTTATGGCTTGCAATTGGTATCATTTCGATATACTGAGTTTATGCCCACCACTTTCAGTATTGTACGTCTAATGAAATATTTTCACTCCAGGTTGAGTGAAGCAATATGTAAAAACAAAATGCAAGTATATCTCAATCAAATGCTTATCCTTTTTACAACATCACCAATATGATCTCATCGAACTCAAAATAAATATATTATTTGACATTGTATCCAAAGTTTTCAAAACCAGACAAAACACATTCAAGATCTACTGAACTTCAAATAAACCCAAATTTATGTGTTGACAAATCTGCAATTCTTCCTGACCTCGCCTCCCTCTGGGTTTGTGATGTTTCCCATTTTCACCATCGAGTCTGAGAATTGCTTGAAAAACAAGCCGGGGTCAGCCCAGTACTTGTTTACCAAATCGGCAGTTTGTGAACCAACCACACTTGACCACATTTCCTGGTCCGAGTTCAACAAGCCTTCTCCTTTGATCAGCTGCTCATAGAATGCATTGTCGAATGCAGCAGGAGTTGCATAGTCCATTGCACTGATGTTGTCATCACCACCATCCAACGGGCATGTTTCCTTCACTTTGCTCAAGTAGGTCTCAGATGAAGGGTTGTACTTGGAGGTTTGCTCGAAGTCGCCATAGATGCGGTCGCGGTAATTGGCACACCTTGCAAAACCAATAGTGTGGGACCCTGCAAGCAATGCATTTATTTAACACAATTTTGTGTGTACCGTACCGTTTGATTGTTTAATGAAATTGACTATAATTGACTGGGTACTGGGTAGCAACTTCAGGAAAAGAAGAAAAGAAAAAAAAGAAAAAAGAAAAAAAGAAAGAGCGTACCGACAAGGGCAACCATGTCAGTTGCAGAGAGGCCTTTAGCCCAGAACTTGGAGATGAGAGTGAGAAGGCCTTGCTGAGCAGTAGGGATATCACTGTTGGCTAATTCTAGGCTTGCCTTCTTTGAGTCCAACCGACCCACTGGCACATCCCAGTACGGCCCTCCAACCTGCCAAAAATATTAACTTCCTTTTCAGTCTGGCCGATTTTATAAGTTGTGGAGCATGTTTCATGTTTCTTTTAAAGCAAAGAAAAAATTCTTCTTGGTGTTACCCAAAAACGATATTTTTTAAACAAGCTAAATATTTAACACGGGAGAACAGTAGATTAATTTGCTTTCTCAATATAATCTGGGTAAGATGCAAAGTGCTGCAAGTAGTAATAATTATCTATTTTTATATATTTATGCGTTGTAGTAAAATAAGTTAGATTTTTTGTTTTATTTTTAATGTTTTCTTATGACAGTGTACCAGTTCAACTGCATCTCTAGCAGCAATGGCGAGCAAATCAGCGCATGTGACAACACCAGGGCACTCAGCCTCGAGCTTCTCCTTTATCTTGTCAACCAAATCAAAACCTTTAAGTGAATTTATATTCTGCTCTGCTTGTTTCTCGCCAGTCAACGTTGCCGTGTCATCTAGCAACACTGATCCATCACAGCCCTGCAACAATCAGGAGGATTATATTTTCTAGTCATAAAGTTCTCATATTAATTAATTTTCTTTTTGAAAAAACGTTTAATGTCTTAAACAATTAAAATTCTGTTCTTTTTTTTTTTTACTTTTAGATTATAAATGTTTTTTTGACATAAATAAGGATCTCTCTTTTTTTTTTTTGCAAAATTCATAAAATAATTATCTATTTCTGTATTACATGTTAATGTTCTACCTTTTATTGCTTCCATATAATGCAAATAATAATAGATATATACTTTGTGGAGCTTGAATTGTTTTTCAGAAAGAAAAAGACCTGAACAAAACAGTCATGGAAGTGAAGGCGAAGCATAATAGCGGCATTGCGAGGCTCGGCACGTACGAAGCACTCCATTTCAGTGCGCACGATTTGTTGTGCGTGGGGGCATGTCTTGGCATAGTAATCCAGGGTCAGCTTTGAAGGGTCTTGAGCCTTCATTGATTGCATTAAACTGCCAAAAACAAAACACATGAGCAGCAACATGGACTTGGAGGATGCCATTCTCCTTTTCTTTGGAAGGGTGATGTGAATGAGACTCTGTTGGGGAGGGACCAGCATGCATGGGCTTTTATGGGATGTGATTGCTAATTGAGTGAAGACATGATCTGAGTCAAGAGGGAGATGAACTAACATTGGCGGGTTCAAATTTAGAAAGAGAGTGCATACGGTAGGTAGGTAAGGTTAGCAACCTGAAAATTTGGGACTAGAGAGCCAAGTCAACAAGTGGGTTTTTTATAATCTAAATCCGATGACCCAATTATTATATTGCACAAGGCTTATAGCGTTTTCCAGATTTTGCCATCACATTTGGTGAGAAACATATATAATCTAGCACATTTTTGCTCTAAGTAAATTTTTACACAATTTATTATTAATTTAGTTTTGTTTTTTGAAAATATAGTGAAAATTTAGGTTTTGTGGATGCAAATGAAATTATTAGAGTACACTATTATAAGTAATTATTGGGTTGGGTATGGATCTTATAGGATTTTTCCCGACAAGCAGCACAAAATGGCACGTGGTTCGGTGTTTGGTGCTTTGGAGTTTACCAATCGTGGAAAACTCGAGCAAATTCGGACCGATATCGAGTTTGCTGGGATGTTTCTGTTTCATTATTTGCTAAAATTAAGACTGATTTGTATTGTATCTCAAGAGATGTAGCTTTCAAAGGTGCTTCTTTAGTACTTTTGCTTGATTGCTTCTCGGTGCTGAACCATGCTTGACTTGACCAACATAAGCTACCATGAATGATGAATAATGAATCCCCATTGTGCTCTCCTATCTTTTGGTACACCTTGTTTGTAATTCCTCTGTCATCCTTTCCTCCTTCCGTAATCTCTTAAGAAGAGATATTTTCCGTTTCTCTCTCCCTTCGATTCTCCACCTTCCATCATTCGACCTCCAATCTTCCTCCCTCCGACCTCCCTCCTGCCCTCCTCCGATCTCTTCCGACCTTCGTCTTCCACCCTTCCTCCGGTCTCCTCCGACCTCCCTCCTGCTCTCCGACCTCCCTCCCGCTCTCCGACCTCCGATCTCCTCCAACTTCCGCGTTCCACCCTTTTTCTGGTCTCCTCCGACCTCCGCCTTTCACCCTTCCTCCGGTCTCCTCCCTCTCGCCCTCCCTCCGGTCTCCTCCGACCTCCGCCTTCTTCCCTCTGGCCTTCCTCCCTTCTATCTCCCTTCCTCCGTCCGGTCTATAGACATTGTAATAAATGATAAGCTAATAAGCGGAAATGATCAGTTTGTCGCAACAAAGGATCATCTTTATATGTGCATAAATGATCAACTTACAAGCATAAATGATTAATTAGGTGTAATAAGTGATTAAATTATTATAATAAGGGATTAGATTGTTATAATAAAAGATCAGATTGTATACTAAGGGATCAGATTGTTATAATAAAATATCAGATTGTTATAATAAGAGATCAGATTATATAATAAGGAATCAGATTGTTATAATAAAATATCAGATTGTATACTAAGGGATCGAATTGTTATAATAAAATATCAGATTGTATACTAAGGGATCAGATTGTTATAATAAAAGATCATATTGTATACTAAGAGATCAGATTGTTATAATAAGAGATCAGATTGTATAATAAGGGATCAGATTGTACACTAAGGGATCGAATTGTTATAATAAAAAATCAGATTGTATACTAAGAGATCAAATTGTTATAATAAAAGATCATATTGTACACTAAGGGATCAGATTGTTATAATAAGAGATCAGATTGTATAATAAGGGATCAGATTGTTATAATAAGAGATCAATTAGTGAAGAGAGAGGACAAGAGATTGCACTTCCAATTTTAGTTGGGATGACAGGGGATTGCAAATTAGGGGATTGCACTTATAACACCCCTATTTGTTCTAGGCTGAGACAGTTTTAGGCCCATTTCAAGTTATCTCTTAACAAAGTAAACACAAACTTGGCCCAATAAAACTGTAAAGCATAAAGAGTAGCTTGATGTATCACAAAAGCCTAAAAGGAGGAAAAAAAGGGGGGAAATGGAACATTTCCCCGTTTGTCGGTTCGGGAGAAGGAGAATTGACAAAAGAGAAATTTAATTTGGCATCCAATGGTCAAAGCATCCTTCTGTTACACAACTCTTTTGACTGAGTGGCAAATAAACTTAATAATAATAACAAACATTTCTATTTATGACATAAGAAAATATTCGACTCGACAATTATCACTTTTCTTTTAGAAAGGATATAATAACTAAAGTTACTATAAATATAACCCCTTATTAAAATTTAAATCTGTGGACAGAACATGCCTTTTAACCAGTGCCAATCATGTGAAGACAAGGGATGGCGATAGTATATTTTTAATGACATTAACTGTGCAATCGTATGAATTCTGAATTTTAATTACCACATAGTTGGATTAAGTTTAGATAGGAAGCTGATATACTGCTACCAAAAAGATTATGATCGCCGCTACTATTTGCAGGATTTAGTATAAGTACGGTTATGACCCATCTTAAAAGCTTAAGAATTCTCTTTCATTGTTTTTTTCTTTTTTTTTTAATACTAATAGAGGAGTAAAATGCTGAGAATTTAATATTAAAGAGATCTTGAACTGATTTCTGCCAACCGAATAAAATTTAGCCACAAAGCAAACATAATTAGAATTAAGTATATAAATGTTAAGATTAACTTAAAAAACTATTAAGTTTCAATTTTGTATCATAGATCAATATCGTTTCATGAAGGTATCTATTTTGAGTAACAGTAGAGTCAAACACATTTGATATATAAGCTTGTCAAATGCAATCAGAACTCATTGTATTCCTTTCATATTAACACTAACTGGAGACCAATTTTTATATTAGTTAAAATTATTTTACTTTTTATTTAAAAATATTTAGAATATCTTTGTAATAGATGATTCATAATCATTTTTATCGCGACAATATCTGATAATATTAAAAAAATAGTAAAAAGTTTTGAAAAGAAATTATAAAATTAGAAAACACAATGAGTTGTTTGGATTAGATATTTGAAGGTTGATATTTGATATCTAATTGTATTTGATGGAGACAAGTGTCAAATGTATTTAACTTTAGCGTTACTGTTTAGTTTTTTAGGTTCTTGGGTCCTCCATAATTCTTTTTTCTATGCTAGTTCAAATATAAATTTAAACATGTGGCCTAGTGGTTCAGTAGTTAGAAAATTAGACTAGACGCAAAGAGGTCAAAAAATTCAAATCCGCATGTACTTTTAATTTAAAAAAAAGTTGGGTAGAAAGACCTTCTTCTTTCTTAAAAAAAAAAATTAATAAAGAAGGGTCCTGCTTCGTCATTGTTTCTCGATGTTTTAAGTTTCAAATCATTGATTTGAACAGTTTTATGAGTTCTTCATATTGAAATCTCGTTAGAAATAAAATTTTATACTTTTTTCTTACAAATATTACTATTTTTAATAATATTTAGAAAATCACTTGATCAAGTATTTGGATCGTCCAATAAGAATAGTAGAAAATAAAATAAAAATATATGGGTAATTCTGCCATGGATATATGAACTCAAATATAGACCCTTCATTCAAACTCTAATCAAATCATAATTATTCATCATTCTCAATGAATAATTTAGATTTAAGTCCATGTAAAAAAATATCCATTGGAGAATTACCCCAAATATACATATATATATATAAAGAGAGAGAAAACCTATGGTGCATAATAATGTAACGGAGCTTCGGTGCATACTGATCCAAACTCTTCGATCTAGTTCAAAATGACCGATCCAGACCGTCCAATGTGATCTTCCTATAAAAATCTCCGTGTCGACCAAATTTTACAAATTTTTAGTATTTTTTTTCGAATTTTTAAAAACTGCTATTTTTGAACGGTTCAGAAAAAATTAGATTAACGATTTTCTAAAATTTCAAAAAAATATAAAATTTGGTCGGCAATGAGATTATAATAGGGAGAACATATTAGATGGTTTGGATCGGTCATTTTGAAACAGATCAAAGAGTTTGGATCAGTATGCGCCGAAGCTTCGGTACATTACTATGCACCATATGTTTTCTCTTTATATATACTAGAAGGAAATATCGAGCTTCGCTCGATGTAGATATCTATAATAAAAATATTTTTATTATGTTTCTATATAGTTTAATTATGTTAATTTTTGGATATATGATTAAGATATATTTATCTTTAGAATTATAGTTTAGTTATTGTAGGTTTGATTTGATTAAATTTAAAGAGTTTGATCAATTTAAAGAAAAAAAATATATGTGTGTAAATATAGTTATAGTTATCTGAAATAATATGATTTATACTATGTTGATATTATTCATGAAATGTAATATGTTTATAAATGACTTAAATAAAAAAATATATATCGTAAAAAATCTAATATTTTTTTCTATTTTCAATTGAATGAATTTAATTTATATTTTGTAAACCGAAATTAAAAATGGTGATGAAGAGAAATTAAGGTGGAGAGATACTCTAAGTAACACAAAAAAGATAAATACATGATGAAAATGAAAATATGAAGGGGTCACAAAAATCAGAAACAAAACATGTGTTGCCAAATTATTATCTGATGTTGAACCGAGTCAGTTTTATGAGCAATAACACCCGACATGCAATTAGTTACAAAGTATCACATTACATAAATCAGAAAAATGCTATTGCACAACTATTTCACAATGCTTGGAGTGTCGGATGATATTTAACAAAAGAATCCCGACACCCACACATCTTTTATTTATAACTAGGGTTGGACATCGAGCTTCGCTCGAAATAGTATTTTTAACATAGTTTAAATTACGAATTTCTTAATAAATACAATTGCTAAATAGTTATCATAGTAACAAATATAATCAATATACTAATTATAGTTAATATAATAATAATATAATGTCCTTATAATTTGTCCGTTTCTAGTGGGGTCCATCATCATGTTAACTACTCTCTATTTTTTATTGTTCATGAGAATGTTGAATAATATTTTATAGAGGGTCGCAGCACCCAATTCATCTAATTCCAACTTCGCGTGAGTATGGGAGCCGGTTTAATTTTCTGCACACACGCGCTCAAACAATAATGAGTTTGGATCCGGTAGTATTTCTGATCATCGAAAATTTACAGGCAATGTTATATAGTATCGTGGAATTGAGGGGAGTCTAATTCCGATTTCCGTTTTTGGTGCGATGGCTCCATTTGGCGAGGGAATGGGAAGAAGAGAGTATGGGAGACAAAGCCCATTTTAGTATAAAATTAATATGGAGTGCGAGATTAGTGGCAGTTTCTCTATCGTTTTTATTTCCCAAGCGCAATGTAAGGGAAATAAATCCGGTAGGGAAATACAGTTTTAAATCACAATTAACAAAAAACAAAATAAATAAAAACGGCAGAAAAATGCTTACCTTAATTTGTGCATCTACTTAATATCCACTTCCATAACAAATGCTAATTCTTTACACTCCTAATAATATATAATAATATCCTTTATTCTCTCTCTGAAATAAAAAATAAATGGAATAACATTGTACATATCTTTGAGATGTTTATACTTTATATAATATACAATTACCATCCAAATAACCACCACAAAAAAAAAAAAAAAATTGTCTTGAGACGTGAATTTGTTATATGAATTCGGCCATCATGTCTCATGTTCATATTAATTTATATTTAATACCATCGTACAGGGGTGAATCATGTATACATATATTTTTACCCAAACGATTTTAATCACTGAACCATTAGAGCTTCTAGCATCAACACCTTCGTTTTTTTTCTTCAAAACCTGTTGATGCAAAGCAAAATAAAATTAAAGGAACTCAGGAAAAAAAAAAGTAGAAGAAACTCGACATCAATCCAGCATCTAATTTCAGCAGAAAGCATGCATGTTTGATATAAGAAAGGCAATGACACACAACCGAAATTTATATTATCAATAATACTATTGAATTTCGTTCCAATTACCTCCTTCCATGTACCAGACAGACAATCTGACATTCAGATCCGACCCGCAAGAAAAAAAAATTTTGCACATAAACCCAAAAAAAAAGAAATCGGTAATTTAGCTATAACGTCAGGATATTCTATGTCTTGCCTGATGTATTAAGCTTATGCCATGAGGTCCCAGCATACTAAAAAGGAAAAATTAAAATATAATAACTAATAGAGCATACACACATAACTTATTATAGCAAAGTAATTGTGAAAATAGGTACCAGTACCACTAACCATTTCTATGACATCAACAATCCAATATTTACTCTCTTCTGGCATAAAATAGTGTCTATATACAACAACATAATTTAGAATAATTAATTTATCAATAACTAATCAAATGGGACCACTTAATATGGACCTGAAGAGAATTGTAGAATTCATAAACTAACCTTCTTCACATGTTTGATCTAGTATAGGTTGCATCACTACTCATCAAGAGGAGGAATAACTCCAACCAATGCAAAAATAGAAAGGAAATATTTATATATAAATCAGCTTCCAGTAATCATCAAGAAGCAAAACTACTGGAAGATGACAACACAGTCAGTTGTAAAGACTTTTCAAAAATTAACACTTATTAAAACCAAAATCTTTTTTTTTTACTGAATCAGAGAGGGAAAGAGATAGATACAGAGGTAAAAGGACTAACCTTGTTGCATTGACACCAGTACTAAAATTGATCAACAATCTGATTAGGCTGAGACAAAAATCTCTAAGCTCCGTTTTGAACCCCACATGTGTCAGTGGTTTCCAACTTGATAGATTTGGTCAGTGGTAAAAATCTGCGAAAAAATCTAGAAGAAATCAAAATGACAATTGTGGAAAGTATCTGATCTCCCTCTCAAATCCCAGTGTTTTATTTCATTTTAAATTCACTTTTTGTACGGAAACTACATTTTCAATCTCAGCAGAAAAAAATTGTAAACCTCTGGCAAACTTTACACATCTTCCTGTTTGCTTCCCCTCTACTGGCCATGGCGACGGCGAAAAGGGGTCGGTAGAGAGGCCGGATAGAGATGATGAAGACGGAGAGGAGAAGTGAGATGACTTTCTCCATCTGGACGCTCCTCTTGATTTGCGTAGCTTGCAATCCTAAAACAAATGGAGAAACCCACACCAAAAAAATAAAAGGAAAGGAAAGGAAAGGGTATGTATACAAAGCAAATTATTCTGAGTAGATGGAATTGAAGACTAATGCGTGGAGCGGTTTGTAATAAAATATAAATGTTTGACCATGTTGATTTACGACATAAAAAATAGTAGATTCAAGGGCACAACTGATCGAATGGAAATGGATTATCAAGATAAACGGATTAGATTAAGAGGTTTTTAAAAAAATGACGGAAACATCGGATGGAAATGACGCAACTGTCGCGTATGTAGCTTTAAAAATCGCGCAAAAAAATCACGCAAATTATATTATACTAATGATATTGATATTGATATATATATAATTTAATTTTCAACAAAACTAAAATATAGAAAATAGAACGGTTTAGATTATTCGTTTGAAGTTTGAACTTTTAGAGTTTAAGCCTTCTGAGATCGACTGCTTGATCCGTGCTTAAAAAATTACAATATCCTTCAAATCATGTAGGGATCGATGTTAGTATTTTTTTTTTTATAGTATCTTCTTAACATTTCTCTTGTGAAATGAATTCCTTTCTGCATAAAACGCTATAACAACCACAAATTTAGCTTCCAATCGTCAAAATTTCAGGTTGTCATGCAAATAATATGCACCGTGAAAAGGCTATTTTGACCTCCACGTGTTCAATGGAGATATTTAGAGAAGATCCGTACAAGACACAAAAATCTGGCAAGACAAAACTATCTGGTGACGTGGCGGCGCGCTTTAGTGCTTTTTGCGCGAATCTCTCTTTCCCACCTCATGCAATAAGGATTCGGATCCAAAAGAGAAGGGGTGCCTCTCATTGCCAACGACTGCCACAAAAACCTTCGGCTTTGGAATCGTGGTAGACCCCCCTCTCACTCTCTCCATGTTCCCTTTTCTACCAAAGAATAAACAACGCATAAAGAGATGAAGAAGAGATGATGATCATGGTCATGATAAGCATGCCTCTTTGGTCTTTGTGGGGGACACTGAGTATATAACAATTGAACATCTGGCAATTGTATAAATATTGTAGAACATATAATAGAATAGAATAATACCAGATATAAATTTTGGCAATTGTACTATACAACTTTTTATTATTTTTTGAGTGGAGTAACTTTATTACTTAAACGAGCATTCTTGAGTTATCAACGATCCTACACTAAAATAGAAATTGAGAACTCAGTGAATGTGGATATCGGTGTACAACTTTCCTTGCCTCTCTAAATTAATTTTATTTTGGTTTGTGTCCCTTTGTACACACAGATTAATGCGTGGGATCTATCTAATTCGATGCATGAAATAAGTTACTACATTATCACGGGCGACGCTATATTGAGGCAAGCCTAGGCACTTGCCCAGGCTTCATTTTTACAAATTAAAGATCAACTACTCTGGATGGAGCAGTGTGCCCAGGCTTAATTATTTGTGGTGCCTACGCTTGGTTTAGTTTTTGTAGTGATTCAATTTCAAACCATAGATATTCGCTGATTCAATTTATTAGTCTGCACAAGGTATGAACCCATTACATTCTACAAAAGGAATAGCAATCGCATGGTGGGCCCTTCGTGCATATCTTGTTTTGCCCACCAGTTAAAGTATTGAATAAATTCTATGTGCTTAGCTTGTACAACGATTATTAATCAACAAACTAATCTATAATGATCACCATATGAAGCATTGTTTTCAGAGATATATAATGAGAAAATTATATAACGTTTAAACTATGCATTTTTGCCAATATTTTTGCTTGCACAGAGGATTATAATGATTTCATTTTTGTTTGTCTAATCTTTGGTGAAAAAACTATAATGGTTATATTCTGTCGATCATATGAAAAAATTGCATTCTGTAATAGTATTCATTTTAAATAGGTTTTAAAATATTTTTTTAATTAAAATTACACTTTCTATAAATTTTATTTGTAATGTTAAATTTTATATTTTCTTAGAGAAATGCCAAAATAAAAGCGGTGTTGACGGAGGTTTAATCAAATTTGACCATTCAATATGATATTCATATTAAAATCTCCTTTTCAATCAAATTTTCCATTATTTTTGAATTTTTTTTATTTTTTTATAATTTAAAAAAAAGTAATTTAATTAGTTATGAACCCACCAATAACAATATTTAAAAAAAATCCAAAAAAGCACTTAAAAAATTGGAAAGAATGAAAATTTGGTCGACAAAAAAATTTCAATACGAAGAGCATGTTCAGCAGTTTGAATCAATCATTTGAACTTTTGAGTTTGGATATAATCGGGTTTGACGGAGCGATCTATCAAATCACATACACCGAAGTCAAACTCATTTTCTTAAGTGCCCATGCTTAAAATAAGTCGGGACTCGCCACTGTACATTATGTGATCTTTTGTCGAAATTTCTGTGTATCTTTGATGTTGTATTTTTCACAATTTAAAATTTAATTATTTTTTGAAACATTTTCTTTATCGGGCAAAAGATGTGTAGTTAAAAAATAATTTTGTACTTCTTAAGTTGAACATTTTTATGTTGTTATACCCGACCCTAATCCGATCTAGTGTCTGTTACCGGACAACTAAAAATGTATAAAATTGACCGCGCCATGCCGTTTTTTAAATTTTTGTTAAGGTATCAAAACCAATTTTTCTTAAAGAAAAGCTTTTAGTGGCATCGAAATGTATGTCATCCAACGATGAATTTTTAACGATGCAATGTCATTCAACGATTAAGTTAATTTAGTCATTATTTAATTAGTTTAATGCGTCAAATTTAGAAATTTTTCACGCTAAGAAATGAAAAAACATATCGTCGAAGCATCTTTTTTTAAAAAACTTGCCACTAATTACTATGACAGCTATTCTTAACTATGGTTCTCATTTGCTACCGGCCATAAATAATCTGTTCCCAGACTAGATCTGACCTCAACCAAAAATACAACTTGAGTCTGACTTTTGACAACAAGTAAAACAACAGTGATGCTAAATTACTCTGTCACAACAATTTGTTACGAGTAATGATCATAAGACTTAAAATGAAACTCTTATAAAATCATCTAATACCCGAAATGACATGACCTGAACAACTGGATATCCCAAAATGATCTGGACCCGATTTTAACCCGTTTGTGGGGGTATCTTTATCTTACCCTTAAAAGTATGTCTGTTTCCTCATGTCACTATATAATATATACTTCATATACAATGAGATTCCAATTGAACACTTAGATCTAATCTTACTTAAAAAGGATTTGGAATCCATAAATTCTCAAGTTTTCACTTTCTTAGACTTTTATTAGTCCCAAAAATATGCTAAGTAGAGGATCAAACTTATCAGGTCACTGGCCTAAAGTTTTTTTTTTTTTTTTTTTCATTTGCCTTTTCTTTTTTTTTTATTGGTAACAAGGGAACATACTTTCACACACTGGGTTCAGTCTCATCAAACCTCCAAAAATCCTTCTTTTAGCAATTGAACAGAAAACTTTTTACACATCTCGGGTTCAGTCTCATCAAACCTATGAAAAATGAAAACAAAAGATAAGTGAAACTGGGACCCAATCACAACAGCTCTGCACTCTAGGGTCACTTCTCAGACCGGTTAAATCCTGGCACGTGTCACTCTCATTTTCGTCAATTACTAACCTTCCCCCTACCTATACACATTCACATCCAAGAGTCGGTTATTAGTATACTCTCCATCCCCTCTTCCCTTTCCTATATTCAGAAAAAAATACATCTAAAAACTACTTACAAAGAAAAAAGGGAAAAAGTGTAAAGAAAAGAAAAAAGAGAAATCCTCAGAAGTCTACCACATGCTGGCTAACAGAACTAATAGTAGCACAAACCTTACAATTCCCAACACCAATCCTACATGAACTACAATAATACTTACCCCACCTTATATGAAGACGCCGGTGGAGGTCGTGGTACCACTGGGAACACAAATCTGGTAAACTGGGCACAACCATGCGATTCTTGTGGGGCAGCTCCCGGATCAGTATACTGCCATGCCGATGCTGCATATCTCTGCAACGCATGCGATTCACGAGTGCACGTGGCCAATCGTGTGGCTTCCCGCCACGAGCGGGTGCCAGTGTGCAATGCATGTGAGCAGGCCCCAGCAGTGCTCGCTTGCCGTGCTGATGCAGCCGCTCTTTGTGCAGCCTGTGATGCACTGGTACACTCAGCCAACCCACTTGCTGGACGCCACCAACGCGTTCCGATCCTTCCCCTTCCATCATTCTTCCCGGAAAGTACAAATGATGGTATTGCAATCTAGGAACAATTTTTTGATATAGTCAAATTATTATCTGAGGATATTCATTTATGATTGTATCGATATATATTAATCTAGTCTTCATTCCGTCTAAATTATCAGGCAAATGTAATCAATTCAATAGATTAGTTTACTTTTCTTTTGCAATTATGTTCTAGGTACTACAACAAATGTTGTAAAAGAGAACAATGAGGAGGATAATGAAATCATGTATGGGGGGGACGTCGATGAGTACTTGGATATGGCAGAGTTGAATTCTTGTTATGAAAATTTGGGCGATGCAAATCAAGAGGGGATGATAATGCAAGAGACGAAAAGCAAGGAAGGAACCGAGTGCATTGTGCCATCACATGTCATGGCAGCTGCAACAGCACCGACTGGGGAAGCATCTACTCTGGACTATAGCTACACAGCATCGAGAAGTAACAGCGTGAGCCACTCTATCCTACTCAGTCAGTGCTAACAGATATTTTGTATGTGCAAAGTATATTTGTGTGCAGATACCAAGTAAGCTCTTGGATTTTGAAACTAAATTGCAAATAGAAATATAAAGAGAGAAAAAAAAACATTAACATCTTGCTATTAACATCATAACCATGATGTGCCAGTCCGGTTTCTCAGTAAATGGGATTTTCCTTTACTTTCTTTAAAAATTGTCGCCTCAATTTTACATGCCTCATTTGGAATAGCCAGATAGAATCTCCAATATGCACTTTATATTTTCATTATTTCATATAACAACAATTTTTCTGCTACAATAACTGTCAATTTGATGTGGTCACTATAATTATCAGAACTTAATCAAACAATATTGTAAGCAAGTTGCTTAAAACACCAAACTTAACATTACTTCAAAAAAAGAACAGATGATTATCCCTTGTTTTTCCTATTTAGAGATACAAACATTCTTCAGTGACCATTTAGCTAGTGCTTCTTCTCAGGTATCGTTCTCCTCTTTGGAGGCGAGTGTTGTGCCTGACACAACCATCAATGACATCTCAAACTCTCACCTCCTTCCCTCAAATGGAGCCCTTGACCTCTACTCGGGTTCCACACTTCAGATGCATCTTCATTTCAGTGCAGTTGATCGAGAAGCGCGCGTTATGAGATACAAGGAGAAGAAAAAGATGAGAAAGTTTGAAAAGACCATAAGATATGCTTCGAGGAAGGCATATGCCGAGGCAAGGCCCCGGATAAAAGGCCGATTTGCGAAGAGGTCAGATATGGACCTTGAGGTCGATCAGATGTTTTCTCCAAGTGCCTTGTCAGAAGGGAGTTATGGGGCCGTGCCATGGTTTTAGTGATTACAAAAATGAGGAAGTACCTCTAATTTGAGATAACTAATTAGTAAATTAAGGTTGTCTTTGTAAAGTGGCTTGTCTTTAAATAGATGCTGTGACTAGGCAATAATGGCAATAAGCCACCTGTTTCATATTTGTTGAGAAATTTTAGCTGCCTGTTTTATATCCTCTGAGCAAGTTTAGTAGTTCATTGTATAATTTTGTTTTTTTTCCTTGGTTAAAATCAAGTGTTTGAATTGCAGAGTTCAAATGGATTGATGGATAATTGAAATTATTCAGATGGCGGAAGATAAATTTTAAATTTTCGTTGTTATCTGCTTTTATTTATTTATTCATTTATCTAATTATCTATTTTTTGTTGTTGTTGTTATTAATAATATAATCAGTACTACTACTATCACCACCATCATCACTGTTATTTTTGAGATGATAGACTTTCAGGACAAAAAACTCATTACCCTAAAAAACCTAGCACCAAAAACGGACATATAAAGAAGTCAAATCATAAAAGGAAAATGATGCAGAGAATAAAACTGAAAGTGAACTGAGTGTTCAATGTACCTTTGTTCTTTCCCTCTATTTTATTTATGTTTATAATTTCATGAGTCTCCACCATCGATTATCAGATTAAAATGTTCTTTCACCAAGCATCAGTCCATTATTGGCAAAAGGATAATTCTTCCTGCAAAATTATCCTATTCACAGGACAGCAACCATCTTAATTAGTATCATATTAGTATATTACTATATTTGCATAGCAATAATTGTTTTATGTAATTTTACAAGATTTTCCTTGAAATTATTTATACCTTAGTGATATGAGAACTGGGAATAACACCATTACGGTAATTCTAATAGAATCTTCTGAATGACATTTGCATGCTTTGATGACTGTGTTTCCATGAGCTTAACTGGGTATCAAAACTGATTAAAGGTAAAATTTGAAACAATTTAACAAGAGATGATGGATCCTCTTATCAATTATGATGAGCAAAGGAAAGCAATGAAAGAGATGGTTTGCCTTTGCTTTTGCCACTAGCATCAAATCTTTCATAAGGACCTACTTTGTAGTCTCTCTCTCTTTCACACACATGCTCCTCCTTTTCAGTTGGTCAGAACTAATCATTTAATAAGTGATGATTAAGTGTTTAGGCATATACCAGATAATATAGGAAGTAATACTGAAACCACTGTGCTTTCTGGTAAAGCTCATTGACCCAAATCTAATGCAGATAAAGAGGTCCCTCTAGATTCTGGTCAGTTTTCTCTTACCAGCCCAAAGGGGGTCCAGTGCCAGAAAGTAATACTAAAGCATAAGGGTACAAATTGTGGGCTCTACCTTGTTTCAAAGACAAAAACCAAGGCAATGCACTTTTTGTTTTTGAACTTTTTACCTCCTGTCCAACTAATTTTGAGACAAATGTGTAGTGAGCCACCCTACCTGTAAATAGAGATAACAGAAACATCACTTCCAATTTCTCATCAGCTTAAAAAAAAAATTATCTTATTATACCTAGTTACCAAACCGAACCAACATTGGATTCTTCTTCTTCTTCTTCTTTTTTTTTTTTTTTTTTTTTTTTTTTTTTTCCTCCTTCAAATACCTGACTGACCAGCAGCTAGTTCCCAACCCAAAGCAACTCAAACTACACTGCGAAACCTTAGATAATACAGTACAACTAAAACAATATCTAAATTAGGATATCAGTTAAATTTGCTTCAACAAAAACACCAAAGAACCCAACCAAGACCCTAACTTACCTGACCTGAGAAGAAGTTCACCCAAACAAAATCAAGCACTAATCTAACCCAGATATGATCCCCACTGAAAAACAAGTCGAAGGTGATCCAGACCTGATATGTGAAGTTGACCCCAACTTAACTATGCTGAACCACCTGTATCTCCACCTCTAGGATTTAAATGATAACATTAGAACTCGCTACAGAGAGTAATTAAAAATAAATGCAACATCTGACCTGCCACATTGTTTGTCTTCATCCCGGCTATTATTCTCTTTGTGGGTTTGCCCCAGCCATTATTCGGAAGCATGCAGGTGGAGTCTGAGCCATGAAATTTCAACAGATATGGTATTCAAAGAATAAGATTCCGTATCTTTCTAATATCCAATGAAAAATGAAGAACATGATTCTGATGCAAACTATCAGTGAATAGTCTGATGGCCAACAAAAAAAGGAGCATCGCTGTTCAAGGAAAAAAACACCAGTACAAAAGAAAAATCTAACAGAAGAAATATCTAACCTCGCTGCATACAAATATCTAAGGGGATAGATTGAAAAATATCAGCAAATTTAGAACTTGACTAAAATTAGTGTTCCAATTGGTGCGTGTAGGTGAGTTCATGTGTGTTGTGAGCGTCCTTCTCTTTGAGACTGTCTACTGGCTGCATGAACCAGTATGAGTTTGTGGAAGATGGGGAGAGACACAATTTTAATAAAAACAATTTCACAATTTTCACGATCCATCAGGCAGCAACGACCATATGTAAGAAAAAAACTAATAACAGAAAGAACTAGAAATAAATGCCCTAAGATGAATGACTACTGTATTTCACAACACTAATGTACAATTAACCTCATTTCAAAAGAAAATGTAGTAAAAATACGAGACGTCAATCTTTTTAGTAGAATTAATGTCTTCAACTTTTCTTTTTTCCACCTTTAGAAAATTGGTTTGTCAATCAATCCTCATGCTCTTCCTCATCTTCAGAATCTACATCAAAAATCAAGCTAGGGACTAAGGTTCCAAAGAGAGAATTCAACATTCATGAACAATAGAGGGGGTTCAATAGAAGTGGAATAACATTGGCATAAAAGAACAATTTTTAATTAGGGAAGCAATTCATAAACTTACCAGATCGAACGTCTTCTCCAACACGACCTCTCGACTGTATCTGTTTGACGAGCATGCGGTAGATCAAAACCCACCAGTATATATGCAGAACAAGCAGCGCAAATAGCAGGGTATTGAATACGTAGTAGTATATTGGTCCCCAAAACTTGTGCTTCTCTTTGTCCAGAGCCAGAAGGACCTCATAACTGAGACATAAATGTGTCATATTAAAATACACGAATACACAATTCTTCTTCCCTAATTGCCATACATATAGTAAACCACACATGTATGTTTTCAATTATCATGAATTTCACAATTTGAAGTTTCCATTCTGGTCCCTAGACATTAAAATTTGCAACATTGTTACTACCATGATCATGGACAGAAATTCTAAGTAAACTTTACTTGGTATCAGGCTAAGGGAGCTCTTCTTGTATACTTGAAGTATATTGTTACCATTTGACCTGAACAGGAATCAAGAAAATCCGATTACCTTGTGCTCCATATAACCCAAAAGGGGAAGCAAATAAGTCTAAGGAGAACCCATGAGACAACAAAGAGAAGAAATGCAAAAGACGCAAGCCATTCGCAATGGATATACTTTGCCATCTTTCCAATCTCCAAAAACACATCACTGGCATCATGAAGGGCTAGTACGACTGAGCCGACTCTCGCAAACCTGAAGAGAAATCAACATAATGCCTTGAAATCTAAATAATGTTCTAAACTTCTAATTGTTTTTTTTTTTGAAAAAGTTGATGCATAAATTGAAATTTGGAATCTCAATTTGGTATGCCAAAAAGGTAAATTTTGCTAAATGGTGAGAATTTTGTCCTAACATCAGACAAGTCATTTTACATATATTAAGTTAGATAGTTTGTGTAAACTAATAACAAAACAACTTTGGCATACAATTATACTAAGTTTTTTTTTTTTTTTTTTTGTTTGGTGCTGTAACTTAAATTTTTCGCTAATGGTTCTACTTCTATATGATTTGCAAGAAACTTATAAACTGTTTGCAAAGGAAGCATGATGCTGGGTGTAACTTCAGAAGGTGAATTGTAATTAAAATATTGGATTAAGGTGTCACCAGAATGTTCTTTTGAGTTTCGACCATGGAACACAATTAGAATGCAATTATGGCTGCCTAGTTTGCTGCATGTTCAACTACAAACCTAATCCATCTATATGAACCCTTAAGCTATACTCTAAAATATCCCTAAATTTGACCAGAGGGTGCATAAACAAATCAAACCTGAATATGTAAGATAAAGCTATGAGAACAGCAGTTGCCACGTGATGTGTCATTGAAACCCCAAAGTCAGAGCGCTTGGTTTCCCAGAACATTAGGGCAAATATGGAATAGACATAGAATCCACCAACATACATGTAAACCGTCCTCAATTTCAATCTGACGAATGAGGAAATTAAAAGTTAGTTCATGTATTGCTGCCTATTTGCACCATTATCTTGTGTGTAATTTGTTCCGACATTGGATCTTCAATTGGAATTAGCCAATTATGTCTAAAATGTATTGAATTGTGCCTCTGTTTGGTTATGGTTCACTAATTCAGCACAAAAGCTCAGTGGTTACCAGCATCTACCTCTTGTCTTAAACACCAGCATTTAAATCTCTTGCCTGGGTTACCTATCTGTACCATTTATTCAGCATTTCATTAATTCTTACATGTTTAAATATCTCAGGAAGCTAATATGACATTGTAATGAATAAAATCCAATAAGCCAAAATTAGGAATTGAGTTATGTGGATTACTTTATTTTTTGATCAGGCCAGACTTGATCACCAGGTCCCACCCAAAAACTTCTGGTATTTGTAAACCAGGGCTCATTGTATGTTACCAATATAGCTAGAACCTCTCCAGAAAGAAAATAGACACATTTCCAAGCTGATTCCTTGAATTTCCTTATCTTTCTTCGGCTCTCATCTGATTCAATAAGCTTTTCTTGCCCCTTTGCAAAGATGTATCTCCTTGCTACTTTCTACACAATTTGCAATGAAGTAATATTTAGATTCAGTAGATACATCAAATATTACTACAGTTTCCTTTGAATTTTTTTTTTTACAAAGTAAATTCTTCTTTGAATTCATAAATAAATAAATGCATGGTCAAAGGATGTTTACCTCATAATTTAGGAACAACCAATAATGGTTATAGCTCTACTGAGCGCAAGGCAACTCTGATCATACCAAATTACAAGTAGTAGAAAAATGTCAAGTAGAAACGAAAGTAAGAAAAATTCAAGGAACAAACCTCAAAAAGGAATCGATCAAGGAAGAATCGGACAGTGGGGAAGAAGAGAGCGAAGAAAGGGAGAGCGAGGAAGTCTCTGTACGCGGGGAAGGCTTCTCTCTCCCAATCCAGCGAGCGCAACAAATCCATTAGAGAAATCTTCAATGGAGATTTTGTGTTAGAAATCTTCCCACTCTATTATGTTCTACGCGAATCTAAAACCCAAAAAGATAAATTAATTAATTAGTAACTATTTAAAGGACACGATCAGATGCAGTTGCGTATATTGTTTATTAAATGGGTTTGCCCATGCATTTTAGTGTAATTATCACATATGCCATTGGGCTTTTCGTTTTCCTTTTTTTTTTGTTTTGGTTTTTTATTTATTAGTTTTTCCCTGTAGCGGAATATCAACGCTTCTCTTTTTCATTTCATTTATTATTTTTTTCTTTTGAGAAAGTCATTAGACATCAATATTTCTTTTATTAGTTTCGATTTGTACAAAAATGTAATTTTAGCAAATTTGGGTGCAAAAGGTTGAAATATAGTTCTAATGACACGTGAAAAGCTCAAAAAGATGCCGTTCACTTTCTCAAAGAAAGAAAAATTCCTGTCCAAATCATCACGA
The DNA here is from genome assembly GCA_027725995.1 of Rhynchospora tenuis. Classification (NCBI taxonomy): domain Eukaryota; kingdom Viridiplantae; phylum Streptophyta; class Magnoliopsida; order Poales; family Cyperaceae; genus Rhynchospora; species Rhynchospora tenuis. The sequence continues at coordinate 45,371,902 of CM050888.1, read as the reverse complement.
CTTTTTTTCCCTGGCAGTTGGAAATTTTAATGTAAAATATTCATTTGAAAAGTAGGCTTTACATTCTTAAAACAAAAATAATACTAAGAGCTGATAAAGTCAAACTCAAACATAGAGAGGCCGTAGGTGTGTAGGTGGAATTCAAATCCTGTGTCGTGTGTAGCGAAGTCACGGGTCGTTCGATTTTGATTTGATGAATGAGGGAGCTCCGTAAAAGTAATTAGATTTCTAAACCCGAAAAAAATAAATCGCTCGATCAAAATCAAACGACTCGTGGGTGCGCTACACGGCGTGTAGCGCAACACCAGATCGGGGTCCGTGTAGGTGTCGTAGAGAGTAGAAATGTAGAATGCATAAAGTAAATCAATCATAGAATGTAGGATTTATCTCCCGTGTCTGCACAAAACAATATTTAAGGGTGCGAAATTGGTATAAAAATTAAAGTAATGATAATCGGAGTAGAGAACGTCGGAATCAAACTAAGGAATTGCAAGGTGTCTCAGACGCATATTTTCTTAACAAATATAAAATTCGAACGCACCTGTCGCTGTCATCTTTTCTCATGATGATATAGATCAAGGAAGAAAAACACCAGATGAAGTATGCATCAGTAACTCCAACCTCATCACAGGAGTAAGCACCAAAGGCATCAACAAGAAATCGACCAATCTCTGTTTTTGAATTTGACGCAACCAAAATTTTAAAATGTGACCAGCGCAGTTTAGTGGTTATGCGGTGATTTAGCGTTTAGTTTTATCGACGGTAAAATAATCGATAAACTACATACCGATATTTTAAAATTCAGTTTTTATTTTAAACTATTTCCATATGTATAACACTCAAGGACTCTTATAACAATTTCTTAACTATTAAGTATTTAAAAGAACTATTACTAACTATTCACATTTAAATATACACTTTAATCATATAATAATTCTAGTACAAATTAGACAGCTGGCTAATAATCAAGCTATTTTTTTTTTTGTAATACGATGATAAAACGGTAGTGCCATATGGCTGAAAAAATAAATAATTTAGTTTTATAGGTGATAAAATAGAGCATTTTAAAAGCTTGGAGCCTTGGACACATGAATGAAATCCTCTCCTCACCTTTTTTAGATGAGCATGGTGCTTACCTTTGATCTGAACCATTCGATCAATAATGAATGTCCCGTGAATAATACCATATTGATATGCCCAAAAAAAATTTAACCGTCGAGATTAAATCAAACGATTCATATCGAAAGTTGGCACCATACTGGTCCCTTGGACACAACACATTGTGAGTTGAACACGGGCAAAAATCTCAATTAGGTTCTATGAAGCAACTAAACTGCCTTACCACATCACACAAGCACAAACACCATCCATCACAACATCAACAAGTAAGACAAGTCTCAAAAACTATAAGACGTTCCCAAACAAATTGACTCAAACCAAACATTTCAACAATCCAACATGACACATGTAAATACTCAGAATTCTGAACACAATTAATTATCTTCCAATGCCGGTGTAGAGTCTGGCAGGGCGATCGTACTCGGATAAGGCTGCCCATGATGGTGCCAAATTTTAAAATCCGCTGCAAAAGCCCCATCAATATAGTAAGCACTTTTCCATTATGTATATATACGACTGAGAAATAATAATAATAAAAAAAAAACTTTCACGCCATTAACGAAGAAGATATCGAAGCTTTGATTCGGCAAGAGTATCTTGTGCATTCATTCACGATCAAAAGTTTAAATAGCGGATAGCGGATCCATAACGCACAACCTCAAATCATAGCGGATAGCCGGATAGCGGTAGCGGTCATTTAGCGTTCGCTATGGGATCATAGCAGGCATGTACAAATGTAATTATTCATTACATCATATATATATTTTTAACTAAAAAATAAATATCATAGTACATTATATGCATAATATAATAGTTAAATTTAACTCATACACTTTACCATCCATTATTGCAATAGAGAAATCTTATTGTACTTGTTATTGGATCAAGTCAATCGGAGTTTACATGACAAAAATATCTCAGTAATCCTGTTTATATACTAGCAAGTTACAAATTGTGTCGCTATATTTCTCGAAAATACCATTATAATGCATCTATATGTTGCTAATTTTTACTATTAACCAACATAAGAAATAAAACGACAAAAACAAATATTTTTTAAGGTATATTACTATATATCAATGAACACCGCTATAGCGGTATTTTTAGTTTAGCACCATAGCGGTATATCAAGTCGTACCGCTATAGCGGGACTATTGCGGTCCATAGCGCTGCTATTTAAATCAATCACTACCGTTTGAGTTGGGCCTGTAAAATTGAAATGGAATTAGATATTGGTGCTATCTTAATTACAAAAAATAAATTAAATAAAGATGAATTCAACGATAATTAATAGAGGAGGAACATCGAAATATGGCAAGCATGGAATCTTGAGCCGACAGTTTGCAATGTTTTTTTTTTCCAGGAACTGAGAGAACATATGAAAAGATGAGATAGTTTGTGTGGAATGAGAGTGTGAGAAAGGACTGGTTGCTTGGACTAGTTAGACTACAAATTGACCAGCAATTTGGTCCAAATTACTTTCCTTGAACCGCCAAAATTAGACTGTTAAATATGATTCACATCCGAACTGGTCATTTGAATTGATTAATTTATTTTTTTTAGCGTTTATATCAATCAGTATACAGTGCGCAAAGACTGCAAAAACTGTTGAAATTATCCTCTTATTCGGAATCGAACTTGCTCCCTACATATTAGATTTTAGCTCCTTTTGAGATCACGTTGAGCATTTTAAGCCAATCTAGGTGACATTTGAATTTTTTAGATGATTAGATCTCAAATATATAGTAACATTTACAATTCACATATGACTCAAATTACATAAAAATCTTATTTATTCGAGTTATTGAATAAAATATCTATTTAGTGCATATAAAGCGTATTTAAACTTTATCATGAAAACTTGTGTGTGTAGAATTTGAAGTGATACTAACCACATTTGAAGGTATGAAATCATACAAATTTACATTTGCACCCCACAAATAATTCAAAATGACAATTACAATAGTTAATTAATTATTATAATAAAGTTATATTACGAAATATTCGGTACTTCCTCTTTTTAACTTTTCATAACCATACAAGTATAACATGTTTCTCCTCAACTTTATTCCTTAAACAAATCTGACCTCAAAATTGTAATTACGAGGTCATTTTTTGTAAACAAGTAGTGTTTTTAAAACTCTTACCATTTTCATTAATAAAAGACAATCACAATTAACAATAAAAAATTACGACATAATTAAAATTCTTAGTAGGTCAAAATATTTGAACTATTTTAGTACACTTTGTCATAGCTCCATAGAAGAATAGAATTTAGAAATGTCTTGTTTTTACCTTACTAGCATAAGATGCCCTCATATGCTGGCAAATAAAGAAATAAAATAATGTTAGACAATAAAAATATGTTGCTTAATTTACCAGCGATATAAATAGATGTGTTATTCAATTTGTTTCTATATTAGATGAAAAATCAAATAATAGTGTTGCTTCGTCTAGCGATTGACATCCATTCACAGATCAAATCAATCCAACGGCAGAAACACCTGTTTACTATTTAGACCTAGCGTGTAACATCTATACGATCCGTGTATTTATAAGTACTAGAGATAGAAATTTATTTATTTTTTTTACTCAAACCTACTGACCCACCCTCTCCAGGGACTGGGATCCTCGGCAGTCAAAAAAATGACTGCCGAGCAGTCATTTTCATTTGTTTTTTTAATTTTTAAAAATTTTAAAATCCAATTGTTGAATCCAAACCGTTGATTTTATTTAATTTTACGGGCGATGCGTTTTTATATAAGTTTTATAAAATTTGGAGTTGATTTGATACTTGATTAAGTGTTCAACAAATGAACGGACCTGGTTTGATTAATTCTAATACGTTCATTTGTTGAACACTTAATCAAGTATCAAATCAACTCCAAATTTTATAAAACTTATATGAAAACGCATCACCCGTAAAATTGAACAAAATAAACGATTTGGATTGAACAATTGAATTTTAAAATTTTTAAAAATTAAAAAATAAATGAAAAAGACTGCTCGGCAGTCAAAGAGGATCCCAGTCCCCCTCTCCAGAAGATAAATGAATCCGCTTTCCAGCGCTTTTACCACTCACTCGGCCTTCTAAATCCACACAGACGAGCCCAGAATGCCCGAAACAAAGTCCGATTACTTTTTGCCTTTTCCTTTTTGTTCAAAAGAAGAAGGTCCGATTGAGCCGAACGAAACTTCTGGACTGGACGCCCATCTTTGATCTGTGTCCGTCCGATCAATAATGAATGTCCAGAGATTAATATCAAATTGTTAGACCCGAAAAAAAGTTACCGTTGAGACCAAATCGGACGGTCTTTCAAAAAACCTCCACTGGATTTTTAGAACATCCATCCAGAGGATCCGGATTCCTGATCGACCCACAATTCCAGAAGCGGAGCCTTTCCCAACGTGGAAGCAATGCTACCTTGCCACCCCAATCCTTCCCCACCTCTCCTTCTCCATCTTCTCTGCATCCCTGTTCAACTCATAATAGCTCTGCGAGTCACTGCATATGGGTCCCACTTAACATTTCAATACTCGTATTGACTCAGCACAGGGTTATAAACATATACATGACTGCATCGGATCAAATCTCCACTCTCCCTGGCTCAGTTAGTTCCAACTAGACCAACTAGAGAAACCTCTCAGCTTTCTTCATTTGCTTCGCTGCTAATGGCGAAGATACTCCTCTTCAAGCCACCTCCGCGCGCCTTCCATTCTCTACACCACCATGCGCGCACAACCATCTCCTCTTCCTTCTTCCTCCTCTCCTCGCCTTCCAATCCATCCTACATCTCCCGCTCCTTTCTCCACGTTTCTCCTCCGACCAGACCCCTCCGTCTCCCTTTCACGGTGCGAGCCATCGAATCCTCTTCAAAGGAGAGCGAAGAGGCGAAGGTAGAGGCCGGCGATGGCGCGCTTCGATCGGTTTATGCTAGTAAGGCTTCAGAGGAGTATCCCAGTGGGGAATTTGAGATGGAGGAGTTCGGCTTGTGGCGCCAGTTTGTGGTCAAGTTTAGGATGCTCATCGCCCCGCCGTGGCAGCGTGTCAGAAAAGGGAGTGTGCTTTCCATGAAGCTCCGTGGCCAGGTTATTAATTTTTTTTTTTTAATTTGTTTGCCTTCTGAATTCTAATTGCAATTGCCAGAATGATTGTAAGTTGACTTCAACAGTATTCTTGACTTGAACGAATGTTAATTAAACCTAAATTAGCAGCAATTGTGTCATAGCCACCATAATGAGCCAATAAAATGAATGTAATTGACTAACAGTAACCGCCGTAATAATTGGTATGATCTGCATGCAATATATGGCCTGTATGGACCCACATAGTAGATATTCATTGTTGTTATATTTGATTTTTGTATCTATTTACTTAACCAGTCAAACTCTTCAATGAATATAACTTCTGGTGTCGGATGCCTTTTCAACTTAAATCTAGAACTTTACAAATTTTATGCTGAGTTATCTTTAAGAAAACTTTCTCTCTGATAATTTCAGATATCTGATCAGTTAAAAACCCGATTTGCATCAGGCCTCTCTCTACCTCAAATTTGCGAAAACTTTATCAAGGCAGCATATGATCCTCGTATATCTGGTATTTACCTCCATATAGATCCACTCACCTGTGGCTGGGCCAAAGTTGATGAAATACGGAGGCATATCATAGATTTCAAGAAATCAGGTACCTTGTTGAATAATCATGTAGGAGTGTAGCTGCAATTTTTTCGGTTATGTCTTGTCATGACCTACTGGTTCAGCCTGATTTAGAACACGGGGGATAACAGACGTATTCTTTAGAGCTTGGAAAATCTGACTGATCAAGATATCAGCCGGATCCAGATTCAACCCAAACCCAAATCAACCTGTAATCCAATTGAACTACAGTCAAGTTAGGCCCAAACCTGACCCATCCTAACTGAGTAATCTATACCCTAACAGGCTAATGCCTGGTTAAATATCCACTCCTTCAGAATGGCCTTATTCCATAGTTTTTTTTTTCTATACTTCTTTTTTTTGGAAAAAGCAACAAACATTCTGCAATCATTAGAAATTGAAGTTCTTTTACAAAGAGCTAGAGGAACACCTAAACATCATGCCCTTTATCAAGCCCAATTCATCCCCTACACTCTCTATGGGTTGGTATAATAAAGAAAAGGAGGAAATTAAAGACTTATCCAGGATAGTTGCTAATATGGGGTGAACAATCTTACAGGAAATGCAAAATGTGCCTATTCCAGAGGAATTGGCAAAACACAGATGTATAACCTACAAAACCCACTTGTCTCTATTTCAGCAGTACAACAACCAACACACTCCCAGAGGTTACACAGAGTCAGACTAAATGAATGCATCAAATCAATTGCTACCCCATAATTCTCAAATTTAAACCTGTAAGGTGTGCATTAAAGGATCAATTGAGCATTAAGTCATTAGTCATTTGCAGTACCACAGGCTTAGCAATAAATGCTGCACTTCAAACTGAAACACCAAGATTTTATTCCTTAATAGTAAGTTATACATTGTCACATGTTGCATGTCTTATGATATTATTAGTAATAGCTTCGACCATCTTATCTCTATTGAAGGAAAGTTTGTTGTGAGTTATACGCCTATTTGTGGAGAGAAGGAATATTACCTTGCATGTGCATGTGGTGAGTTGTATGTCCCTCCAAGTGCATACGTGTCACTACTTGGTTTGACCGTGCAGCAAACATTTCTAAGAGGTAACAATTATGAATATACTTTGAGAATGATTCATGAAACTGCTGTGCCTTTATTGTTGTGCACACCAAATAGATATTGGCTTGGAATGATAATCTGTTTATACTGTGTGCAAAATAGGTGTAATGTGAAAAAACTTTTGTATTATATGCTGAAATATAATATTGTACAAATGGTAACCGAGGATGGTAGGATTGTGGCATATGTGGATGGTCCTAATGATTTGTGAAAAAATAATACAGTGCCTCCCCTTTTCAGTAGTTAATTTGTTAGCCCTTTATGGGCATCTTAAGAGAAAGTTGAATAAGGCAGTCTGAATCTGAACTCAATCTTTATGTATAGAAATGTCGTACAGGGTAAAAATTATGGAATTAATCTGGGCCATCACAATTGCCTACACACAGGTCTGTTAGAGAAAATCGGCGTGGAACCTGAAATTCAGAGAATTGGCAATTATAAAAGTGCTGGCGACCAACTGGCGAGAAAGAATATATCAGAAGAAGTCAAAGAAATGCTAACTGTTATATTGGATAATATATATGGAAATTGGCTGGATGTTATATCTTCTACTCTAGGTACTCCATCACTGATAAATTTGCATAGGGCCTCTTTAACATGCCAAACTTCTGAATAAGGTCCTCTGTCCTGTCCTATCCAAATTGCATTCCTTCAAAGAGGGGCTGTTTTACAAAATAAACAATCATGGATGTTTGTTATTTTATTTGAATTTGTTTTGCATATATTCTCAGTTCTTTTGAATTGTGTGTTCATTTTACTTGTACCAGGAAAGAGTAGAGAGGACATTGAGGAGTTTGTAAACTCTGGAGTATATCAAGTTGAAAGACTTAAAGAAGAAGGTTGGGTAACAAATATATTGTATGATGATGAGGTGCAAATTCCTCCTAACTTGATGACATAAAGAGTGTCAATTATAAATGTAACTAAACATTTATTCTCTCTGAAACACAAAATTGAAGCTTAATTTGATGACCTAAAATAACATTAACTAGATCACAATATCTTTAAGCCTGCATCACTAGACTGTAAAGGTTTCAGTTCATCCTTGCATGTAATATTTTAATATGGCATTGTTGCTTTATTTGATTTAGATCTCATCAATGCTAAAAGAAAGAATAGGACAAAAGGACAAGAAAAGTCTACGTACAGTTAACTATAGGTGAGGAAAATCTTACAGAGATAAACAGCTTCTGGTTACTGTTGCTTGAAATCTCCCTAGTTTAAAATTTGACAAGTCTCTCTGTTTTATTTTTTGTGTGCGTCTCATACAATAGCAAGTATTCTAGAGTAAAGAAATGGACTGTTGGATTAGGAGGAGGTGGTAAGCAAATTGCTGTGATAAGAGCATCAGGATCTATCAGCCGAACACCTGGGCCTTTGAGCTCACCGGGCTCTGGTATAATAGCTGAGCAACTGATAGAGAAGATACGTAGTGTAAGAGGTAAGTTCAGTGCAAGGAACTATTACGTAAGATGTCAGTGTCTTCTGCATGGTCATCAACTGGTATTGCTTTACTGATTGGGTTGATACTTTGGTCACATACTTGTATATTATCTATTTTTTGCAGCATGGTTTTCTTGAGTAGATTTGTGTCTTGTCTCACCTTTGAGGGGGAAATCATTAGGCTCTTTGGCTAAACTTGATTGTACAGCTGCAGAGTTGATGATTTGTTGTTGTATAGCTGTGCCTTTATTGTATACCTAAAGTCTAATTGAGGCTTACTTGCATTTTGAGGATTGTACTTGTGTGTCAGCATTAACTTCATTGCATAATTTCTTTTTCACCTTTTATCAAATACAATTTGACTAAAAGGGAAGAATTATATAATTTGACTTAAAATAGGAAGAATTAATTCCAAACAACTTGTTTTTGCAGAGTCAGACAGGTACAAGGCAGTAATACTCCGAATTGACAGTCCTGGTGGAGATGCTCTTGCTTCTGATTTGTAAGTTTTTTGTTGTTTCTAAAACAATTCTTTTGTTCATTTTTCCTCTGTGAATTCATTGTTTGAATTTGTGGTCTTTCTTCATCAGATATATCCCCATAGTCGTTGACCTAATTATCTTTTAGGTTTGTATTTGGTGTAGAATGTGGAGGGAGATTCGGCTTCTTGCTGAATCAAAGCCAGTGATAGCATCCATGTCTGATCTCGCAGCAAGTGGTGGGTACTACATGGCCATGGCTGCACCAATAATTGTGGCAGAGAAGCTTACTCTAACTGGCTCTATTGGAGTAGTAACAGGTTATTTTCATCATGTACTTATATGAATGTTTACATATCTTCCCCACTCCACAACCCAATATACTATATAACCTCATAAAATGATATAGTGCCTACAAGAGATGATGGGTCAAAATCCATGGGCATAAATATGGTTGTGGAACTTTGTCTGCTACTCCATTAAAAATTAAAATAAATAAATAAATGAGAAAAGTCTTGTCCAAATTACTTCCAAAAAATTTTAGATAGCTGTAATTCTTTTCTCTTAGATGTTGAATGCGCAAAGGAATACTCTTGACATATTAGAGAGATTGCCATTTTTTTGATTGAGGGGCATGCAAGAGACCTTTCCCTATTAGATGTTCTCATACAATATAGAGGTTGGATATCCACTTAGCTTTTATTTGTGTATGATTTTTGAATTTCCAGGGAGATTTTCATTACAGAAGCTATATGAGAGAATTGGTTATAACAAAGAGGTTCTTTCAAGGGGTAAATTTTCAGAGTTCAGAGCCGCTGATCAACGGCCTCTCAGGTAAAATCAGAAAAACATTGCTTTTCCTTTATAAGTAATAGTGATGAAATATGTAAAAGCTTATATTTTGGGATTTGTTAACTCTTTAATAGTCTTTTGCTAGCTTACCACTGAAAAGCTTTTGTTGACAGACCAGACGAGGCAGAGCTATTTGCAAAATCGGCGCAAAACACATACAAACTATTTCGTGATAAAGCAGCTTTTTCACGGTCAATGGATGTAAGCATTGTCTTAAATATTGAGAATATAGAGTAACAAAAGCTGTTTGCTCATGCTAGCTTAAGTTTTTAGAACATAAATGGTTAATATGAACTGGAGTACAGGTTTCTGGATTCAGTCTTAAACAACACAAGCCTATTATTACAATAAAATTCTCCCCTTAGTTTCCTTTTATGTGCTTGGCCAGTGTGATTTAAAGTCTCCAGAAGGTAAGTGTTCACCGTTATTTTGGTTGGTTAATCCCAGATGTAAACCATTTTCTAATTTTTGTTTTTGGTTGTGAGGGTTTAAATGAGATTGTGATTGATAACTAGGTGGATAACATGGAGAATGTGGCACAAGGGCGGGTATGGAGTGGCAGGGATGCAGCTTCAAGAGGATTGGTTGACTCAATTGGTGGATTCTCTCATGCTGTTGCCATTGCCAAGCTGAAGGCTAACATACCGCAGGATGAAAAGGTTCTTTTGCAATTCTGATTTCTGGATAACATAACTAGATGTACAACTGTAAGGTCGATATAGAGTAATGCAAAATGGTTTCAATAAGCTTCTTTCTTGGTGGTTGTTTTTTAATTTTTTTTTTTTTTTTTTGCTTTTTGTTAGGCTGTCCTATTGTGTGGAAATATTTAATGTGTTGGCAATGGCATAATTCAAAGAATTGTTATTAAATAAGGAAATTTTGAATTGAATTGCTGCTTTATTTCAGAACTTTTTCTTATTCATCGTTAGTTGATGTTCACTTGGCTTGATTGCAAAATCAGGTACATGCAGTCAAATTTGGCACAGTAAAAATCGAGGGTAAATTATGGAAAAATTTGTTGACCTACACTCTTGTCCTAAATTTGAAGTTTATTGAAAGCCAAATTGACTTGTAAAATACTTGAGTTTAATAGGAAATATTTTTTTTTTCTTGATTCTCTTCTTTGGCTTCATAAAAGTTGCTCACTGTTTTCAGGTTAGGTTAGTGGAGCTGTCAAAACCAAGCCCGAGTCTACAGGACGTCCTGACCGGCATTGGCAGTTCGTTGATTGGCATCGATAAAGCAGCCAAACAAGTGCTGAGTGATGTGTCAGCAATTTCTGGTGTTCAAGCAAGAATGGACAGCATCTTATTTGAAGGATTGGGAGAAGCAACAGGTGAAGAGCAGATATTGACACTCATAAAGAATTTTCTTAGCTCCCTCTAGATTTCTATGATTTCTATTTTGATTAAAAATGCAAAAAATTGTGATTATACAAGAAATAAATTACTTGGCGGGATTGGGGCAATCCCAATATGTTAGAAAAGGCAGTAAAAGTTTAGTTGATAATTACTTGACGTCTTCCAGCTTAGTTTGTGCTTTTGCTGGTTATTCAAAGCGATGTAAATGCGCATAATTTCTCCAGGAAGGAAAAAAAAAAAGGCAAATGAATATCAGCTGGTAAATTTTTATTTGTCTCATGCTTTAAATTTCTTTTAGGAATTTTAATTCTTTCCAACAGATGAAATTAGACAATCAACGGGTCCAATCCTAAATATATCTTTTCAGTTCTCCTTTTTGAGAGAGACAATAACGAGAGCGATCCAATATGTGTTTTGGTTGTTGGGGATGGATCCTCAAATGTATCGGCTCCAATACTGAATTTACTTCTTCCAAATTAATTGTACAAAATTATTTCTAAATTAATGTGCACAATGTATCACTCATTAAAAAGAACGTTTTAATTTATTATTTTAAATTGAAACAGTAACCAGAGTGATCCAATATGGGTTTTGGTGGTTGGGGATGGATCCTCAAACGTATCGGCTCCAATACTGAATTTAGTTCTTCCAAATTAATTGTACAAAATCAATAATCAATAATATAAATAAAGATGTGTGTAAAAACCCGTAAAATGCTAAACATAAATTAATATCAAAATGACAATCAAAATATAAAACTTCAAGCAAACAAATAAATTTAAATGATGAAAAACCAAATCAAAATCATAAATCCCATTTTGAAGTTTGAAGACGAAATTATTCGAATCTGATCAATATCAATTTCGGCCGTTTACAAAATTTTCGAGGAACTATTTGATTGAACAATTAGATTATACTATAAAATTTCCAAATGAATTACTTGCTTAAATATTTAGATCATGCCATAAAAATTTCAATTATCTATTTTATAAAATTACTATGAGTATAATTTGTGTCAAAATATATGTTTTACTGATTGTTTAAATCAATTTCCAAAATTCCTTTGATTTGGACCATTGGATTGAGTTTTAAATCACTGGATTTTTCCCAGCCGTCTGATCCATCTCCATTCCTCTCTCTTAATCCCTCTCTTTCTTCTCTTCTCTGCTGACAGAAGCCCCCACCTGTTCCCTTCTTTCTTCTTCTTGCTCGCGTGTCACTCATGGCGCCACTGTGGCGATTCCTCGACCAATCCGCTTACCCCTCTCTCCTCCCTGTTTCTCTTACCTGCGACAGCAGCGCGACCCCACTCCCCTTCTACCCAATCAGTTCGCTCTCCACTCTCCCCCGTGGCAGAAGCCCTTAATCCTACCTCCTTAATTCCCTCTCCCACATTTCCCGCAACCAATCAGGGAAACCCCTTTCAAGCCCCTGGTTTTCCCTCTGTGGGTTTACCCAAGCCGAATGGAAGCACGACTTTTGTCACTCTCTCACGCCTAGACCTAAACCCTACCATCGCCCCTCTTACCTCCCACTGGCCGCCACCTTAGCAGCGCGTCCCCCATCCTCTCCATTCCATCCTCCTATATGTGTCACCCCTCTCCTCTCTCTGCTCAGACCCGCTAGCACTCAAATAAGAACAGAAAAGAGAAAGGAAAAAGAGTAAGAGAGAGAGAGGTGGAAACTAGGCGACTGGAGAGGAGACGGTGGTGGTCGACGAGGCGAGGTGGTGGTGCTGACGGTGAGGCGATGTGGTGCACTGGCTGAGCTGACCCTTTTCTCTTCCCTTTTTATTTCTCTCCACTTCTCAGTTTGGTAATTCCTTTCCCTTCATTCCTTTGATTCTGTGGCTTGCCTCTGTGATTGATTGAGGCATTGCGATACTTGGATATAATCTGTGTGCTTGATTGAGGAAAAATAATGCTTAGTCTTGATCTGTGATTTGTGATGCTTGGATATTGTTTACGTGCTTGTTATCTGATCTGTTCTCTTGACTGCCTGAAAACTGAATTGTGTGCTTTGCCTCTGTTGGGTTTATTCCGTGTCTGAATACTTGCTTGTTAGCTCAATTAGAATGCTATGTATCAAATTGAACTGTTAATAGGTTAGTTGTGCTGGTTATTAGTTCCTTTGAACTTGTTTAGTATTTATGTTCGATCTGTGCTTGCAATTGGTTCAATTAGGTTGTTAGTATTGCAAATGTGCTAGTTAAGCTAGTGCTTCTTGTCTGTTGGTACTTGGATGCTTCAATTAAAACTCAGTGTGCTTAGATTCTGTCTATGCTTGTCCAAAAATGTTGTTTATAGTTGGTAGGATCTGATTTGGTGTAGAAATACCCAAAATTCCTAGAAACTGTGCTGCTTATTGTTTAGATAGGCTCTGTGTTTGATGGGTTAGGCTTAGGATTATTGCTATAAGGTTATTAGTCAAGATTAGTATGCTTAATGAGTCATTTGGGATCTTGTCTCTCTTGTGGATGCCTTTCTGGTACAGGTACAAGGCTGGTTCAGGCCTGGTACCAGTCGCGTTACCATCTGTTGGCTTACTGGTACGCTGTATCAGCGTGTCAGACCTATGTATGCTTTGTTTCAGGTTCCAGGGACTTGTTTCTAAAGTTTTTTCGAGTTTTAGGACCTTTTTGTAAATATTTTATAACTATGTTAGGGCTGCTCCGTAATAAATTTTGTTACAAGGGACTTAAATATAATGTCTAGGTAAATATTTTAAATCTAGGGTCCTTAGTGTAAATTATCTGAGTTAGTGGGTCGGATTGTGTTTTCTATCTGGATCCGTCCGGCTCTTTTCCGTGTGGGCTGCGTGTTTTCCTCTGGGCCCATTCGGCCCGTGCACTTGTTTGGGCTTTGTTATTTTACTTTTATACGTGGCCCATGTCTTTTCTCTGTTGGCTGAGAATGTGAAAGCCGAATTGATTTAGTTTGGAATTTGGAAAATAAAACTAGAACGTATGATTTTGATGGCATGAAATAAATGTTGGAATTTGGAAATAAAAGCTTTTGGCCGAGAAATTTAAACGAGACAGATTCGAAAATAAAGTTGTTGGCTTTTAAAATGGGGAAATGATTAGATTGTCCGTAAAATAATCTCAAAACAGATACTATAATATAAACGGACACAATATGATCCCAAAACATTTTCAAACAAATTAAGATTTCCTCTTTAATCTTTTGAAACAAAGTTTATCTTATTTTAGATAGATTATTAAAAGTATTTCATACTTGAGCAAAATACTAAATAATTATTAACTAAACTATTCAAATGATTTTGTAAATCAAAATGTGACGCATCCAAAATCGTCGTAGTTTGAACTTATAGGAATCGTCAAAAACGTCTCTTTATACATTGAATCTTATAAAACAAACTTTATCAAAAATATTTCCAAAAGTAATAACACAATGTCTGCACAACTATTCTGCACAACTATTTCTAAACGAAACTCTGTCAAATTTTCTTTATAAAAGTAATAACTAAAGTATAATATATTTCAAAACATAATCCTTTTTAGGAATCCCAAGTCCAACTTTCCTTAAGTTAGAATCTGAATTCCTTAGTGAAGGTCTAGTTTCTACACCAATAACCAGAACAGGGTAGATCGTTAGAGTACATTTTAACGTGTGAGTTTCGTTCGACAGGCGCTCCGCAGGACTTCTCTGGACACACCGACGACTCATACCCTGAGCTCAAGACTACAGACGCTGGTCAGGAGTTCATCGGCAATCTTGAGGAGTAGTCGCATCGTCTCTGACTTTTCCAGGGGTGGCAGTTTTTTTTTATGACTTGTGGATGCCTTAGGTTTTGTTTAATCTTTAGTTTAGTAATTAGATCATTAATTAATTGTGTGCATATCATGTCATTAACATTAAGTAAACAGTTAAGCACATGTCATTAATTAAAGATTAGTTTTGCATATATAGGAAATGCATTCATATTAATAAGGTGATTAATAAACTTAAAAGTGCCTTTGATCAACACTTGCATTGGTACGGATCAGGATAGTGAGACCGAGTGAGATAAGGGCGTTTTGCCTGGGGTTTCCATTATCGGGAGATTGCACCCAAGCTAAATGCTGGTAGTTTCCTTATGATAGCAATCGTGGGCAACACATTTCTGATGATCACTCAGCAGACCGACCGTCAGGCGGTACTGCGGTCAATTGATGGTTATTTGTATTGTACTATAGTATATTATATTCCCTATTGGACTTGACTTGGACCATGGGTATGTGCCATGATACCAGACTTCCTCTCGTCTCTCCACGTATTCAGTTTACGGGTACCGCGTATTACTGCTCATTTCCTGTGGCCCGGGTTTGAGAATGGAGCTTACTATAGGGTCAAGACGGGCGTTTGCTTCGGGCTCTGGATGTTCTGTAGGCACGGTTCCTGTCATTTTTGGGATTGTGAGATAGATTCCGGATTCTATGTGACTTATGATTGGACCATTGAGTGAGGGTGCTTCATTCTCGTATTATATAATATTTGTACTTCGTATGATATTATATTATTAGTATCCTCTACTTCTCCAGATATTTTTCAGATTTTCTTGGCATGTCATTACATGTAGTATTCTTGGTACCATACTCTCAGTTACACATAGAAATTGCAGTTAGGAATAAAAGTGATTAAGTTAAGTTTGGTTTAGCTTCTAACTAGATATTAACCAAGACCTTGTTGGTATATTCTTTTACCGCACTGAGTATTTGTGTACTTAGCCCACATAATTGCTTGTGGAGTAGGTTCAGGTTTGGCAGACATAGCGGAGGAAGATGTACTTGAAGACCAAGCCGAGCTAGAGTAGTCTTTTATGTGTTATTTTTATTATGGTTTTGTTTATCATCTGGCTGGAGATTTTGATATGCATATATTTTACCAGTCCTTTTTGATGTATGAACAAACTAATCCTTTATTATTGTGATATTATTTGTGATGCTTTTCTGTGACACTGTTTTATAGCCTTACGTGTGCATAGTAGAGTGTGCATACGTGGCGGGACTGTCCTCCCCAGATTACGGCTTGGTTTGGGGTGTGACAATGTGTGGGTGTCGGGATCATTTAGTTAAATGTGGTTCGACACTTCAAGTATTGTGAACTTACAATTTTTTCAATTTATGTAACGTGATATTTTGTAACTATTTGTGTGTCAGAGCTCATAAAAACTGACCCGCTTCACCAATATTCAATAATTTGGCAACGCATTGTTTTGTTTCTCATTTTTGTGACCTCTTCCTATTTTTCATTTTCATCATGCCTATGTCTCTCTTTTGTGTTGCAAGCATAATAATCTATTCATAATTAGTCATTATTAAAATATAACATTTTGTTATGAAATGAGGTGAAAGAAGGCACAAAGATTAATGTATCAAGAGTAAACAAGATAATTGTATTGTTGTTGTAGTTGTAGTGTAGTTGTATTGGTACATATTCATTTACAATTCCTCTATTTATAGGCTACAAATGAAGCCTCTTATAATTAATACAAGGAATGAAACTCTTGGAAATTATGTAGATGAAACATCCATATTAAATTGATTTATAACGTAAATCATCTTAATTTACAACACTTCCCCTTGGATGTTCATTTTCATTATACACTATTAATATGATACTTCAGGATCAATATTAATATGATACTTCTGGATCATTTATACTGCCTCATTAAAAACCTTACCAAGAAAAACCCATTGGGATAAAAACTTGGATAAGGGAAAAAAGAGTACAGCGTGTATAATGCTTCCCCTCATTTTAATATTATTAGATATCCTTCAGTCGATGTAGACCTATCTTCTTTCTGAGTTGCTCAAAAGTTCTTGTTGGCAAAGACTTCGTGAATAGATCAGCCAAGTTGTTGCATGATTGAATTTTTTGAACATCTATTATGCCATCCTTTTGTAGGTCATGTGCTGAGAAGAACTTTGGCGCAATGTGTTTAGTTCGGTCTCCTTTGATATATCCTTCTCTGATTTGTGCTATGCAAGCTGCATTATCTTCATATATTGGAGTAGGATTTTCCTTAATGTTTTGAAGCCCACATTCTTCTTGAATATTTTGAATTATTGACCTCAATGAAACACATTCTCGACTCGCTTCATAGAGAGCAATTAGTTCAGCATGATTCGATGAAGTAGCAGTTAGAGTTTGTTTTGTCGATCGCCATGAAATCGCAGCTCCACTATAAGTAAATATGTATCCTGATTGAGATCTTGCTTTATGCGGATCTGACAAATATCCTGCATATGCATATCCAACTAAATTAGATTTTATATCCTTTTCATAGTATAGTCCCATATCTCGAGTTCCGCAAAGATAGCGGAAAATATCTTTAATTCCATTCCAATGTCTTCGGGTTGGTTTGGAACTATATCTTGACAATAAATTTACAGCAAATGCAATATCAGGTATTGTATTATTTGCAAGATATAACAACGCTCCAATTGCGCTTAAGTATGGTACTTCGGGACCAAGTACTTGTTCATCATTTTCTTGGTGACGAAAAGGATCATTTTCTACATTTAACGATCGCACGACCATTGGTATTTTCAAAGGATGAGCTTTATCCATATTAAACCTTTTTAAGATTTTTTCTATATAATTTGATTGATGGATAAATATTCCATTCTTTAGATGCTCGATCTGCAGGCCGAGACAAAATTTAGTTACACCAAGGTCTTTCATTTCAAACTCCTTTTTCAATAATTTTGCAGTAATTTCAATCTCTTCAGGAGATCCTATAATGTTTAAATCATCAACATACACCGCAATTATTGCAAAACCTAGATTTGATTTTTTGATAAAAGCACACGGACTAACTGTATTATTCTTATATCCTTCTTTTAGAAGATATTCACTAAGTCGATTATATCACATCCGACCTGATTGTTTTAGTCGATATAAAGATTTTTTCAACTTTATGGAGTACATTTCTCTAGGCTTTGATTTATATGCTTCAGGCATTTTTAATCCTTCAGGGATTTTCATAAATATGTCACTATCAAGTGAACCATATAGATAGGCTGTGACAACATCCATAAGTTGCATCTTTAGATTTTCTGTGACTGTGAGACCTATTAAAAATCTTAGAGTTGTTGCATCCACTACAGGTGAATAAGTTTCTTCGTAATCAACTCCATATATTTGTGAAAAACCTTGCGCCACTAGCCTTGCTTTATATCTCACAATTTCATTTTTCTCATTTCTTTTAATGACAAATACCCATTTGTAACCTACAGGGTTAATATCTTTGGGCGTTTGGACTACTGGTCCAAATACTTGTCGTTTATCAAGTGAATTTAATTCAGCTTGTATGGCATCTTTCTATTTAGGCCAATCATTTCTTTGCCTACATTCTTTTATGGTTTTGGGCACATTATCCTCTTCGCTTATAACATCACTAGCTACAGCGAATGCAAAAATTTCATCAATTTGAGCTTCATCCCTATTCAATGTTATACCATTTTTCACATAATTTATAGAAATCTCATGATCATTTGGTATTTCAGTTTCTTCCGGAACTTCATCAACCTCTTCTGGAGTTTGAGTTTCTTTTGGGATGTTATTAATCTCTTCTGGCATTTTATCAACTTCTTCAGGAGTTTTAAAAATATTTTCTTTTCTCATTGTACCAACTGCTTTATTCTGTTCTTTTCTTTTACGTGGATTTATTGTTAGGAAGTGTTTAATTCTATTTTTGTGTCATCAAATAGCAAGAAATCACAACTAAACACTATAGATCTAGTGCTAGAAGCATTCACACATCAAAACAATGAGAACAAGTAGGAGAAAGTTATACCTCTCATGAAATCGCATTCATGAGGCTCGAATCCAAGGCATGGGAGTCGATGGGGTGCGTGCTCCACCACCTCCACCATCTAAGGCGCCTCAAGCCCACCAAGGAGCTAACCACGAGCTCCATGAAAGTGCTAGCTTTCATGAGCTCCTAGCTAATCCCCTCTATGAACCTCTTCATCCTATTAACTATTTTAATGGAGGAGAAGAAGGAATGGTGCTCAACACATGAGCAAGAGAAGGGAGGAAGATGGGTGGCGGCTAGGAAGAGAGGAGAGAGAAAGTGGATGGAGGCTAGGGCTTTCCCAAGAGGTGACCCCTTTATATAGCCAACAACTCTCATCCTCTCTTTGAACTATTTACAAGTATGCCACTAGGGCTCTAGCTGAAATTAATAGGGCCATTTTGGGCTACATCAAATGTTGCAATGGCCCAATAAACCATCCCATTAATTACTCCTTCATCCTTCCTCAAATCGGGCCTTTAATTAATTAAATAACTAGAAGCCCAAATAACTCAAACTATTTAAAGTGTGTTGAACATAATTAATTATTAACTCATTAATAATTAATTTAGGATTAGCTAATGCATTAAATTGTTTCCATATGATCCTTTTGAGTTAAATAATTATAACGGTTCATAACGGTATATAATTAATTAATCAACTTATCATATTTCTCAATACTAACTGTTGCGAATAAACAATTAACGCACCGTGTGGTTAGAGTCCTATTTGTGCGACCCTATTTGAGGATTTATACTATGTTGGCTATGGAAATAAATAACGATTTATTTCCAATAATCATAAGCGGTATCTAGCAACACGTTATGATTCCTAATTCGTATAAATAATGTACCGTTACAATATTTCAATCATGCATAAGAAATATTAGTATTTCCTTGTCTGATTCTTATGTCACATGATATCATTGTATAATCCAAGATAGGAGTGTGTCATTCTTGCAGATTATACATTTCTTGATCTAGAGTTGATCGTCTAGTTTGCATGCATACGATCCAACTCCATCAAGGGGCCCAAACAGATATCATCACTCACTAGGTATACTAATGAGGGACATACGGTTTTCTTGATGAACAACTTTTCCCCGCACAATTCAAGAGAACATAAATAAAGTCCTTATAGCAGCCTTTATCAGGAATCAACGTTAGACGATATTTATTGAACCTATCCTCATGTGGAAAAGGTGAACATCTCAAACTTAGAATCAAACTTATATGAAATAAACAATGACACTTAACACAATCCATATGTTTATTTCATTGGGTCAAGTCCTGTACTATGTTCCAATAACATACACATATGCAATTAAGTTGGTAACTCCTTACCTGTGATTTGTAGAACTTAATCATCACTTAACTTGCATACTAATCTTTTATGATAATTAATGTTCCTTGTTAATTATCAAGATTATGGACGATTTAGATTTATTATTGTCATTCTAATGAATGATCCACAGAGATCTACAATTCAGATCCTCAACCTGAATGATCTGTCAATAATAAACTCTAGGAACAAATGATCAAATATCATCATTAACATAAACTAAGAAAATAAGTCATTAAATATTGACTTCTAGGACATAACTCCAACAATCTCCCACTTGGCCTAGAGTCAATCAATAGTGACTTCTAGCCAGTGAAGAATTTAGAACAATGTCATATATCCATATATATACATGTCTCGAACCTCAAAAAGATATAATACACTTAAAGCAAGTTACTCATACGTCCATCACGCATGGATGCACAATTGCATCTCGTATAATGCTTAAGGTAGAGGTTAAGTTAGAGTGTTCGCTGTGTCCGCGAACCTATCCAATTTTGTTTGACCGTATATACATATATACTCCTATATATGTGTTCTTGATCATCATCATGTGAGATCAAGTGCCATCGTCATAGATCTTAGTTGGATCACCAATTTAATATTGGGTTCTTCAAGTTTAAGCTATGGTTCGAGATGCATAGAACCATATTAGCTTGACTGAGAACTTCTCGATCCATACTACCTTCTTTCATTGCTTCACAAGTTGCTATATATATTTTGTTTTTGGTGACGGAAACGGTTGTAATATCCCATTTAGAACACCTTCTAAATTTACAACACCACATTTAAACAAAATACGTAGCTCAATTGTATTCATATCAATCTTTCGAAAACTAGCATCAATATATCAATTTATATGAGCTTTCTTTCATCAGATGAAATATATCATTCTTTCTCATAAGATACTCGAAGATATTCTCGATTATTATCCAAACGTGTTTTTCTTTGTATCCAGTTGACAACTGCTTGTCATACTCCTTGGGTACAACACATAGGGGCATGTGCATAAGTATGGCGTACGTAATGAAACTCATAACAGAAGGATGCTCGAATTGTATCGTGCACTCTTCTCGAATTGAGTTGCAACACACCGAGTCGAACTCAAGTGTATGCCATACAACGTGGTTAGACATCCTTTTTAGGAGTCTATCTTTTCGTGTAACTATAACACCTTGTCATTATATGCACATTTTGCTCAAACCTAACATCCATCATAATCTATCTCCATAGATTTTGTTTCCTTGGATTAGGTGACTTGCCCAAATTCTCTATTGAGAAAAACATTCTCTAATGAGATCTTGACAATAATCATTTCCTTAATTTTATTCCCAATTAATGTCTTGTATCTTGTACAATACATGTAACATATTAATGCTCCCACTGAATATCTTGTCTATACAAGATACTTTTGACGAAGTTCAACTCCTTGACTTTCTTGTCAAAATGTTTATTCCAATTTCCACAATACTTGCTTCAATCCATTAATGGATCATTGAAGCATATATATGTTTCTAACAATACAACAAATCCTCGGTTTGTGTCAAATACACTACAACTTCCTTCATTCAATCGAAGAAGACAGTTTTGATGTATCTTTCCATATATCTATATATATACGAAATATAACTATTGTTAGAATGATCTTTATTGACTTATACACAGCTACAAGCGAGAAGACGTGCATTGTACATGGTCAACTTGTTATCGACTTAGACATAGCATCAATCATGAAATTGTGCTTTGTACATAGTCGACTTGCTATCCATATCTATCTTTCCTTTAAAGATCTAAATGTTCTTGATGGATCGCTCCTTCATGAACATCAATCAAGGTCTATACCTTGTTGTTATATATATGGATTGCACTTAAAAGATCATATAGATTCAAACCATACTTGTGGAATCGGGTCTTTCCATCGCTTCTGTATTTATCAACGGATCATCATATGTCAAGTACGAGGATGTTGTGAAGCCTATGTACCTTTCAGTTTAGGCAGTTCACCCTCGTTGATCTTTGTAGGATTGGTGCTTGAGGTCAATAAACTACTTCTACAACATCTTGTAGAGTAAGTTTTTGATCCTAATATATTGCACGAGTTTCTCGAACATCATCCATTTGTGAGATGTTTGAGTACTCTTTAGAAGCAAGCGTGCTTATAAACTTCTTCCTTTCACAACTACTTGTGAATAAAGTTTCGCTCAACTCCCACTAAGCACCATGTATGGAGTGACAAGTTTCCTATAAATGTACTTCTTGTAGTGACGCATAAACTCCTTTAATGCTCACTTTACTCCCACTACTTCTTCTTGAGAATGTTATTCCTTAAGATTATGATTAGCAACAACTACTTTGTTCTTATCACGTTCGTAGAAGTAGTACCTTTCGATTAATTCAAGATATCCTACAAAATATTAAACGTCTTATTTGGGTTCAAGCTTATCAATCAATCGAACCTTGAAATAAGCTTTTCAACACCAAATCTTGAGAAATAATATACCTAGAGATCGAATCTCGTAAGATATCTTTCTCAATAGACTTCGATGGAATTTTTATTCAGTGTAAACAATATTGTCCTCAAACATAAATCCCTTACATGAGTCGAACAAGTCAATTTGATTTATTACCGATCGAACTATATCAACCAATGTTCGATACCTTCATCCTTGGATACATTTTTCAATGTTCCTCATGGAGCGAGTAGTGAAACGTCTTTCATACTCTTTAGGTAATATATCAAACTATATGACTTAACTATTTACCATGATCCATCTTAAGACTTTTGCTTTTATTGAATAGTTTTTCAACTTTACTCTTGAAATCATTTTGATCTTGACAAAAGATTCATACTTATACCATATCAAATAGATACGTTAATATCTACAATAATCGTTGGTCAAGTGGTAAAGTATCAACAACCTTTCAATTGCACAAGTACCTTTTGATCTATATACATCAATATGTATAAGTTTTTAATCAAGTTACTTGTCCTTTAAACCTTCATAGGTCAAAGGCGCTTTTGTCATTTAACAAACACGATTCGCATGAATTTCAATTGATTTGCAATCGAATTGATTTACGAGCTCCACGTTACGTAGACACTCATAATGCGATTCTTGTTTATATTCGACTAAGCGACTATTTTACATAAAAGTCATTTACTTTATGTGAAGTCTTACACATTTGTCATTCAAAATTTGTTTATCTATTTCAAGCAAATTCAATCAAGATGCATGAAATCCTATACACAAATTCATAACAATAAGAGAACAACATTTCTCTATTATAAAACATGATCATCCATCATCAAATATGAAACGGAGATAAGGTTTTATGAGATGTTTGGAATAAGGTATACAACCTCAAATTCCTAAACAAACTCTTTATTTAGTAAAGATAACTCTACGTATTCAATGGTAGCGGCTTAGACGTATAAGCCATTTCCAAAACGGAGTTTACTTTACTTATCTCGAACTTTCTCTTATTCATCATTGCCTACACATTTCGTTAAATGCGAGCACATGAACTAGCACCTAATTACTAGTGTGAATTAGAGATAGTGAGATAATTTGAACGACAAATATCTTAAGATTTAGAACATCATGGTATTTCGGACAACCTTTCAAATGCCTCCCATAAATGGCAAATGAAATATCTCATGTGACACACGGTCACTAGTGAGGGTTTTGAAGTCTCAACTCATATTTTGGTGAAGTATTCCTTTGATACTTAACCAATCACTTTTAGCACAAACAAGTGTGCGAACAATATATCCTTTATCCATAGAAAGAGATTGTATAACAATATCAACAATCCTAGATATTGGAGATCTTAATATCTCTAGTTGTCAATTAGCTACTCAAACCTTTCGGTTCGCAAGCTAATGAAATATTTATCTTCTTATAAGAAGATTCTCTTGGTTAACTCACACTCCATTACTCGATCATAAATGATTGAGTCTATTTTTACTTTCTCTAAGAACGTCTTCTTGAGTAAGTGGATGAGAGTGCAGAAGTCTAGTCTATTCCTTATGAATTCTCCAATTCAAAGGTCTAGAACTTCTAAAAGGATATAAGCATTCGCTTTATTGAATAATTTTCGTAGAAACTAATCAATCATTGCGAAGCTATGTTCGAGAAGTCGAGGAACGTTTTTGGGATTAAACCTGCACAAGTTTCTCCTTTCCAAGAACATGTCTTATAAATCGGTGTTACTTCTCCAAGTAAATACCTTAGAAACGAGCTTGTTGTTTTCAAAGATTGATCGCAAAGAAATTAACATATTTAATATCTATAACAATTTCAATTTAAGGTCATTTAGTTTATGCAATGTTTTATTTATAATGATAAACAAAATTCCCACTACATTTATTTAAAGTCCCTAATGTAGTCGGTTTCCAAGATCCTCATTTTCGTTGAAATAGGGGACAGCGTCGGCATGACACCTAAAACAACTAGATAAGGTAGGTTCTCCAACCAATCATATCTTGTCCATATGATTCTTGGTTTGTGAGATATCATAAGTATATCCACAAACTTCGTCCCAATGTCCAATCTGATTAGGGTCCATTGATAAGCAACCTCTCTCTATTTGCTCCTTGTAAATCTGATTTACACCCCGACTACAATGATGGAGTACGATGTCCGCGTCGGCGGAATGCATCAATAAACAATCAATTGCATTGAAGGGGATAGAGAGAAGGAGGACGAATCGACTTAATCGAGTTAATTTGGGATAAAAGCAATTACGTGACTTTGTTTGGTGGTCGTGTAAGCATACACTCATACCTACCTATGACAATTCAAGGCATTCACAAACAATCACATAACATAAGCATCTCAAACATTGTCGTGGGTTTGTATGGCTCCCGCTTGCATTAGTCTTCGTCGCATCTCCATATAACGAAACTAATCTAATCAAACCCTCCCACTAATTACTAAGATCCTATCTAATAATTAAGGGAAATAAATACATGTGATAAAATCCTAAAACCCGCCTAGGCCTTAGGGGCATGCAAGCCTCACAAGTTACATCAAGAATTAATCAATTATTAATTATCAAGGCACCTTAGGCCACATTACAAGCAATCACATGCATTCACAACATTTTACAACACACAAGGCATTGAAATCTTGAGCCATATCAAACCCACATCCTCCTACAAAAACAAGTTAGCACAATATACAAATATATGTCTAAGTTGTTCATAACTAGTGAGCTATTAAGTATCTTTGCGTATTGTTTGCTAATTTGTGTTTTTCCATGCAAAGAGAGTTTAACATTCAAACAACTAATTGCTTAAACTCTTTGATAAAATCAACATTCAAAAAATCCAATGGATGACAGCAAGGAGAGTTCTAATCAACTTATCAACTAATTGATTAATTAGAACGAACACCTTTCATTTAACGGGACCCGAAAAAATCAAGAAATTTTTCGGTCTCCAAAAAATTCAGAAAAAATCATGAGCAATCCTTATCAAGAGACAAACTACCTGTTCAAATTTCAGGAAAAAATCATTTACCAATCGGGAGAACCAAAATTATCAAACTTCAGGTTGTGTATTAAAACACCGGTTTGAAGTTTCAGGTTTTGGCCTCAACCTTTTGGACTGTTTGACCATCTTCCAAAAACTTTTAATACAAAACAATTTTACAGTAAACAATCACAAGTACAAGGCTAGTAACCATGAAAGATTTACAATTTTACTCATTCAAAATCATCAAGTTTAAGGAGTTTGAATACAAGTCCCCTGTTCTGGAACAGCACGTCGACGAAATTGATTTTGAGTGTTTGAGGTACCAAAACTGGTCCGATTTGCATGAAATCAATTTTCATGGATTCAGGACTTCAAAAGGAAGTTTTCTATTTAAACACTTTTTCTATAAAAAGTCTCAATCAATACCAGTTTTCAAAACAATCCAATCGGTATAGAAAACCAACAGGACCGTTCTTGTCTTTCATCGATTCAAAAAAATAGAAATACTTTGATCCATACCATCAAATTGGTATGGAAGGAAGTACACCAAGTCTCCTTCATTTCTAGCCAATAAAATTAGGGTCTCTTTATCAAGATAACTAAGATAATGCCCACAAAACCAGATCTGGTCGCACAGGAACCAGTCCTGCGCACCGTCACGGAAAAATTCATTAAAAATCCATAGTAACTCGGATTAAAATGAAACCAGTGGAAAAATGCTCACAATTCATCCCTCTTTCAAATCCATCAAAAGGAAAAATCGAAATAAAATCTTTGCTATGCGAAAAACACAGAAAACCTAGGAAAAAACAGAGTTCCAGAGTGCAAACAAAGGCAGCAACTTAATTACTCAACTAATTACACATTTCTCATCTAATTAATGTGCAAAATAGCTTAAGCACGACCTTGTGCTCTGATACCACTGTTAGAAAGTGTTTAATTCTATTTTTGTGCCATCAAATAGCAAGAAATCACAACTAAACACCATGGATCTAGTGCTAGAAGCATTCACACATCAAAACAATGAGAACAAGTAGAAGAAAGTTATACCTCTCATGAAATCGCATTCATGAGGCTCGAATCCAAGGCATGGGAGTCGATGGGGTGCGTGCTCCACCACCTCCACCATCTAAGGCGCCTCAAGCCCACCAAGGAGCTAACCACGAGCTCCATGAAAGTGCTAGCTTTCATGAGCTCCTAGCTAATCCCCTCTATGAACCTCTTCATCCTATTAACTATTTTAATGGAGGAGAAGAATGAATGGTGCTCAACACATGAGCAAGAGAAGGGAGGAAGATGTGTGGCGGCTAGGAAGAGATGAGAGAGAAAGTGGATGGAGGCTAGGGCTTTCCCAAGAGGTGACCCCTTTATATAGACAACAACTCTCATCCTCTCTTTGAACTATTTACAAGTGTGCCACTAGGGCTCTAGCTGAAATTAATAGGGCCATTTTGGGCTACATCAAATGTTGCAATGGCCCAATAAACCATCCCATTAATTACTCCTTCATCCTTCCTCAAATCGGGCCTTTAATTAATTAAATAACTAGAAGCCCAAATAACTTAAACTATTTAAAGTGTGTTGAACATAATTAATTATTAACTCATTAATAATTAATTTAGGATTAGCTAATGCATTAAATTGTTTCCATATGATCCTTTTGAGTTAATTAATTATAACGGTTCATAACGGTATATAATTAATTAATCAACTTATCATATTTCTCAATACTAACTGTTGCGAATAAACAATTAACGCACCGTGTGGTTAGAGTCCTATTTGTGCGACCCTATTTGAGGATTTATACTATGTTGGCTATGGAAATAAATAACGATTTATTTCCAATAATCATAAGCGGTATCTAGCAACACGTTATGATTCCTAATTCGTATAAATAATGTACCGTTACAATATTTCAATCATGCATAAGAAATATTAGTATTTCCTTGTCTGATTCTTATGTCACATGATATCATTGTATAATCCAAGATAGGAGTGTGTCATTCTTGCAGATTATACATTTCTTGATCTAGAGTTGATCGTCTAGTTTGCATGCATACGATCCAACTCCATCAAGGGGCCCAAACAGATATCATCACTCACTAGGTATACTAATGAGGGACATACGGTTTTCTTGATGAACAACTTTTCCCCGCACAATTCAAGAGAACATAAATAAAGTCCTTATAGCAGCCTTTATCAGGAATCAACGTTAGACAATATTTATTGAACCTATCCTCATGTGGAAAAGGTGAACATCTCAAACTTAAAATCAAACTTATATGAAATAAACAATGACACTTAACACAATCCATATGTTTGATGAGTTTTCGCTTATATAAATTTTTACCTAAATCCTACCCAATTTTTAATCGCAAGCGCACGATTTATCGTTGAGTAAGCCTAGGGTCGATCCTCGGAGACGGAATATTCAATTTCTAAGTTATAGATTCAATTTTAATTAAATCCTAAGTTTAATAAAATATTTTAAAGAAACAATTAATTAAATGAAAATACTAAGTAAAAACAATTCAGAAATTCTAAATAAATAACTCTCAAAATAACTAATCTTGGAGAAAAACTTAATTGATAAAACTAGGGGTTTCTGGTTTCAAACGATTTCTTTAACTTGTCAAAAGTAGAACGGTCCGTTCCATACCTGGGACGGTCCGTTCTGACTTAGGTTGGCTCCCTGGAACTGCCCGTTCTAGGTTAGAACGCCCCCTGTCGGGTGGTCCGTTCTAACCTTGAGACGGTCCGTTCCAGAGGTCAATACTTGTTTTGTCATGCCTTTAAACAATTAATTAAGGGTTTTAAGTAGTTTAAACAATTATTAAATCAATAATTAGACTCTAACTGTCGTTCAGGTTAATTACTTTGATTTAAAACGTTAAACTTCTAAATTCCTAAACTTCAACTGTCGTTTCTTGATTTAGGAAATTTAGTTTATCTTTTGGGTCTAGGCAAACTTAATATCTTTCGACTTTAAGTTAAAACTTTAATTTCTAAAGTTCCGATTCAATCTTTCGATCTGTTATCTACCTAAGTGTTTTATTGAAAAGCTTTTAGTTAATTCAATTGATTTTAAATTCCAACTATCAATCGTGTACTTTGATTGACGAGATAACCAATTAAAACAATTAAGCAAAGCAAATCAACAAAATTGAGCAATTGAATCACAAAAGTTAAATAATAAATCTTAACTTAATTAATTACTTAAAGATTCAACTAAACAAATAACATAAAGAAAAGGTTCTCAACCGTAGCCCCTAAACTAATCTACTCTAGTAAACTCATACTAAAAAGATCAGGTTTCATCAAATACATGGCAAAATAAAAGAGAAAATAGAAGTTACAACAGAAAAATGCAATGAACTCCACAATTTCTTCGCTTTGGCCTGTCTGGGACGGTCCGCCTGAGATCTGGGGCGGTGCGCTCCAGTGAGGTTGGATCGTCCTAGAAGTTGTTCTCCCGAGTTGAGAGAGAGGCTAAACCTAGAAATCTGACTAGTCTCTTTTTTCTGGAGACAGGCCATCGCTTATATAGTTGCTAGAAGGCGGTTTCTAATTGTGGAAGTCGTGGAAACGTGCTTCTGGAAGGTCAGGAATAGGAGAACCGACAGGCAGAAATAAGTCTGCTATTTTTGGCAATGCTGGAAATACTGGAACGGTCCGCCTGAGTGTTGGGGCGACCCGTTCCAGACTGGGCCTTGACTTGGTCTGCTGCATGGGCTGGCTGACTGGTCTGGACGATCCGTCCGACTGGTTGGACGGCCTATGTTTGGCTGGTCCTTGCTGCCCATGCCTGATTGTCTGATCTTCTAGGTTGGGGCGGTCCGTCCTGCCGGCAGGGCGGTCCGTTCCAATGCACATTTTTCCTTTCCTTCGCTGCAATCTTCTGTTGTCGCGCCGCAAAATGTGATGAACCTGAAATAAGAGTTGCCGGGCTACGGCTGTACTTTTCTACAACCTAAAAATTAGCAAAATAAAGTAAAAACACTTGTATTTGGTATTAATTTAGGGCTTAAACCGGTTGGAAATCGAGTATGAAAACCGTACATCAAAATCCCCCAAGCTTGAACATTGCTTGTCCCCAAGCAAAACTCTAGACTTAAGACTCCGACTTAGACCTAAATTAATTTCAAATTTTTGTGCTTCTACAAGTTCTAAGGACTCCTTAACTTAATTTAAAAATTGTGACATTGTTTCAAAGAGCAAATTGGTTAAAAAGATTTTCAATAAATTCAAACCAATTTTGTTTTAATGACTTAACCTTTCTCAAAACCAACCTAGGGACTTTCGTAGCTACTTTGTCACAGAAATATTTCTCAAAGCATTAAATCGATTAATTTTTCCAAGAGTTTTATCAATCAAAAATCAATTAGAAACGGGATC
This sequence comes from Rhynchospora tenuis, assembly GCA_027725995.1. NCBI lineage: Eukaryota > Viridiplantae > Streptophyta > Magnoliopsida > Poales > Cyperaceae > Rhynchospora > Rhynchospora tenuis. The sequence continues at coordinate 45,341,888 of CM050888.1, read as the reverse complement.
GAACCTCCTCAACTCAAATAATTCGGATTAATCCTAAGACGCAGTGCACAAGTTTATGAATTTTTAAACCATTAAAATTTTCGAAAACGCATTGGAGTTTAGTCTAAATTGAGGCGGAAATAAGGGTACAAATCCTCAACCAACTTCTCCAAAGTTTTTGGGTTGATACATTTTATTTACAATTCCTGGGGCAAGGAAATTCCCGCGGCGGAGTGGTTAGCCAGAAATGAGTGATTTAGATTTTTTTGAGGTTTTCCTCGTCTATTTGAACATGGAACCTTTTTTTTTTATCCACTCGTATCCTATAGCTTCCCGCAATGTCCATTTCAGAGCACCGCTTTTTAGTTCCCCTTTTTATTTATTTTTGTTGTTTTCTGATTTTTTTTTTTTTAAATTTAAAAACTTTAAATAAACTTGAAAAACAATGGTTTAATATTTCAAAAACTTGTGCAAAACTTCTTACAATTAATCTAATTTTTGAGTTCAAGAAATGATCTTAAGTGATTTGAAATCGCTCTTTGCCGGCTCTAATCGACCAAACTAATTAACACTTTTGAAATTAATCATCCTAATGATCTAAGAAATTATCTATTGACTTTTTCGCACTAAATCCCTAAGTTGATCCAAGTTGGTTTTGTCAAATTCCTTTTGAAAAATTTTCAAATCAGCTCAATTTCATCAAATTACCCCCAAAACTTAGTCACAATCCTTAAACCTAGTTAATTAATCCCTAAAACTTATCTAAATGCAATATTAAATGATTAAAAATGCAATTCCTACATGATATTTACAAAGTTCACCTGTCAGTCACACCTGGAACGGCCAGTCCTGATCTGGAACGACCCATTGGGGCGGTCCGTTCTGTGGTTGGGACGGTGCGTTCCAAGCACGACTTGCAGTTGAACTTGGGTGCTCTGCCTGGACTGGAACGGCCAGTTCAAAACTGAGGCGCCCAACTGGGACGACCCGTTCTAATTCTGGGACGGCCCGTTCCAATTCAGACAGAAGCATGCAAAATGCGATGAAAAATGCAAATTTCCTAGATAAACGCGCAAAAATTTCAATTTTTCTATCGTACCCCCCCCAAGCTTATCTATTGAACTGTCCCTAGTTCAATTGAGTTGCATGAAAGAAAATAAAGGAGAGAAAAATAGAAATTCTTACAAACTTGGCTTGTATGGCTCAATTGGTCGGTGGGTTGCGTGGAGTCGGTGTTGGTGGCCCGAAGAGGTGATCGGCGATGTTTTGAAGCAAGTCATCTTGGCGGGCGTTCCTCTCATCTTGCTGCTGCCTCCACCTCCTATTCTCTTCCCTCTCGGCTGCAAGTTGTGCCTCAATGCGTTCATAGTCGGCGGAGAGGTTCCATTGTGCTTCGTGGATGTCTTGGAGAAGGCTCATGTAGGCGGGGTCGTACCCGCCTTGCCACTGGCCCGTAGGAGGGGCTTGCTGCTCCATGTGAGGGCCAAAGTAGTAGCCCGTGGGTGGCTCTTGCGGCTGCCCCATGAATGGCTCATTCGGAGCTGCTCCTGCCTCGTGAGAAGTACCCGCTCCCGCTGCCCTTGCCGCTGCCTCCATCTCGGCTATGCGGCGTTGCACCTCCTCTTGTGCATGGTTGATCAAACCCCCGTTCTTATCCACTAGAAGCCATGTCCTTGGGTTCTTGAGATCAATCTTTTGGTTGAATGGCAAAGGAATGCGGTGGCGCTCATACTTGTACAGATAGTCGTTGCCCACTTGCTCCAACATTTGCATTTCTACAAGGCTCCGCATGTTCACTCGGTTGGGACCTCCACTTGGCTCCATGGGAGATAGCTCGACTTCACAATGGGCGATCAAATGAGATACATATCCCCCCACCGTGATCATCCCTTTTCCTGCCCTCAAGTTATTGGCTTGGCGCTCGAAGTGCTTCATCATGTAATAGGCAAGGTTGAGAGATTCATCGCCCTTTGGATGGAAGATTTGGTTGAGGATGGCCATTTCTGCCTTGGTGACTTTGATGCCCGATTCTCCCTTTGCAAATATGGTGAGTGAAAGCATACGGTGGATAAACCGGATGGTGGGATGTTGGATATGAGAAGATCGCCTCTCATTTTCCTTTTTCTTGTGCTCTAGAGACAACTCCTCCCACAGATTTTCCTCACAATATTCCTCTTCTATCTTCCCATTGCCCAACCCGAAAATTTCAGCAAATTGCTTCTCATTGCACTTGTACTTCTTGCCCCCTATGCGGAATTGTAATACCCAACGATTCTTTTTGATGTAGAGGTCAAGAGAGCACAAGAACTCCATGGTCAAGGCGGTATAGGCTGGGGCTCGGATCTTCCAAAACCGCTTCTCGAAACCCACAGCCTTGGTGAGGCAGTAAAAATCTTCCTTGATCCCTAGCTTATCAAGAATCGACAAGTCTATTGATCGGGTATTGCAAAATTTTTTCTGGAGGAGATTTTTATACCTTTGCTTTGCGGTGCGGCCCTTGAGGCTAACATCAACCCCGTCTAATTCCACATGAGCCTCGCGAGCGGGACGTGGTTGTGTCTCATCAACGAGATCATCGGGCTCGCTGTCCTCGTCATCTTCCTCCTCCCTTTCGTCATGAGTGACATGGACATCCTCCCCATCGTCCCCATCATCGTTTCCTCCATTACCTCCTCCATTTCCCCCATTTCCCCCAGTCTCCTCCCCTTCTTCTTCTTCAAATTGCTCCCAATTCACTTCTTCTGGAGGATTCGGGTTTGGATTTTGCTCTTCATGAGGTGGGGTTGGGTCTCGAGGTGGAGAAGGGTTGGTTTCCGGCTCAGGTAGCGGCTGGGATGATGAGGTGGCACCCTTAGACTTCTTCTTCTTCTTGCCGGTAAAAAGGTTCTTGATCAAAGCTCCGAGATTGGGCGACGGGGGCTTGTCAGAATCAATTTGTTGTGGCTCAGGATCCATAGGGGCGGACCGTTTGATATTTAGGACGGTTCGCCCTGAGTAGAACGGAGGGGTTAGGCGGCTAGGACGGACAGGTTTCGGCTGAAGGTAGGGCTGGGACGGGGCGTTCCAGAGGTGGGACGGCCCGTTTGGATGGGTTTGGTACTTAGAAAATATTTTGGTTTTGGAGATTTGGAAAGGTTGCTCTCTGGAAATTTTGAGAATTTCTAGGGAATTTGGGACGGTCCGTTTGACTGTGGGGCGGACCGTTTCAGGTGGTTATGGGCAAGTGGGTATGGTTGGGCCTAGGACTGGATAGGGCGGACCGTTCCAAAGTGAGACGGTCCGTTCCAGGTAAGTCTTGGCAGAGAAAAAGTACTGGTACTAGGGTTTGGGTTGGTTTGGTGGTTTGGTACCAGAACAGGGGTAAGGTCGGGTTGTTTCTGTACCAGAGAATGAGAAAAGGGAGAGAGATGAGAGTGGGTTACCGTGCTTCCTGCAAATCAGTGGTGATGGCGAGGCGGTGATGGTGGTTGAGCGAAATCCGAGCGAAATCGGCGAAATGGAGGCGAGAATCGAGTCGAGATTGTCGTGGAGAGTCGATCGGTGGTGGGGATGGCCGGATGTGGGGTTTTGAGCGCAAGAGGGGAGAGAGAGAGTTGGGATTTGAGTTTGAAACGGTAAAATATGAAGGGTTGGGTCGGATGGGGAAGAAAGGTGGGGTTAATGGGTCGGGTTTGGGCGGTTATAGATAGTGGATGGTTATTGGGTTCGTGCTGGTCCCACTGTCAGATTAAATTGGGGCGGACCGTTCCAGGGTTGGGGCGGTCCGTTCCAGCCGATGTCTGACAGTTTGCTGTCCCTCCGTTCTGCCCTTGTCCTGGCCGTCCTGATGTCTTGGACGTGCCGTCCTGTCGATGGGGCGGTGCGTCCTGATCAGATCCTCCCCCAAGCTTGCCTTGGATTGCAGTGTCCTACTGACAAGGTTGTATAGTGGGGCGGTCCGTTCTGAAGTCAGGGCGGTCCGTTCCAATCTTCTTGAAACCCTGAAATTCAACAATTAAACTAAAATTAAGCCAAGTATTTATCCTACTCCTAATTTTTTTGTATTTTTTTATTTTATCACTTTTTTTTTTTTTGTATTTTTCTGTTTTTTTAATTTTTTGTGTTTTTATGTTTTTTTTTTTTTTTTTTTTTCCTTGGGTTGCCTCCCAAGAAGCGCTTTTTTAAGGTCCTTAGCTTGACCCCGTATGGCTACGTCCCGGCGGTGGAGGGGTTGGTGAAGTACCAGATCTCTTCAACTCCCTCCCTTTCAACTCCTTTGATGTAAAGCTTGAGGCGTTGGCCATTGACTTTGAAGGTTTTCTCCGATCTTTCCTCCGCAATATCCACCGCTCCAAATGGGTAAACCCTTTTGACCACAAAAGGTCCAGACCATCGGGACTTCAATTTGCCTGGGAATAGCCTCAAACGCGAGTTGAAAAGTAGCACCAAGTCGCCTTCCTTGAAGTTTCTTCGTTGGATGTGCTTGTCGTGCCACTTCTTTGTCCTTTCCTTGTAGATTTTGGCATTGTCATAGGCATTGAGTCTAATCTCGTCCAATTCTTGCAAGTCTAGAATCCTCTTCTCCCCCGCGGCTTTGTATTCCATGTTGAGTGCTCTAGTAGCCCAATATGCGTTATGTTCTATCTCAACCGGCAAATGACATGCTTTCCCATATACCAACTTGAATGGACTCATCCCAATTGGTGTCTTGAAGGCGGTGCGATATGCCCACAATGCATCATCTAACTTTAATGCCCAATCCTTTCTAGTGCTTCCCACCGTCTTTTGCAATATGTTCTTGATCTCTCGATTTGACACCTCAACTTGGCCACTTGTTTGCGGGTGGTATGGTGTTGCTACCTTGTGTGTCACTCCATATTTCTTCAAAAGATTCTCAAATTGTCGATTTATGAAGTGTTTACCCCCGTCACTTATCACAACTCTTGGGATGCCAAATCGAGGGAAGATGGTCTTTGTGAACAATTTTCTCACCGTCGCCGAGTCGGCATGCTTGCTTGGGATGGCCTCTACCCACTTAGACACGTAGTCCACTGCCACTAGGATGTATTCATACCCACACGAGGAAGGGAAGGGTCCCATAAAATCGATTCCCCAAACGTCAAAGATCTCTACCTCCAAGATGGGTTGTAGTGGCATCTCTTGTCGCTTTGAGATGTTCCCAACTCGTTGGCATCGATCACAAGCCAAAACAAATTCTCTTGCATCCTTGAAGATAGTTGGCCAGTAGAACCCAGCTTGAAAGACTTTCGCTGCGGTTTTCGATGTCGAGGCATGACCTCCATAGGCGGATGAGTGGCAATGAGCAAGAATTTGGGGCACTTCCTCCTTTGGTATGCATCGTCTAAACATACCGTCTACTCCCAGTTTCCATAAGAATGGGTCCTCCCAGTAATAGTACTTTGCATCTGCCAGGAACTTTTTCTTTTGTTGGAAGGAGATCTGGTAGGGCAGGACACCGCTCGCCAAGAAATTCGCAAAGTCAGCGTACCATGGTGCAAGGTCGGCTGGGGCGGACCGTCCCAGGTTGGGGCGGTCCGTTCTGGAGGGCCGTTCTGGACCTGGCTGGGCCGTTCTGGACGCTGCTCCTGCCGGATCTGGGTCGGCAAGGTTGTGGGTGTCTTGATCTAGGACGCCCCGTCCCGAATTGGGGCGGACCGCTCCAGGGGTCCGTTCTGGGTCCGGCTGGGCCGTTCTGGACGCTGAGTCAGGTGGTTGATGCGCGAAGTCATGGCCTGGGGCGGCCCGTCCCAGTTTGGGGCGGTCCGTACCAGCCGTGACTGCCAGCAGTTGTTCATCTGGAAATGAGTCGTTGATCGGCAAGGACCCGGCACCTTTGTCCTCCACTCGCAGCCTGGAAAGATGGTCAGCCACGCTGTTCTCCGTTCCCTTCTTGTCGCGTATTTCAAGGTCGAATTCTTGCAGCAAGAGGATCCATCGAATGAGTCGTGGTTTAGCATCCTTCTTTGAAAGGAGGTACTTGAGGGCCGAGTGATCGGTGTAGACTATGACCTTGGACCCGACCAAGTAAGACCTGAACTTGTCCAAGGCATAGACCACAGCAAGAAGCTCCTTTTCGGTTGTGGTGTAGTTGACTTGTGCATCATCCAACACCTTGCTCGCATAATAGATCGCATAAGGCTTCTTGTCCTTGCGTTGGCCTAACACCGCTCCAACCGCATAATCGCTTGCATCGCACATCAACTCGAAAGGTTCGTCCCAGTTAGGTGGTTGCAAGATAGGGGCAGAAATAAGCGCTTCCTTTAACCTATTGAAAGCATCAACACAATTTTCGTTAAAGTCAAATTCAACATCTTTCATTGTTAAATTGGTTAATGGCTTTGCAATTTTTGAAAAATCTTTAATAAAACGCCTATAGAAGCCCGCATGTCCAAGGAAACTTCGAACATCCTTCACGCATGTTGGTATGGTAAGCTTCTCGATCACCTCCACCTTTGCTTGGTCCACCATAATTCCTTTTTCCGAGATGATGTGGCCAAGAACAACTCCTTGTTGTACCATGAAATGACACTTTTCCCAATTCAAAACTAGATTAACTTCTTCACATCGCTGCAAAATCTTTGTTAAATTAGCTAAACAATGATCAAAAGATGTACCATAAACTGAAAAGTCATCCATGAAAACTTCCATGTCTTTTTCAATAAAATCGGAAAAAATTGCCATCATGGCTCTTTGAAAGGTTGCGGGTGCATTACATAAACCAAATGGCATTCTACGGTATGCATAGGTTCCATATGGACATGTAAAAGTTGTTTTCTCTTGGTCAAGTGGGTGTATTGGAATTTGAAAGAAACCGGAATAACCATCTAAATAACAAAAGAAAGAATGCTTAGCCAATCGTTCGAGTAGTTGGTCAACGAATGGAAGAGGAAAGTGGTCCTTCCGTGTTGCGGAGTTCAACTTCCTATAGTCTACACACATCCTCCATCCGGTGACGATCCTTGTTTGGATTAGTTGGCCTTCATCGTTCTTCATGATGGTTGTGCCTCCCTTTTTCGGTACAACATGGATGGGGCTAACCCATTTGCTATCCGAAATGGGGTAGATGATCCGCGCTTCCAAGAGCTTGAACACCTCCTTTCGTACGACCTCGCTCATGTTGGGATTGAGTCTCCTTTGATGCTCAACTGAGGGCTTGTGGTCGTCTTCAAGGAGAATTCGGTGGGTGCAAATGGAGGGATCGATACCTTTGAGATCCTCGATGGAATAGCCAATTGCCTTGCGATGTGCCCTCAACACTTCTAATAGTTGCTTAGTTTGATCTGCATTGAGGTTAGCATTGACAATAACAGGAAAGGTTTGATAAGGGTCAAGAAATTCATACCTGAGGCTGTCGGGTAACGCCTTGAGCTCTGGCTTACCTTTCTCTGCCTGGCTATTGGGGCGGTCCGTCCTGGTCGGTGCTGAGGCTCAGGACCTGGCTGGCGTCGTCAGCAGACATCAGCTGCAGGCTGAGACGGTCCGCCTGGATCTGGGGCGGTCCGTTCCGACTGTTCCTGGCAGATAGATATTCAACGGTTTGGATGATCTCGTTGAATATCAGATCTGCTTCCTCCTCTTCAGGTGTGGCCGAGAAGGACTGGTACGCTTGGACAATCCGGGAATTGAAAGTCTCATCAATCATGGCATCCAAACACTCAACCATGCAAATAGAATCAACATGGTCGGGCATCCTCATTGCTTTTTCCACATCAAACTCGACTATCTCATCCCCAACTTCCAATGTCATTTTGCCGGTTCTACAGTTGATTAGAACTCCGGCTGTGGTGAGGAAAGGCCTTCCCAAGATGATGGGAACATCCGGGTCTTCCTCCATGTCGACAACTACGAAATCACAAGGGACGAAGGCATCCCCGACTTGAATAGGCACATCTTCCACGATCCCCAAGGGCAACCGAACCGATCGGTCGGCCAATTGCAATGCCATGCGAGTTGGTTTAAGCTCACCCATTCCCATTTGATTATAAATAGTTTCGGGGATGAGACTCACACTTGCTCCAATGTCCAACAACGCCGTTTTGAAACCCGCTTCTCCAATTTTGCAAGGGATGGTAAACTTTCCGGGATCCTTCATCTTTGGGGGCATCTTCTTTGTAATCAATGCACTGCACTCACCGGTCAATGCCAAGGTACCGCACTCCTCTAAGCTTCTTTTATTGGTCAAGAGGTCTTTGAGGAACTTGGTGTAGGATGGCATGCGTGTTAGGAGATCCGTGAATGGGATTGTTATCTTGAGTTGCCTTAAAATATCCAGAAATTTCCCATAGTCCTTGTCTTTCCTGGCTTTGGCTAGTCTCTGTGGATAAGGTACTTCAATGGCTCGGTCACTCGGTGATAACCTTGCAAGTCTGCTTTCTGTGGTTGGATCGACTGGGGCGGTCCGTTCCAGGTTGGGGCGGTCCGTTCCAGAGGTCCGTTCTGGTCCAGGCTGGGTCGTTCCAGCAGAGCCTGCGTCCTTGTCGGCTGGGGCGGTCCGTTCCAGGTTGTCCCGAGGACTGTTCATCTGGCATTTCCGGTCCGTTGTAGCTCGTTCCACTCCTCAATTTGTGTGTGATGCTTTTGCACTCTTCCTTGGGATTGGGCTCAGGTTGGCTTGGGAACATGCCGGTCTTGGTAAGTGCTCCCGAGTTGGCTTGAGGATCTCCAAGGTTGAGCTTTTCTATGAGGAGCCCAAAATCCTCCCGCATCTTCTTGATCTCGTCATGGACCGAATAATTGAATCTCCCTTGGTTCTGCATGAAATTCTCAATAGTTCGTTGGTTAAGATTACCTTGGGAGTTGTTGTTGTTGATGGGGGGTTTTGGTGCTTGGCTAACTTGTTGTCCAGGATTTGCACACCCGCTAGCGTTTCCATATGATAGGCCCGGGTGGTTGCGTTTGTCGCGGTAGGCGTAGTTGTTGGAGCTTGGGAAGAAGGCGGGAGGGGCGATTAGCGCATTGACTTCTTCGACTGGCTCGTCCCTTACGACCAAATGGCATGTCTTGGCCGTATGACCTTCTTCCTCGCAAAATTGACATTTCTTGGCTTGCTCGGGTTTGGCATTCAAGTTCTTGATCATGGTGGTGAGGGCATCAAGTTGAGATTGCAGGTGGATGGACTTATCGACCTCAATCATCCCTCCCTTCTTCTTGGTACGCACTGACCAATTCGTTTGAGATTGAGCCATGCTTTCGATCAACAACTTAGCATCCCGACATCCCATGTTGAGAAAAGATCCACCTGCAGTTGAATCAATGTTTTGACGAGTTATATCATTCAAACCATCATAAAAACTACAAATTAATCTTGTGTCAGGTATATCATGGTGGGGACACATTCTTTGCAAGTCTTTAAAACGTTCCCAAGCTTCAAACAAGTTTTCATCGTCCTCTTGTCTAAAGGTCATCAATTCCCTAACTATCATAGTTGTTTTGACCCTAGGGTAGAACCTATCCAAAAAGGCTTTGGTTAATTCATCCCAAACTTCAAAAGGTTTGTCATTAAAACTATTCAACCAATCTTCGGCTTTATCTCTAAGAGAAAAAGGAAAGAGAGTTAGGCGAATGATGTCGGGATCCACTTCTTCAGGGATCAATGTTGCACAATTCCGCAAGAAGAGTTGCAAATATTTGTTGGCGTCTTCAAGTGGAGAACCTCCAAACATGTTTTGTTGGATCAAAGCCACGATGCCTGGATTGTAGAATAAGTCGCGAGTCCGCTCGGCTTTGGGTGGCTTGACTCCAAATCGAACATTGTTGGCGGTTGGAGCACCGATCGTCCTCAAAGGTCGGTTAAGTTCGGCCTCCTTGGCTGCCTCAAGTGCTCGCCGCAATGCTCGCTCGAGTTCGGTCTCTTCGGGGCGACCCCCGGCATTGTTGTTAACATTGGCTGCCATGGAATCGGTCGAGGTTGTCGGTGAATCGGGTTGTGAATCGCTTAGTTGTCGGTCTGAGCCAGTCGAGGCGGTCCGTTCCAGTGTGAAACGGGCCGTTCCAATTGGCGTGGTGGGTGACTGCACTCCAGACGAATTCCTGCTGCTTCGCTGATAAATTAGTCGAAACGGCTGGACCGATGAGCTATCAACCTGCCTCTCTGTTCGCTCTGCTGAATCTGGGGCGGACCGTTCCAAAATAGGGCGGTCCGTTCCAGATGAGGAAGGGCTGGGCAGAGAGGTGTTCTTCTCACGTCTCCTTGTTTTCCGAAGGTTGTAGGTGTGGTTGCTGATGGTTAGCTTCTTCTTACCAGCCAGCTCGTGCTCCTGCAAGATTCAAAAACAAGAAAAAGGTGAAAAGAAAGAAAAGAATCTAATTAATATCGAAAAATAAACTTAGAAATCGGCACCGTCCCCGGCAACGGCGCCAAAAAGCTTGATGAGTTTTCGCTTATATAAATTTTTACCTAAATCCTACCTAATTTTTAATCGCAAGCGCACGATTTATCGTTGAGTAAGCCTAGGGTCGATCCTCGGAGACGGAATATTCAATTTCTAAGTTATAGATTCAATTTTAATTAAATCCTAAGTTTAATAAAATATTTTAAAGAAACAATTAATTAAATGAAAATACTAAGTAAAAACAATTCAGAAATTCTAAATAAATAACTCTCAAAATAACTAATCTTGGAGAAAAACTTAAATGATAAAACTAGGGGTTTCTGGTTTCAAACGATTTCTTTAACTTGTCAAAAGTAGAACGGTCCGTTCCATACCTGGGACGGTCCGTTCTGACTTAGGTTGGCTCCCTGGAACTGCCCGTTCTAGGTTAGAACGCCCCCTGTCGGGCGGTCCGTTCTAACCTTGAGACGGTCCGTTCCAGAGGTCAATACTTGTTTTGTCATGCCTTTAAACAATTAATTAAGGGTTTTAAGTAGTTTAAACAATTATTAAATCAATAATTAGACTCTAACTGTCGTTCAGGTTAATTACTTTGATTTAAAACGTTAAACTTCTAAATTCCTAAACTTCAACTGTCGTTTCTTGATTTAGGAAATTTAGTTTATCTTTTGGGTCTAGGCAAACTTAATATCTTTCGACTTTAAGTTAAAACTTTGATTTCTAAAGTTCCGATTCAATCTTTCGATCTGTTATCTACCTAAGTGTTTTATTGAAAAGCTTTTAGTTAATTCAATTGATTTTAAATTCCAACTATCAATCGTGTACTTTGATTGACGAGATAACCAATTAAAACAATTAAGCAAAGCAAATCAACAAAATTGAGCAATTGAATCACAAAAGTTAAATAATAAATCTTAACTTAATTAATTACTTAAAGATTCAACTAAACAAATAACATAAAGAAAAGGTTCTCAACCGTAGCCCCTAAACTAATCTACTCTAGTAAACTCATACTAAAAAGATCAGGTTTCATCAAATACATGGCAAAATAAAAGAGAAAATAGAAGTTACAACAGAAAAATGCAATGAACTCCACAATTTCTTCGCTTTGGCCTGTCTGGGACGGTCCGCCTGAGATCTGGGGCGGTGCGCTCCAGTGAGGTTGGATCGTCCTAGAAGTTGTTCTCCCGAGTTGAGAGAGAGGCTAAACCTAGAAATCTGACTAGTCTCTTTTTTCTGGAGACAGGCCATCGCTTATATAGTTGCTAGAAGGCGGTTTCTAATTGTGGAAGTCGTGGAAACGTGCTTCTGGAAGGTCAGGAATAGGAGAACCGACAGGCAGAAATAAGTCTGCTATTTTTGGCAATGCTGGAAATACTGGAACGGTCCGCCTGAGTGTTGGGGCGACCCGTTCCAGACTGGGCCTTGACTTGGTCTGCTGCATGGGCTGGCTGACTGGTCTGGACGATCCGTCCGACTGGTTGGACGGCCTATGTTTGGCTGGTCCTTGCTGCCCATGCCTGATTGTCTGATCTTCTAGGTTGGGGCGGTCCGTCCTGCCGGCAGGGCGGTCCGTTCCAATGCACATTTTTCCTTTCCTTCGCTGCAATCTTCTGTTGTCGCGCCGCAAAATGTGATGAACCTGAAATAAGAGTTGCCGGGCTACGGCTGTACTTTTCTACAACCTAAAAATTAGCAAAATAAAGTAAAAACACTTGTATTTGGTATTAATTTAGGGCTTAAACCGGTTGGAAATCGAGTATGAAAACCGTACATCAATGTTTATTTCATTGGGTCAAGTCCTGTACTATGTTCCAATAACATGCACATATGCAATTAAGTTGGTAACTCCTTACCTGTGATTTATAGAACTTAATCATCACTTAACTTGCATACTAATCTTTTATGATAATTAATGTTCCTTGTTAATTATCAAGATTATGGACGATTTAGATTTATTATTGTCATTCTAATGAATGATCCACAGAGATCTACAATTCAGATCCTCAACCTGAATGATCTGTCAATAATAAACTCTAGGAACAAATGATCAAATATCATCATTAACATAAACTAAGAAAATAAGTCATTAAATATTGACTTCTAGGACATAACTCCAACATTTATATCCTTAGAACCAATTGGTCTTCCACGTTTTCTACGCTCATGAGATTCATTTGATATTTTTGTAATATCTATTCGAGCAGGTGCATTTATAGCTGGAATATGTGATTTAGTGACTCTATTTATATCTGTGAATGCATCAGGCAATTCATTTGCAATTCTTTGTAAATTTATAATCTTTTGAACTTCAAGTTCACATTGACCACTTCTGGGATCAAGATAAGATAATGATGAATTCCAAATCACTTGTTTATCCAGTTTTTGTTTTTCTTCCCCTAAATTTGGAAATATTGATTCATCAAAATGACAATCAGCAAATCTTGCTGTAAAAACATCTCCTGTTAATGGTTCTAAATATTTAATAATAGAAGGAGAGTTAAAACCAATATAAATTCCCAACCTTCTTTGAGGTCCCATTTTTGTGCGTTGTGGAGGAGAAATTGGAACATATATTGCACAACCAAATACCTTTAAATGAGACAAATTTGATTCTCTTCCGGAGACCAATTGTAATGGGGAATACTTATGATCAGCAGTTGGCCTTAATCTAATTAGTGCAGCAGTATGTAATATGGCGTGTCCCCATACAGAAGATGGTAAACTAGATTTCATAAGTAATGGTCTAGCTATCAATTGTAACCTTTTAATAAACGATTCTGCTAGACCGTTTTGTGTATGAATATGTGCCACTGAATGTTCTACAGTAATCCCAATAGACATGCAATAATCATTAAAAGCTTGGGATGTAAATTCTCCTGCATTATCAAGTCGGATTCTTTTAATTTGATAATCCGGAAAGTTAGCTCTCAATTGGATAATTTGTGCTAATAATCTAGCAAATGCAACATTTCTTGTTGCTAACAAACACACATGTGACCAACGTGTTGATGCGTCAACTAAGACCATAAAATATCTAAATGGTCCACATGGTGGTTGTTTGACCCAATTTTATGGTGCCAAAAAGCATGGAAATAATGGAGCAATAAATACGAGGGGATTAGAAAATCATGGAAAATACCAAACGAACTCCAAAAAATTATGAAAAAATACCCAAAAATAAAGTGGAGCATGGAGAAAATCATGATGTCCTTATAAAGATCAAAGATGCTGCAAGAGACCTGTTTTATGCAAAGAAATCCCCAAAACCCATAAAATTATCAAAAATAAATCCATGGGGAATTATACAAAACTATTGGAACCATTAAATTCTTCATATTTTTCTGAAGTTACCCATAAAATTTCATTCGAAAACACCCTTGGGAAAGCCCCCAAATAATTTATTCTTGATTGGATATCAAAATATTAATAATCGAATTATGGAAATTGAAGAAAAATCCCAGAAAAATTGAAAAGGAATGGCGCGTACATCCCATTGCAGGGGATCCGGGCAAAGGAAGTGTGTCGCTGGAATTTAAAATTTCTTTCTCCCGCTTCACGTCACCTGGACTTGGAGCATGAGCCGAAGGCATTAAATTTCTTGATCTAACGCTGGCTCACGACAGACCGAGCGCACCTGTCTCCACGTCTCTCGCTTAACCTGACATGTGGGTCCCAGGCGAAGAGCTCGTCTTCTTCGACAGAACAGAAGAAGAAAATAGAAGGAAAATGCGGAGGAGGAGGAGACGTTGGCGCTGCAACTACCGTAACCGTTGGCCAACCACCTCAACGAATTCCGTTAGCCCATGCCTGAATTCCCTAAACTCGAGCCAATCACAGCCTTCAGATGGAAACGCAATCGAGAGGCAATGATGGAAACACAACAAACCTCCTAACAGAATTGGTCAAACCTCGTTCTCCTCTTGTTGACTGCCCAGGAAGAAACACAGTGTCATGTCCTCCCTGCCGTAGGATCAAACCACGATCCATGTGCCTCTGAATCGACGACCAAGATCAATTGGAGCTGCAATCTTATGGGAGAAGCTACTCGGCCTTGAGGCCTATAAATACACCAATTGAAGATGAAGCAAAGGACCGGAGAGTGCTCTCTTCTCAGTTACAAATACACTAGACACTAGGCAAACCTCAGATCTCACCATTGTTTCAAGCACACTCACACACACACGCACTAGCTTAGGTAGCATTACAACAAACAGTTAGTGAGTGTGGGAAGGGAGAGTAAGAGAGAGCGAGAAAAGAAGTTCTATAAAAAATCTTGTAGAGAAACAGGTAAGAGGTGTCAATTTGAATCGAAATCTTGTGAAATCTTGTAAGTTTACGAGGTATTGAAGTTGAATTTTGCAAAACCAGATTTGATCCAATTTCTTTCATTTTCTTTGAATTTCTTTCAAAATTGATTGAATTAGTATTGCTGGATCTTCTTTCCTCCACCTCTAACTCTCTCTCCAGCCATGGTCTGAAGCGTAGCTCAGTCATGGCGGAAAGAGAGCTAGTTCACTGACTTTCGATTATTCAATTTCCCTTTGTTTAATTTCTAGATTTCGTCTTTTGTCACGGTCTGAAGCGTAGCTCAGTCGTGATAAAGTCGAACATATACTCCCTTCCTGCCTACTCCCCAGCCATGGTCTGAAGCGTGGCTCAGTCATGGCAGTGGAGAGGCTATTCTCAGATGCCCCCATGAATGTCTGTAGCCTAGCTCAGTAGTCATGGTGTGGTATCTCAAGGTCGCCTTCGTCTCTCGTGAGGTCTGTAGCTTAGCTCAGTCGCACTTGAGATGAAATTTGAACATGAACTCGATTGTACATCACATATGAGTCTGATACATAGCTCAGTTCATATAAGATGGAAAGAGTTAATGTTTATCATCAGCTTGTAATAGAGATAATCTCCCTAAATTTCTTAATTGCATTCTGGTTGAATTTCTTTAAATTTGAAGTTGATGCTTTGTCTGGACAGTTATGCATAATTATGACAATTGAAGGAACTTTAATCAGTAGAATAGCAATACTTAGAAGCTACTGGACTGCCTTACCAATCACAATTTCTGTGAAGTTCTTTAGTGAAATCAGGTTTCAGAAATAATAAAAGGAGCTGTGATCTATTAAAAAGTAAGTTACCCTCGACCAGTATTCGACTGTTGATAAACTAAGTATGTGAGGAAGTAGTATTAAGACCACTGTAAGTCGTTTTCGTGCATCTGAGTAAGTCAAAACAAAGATCATTAAAAACAGTAGTAAAATCATATAAAAACAGAATCTGAAAGTTGAAAACAACACATAAAGGTTTGCTCTTTCTACTTGTATTAACTTAAACGTCAAAAACAAACTCAATTGAGTTTAATTCAGTCATAAAAACAAACTTTGTTGCTGTAACTTGCTTTACATGCCATTTGGGATTTGGATAAAATGCATCTCGTATCAGTCAGTGGTACTCCCACTAAATGGAGCTGACGCAGAATGAACCAAGGCCACCAACGTACTCTCCTCACTTTCACGATGCCAAAGAGACCAATCTTACAAAATTTGGTGGCCCCAGTCGCCGAAATTTCACCGGAGAAACTCGACAGGGATCATCGAAGAGACGAAATCGAATTCTCAAATTAGACAGATTTAAGTAAAATTGAACACATTTTTCTCCTATTCTCTCTTTCGTGTTTCTAACAAGCTTAGTTGGGACGACTGAGGTGGCTTAGTTCACCGGAAAACATGAAAACAACAGTATAAGGACTAAAGTGAATAATTTCCGAGCTCGGTCCATGAGAAGTAGTGGTCTTCTGGCTAAATGGAGACGACGCAGACCAAGGAAAGACCACTAGAGTATTCTCCTCAATCTCACGATCACATAGGGCTCATACTCGACGTCAACGGCGGCCTAGATCGCCGGGATTCCGTCTTCAGAGAGCATTTCTGTAAATAAAAATAAATGAAGGGATCGTGCTGTAAGATTTCCATCTCCTTCAACGAATTTCAGCGCCGAATTTTCATTTGATCTTCTGTGGCATACGAGTCGTGTTGCTTGTCAGATATCCATTACATAAAAGAAAACGCGTAAGGGGGTCACCAACCTCAGTCAGCCACGTGGAGGCCCAGTCAACGCCCAATCAGCACCTCTATGCATACGTGGCCCAATCAGAAATCGCCAAATCAGCAAAAACTTTAAAAATTTGTTAAAAATAGCAGGAAACTCGAAAAAATTCAAATAAAATATCTGTAAAATCCTAAAAATCCGTAGAATCTAGATTTACTGATATTTTTATATAAAAATCTTTTAAAATACTAGCCTTTTATATTTTTGAAGTATTTTCGTTACAAAAGTGAATTTTACAAAATAGTAATGAAACACAATAAACCTTGAGTAGATCTTCTATAAAGTTTTCAAACAAAAATCTAAATAATTTCAATATTAAGACAACCCTCAAGGGATTACTTTCAACTAAATACTTTCAAATAAGTATTTTCAAAAAGTTCAAAATGAATTCTAAAACCTTTAGATTTCTAAAAAAGTCAAAGTAAAAAGAGAAATAGTCTAAAATCATTAGGACCTAAAGAAAAACCATTAGAAAATTAAAAGTTCAAACGCGATATCCAAGGTCGAAATCAAAACCCCCTTCAATGGAGAAAGGCCAATTTACAACGGCTCGTGCAATCCTAGGGATCAGATTTAAAAATTCCTTTATTCTTACAAGTTACCAAGTAACCAAGAAATGTAAAAGTTCAATTTAGTTTCACCAAGCTACCAAATAGCCAGGAACTACCAAATCAAACTTTTCTAGTCTTTTAAGTCACCAAATGACCAAGACTTAGTTTCCCCAAGCTACCAAATAGCCAGGAACTACCAAATCAAACTTTCCTAGTCTTTTAAGTCACCAAATGACCAAGACTTAGTTTCCCCAAGCTACCAAATAGCCAGGAACTACCAAATCAAACTTTCCTAGTCTTTTAAGTCACCAAATGACCAAGACTTAGTTTCCCCAAGCTACCAAATAGCCAGGAAGTACCAAATCAAACTTTCCTAGTCTTTTAAATCACCAAATGATCAAGACTTAGTTTCCCCAAGTTACCAAATAGCCAGGAACTACCAAATCAAACTTTCCTAGTCTTTTAAGTCACCAAATGACCAAGACTTAGTTTCCCCAAGCTACCAAATAGTCATGAACTACCAAATCAAACTTTCCTAGTCTTTTAAGTCACCAAATGACCAAGACTCAGTTTCCCCAAGCTATCAAATAGCTAGGAATTACCAAATTAAACTTTCCTAGTCTTTTAAATCACCAAATGACCAAGACTTAGTTTCCCCAAGCTGCCAAATAGCCAGGAGCTACCAAGTCAAACCTTCTTAGTCTTATAAGTCACCAAATGACCAAGACTTAGTTCTCACAAACAACTAAAACCAAGCTATTTGAATGAGTTCAGTAAAAGTTATAGATAAGGTGTTTTAGGTGCCCTCAATTAGGTCCCGTTAATTAGGTTTGGTACCGTTAATTGAGCCTGATTTAAGCCAAAAGAATTAAGTCCTTTAAATCCTCAATTGTGCCCCGTCAATTAAGTTTGGTAACACCAATTAAGTTTAGTTTAAGACAAGTTGAGATAATAACTTTTCTAGCCTACGACATATAATTCCTCGAACCCCTTAATCAGAGGTTCTCGTGATTCGTCACGGGGTAATTAACAATAGGGGCTTGCGCCTATTGGAAGGAAAGGATCCATGAAATTAATAAACCCTTATGAGAATAGATTCTCGTTAATGTTTTCTTGTTGTTAAGAAGCATTTCTGCACTTGAATTTAAACTCGTGAGGGGTGAATCTAAGACTTATTCCCGTTCTTGAGGAAACCCAATCATTCTTCGAGAAATGACGAAAAAGTCCACACAGATTCTCTGGCACGCCCGGTGGGACCTCTTTCTCCTCTCATCTTTGGGATTTAAGGAAGATAATGTACAGGCTAGAAAATTGTTACTCAAAGTTTTTAAATCTTCAAATAAACATTACTAACAATAACATTGAGTTGTTTGTTGTTGTAGGAATAAGATGGCATTTAACGCGAGCATCGAAATGAGCAAGCCTAGTGGGAAGTTCACCATTGGCGCTGTGAGGAAGCCTAGTGGGAAGACATTAGGGGCATCGAGGAAGCCGTGCCCGAGGTGCAAGAGATCAATGATGGAAGTAAATGGGCTCTTGCCCCACAAAATGGATCCTACCATGCTCTCGCAGCTTCACCTAGCAAGCATCAGCCCCACCGTCGCTCTCCCCAGAAAAGAAGAGCGGTGAGGAAGGCTTACACCCAAACCACCAATAATTCAAGGACTCTCAAGAAAGTCCAAAGGGTGTACCAGCGGGAACTAGAGATTAAGCCTAATCTCCCCGTGAGTAACCCTTTCGCACCACTTAGTTTGGTTAGGAAGAACTCTCCCAAGGCCCAGCTCAAGACATTAGAAGAGTTCCCAGCCGAATATCAAATGAAGTTTCGAGGAAGAAGCCCTAAGACAAGGGTGTCCGTTAAAGAGAGACTCTCGTTACCACGAACCCCAGTCCATGAAAGACTAGGACCAAAGAGAAAGGCAAGGGCGTCTACTCCTGTGAAAGAAAGGTTGGGAGAAAGGTCAACAACTTCAATCAAGGAGAGATTGGGGCCTGTGAAGAAAGGAAAGGGACCCAAGAAAATATGGGTTCCAAAAGACAAAACCCGGTTGGTGGTTGAAGTGGCTAATTAAGAGCCGCAAAATAAAAAAAGACGCATGGTGTGGCAAGAAAAGAAGCCAGTCATCCATGCCCGTGTCAATATGGTTGGAGTTGACAAGAGGGTTGAGATGCATGCATTTGTGCATGCAACTAGTGATGAAGAAATTCCTATAAATCGAAAGGAAAGCAAAAACAAGCAAGATGACCCGTCAACGAGTTGTCACAACCGCAAAGAGGATGAAGGAGAAGAGGTCATTAGGATTGACCAAAATGACAGTAATGATGAAGGCCGTTGGGCTGAAGGAGAAAAGGGACGATTGAAGAGTATCTTAGAAAAGAATGAAAGAAGGATCTCTCAATTGATGAATGAAAGAGAGAAGGATAGGGATATTGTCAAAAAGATGTACAAATTCCTAGAAAAGAAAAACCTGTTGGGAGAACTTGACAAGGAGTATCCTTCTTCCTCAGAAGAAGACACTAAATATAAAGGAAAATTTATCAAAGAAAAAAAGAGCAAAAGTAAATATGAATCCTCGGATGAGGAAGAAGAAAGAAATAAAAGAAAGCCTCTTAAAGAAAGGAGAAGTAGAAACAAATACTACTCTTCGGACGAGGAAGAAGAAAGAAGTAGAAGAAAACCGTCCAAAGGAAGGAAGAGCAAAAGTAAGTATGACTCATCTGAAGATGAAAAGGTAGTGAGGAGACTCTCCAAAGAGAGGAAAAGTAAAAATAAATATGGATCCTATGAAGATGAAATCCCTGGGGCAGGATCCCGAAATGTGGCAGAAAGGCCTGAGACCACTAAACAAGTCATCCAAGAGATGATAAGTCAACAATTGCAAGCTTCGGGTGCGGGGCACTTGGTTAACTTTAGAAAGAAATGTGGTCGACCTTATCCAAAGAGATATGAACAGGTGCAATACCCGTCAAATTATCAAGTGCCAAAGTTTAATTTGTTCGATGGGTCAGGTGAAAGGAACATCACTCCCGAGCAACACTTGGTACAATTTAGAAATGCATGCGGTAATACCTCTCACGACGAGGCTCTTCTTTTGAAACAATTCTCTCAAAGTTTAACGGATCCCGCTTTTGAATGGTACTCTTCATTGGAAAATGATTCGGTGGAGTCATGGGATGAGATGGAAGAGTTGTTCAGGGCCAAGTTTGCTATGGTAACTCAAAGAATCACAATGGCTGATTTGGCAAGCGAAAAACCTAGACAAGGTGAAGCGGCCCTCGATTACATCAATAGGTGGAGAAACCTAAACATAAGATGTACTCACCAAATGCCTGAAAGGGAGGCTGTGGAATTTTTGGTGAGAAACTTAGATGATTGGATAAGAAGACCGCTCTCCGGGAGTGATATTTACACCTATGAAGATCTTGTCACTCGCGTGGCAAGAGTAGTGCATATTGGACCTCCTAAGGAGGTGCAATACAATAGAAGTGAACAAAGGAGTAAAGGTCAAGGCCCGATTAAAATAGCGGGAGCAAATGAAGCCTCCACAAGTCAGAATAGCGGCTATAAGGGAAATAGAAGTAATGGCAACAATGGTGGTGGTAATACTCGATCCCAAACTCCTCTGAAAGATCGCCTGAAAAGACCTTATTCCTTTAAGAAGGAAAAAACGGCGGCATTGTTCAAGCAAGTGTTAGCGGGAAAGGCTATTGAGTTACCCGTTTGCAAAAGACCAGCCGAACAAGATAAAGTAGATGACCCGAAATACTGTGCTTATCATCGGGTATTGGACCACCCGATTGAGGACTGTTATGTCTTTAAGGACATCGCCGAAAGGATGATTAAAGAAGGGGAATTGTTGTTGTCTGACAGTTATAAGCAAACGCCCGCCCCACATGCTCAAGTGAATGCGGTGTTTCAAAGAAAGAACGATAGGCGCGACTTTGAATGTAACATCATAGTCATAGTAAGTGATGAGTCTGATCAAGAGGACTTTCAAGTGAGAAAGGTGTCAAAAATCAATTGTAATGAAAAAGAAATGGAAAAAATGAAAGATGAAAAGAAAAATGAAGGAAAAAATGATAAAGAAAAAGAAATTGAAAAAGAAAAAGAAAAAGAAGAAGAAAAAGAAAAAGAGGAAGACTCTACAATCTATTACTATGATGATTCAGAAGATGAAAATGAAGCGCCTTATACGGGACTATTCTCAAAAGGCATGTTCACAGAAGAAGACTGCCATTTGAACCTGCGGTCGGGAACGAATTTGCCCGAGAGACAAGCACCAAAAGAAAATGAGAAAGTCAAAGAAAAGGGTAAAGATCAAACTCGAGAAATTAATGATGAAGTGGGCCCGAGTCAACGGCCAAAAGGAGCCATGGGAGAATACAATATTCTGGCCCATTTAAGGCGCACGCCCGCCTTAATGAGTGTATTTGAGGCACTCATGATGTCGCAAGAACTTAGGGATATAATGATGGAAGCGTTGCAACATCCCGAGAAGTTCCAAGTCTATTTGGCAGAAAAGCAAATGACAGAGGCACTTTATGTGGAGCCGTTAAGCCAGATCACCTTCACAAGTAAAGATATGATGATAGGCACGGCTATGCACAATAGTCCGCTTTATATCACGGGGGAAACAAATGGGAGTCAATTAAGCCGCATGCTAGTGGATCCCGGGTCCTCTATCAATATATTGCCATTGCGATCGTTGAATCAATTAGCCTTGGGTGGAAGGCGATTGTGTGATGAGAATGTTTACATTCATGGCTTTAACCAAAACTCAGAAAAGGCATTGGGGTCAGTAACTCTCCCTATGAAATTCGGGGAGCTTCAAACCCTTGTAAAATTTTATGTGATCGATGCCGATACCTCATATAAAGCTTTGTTGGGTCGGCCCTGGTTGCATGAAAACCATCTCGTGCCATCCACCTTGCACCAATGCGTGAAATACCTTCAAGATGGTGAACAAAAAACCATCAAAGGAGACCCGCAATATTATGGGGTACATGAAGTTGAATTGGAAGAAATAGACCGTTTCTTCACTCCCGCTTCACAAAGGAGTACATCCCCTCGACTCAATTGGCGGGCGGAGAAAGAAAATGAAGATGATGAGAATATAAGGTTGAGGAGTAGACCTAAAGTCTCTTGTGTTGTTAAGACCCCCATTTATGTCGGGTCATCTGATGAAGAAGATGGAAAGAGAGAGTTAAGGAAAAATTCTTATATCACAAATGAGTCTAGAAGTAGAGGCCAAAGAAAGAAGAACCCAATCTATGTGTGCGATCGAAGTGAAGACTCAATGGCTATTGAGCAAGTTCCTGTGGGTTACTTGAAAGAACTCACCCCAAGGGAAGTAAATCAAGTGAAGGAATTGGAAACCTTCTACGTTCCTCCCAAGACAGAAAAAGTACAAAAGAAGACAGTGGTGCATAAAGGAATCTTGTTTTACAAGGCCGAAAGCGTAGAGCCTTCTGATGGAGCAGCATGTTCTGACAATTGGGAGAAGTGGTTGCCAGAAAATGAAGATGAATATGAAAGAATTGAAGTAATGGGTTATTATAATAAAGAGCTGATGCCTCTCTTCCAAAGGGCTCGTTGTTTAGATCCCATTTCAAAACAAAGGGCCAAAGCTTTCCAAGACCTATGGAGCGAAAAGTCGAGATGGATAATTGGTGTGGATGGAAAATGGAAAAACACTAAAGGTTTGGGTTTCAAAGTTCCTCCAAAAGAAGTCTTAATGGTTGAAGTTGTGGAAAGCCATATGGTTGAAATAACACCCCTCGAAGAGCGACCTGAGGAAGGAGAATTTGTTCGAGTGACAAATAATGATCCTCGAAGGTTGGGAAAAGAAGAAAGACTCCTGGGTGAAGGTGAATTATTTCCAGAAGAAATGCGCTTGGATGATTTGTCTTTATTAGAAGAATTGAAAAGGCGATTCCAAAGAGGCGTGCACTTTCAGCAAAAAGCAGGTCGAGAAATGGCTCAATTATTTGTTGATAATGAAGCCCTGCGTCATGAACTTAACATTGAAAACTGTGAGAAAGAGCGGGTTAAACAAGAAAATGTCCTGTTGCGGCATGAGCTCATGAAGAAAAAATGTGTGGTAACAACATTACGACGGGAGACCGAAGAAAAGCGTCAGGAGCTGTTTATTTTACAGCGAGAGAATGCCTTACAACAAGAGAAACTCAAACAAGAGTTGTCTGAATCCCAACAAAAGACTGAGGATCTCTTACAAAGGATGACTAGATTGTGTAAAGAAAAAGAAGATGCTAGGGTTGAAGGGGAGATTGTGCGACAAAAGGTTGAGAAGATCCAACAAAGAATACTCGTCTTTAGACGAGAGAATGAGAAGAATAAACGGAGTGTACATGATCTTGTGGAAATATGGAGAGACACGATCCGCTTGCATCAAAATAGTAGAAAGGAAATGGGAGAACTCCAACAGGGAAAGGAGAAAGCCAAGCAAAATATGACTTTTCTCAAGCAACAAAAGGAAGAAGTTGAGCTTAAGTTGGAGCTCAGTCACCAGGAAAGGGAAGAAGAAAGAGGTGAGTGGGTTATCCTCCAACAAAAGGAAGAGAAATCTCAGCAAAGAATAATAGAGCTGCAAGAAGAGGTCAAGAAGAAGGAACAAGACCTCGAAGCCTACCGTAAGGCTTGGCTTCAAGCTTACCAAAGAACGGAAATTCTCGGTAAGAAGGACAAAGAAAACCAACAGAGAATTATGGTCCTTCAAAGAGAAAAATTAGAAAGCAAGCGGAGGATTGATGAATGGCAATGCGGAAATATTAGATTAAGGCGGGAGTTGGCTGCATTACAACAAAGAGTAAATGAATTAGAAGAGAACAAACGCAAGAAAGATGAATTGCAGGAAGAAGTTGAGGAGAGGATCCAAGCTCGCCAACACCAGAAAGAGACAAATGAGCAAACCACAATCATGCTTAAGCAGAATAAAAGAAGTTCAACTGAAATTGCAGTCAGAGCAAGAGAAACTCCTGATAAGAGGCTTAAAGGAAAACATCAAGAAGAAGTCAATCTCACACTAGAGGAGGGGGAAACATTAAGGAAGATGCTAAGGAAACCATACCCGATTGAGTATGATGAAGTGCCATACCCCGAAGACTATCAACCTCTCGTAATAACCTACTTTTCTGGAGAAAATGAATTGCATGATGCAGAAAATCATCTGGTGCGCTTTATCCCAAAGTGCCTAAGAATCATAGATAGTGATGCCTTGATGATAAGGCAATTCTCTTTAACTCTTGTCGGTCAAGCACGAGCGTGGTATGCATCGTTGGGAAATGACAGCATCAAAACATGGAGAGACATGACCGAAGCCTTTATTACACGGTTCGATCAAAGAAGGGCTATGCTGAATAGTAGAAGCAAGAAGAAAAGACTTAGAAAACAAACCAAGAAAATGAAGAAAAATGGAAGTCAAAGCCATATACAAGCGTCGCCAGAATGCGAGGTCCCTGCACAAATGGGACCATCAGTGAAAAACGAGGAGCCTGCACTGCAAGAGTGAAATATGGCCTGTTCCTCATGAAAATGAAATCTAAAATCCAAAACCTAAACTGCTTTGAGCCATTTGATCATTAGTCACAATAAATCTTCAACAAAAACCCAAAACCTCATCATGAATAAATTTCATTACCAAAACCCGCCATGTTACCTCAATTATACCCAATAAATACCAAAAACATTATGGCCACCAATAAAGTTTTCAACAAAACCCCAATAAGGCCGATAAACCTCAACGAAAACCAAAAATGTCCCTCAAAATACCTAAATAAAAGCTTCCTACCTTCCGCAAGGGGCAGTTGGTTGGCGGAAGGAGAAGCTTCATTCCCCATTGATCAATCTCACCAAAAGAAGTTTTTCAAAACCCATAGCCGTAGCCAATAAACCTCAATAGGTCTTAAGTATGTTAAAGGAATAAATCGGCCGAAACCTTAATAAAGGAGCTTCAAAATCCCGAAACCATAAAAAGAATGACCTAAATCTTAAACCCTACGGTCACTACGCCAATGCCGTGTCAATGCGCCTATGCCGATTGAGAGCCATTACAATGAGTGCCTATACCTAATGAGAGGACGAGGAAGAGAGGGTAAGGAAAAAGGGTGACTTGCCTTTACGGCCCCATAAGTTCATCCTTCCACCCAAAGCTCCCAACTCCACCAAAATCCACTGGCCAAATATAGTAGTTTGATAGGGAAAATCGTGTTGAAGGGACCTGTGTGGTCGCCAAATGCACAAAAGGTTAAAATTTACCCTAACAAATCCGCGGTCAATGAAGGGACTTTCGGGCCCCAGAGAACGCGAAGCCGTGTTGAAGAAAGCCTGTGTGGTTCTCTAAAACACCTATGCCTAATGAAGAAGCCTTTTGTGGCAACTGAAGGCATCAAGGCACCGCCCTATGAAGTCATCTGAGGGCACACACACCACAACAACACCGTGTCCCTTAAGTCGCGCGTGCCGGAATTAATGGATTGAATTCACTGAGACAGGCCCATTCATATTGGGGCAGCCGTGTGGTTTACAAGTGAAACAAGATGGAAATTTAAATAAAGCAAAAGGAAAGGTGAAAAAGAAAATCCATTCATTAACCATAAGGTGATACAAGTATATTCAAGTCCCAGACAACTGATACAATCAACAAACAAAAGAAAAAAGGCCTATTACAAGCTATAAGAAAACATAAAGATGCATGCACAAAAGGCACAAGGCATCAGAAGGAAATCTTTCTACTCCGGAACAACAGCCGCGGCAACACCACCCTCCAAATTAGCAAGGGTAGCGGTGATGGCTTGGAGCATTCCCTCTATCGCTTCCAAGCGAGTGCTCAACTCCCCAAACTGCTGATCAATGAGAGCCCTAATGGAGACAGGGGCAGGAGCCTCAAGAGCCAAAGCAACAGAACCATCATCAGGAGGAGAAGAGGCTACCCTCACAGGGCTGTACTGATTAGGCGCAGCATCGGGAGCCAAGATGTATTCATTGACGGGTTGATTAGGATCTGGAACCAGCATGTTCATGGAAAATTCCACCCAACCCATGTTATCAAACAAAGAGAGGAGATTACGGGGATAGGACACATGAGCCTCAGAAATGCGGTTGCCCCATAACATCTCAGGTAGGGGAATATGAGCCCGGCGCATAAGAGCTTCAATGAGATGGCCATATGGCAAAGCCCGATAACTGTGAGAGGCCACGGCCACCAGGTGCATGTGAAAGATGATCATGTGACCCAAATTGAGGGGGTGATTCTTCAAGATAAGATGGCGGAGGTAGAATAGGCTCCCAGGACGGGCATGGTTGGACAGGGTTCCTTGGGGAAAGATGATATCATTAACCACCATAAAAAGGAACCTGAAAAGAAGAAAGGTTAAAGAAGAGGAGAAACGAAAAAGAATATGAGAAAGGATAAAAATAATAAAGTAGGTACCTATGAAGAGCGGGGAGATGCTCAGTTGAGGCCATCTCAATGTCACCTTCAGCAGGAACAGCCCTGAACCAGTGGAGACACTCCTGATAACTACCAAAGCCTCGGGGCCAACGGCGAAAAGCATATGCAGTGGAACCAGCCAGAGTATTGGAGGCTTGTATGAATTCAGCCAGGCTCTCTGCAGTGATGGTCATGAAGTGACCAAAGAGATAAGAAGTGGCTGAAGGGTTACCATAATGATCATAGGAGATACGAAGGTTGGCATAAAACAAGCGGGTGATGCGTGGGTGATAAGGAGTGTCCAGGCTAACCAAACCATGTAGGCTCCAAGAATCAAGCCAACCATGGATGAGATTGACACACTCCACAGGGATACGTCCTTCGTGGCGGAAGAAGAAGCATTCGGCCACGGTACGGTCGTCATGACCCATATCCTTGTGGTAACAATCAAAGGCTACCTCATCGCGGAAAAGATAGCGATTGTTAGGGGCAAAAGACCAGTTTGGTATCATGGGGTTAACTCGAGAAGAAGAGGATTCAGTGGTGTTTCTTGGACGCTTAGGGGCGGACATGGCTAAAGAGAAATTATGAGAGAAGTAATCAAGATGCAAAGGGTCTAATGTGAGAGTAGGATGAAAGAAACAATACAAGAAGCAGTCTTATATAGGCTTTGGAAGACGGGGAAGTTATTTGCAAATGGTGTAGACGTGCAGCATGAAGAAGTAAGAAGTGGATGGAAGTGAGGGGTTGGCATACTGTGAGAAAGAAACCACTCGCACGTGTAACTGAAAGCATGAAAAGTCAGAAAAGTGCAAAGGCCTAAACTTGAGTCCGAAGTAATGACAGGCCCACATGAATCTAAACCCAAAGAAATACAGATATGGGCCAAAAATACCCTGGTCCAAATCATGGAGTAAATTCGTGTGTGTCTCGTACCCTACGAAGCAAGTAAAACCAAATGTGGGCCAAAACACCTACATGCGAAATGAAGTAGGGAGTAAATGAGATTGCCTGTCGCTTTGCGAACAAGTTCGAGAGAAGCCTTGAGCGCGAAAACTCCATCAGGCACAAATAATCATTACAGACATACGAGCAAAACAAACAAGCAAACCAAGAACAGAAATCCCAAAATCATAAAGCAAGGAAAGAGTAAATCCAACCAACCATCAAACATCCAAAGTAGAGAGCTCGACAAATAACATCCAAGATAAAGATACAAAGCTAAGCATGGTCTTCCTAAAATGCTTTAGCCCAAATCTCGGAATAAGAAAATAAACCTCACAACTCTCAAAGCAACTATACTAGAAAGAGCTAAGCTGCAGGGGCAGCCCGTGCCTGAGCCTGTGCCTGAGCCTGAGCCTCAATGGACCTCTCTCTAGCCTCCACCAAGAGACGGATCAACCCACGGTAGCAAGCACGAGCACAAATGATGCGGGAGTCCAGTCTGAGACGGAACCCATATACCTCCCTAACTGCATCATGGTAACGCTCACTAACCAGGGCATGAAACTTGGTCCACTCGCCTATGACATGATGGTAGTCATGATCCAACTGACCCAAGTCCTGTAGCTCATGGCCCAGACGACTCGCCGCCATACGACGGTCAAACGAGAGATCAGCCTGACGGTTTGCCTCAGCCCAGGCGATGCTGTGAGAAGCGATGCGGTTGCTGACGGCACGATAACGGATGAAAAGAGCTCTGAGAGTGTCAGAAGCAGCATCCATAGCACGAGCACAAGAAGAGAGGCGATGCTCGATAGAAGCGAGCTCCTGAAGCATAAAATCATAACGAAGAGGAGTCAGACAGGCATAGCACTCCTCAATGATATCAGCTGCCTCAGCAGGGACGCCCCTGTTCAAAGGAATCTCCAAGGAGAGCCTCGAGTATATCCTGTCAGAAATACGGTGGAAAATGGCAGGAGTACCCCGGCTAGACTCATAAAGGGCCCTCATCTCACTCCTCAGAAACTGCACTGTCATACCTGATGCAAGAATTAAAGAACGGTGGGATATAAATGCCAATACATGCAAAGCCAAGGAAAGAAGTGAAAGGTATGGAGATAAATATACCAGCAAAGACAGGAGGAGGAGGTGCCTGCATAAAGGCAAGCTCCGGGTCAGTCTGGTGAGCGGCCCAATAAGCATCGTCATCCTCATGAGAATGAGGGAGAGCGGGATCCATGTCATGATCCATAATATGACCTGAAAATAAAGAGAAAAGAGACCAAAGTTCATAGCGCAATATTATCAACAAGGCGATGAGAATGGTGAAGCCAAAATAGACATGAACATATAATAAAAACAACAAATAACCATAGCAAGCAACAAGGAATGCGAAAGAATGAACAAGCAAGTGCGGCAATAAAATTTCACAACAAATACCAAGGTCTTACATCCACGGCTACAAACCAAGAATGAGTTTTGACGAAAACCATTCGACCATGCGAAAAAGGTCAAGAAGAGATGCCACTGGAATCAATTGTTCCCATTTCAGAATTGTCACAACCAATTCCAGTGGGGGGTATTTGTTTGACCCAATTTTATGGTGCCAAAAAGCATGGAAATAATGGAGCAATAAATACGAGGGGATTAGAAAATCATGGAAAATACCAAACGAACTCCAAAAAATTATGGAAAATTACCCAAAAATAAAGTGGAGCATGGAGAAAATCATGATGTCCTTATAAAGATCAAAGATGCTGCAAGAGACCTGTTTTATGCAAAGAAATCCCCAAAACCCATAAAATTACCAAAAATAAATCCATGGGGAATTATACAAAACTATTGGAACCATTAAATTCCTCATATTTTTCTGAAGTTACCCATAAAATTTCATTCGAAAACACCCTTGGGAAAGCCCCCAAATAATTTATTCTTGATTGGATATCAAAATATTAATAATCGAATTATGGAAATTGAAGAAAAATCCCAGAAAAATGGAAAAGGAATGGCGCGTACATCCCATTGCAGGGGATCCGGGCAAAGGAAGTGTGTCGCTGGAATTTAAAATTTCTTTCTCCCGCTTCACGTCACCTGGACTTGGAGCATGAGCCGAAGGCATTAAATTTCTTGATCTAACGCTGGCTCACGACAGACCGAGCGCACCTGTCTCCACGTCTCTCACTTAACCTGACATGTGGGTCCCAGGCGAAGAGCTCGTCTTCTTCGACAGAACAGAAGAAGAAAATAGAAGGAAAATGCGGAGGAGGAGGAGACGTTGGCGCTGCAACTACCGTAATCGTTGGCCAACCACCTCAACGAATTCCGTTAGCCCATGCCTGAATTCCCTAAACTCGAGCCAATCACAGCCTTCAGATGGAAACGCAATCGAGAGGCAATGATGGAAACACAACAAACCTCCTAACAGAATTGGTCAAACCTCGTTCTCCTCTTGTTGACTGCCCAGGAAGAAACACAGTGTCATGTCCTCCCTGCCGTAGGATCAAACCACGATCCGTGTGCCTCTGAATCGACGACCAAGATCAATTGGAGCTGCAATCTTATGGGAGAAGCTACTCGGCCTTGAGGCCTATAAATACACCAATTGAAGATGAAGCAAAGGACCGGAGAGTGCTCTCTTCTCAGTTACAAATACACTAGACACTAGGCAAACCTCAGATCTCACCATTGTTTCAAGCACACTCACACACACACGCACTAGCTTAGGTAGCATTACAACAAACAGTTAGTGAGTGTGGGAAGGGAGAGTAAGAGAGAGCGAGAAAAGAAGTTCTATAAGAAATCTTGTAAGAGAAACAGGTAAGAGGTGTCAATTTGAATCGAAATCTTGTGAAATCTTGTAAGTTTACGAGGTATTGAAGTTGAATTTTGCAAAACCAGATTTGATCCAATTTCTTTCATTTTCTTTGAATTTCTTTCAAAATTGATTGAATTAGTATTGCTGGATCTTCTTTCCTCCACCTCTAACTCTCTCTCCAGCCATGGTCTGAAGCGTAGCTCAGTCATGGCGGAAAGAGAGCTAGTTCACTGACTTTCGATTATTCAATTTCCCTTTGTTTAATTTCTAGATTTCGTCTTTTGTCACGGTCTGAAGCGTAGCTCAGTCATGATAAAGTCGAACATATTCTCCCTTCCTGCCTACTCCCCAGCCATGGTCTGAAGCGTGGCTCAGTCATGGCAGTGGAGAGGCTATTCTCAGATGCCCCCATGAATGTCTGTAGCCTAGCTCGGTAGTCATGGTGTGGTATCTCAAGGCCGCCTTCGTCTCTCATGAGGTCTGTAGCTTAGCTCAGTCGCACTTGAGATGAAATTTGAACATGAACTCGATTGTACATCACATATGAGTCTGATACATAGCTCAGTTCATATAAGATGGAAAGAGTTAATGTTTATCATCAGCTTGTAATAGAGATAATCTCCCTAAATTTCTTAATTGCATTCTGGTTGAATTTCTTTAAATTTGAAGTTGATGCTTTGTCTGGACAGTTATGCATAATTATGACAATTGAAAGAACTTTAATCAGTAGAATAGCAATACTTAGAAGCTACTGGACTGCCTTACCAATCACAATTTCTGTGAAGTTCTTTAGTGAAATCAGGTTTCAGAAATAATAAAAGGAGCTGTGATCTATTAAAAAGTAAGTTACCCTCGACCAGTATTCGACTGTTGATAAACTAAGTATGTGAGGAAGTAGTATTAAGACCACTGTAAGT
Source organism: Rhynchospora tenuis (assembly GCA_027725995.1). NCBI lineage: Eukaryota > Viridiplantae > Streptophyta > Magnoliopsida > Poales > Cyperaceae > Rhynchospora > Rhynchospora tenuis. Next base: position 45,310,796 of record CM050888.1, on the reverse strand, counting down.
CGTTTTCGTACATCTGAGTAAGTCAAAACAAAGATCATTAAAAACAGTAGTAAAATCATATAAAAACAGAATCTGAAAGTTGAAAACAACACATAAAGGTTTGCTCTTTCTACTTGTATTAACTTAAACGTCAAAAACAAACTCAATTGAGTTTAATTCAGTCATAAAAACAAACTTTGTTGCTGTAACTTGCTTTACATGCCATTTGGGATTTGGATAAAATGCATCTCGTATCAGTCAGTGGTACTCCCACTAAATGGAGCTGACGCAGAATGAACCAAGGCCACCAACGTACTCTCCTCACTTTCACGATGCCAAAGAGACCAATCTTACAAAATTTGGTGGCCCCAGTCGCCGAAATTTCACCGGATAAACTCGACAGGGATCATCGAAGAGACGAAATCGAATTCTCAAATTAGACAGATTTAAGTAAAATTGAACACATTTTTCTCCTATTCTCTCTTTCGTGTTTCTAACAAGCTTAGTTGGGACGACTGAGGTGGCTTAGTTCACCGAAAAACATGAAAACAACAGTATAAGGACTAAAGTGAATAATTTCCGAGCTCGGTCCATGAGAAGTAGTGGTCTTCTGGCTAAATGGAGACGACACAGACCAAGGAAAGACCACTAGAGTATTCTCCTCAATCTCACGATCACATAGGGCCCATACTCGACGTCAACGGCGGCCTAGATCGCCGGGATTCCGTCTTCAGAGAGCATTTCTGTAAATAAAAATAAATGAAGGGATCGTGCTGTAAGATTTCCATCTCCTTCAACGAATTTCAGCGCCGAATTTTCATTTGATCTTCTGTGGCATACGAGTCGTGTTGCTTGTCAGATATCCATTACATAAAAGAAAACGCGTAAGGGGGTCACCAACCTCAGTCAGCCACGTGGAGGCCCAGTCAATGCCCAATCAGCACCTCTATGCATACGTGGCCCAATCAGAAATCGCCAAATCAGCAAAAACTTTAAAAATTTGTTAAAAATAGCAGGAAACTCGGAAAAATTCAAATAAAATATCTGTAAAATCCTAAAAATCCGTAGAATCTAGATTTACTGATATTTTTATATAAAAATCTTTTAAAATACTAGCCTTTTATATTTTTGAAGTATTTTCGTTACAAAAGTGAATTTTACAAAATAGTAATGAAACACAATAAACCTTGAGTAGATCTTCTATAAAGTTTTCAAACAAAAATCTAAATGATTTCAATATTAAGACAACCCTCAAGGGATTACTTTCAACTAAATACTTTCAAATAAGTATTTTCAAAAAGTTCAAAATGAATTCTAAAACCTTTAGATTTCTAAAAAAGTCAAAGTAAAAAGAGAAATAGTCTAAAATCATTAGGACCTAAAGAAAAACCATTAGAAAATTAAAAGTTCAAACGCGATATCCAAGGTCGAAATCAAAACCCCCTTCAATGGAGAAAGGCCAATTTACTCGTGCAATCCTAGGGATCAGATTTAAAAATCTCTGTATTCTTACAAGTTACCAAGTAACCAAGAAATGTAAAAGTTCAATTTAGTTTCACCAAGCTACCAAATAGCCAGGAACTACCAAATCAAACTTTTCTAGTCTTTTAAGTCACCAAATGACCAAGACTTAGTTTCCCCAAGCTACCAAATAGCCAGGAACTACCAAATCAAACTTTCCTAGTCTTTTAAGTCACCAAATGACCAAGACTTAGTTTCCCCAAGCTACCAAATAGCCAGGAACTACCAAATCAAACTTTCCTAGTCTTTTAAGTCACCAAATGACCAAGACTTAGTTTCCCAAAGCTACCAAATAGCCAGGAACTACCAAATCAAACTTTCCTAGTCTTTTAAGTCACCAAATGACCAAGACTTAGTTTCCCCAAGCTACCAAATAGCCATGAACTACCAAATCAAACTTTCCTAGTCTTTTAAGTCACCAAATGACCAAGACTCAGTTTCCCCAAGCTACCAAATAGCTAGGAATTACCAAATTAAACTTTCCTAGTCTTTTAAATCACCAAATGACCAAGACTTAGTTTCCCCAAGCTGCCAAATAGCCAGGAGCTACCAAGTCAAACCTTCTTAGTCTTATAAGTCACCAAATGACCAAGACTTAGTTCTCACAAACAACTAAAACCAAGCTATTTGAATGAGTTCAGTAAAAGTTATAGATAAGGTGTTTTAGGTGCCCTCAATTAGGTCCCGTTAATTAGGTTTGGTACCGTTAATTGAGCCTGATTTAAGCCAAAAGAATTAAGTCCTTTAAATCCTCAATTGTGCCCCGTCAATTAAGTTTGGTAACACCAATTAAGTTTAGTTTAAGACAAGTTGAGATAATAACTTTTCTAGCCTACGACATATAATTCCTCGAACCCCTTAATCAGAGGTTCTCGTGATTCGTCACGGGGTAATTAACAATAGGGGCTTGCGCCTATTGGAAGGAAAGGATCCATGAAATTAATAAACCCTTATGAGAATAGATTCTCGTTAATGTTTTCTTGTTGTTAAGAAGCATTTCTGCACTTGAATTTAAACTCGTGAGGGGTGAATCTAAGACTTATTCCCGTTCTTGAGGAAACCCAATCATTCTTCGAGAAATGACGAAAAAGTCCACACAGTGGTGTAATAGGTCCACATATATCTCCTTGAATTCGTTCTAAAAATGATGGAGCTTCAGGTCCAACTTTATTTGGATATGGCCTAGTAATTAGTTTTCTAAGAGAGCATGCTTGACATGTTAATTCTTTAGATAATAGGATCTTCAGGTCCTTTAGGGGATGCCCATTTGCACTTTCAATTATTCTCCTCATCATTATATTTCTTGAATGACCTAATCTGTCATGCCATAGTGTAAATAATTTTGGATCAACTAACTTCTGGTTAGTCACCATATTTGATTCTATTGTACATATATATGTACCATATAGTCCATTAGACAATGCTTGCATTTTCTCCATAACATTTTTCTGGTCATTTTTAATAGATATGATATGAAGATATTCGTAATTTTTCTCATTCATAGTTTCAACATGATAACCAATTTTTCTAATATCTTTAAAACTTAGTAGATTTCTTCTGGATCTACTCGAATGTAATGCATTATCTATTATTAATTTTGTTCCTTCAGGTAACAAAATACTAGCTTTTCCGGAACCTTCAATAATATTACTTGAACCAGATATAGTATGGATATTGGTCTCACAGTAATGCAATTGTAAAAAGTATTTCTTACTTTTTAGTATGGTATTTGTAGTTCCGCTGTCTACCAGACATGGATCTTCTTTACTTATCATTGCGTTAGTCATTTCCTTAAATAAAATAAAATGAACGAAAGAAGAAAAAAAAAATTTAAGATAAACCTCTTCAGAGTACTAACAGATTTTCATCATAACTTCAGGTTATTACTATTATAACTTCAGGTTATTAGTATCATAACTTCAGGTTACGACAATAAAATAAATAAATGAACGAATGAAATGAATATAAATAAATAAATAAAATTAATAGACAATAACTTTAATTTAACTTTATAACTTGAAGTTATAGTAAATATTTATATAATAACTTCTGGTTATTAAATCGTTTGACTATGCAATTAATGAACTTTAAATGAAATAACTAGTTTATTAATGTCATAACTTCAGGTTATGATAAATAAAGAGTATATACAAAATAATAAATAGATAAAGAAAAATAAAAATTAATTTATATGATTATAACTTCAGCTTATAACATTTATTCAATAACTTCTGGTTATTAACTTTCTTGACTATGTAATTTGCAAAATCTCATTGAAATAACATCAGGTTATTTTTTCATCCGGTGACTAATAATAAATGCTAAATTGGGAATAACTCCATGTTATTTTTCATCCAGTAATCTATAATAACTTCTGGTTATTAGGACGCAGAACTTCTGGTTCTTTAATAAAACTTCAGCTTTGAATAATAACTGCTAGTTATTTATTGAAATATTTAGTGGCATTCGATAATTTCTGTTTATATTAATTTTCTGATAGAACTTCCGGTTCTAAATAAACTTACATCGAAATATGAACTTCAGGTTCCTCATTTAATAAGAACTTCAAGTTCTTGATAAAAATTCAAGTTTAAATAAATTATTATCATTCACTTCTGGGAATGATTCTCATAAATTCAAATAGAACATATAATAACCAAAAATTCAAATAAAATTGAAATTAATAAATTATATGATAATCAATCATATCTTTTACTTACCTCATAATTTCTTTGGAAATTTATTCTTTTACTTACCAAACAAGTTTGCAAATTCTTCCAAGCAATTTGCGAAAATAACTTTGTGATTCCTTCCGAGCAAACTCGTGCTGATAACTTGTTATGAAATGAGGTGAAAGAAGGCACAAAGATTAATGTATCAAGAGTAAACAAGATAATTGTATTGTTGTTGTAGTTGTAATGTAGTTGTATTGGTACATATTCATTTACAATTCCTCTATTTATAGGCTACAAATGAAGCCTCTTATAATTAATACAAGGAATGAAACTCTTGGAAATTATGTAGATGAAACATCCATATTAAATTGATTTATAACGTAAATCATCTTAATTTGCAACACATTTTAAATTTATATTAATATTTAATCAAAATTATAAATATATATTTGTGGGTGTACAAATTGTTTTGATAAATTCTAACTTGACACAACAAACTACTTTTCTATTGGATGATATCTGTGTTTAATATTTTGACCAATTTTGCATTTAGAACTCTATACATATTTCGGTGCCAACCCATATAACCATAGCTTTGACCCGGTTCACCAGTTGATGCATTATTGCCAGCGCAATAATTTTCCTTTCCGTACCCTGTCCCAGTCTAATTTCATCGATTTTTCTTTTTGGATGGTCCAAGACTCTAACCCACCATTTCGATTTTCCTTCGTTACCAAATCCAAAGAAAAAAAGATGCATCAAGGGAAAACATGTAAGGCTATGAAAGAAACTAGCTTTTGATACGCGCTTCGCGCGTAAGGTATTATTCTTCTAGTTTAACAGTAAATGGCGAGTAATTGAAAGTTGGGAGTAGAGTAGTTTACCATGCCAGTTTCCTGCTAACAAATACCTGCTTATTTTCATGTCTCTTTTCTTAAAAAGTAAATTGGTAAAACATTATGACAATTGAAAAAAATGAAAAAATATATTATACAGGTTTGCCGTAAATAAAAAAAATAAATACCAGTTATTACAACTCTTCTCCTCCTCTTTTCCACCATCTCGTATACTGCAAATAAACATGATGCATAAATAAAAGAAAACACCAGATTCTATCAAAACGGCTCGTTTGAGGCATAATATTATATGGTTGGCTAAAGCACAAATGAATTTTAGATCATGTTCAATTTTTGTTCATGGTAATAGAGAGAAGTTGGTCATTTTATAAGACCTGATTACCATTTCTAATTCTCGTAGAGAAAAAAAAAAATCTCATTACCTTTTTAAATGAAATGAAATAAATGGACTTAAGGGAAAATAAATATTAGCATTGCTAATTATTTGTAATACCTTGCCCAAAAGAAAAAGGGACATGGACTGAGCTCCAAAAAGGCCTTGTATAGCAAAGTCAGTAGGTCTTAGATACATATTCAGTTGACGGATCACTCCAAATATGTTTCTTCCACGATGGTATCGACCCCTTGTCAGGCTCACAGAGATCACAGCTTGAACTGCACACGATCTTGGTCTAAACCTTCTAGTCTTTACAATCAATTTTAACTCATAATTAGGTAAATCATATGATGCAGAGTTCATTTGAAGAGAAATAAATCAAGATATTTCGGTACCTTTTCAAAATAAAGAATACCACCTTCAAACTGAAACAAAAATTATTTCAAAAAATACATTCATACCTCAAAAAAAAAATTAATAAGATTCTGAGGAGAATTCTTACTCATTTGAACCTACAGTCAAATCACTGACTCTTTATTTAATTTTTGAACCCTTTGTGTTAAAATAAGTTCTTTTGATTACTTAGTTTGTTTGAATTCAATATAAGCTTTTGTGATGAAACTGTATCTACTTCAGCATAAGTCTTTAACCATATCACCCATCAACATAGCCTGGATAGTTTATATGTTCCATCTAGCATATATTTTTATTATAGGCGATATTTTTAAACAAAATCTAACCTATTTTGAAATTTAATCCTTAACTTTACAGCTCTCTATATTTATTTGTCATCATAATAATATTGAAACAACATTTGACTGTGTTTTTCAACAATCATCTCTTTGTTTGGTTTTCTTTCAACGAAAAACTATATAATAAAAAACCGCATCAAACAACATGTTCCAGCGATCACCTTGTGAAAGTTCCTTGCAGTGGCATGAATCTTTGCATATGAAAAGTCCAACAAACAAATTGCTTGTTCTAAAATGCCCATTTATCTTTTACCATTTAACCACCTATTATTCTATATGTGTCAATTAATGTACATACAGATATTGATTGTGTTTCACCCACAATTTGGAAGTTGAACCTGACTTTATCTCCAAACATCACAAACTACTAAAAAATGTAAGAAAAACAAATTACCTGAAATAAGCAGCAAGTACCTCCGCCATGATCAGTATCCATATAATTCAATTCTAATATTTTGCCTCTTCCTTTTTATTAGTTCCTGATACCCTAATCTAGGCATATAAAAAAAAATAATATATAAATAACAGAATTGTTACAAAAAGAAAAATAAACCATGAATAAGCATAATACCTTGCTACTAACCTCGTTCTTTACTCGGCTTTTCAGAGGTTTCCTCTCACTGTAAAAACACAAAGTATATATCAAGGTCAATAAAATGAGCAAATTTAAAGATCTAATACAATTAATATGCATCTGTTTGTTCCATGGTACGCTACAAATCCGAGGGCAGCCAGTATAAACCTTAACTAATGTAGACTCAATTAAATGAATAATTTCCACAACTTGACATATTTGCTACAAGCTTGCTCAGACTCGAAGTTACTTTATAGCCAATATTGATGCAACAATTGCAAAAAGCGCAAAGCAGCCATGATATAGCTATATCGAGGATAAAAAGTTTCTTTCAGAAAAATGTAACCAAGTTTTTTTTTTAAACAAATTACAGTCTGATTTGCACAGAAAGTATGGACAACCTTTGTAGCTTTAACATTTTTATCATTTTCTATTACTTTCAGACTGAAAGTTCATTAAGTCAACAACTACAAAAAGGGCAAAGAGGTCATAGTTTAGAGAACGCATTCTACAAAAATGTAATTATATGTTGACATCTTACAGTATTCAAACGAAACAACGAACAATAAAATGTTATAACAAAATTCAGATTAGTATGTTATTTTTCTCACCAGAGAAACAAAATAGATGGAGAGATCAGTGATATCACCTAAGATATTGCACCAAGCCACCAACCAAAGAAAAAAAGATAGCCTATATAGAAGGTGAGGGCACTTAAGCTGTACAAAAAAAAAAAAAAATGCAGTCAAGAGGAAACCTGACAGCTCTAAAATAGAAAGAAGCAAGTGACAAAAGCTGCACTGGCAGAAACCTGCAAAATTGAATAAAGTAGTAGGGAATGAATCACATGAACAGAAACTACAACCGGAATGGAAGAAAAAATAGTACCAGATTATAGGACTTGAGCGAATATTGACCAATTTGCTTCCACCTTAACGACACCCCCTCCTTTTCTTACCAGTATGTCTCACTGAAATATAACAAAAGTTCGATAAATAAGAAATATAACAAAAGTTTGATAAATAAGAGACTGATATTTCCAAGCTAAAGAAAATAAGTAATTGTTTTTACGATAATGAACCATTCTATCTTCTCATCTTATACACCATAAAGGGTTCTCACAACAGCATTTTCTCCAGGAAGTATGGACCAACCAATTAAAAAAAATGCATCTTTCTCGTCAGTACCTCAATACTTGTAAAATAATTTTAATTAAAAATTTCTAACTAATATACCGTATAGTTAAACATGCAAATAGGATGAAAGAATGAGCTTACTGGATTACGACCTTCTACTGGCTAAAAGTCTACGAAAAGAATGCAGAAGGATATCTTTTTAGGTTTAATGGTAAAAAGCATCGGTAAGCAACTGTAAGATTTAGAATTGAAGTATTTATAAAACATGCCAGTACCTTCTACCAGCAAATACTTTCGAAATAAATCAAGCCTAATGCACATATAAACCTAGAAGAGATTAAAAAGATGTAAATGTTAATCACCGACAAAAAAAATAATGAGAAACATGGTTTAGACGATAAATTATCATGATCATGATATACTCTTTAACCTTAACATGGAGGTGCTAACACTTTGCAAGCTAACCTTTTACTGTTTTGCTAGTGAATATTTTCATCGAGAATAATTTGCAAAATCTGTTTAACTTGAGTTTCATTTTGGAATATTTCCAGCGGAGATAACAATTCACACTTATGAAAAAGTATCATACAGGAGAAGACCATAATGAAAATCAAGATAACTGTGGCCAACATGTGTCATATGAGTTTCAATTTACAAAAATCCCAATTAAAATAGGATTTTTATTTGTTCTCCAACCAACACAACCTTCCACCTCCATACCCCCATCTCATATTATATATAATTTCTGACAATCTCAAGTCAATATCCCAACGAAGCAAATAATTTGTTCAAATAGAGAGAAATTAAATTTAAAATAAAAGTACCATGTTGTGTCCAGATGTGAGGTTTGAGTGAGGTGCATTCTCGGATCAATGTGAAGAAGTGTTCCATGCATCTAAATAGGAAATAACAAAAATAAATAACATAATTGTAATTTCCTAGTATCATAACTTAATTGATTGAATTGAAAGAAAAGAATAACTGTCCTGACCAAGGCCAGTATTTATTTACAGGAATAGTTTTAAGCACTTACCGAAGATCGACTGAGGATCTCATCTTCACCGAATCAGCTTAAAAGAAGCAAAATTGGAATTTGATCTGAAAAATTGAGATAAATAGAATCAAAATCGAGAAGCATATTCACAGAAAGAAGGGGAGACAAAAATAACTATGACCTCTGACCTCCTTGTTTCATCGATCAAACTTGTCTTGGCCCAAAGCTGCTCTATCATACTCATCTTCTTCCTCCTGCAATGAATAATAAGTTAAAGAAGGGTTATTATATGAAAACACAGAATAGTTGGAGGTGGGTCGCAGTTAGAAGAAGAAGAGGCGGAGAAGCAAACATGCAAGGTGTTGGGAAGGGGTTGGCGGAGGAAGGCAGAAGGTGTTTGAGGCCATGACTTCTGCGGAGGCAGGAGGAGGGGAGTCGTCGAGCTCGGCGGCAGGATCGACCTCAGGTGGAGGAGGGAGGCCGAATTCGAAGTGATTAATTGAAGGAGCAGGAGGAAGAGGGACCTTGGACAGGGCCTTAGAAACGTCGAGTGCGGAAGCACTCCAGGATCGGGAGAGGAACTCCATCGAGAGAGCTGAGAGCGAGTCTCTGTCTCTCATTTCTTCTAATTCTGCTTCTGCTTCTTCGTTGATGGAGGGATAAGGCTTGGCTGCGGAGTGGAGAGGAGGGATTAGGTTGGGCGGGTTGATGGAGGAGGCGTCATCAAGGGTCGGGAGGAGGCACGGTGTGGATTTTTTTTTCTGAGAAAATGAAGAAAGGAAAATGATGATACAAAGACTGAAGTCTTCTATCTGCGCGGAGAGATCGAAGAAATCCGTATCTGCGCGGAGAGATCGAATGTCCGTTGCGGAGATCGCGAAGCAGAACGCGGACGATTTGATGACGTCACGAAGGGTACTGTAGAAAATGCTCCCAGGATTGAAGTATTATTTGATGATTTCATCGCTGAGAATAAAAACAAGCTAGGTGCATTATGCTTTAGCATTTTAAGTCTTTTATTCTTTTCTTACTGAATGCAATTTTAGGATGTATTTTGTTGGTAATTGTTTGATTGCAGAGATAATTGACGAGTTGTAGAATTTTGGTGGAATATTTATGAATCTCTTCTTGCCTAATCACCTTGATTGCCATGTTTCAAGTATGTGTTCCACCTATGTTGTTATCTTAACTCTGGTCAAAATTGGTACTCTTAAGGTTTGTTCTCGGTATTATGGTGTTTCTCATTTATTTATTTATTTTTGGTCATGTATGCATGCTGTGGTTAACTGGATGAACATCAAAAAATATTCGAATAATTGATATCTAATATAGTTAGTGTATCAAACTATCAATTGATATGAGATTAGTATAATTATGGTGTCAATTCTTTTTAACAAAAAAACTTTGTTTGTGTCAAGGTTAATATAAATTAGTTGCAACTGTTGAAGAAAACTCAAATTTTATTGGTTGATTAATTTGTTTTCGTTACGCATCCCAATTCTTTTCTGAAATTAAAATCAATTATCTCCAAATTAAATTCTTTTTCGGTTGAAGCATCTAAATCAAAATGCACCGATCTCATATTAAGTTGTTTTGTCGTTACTTATCTATTAGATTATAATATTTCATTTCATTAATGCCATTATTTTATACGTTGGAATTGTTTCATATGCCCAATGATCTAATGAATATTACAATTATATTTGCATCAACCAATACCTTGATTACTCATTTAATTTCCACCCGTTGGAAGAGTAATTAGCCTAATAAGTATTGAAATTATTTCGGTCTCTATTTGCCGTTACCCAATTGGTTATATAAACAAAATCATTTGGCACAACATGATCATCCGAGAAAAAGTAATTGAGCAATTTCTATCTAAATATTCCTCTCTAATATTTCCTTAATTATATTCCAAAGTCTATTTGTATACATCTACTGAATATTTTTGGAGGCTTTCATCAGTCACTTTCATGACTGTGCCCTAAAAGATGATAACCCCATCTTATCTTTGTTGCGGTTCCTGTCGCATGTTGAGACGAAATACGTTTAAGGAAACTATCTAGCGCGATTCGGGTCCTTTCATTTCTTTCATTTGTTTTCCTATTATCCAATATTATTTGAATTACACCAACTACAACTTATTTGAAAACGCTATAAATAATTTTATTACGGATCATCAAAGAGTTGAACTGATAGAGGCTGGCTTCTTTCTTTCCATAAAGGTCGATATAGTTACGGGTGTGGATCCGTCTCACTTTCCATCCATCGCAATTCTAGGGAATAGGTTCTATGGCTTCATGTCGTCGTGGATAGGGGGGGAGGTATGGACTTAGTTTCAGGTTTGTCGTCCTACAGTGGTTGATGAACCACCAGTTTGGTACGACTTGACACGAGGTTTTTATCGGTGATGTTCCAAGAGGTGAATCAGTTCATAAATAGCTTTGTTATCATCAGGAGATAAACGAGAAATAGTTTATACAATCAATTTGACAATGGGGATCTGTTTTGCTACAATTTTTTAGTACAGGAATAGAGAGAGATTTAATGTACTGAGGTTTTATCACGTGAAGTTTATACATTAATCAACACTATTTACATCCAAATCGTCCATTCATATTTGTTTTTTTTTGTCTTTAGTCTACTGACATGTAAATTCATTTTCTGCTGAATAGTTGTTAGCAAACATCTCCTATTTTTTTGAAAAAAAAAACTTGCCATGGTGAATACGTTTATGAATGCTGCTCAATCAAAGATAATTAATAACATTTACATCGTTATATGCACGGTCATCTATCAGTTCATTCAGAGTAATAGGGATCTACCTGGTCATACTCAACCAGTAAATTTGCCTTGCCTATTATCTCAAAACCAATATTCAAAGAGTACTAAAAATAAAGGTCAACGTGTTGTGTTGTTCTTTGTCGGCTGCTTTTATAATGACTCTAAAATTATTAAGTTATGGAAACCATATGAGTATAATCAATAATAAGTGTTTTAGACTATTTAATTAAATGGTTCGCGTATGTCTATGTTCATCCTTTTATCATGAAATAACTCCACTTTTCCCTTTTTACGTTTTACTATTTTCTTTTTTGCAAATATTAAAACTGGTTTCCATTAATTTCTTTCCATTATTTTTTTAAAGAATACAACAATTATTGCGCAGATATAATAAATATACAATATCACTTATAATATAACCCAAATTTATAGATCCAACATATGATACAGAATGAGTTTTATACAGACAATAATGAAATTATGATTGTTATGGAAAATTGTTACAGTAATCATTCGTCACAATTTTTAACTTTTGTATGTCCTACCAAATTCTGACCTTTCTTATGTTATTTGCCTAATTCATAAACAACATTCACGTTACTTAAATAATTACAAGGCGGTCTAATTAAAATATTTCAATATTATTTTATTTAATTTATACTATCCAGAATTATTATTTGATCTTTGCACCAACAAATTTTTGGAGGGAAAAGAACATGTATTAGTATTTTACTCTATTTTTAATACACAGGACAAGACACATCAACAGTCCTTACATCTATGCCGTTAATATATGATATAATAGTCATTTTTGTGGACGATCATTTGTCTCATCTTTTTCTATATTTTTTCTTTATTTTTGGATTAAAATTGATAGAGACAGTCGGGATCGAGCGAAGCTCGATGTGCCCCTCTAGTTATTTATAAATTAATGTGCATAATGTATCACTCATCAAAAAGAACGTTTTAATTTATTATTTTAAATTAATTTGGTAGATTTCTTAAATTAAACATACCAATGACTTTAATAAGTTTAAGTTGGTAATAGCTTTATTTATTTTTAATTTGTATGTTTTTTTTTTAACTAAACCGAAAGGGGCAACGTGCACTACGTAAACTTTCACTTCGCGACAATCCTCTAACATATATACGGTGCGTTTGGTTCTGGAGAGAAGGAAATAAAGAAGGGAGACGGAAGAGAAAAGAGTCATCAACCAAACAAAGAATAAAATGAGATAAAATATGTTCTATCTTCTCTTGAAGAGATAGTAGAGAAAATTAGAAATTTTTTTCCTATTCCCTTCTTTTTCTTTCCTCTTCTTAAACAACCAAACACACCCATAAAGTAGACAATTATAATCTCAATTTAATGTAATGCAATTTCCTTTTCTAACTACTAAATTCACTTAACACGGTCGACTTTAGAGCGAAATAGCGTTAAAGAAAAACGTTAAGAGATACGACATACAATATAGACATAATTGACGCATTTATGTTGTTTTTATACGCTACATTTTATCCTATGATAATATATTAAGGTTAAATATCCATAAAAGTGTGGTTTAATTTGTTATATATATTATAAAATTAAAGAGAAGATTAAATGAATATTTATATTTATATTTCCAAGTTGAAAAATAAAATTTTTAATGGATAAAATAACTTCAACAGATGCATCGTCTTTAGAAGTTCGAAGTGAAGGGTAACAAAAGGTATTTTCCATTTGTAATTATTTCCAAACTAGGGGTGATAATGAATTGAACTTATTTTGATTCGTAATTATATTGAAACTAAGTTAACTCGAATCAAAAGGTATTTTCGATTTGTAATCAGACTTGAATTTGATTTATATTGAGTTCGAACTAGCTCGTTGGATTTATTAGTAGTTGGTATTAAATTATCTAATCTGGCTCGCTCGTGAACATGCTTAGTTAAAATTCGACTTTGCTTTAGCTTGTGACAAGATTTATCCGCATCATAAACTAAAAGAAAAATACATATCAATCTCCAAAGAATATATCAAATTAATTATCACAGAAAATAGCACTTATAAATTGGACCAAATATATCATATTAAGCCTAGGAAATTCATTAGTGTTCATAAATGTAACGAGCTTGATATATGCGTTTACAAATTAGTTTTGAATGTGATTTTTGTTCAAACGTTAGTGAATTGAGTTTGATAAGTCGGTTCGTTGACAGTCCCAAATTAATTTAAACAAAATAATAACGAACAATTATTAAATCAAACTCGTTAACTCGAGCAACTTATGAGCCGCCCTTTTTTGTTTTTTTGCCAGCCATAAGCCCATAATCCATCCAAACCATTTATAAAAGACCAATGTTATGTTAGTCAAATCAGATGGCAGGCAGACGTAAGATAGCATGCGTCTGTTATTATGAAGGAAGAACAGCAGCAAAAGATCTGCGCTGCACTTCGGAAAATAAGGGTTTTACCATCCATCTATTTTAATCTCAAGGGTGGGAGCTGTTATCAGGGAACAGCTCAATATAAATCCTAAGTTGCGGCCAGCACTTTAAATCTGGTCCTTCTATTTTAGATCTGACGGGTCAGATTAGAATAGCAGGACCCTGCAATCCTGGGCAACAGAGCAGCAATTACGGACGTGAAATATGCTATATATTTCTTTATTGAAATCCCGCCTTTCGTGTGCTCAAAATTGAACTTCGCACTCTGAACGAGAGAGAGAGAGAGAGAGAGAGAGTCTGAAGAGGCGTCGATGATCTGAGCGGTCGTGAGATTCCCGCCTTTGTGTGGATCAAGAAAGATAGAGAGATCCTGAGAATCGGATTCTCACGATCTGGTATGAACTTTCGCAGCTAATTTAGTTCCTTTTGATTTGTGAATACGTACGCTCGAAATTTTTTTTTTTTTTTTTGCCTTGTTTTCACTCTGAAATTTTCTCTTTATATTGTTCATGAGATTTTAGTGCATTGCCTGAGACGGATGCACTGTTTGTGAGTTTGTCTTGTTTTGATCTATTAAATAATAACTAGCGATCCAAAATTCCTTTTTGCTTCCGTATTGTATGATGATTTGCCTCAGAGAGATTTGGATGGCTCAGATCTGAAATGTTATGAAAAATGCATAACGGCTCTGAGTTTTGAAGTCACATTTTCATTGTTACGCATCACAACCTCTGATCTAGAGTTCTTTACGCCAGCAAGCACCATTGCTTCTGATTTATTTACTTTGAGACAGAAATTGTTATTCACCTCCAGACACCTTAAGCTGTTTCCTAATACTTTGTCTGATCCTGTCAGATCTCAAAATGGAAGCATCACAATCAAATCTATACCTGGATGCTGTCTCTCTCAGCCAAGACACAGAAGATTTCGTAGCTGCATCTGACTCTGCAGAATGCAGGAAGGCAATTGCAGCAATTCAAAAGGAGTACAATCTGTACTGGAGGCACATTCATAGGTATTGCAAGACCTTGCATAAGCATGGTTGGGACTTGCAGAAGGCTCTAGAAGAATTACATATATGTTCACAGAAATGGAAGAAAAACGATGACTTCACCTCTGGCCAAATCAAGGAGATCCGTGAGCAATCTTTTTGTGTTCATTTTAATAGTGGTCTGATGCTAAGAAATACATGTTGCATGGGTTACAAAAATCAGCTTTGAATGAATGAGACCTGTTCTTTCTTGAGATTCAATTTTCCTTGGTTCTTTTCCTTTTATGTTTGGTTGACCTTTAAGTGTTTGCTCATAGCAACTAAAAAGTGCCTGGTCTTATCATTGGCAGCATATGGCTGATAGAGTCATCAGGCTACACTATGCAATAACTGAAATTTAAGTCTCAGTCAGGTGTCAATGCATAAATTTAGCGTTTATTCAAGCAAAAATTGGTGTAAATTTGACATATTTAGGAAAAATCGGGTCAATAGAATTGAACTGAGTCTGAACTTTGCAAATCGAGTATTCCAATGCTCAATAAATAATGTTTCCTTTGTTTCTGACAGTTATGAGAATCAAGCATGACCTTGAGCTGATATATGTTCCCAAGATGGTTGGCACAGACATCACCAAGGATCCCCTGTTCTCAAGTCAAAACACCATGAAGAACTTGTACTGTAAAAGGACTCGCATGAAATATCTCAGTGAGTTAGATATAGAACAAAACAAAGGAAAAGAAAAACTTGATACAGCAGACGTGAAGAGGAGCAAAGTGGTAAAATCCAAAGCCCCAGATATGGAGAATGAAGTAAAGATACTCGGAGTAAAAAAAGGTAGGTTTTTTCTTACAAAAAAATTAATTCTAAAAGTGGCCCAAATGAGAAAGGCTCTACTTATAATCTCTTTAGTGACTTACTGTGTAGATGGCAGCTTGTACCTTTTTTAGTTTAAATCTGTACAAAAAGGAAGGTTACATACCCAGATTGAGATGGTCTGATTGACCCTAAGACAATTAAAAAAGAGCCTTGTGTGATGGTTTTTGATGTTGAATATAAAGAACAGTTGGGTGTTCTGGACTCTGTGATTATTATCTTGCATTTGGGATTGGTTCTCAATTAACAGCTCAAATTAAAGGTCTTCTTAATTCTTGCCAGTGCTTTAAACCCAGCCCATCTGTTTAGATTGGATGGGTCAGATTAAAAAGCTGGACCCTGCTATGCAGGGGTATTAAAAACAGCATATAGGAACTCAAAATTGAAAACATTATGCTTAATTGAACTCCTGATTTTTTGTGCTCAAGATGGAAGTTTAGATTGCGACAGAGAGCTTAGGGAGTTGTCCATGATATATGAGTAAGAGAATTGTGTTCAGCAGAAAAGAGATTGTGAGAAATTAGGAAATTCATGCAATTTGATACAACATGATTTACTTCTTTAAATTTGGTGTGTTTGGAAGTGGGGTGAATAAGGAATAAGCTCCTTATTCCTTATTCCGGTGAAAACCGAACAACACAAGAATAAGGAATTTGGGCTTATTCGGGCCCTTATTCATATTCCAACAAAACCTTGGTATTAGAATAAAGAATAAGGAATACATCCATCCCTATTCAAATTTCCTATTCTCCTCTCATCCAAACACACCCACATGATAACGGCGCTCAAGAATTTCATTTAGATTCATCTCTAATTGTTCGAAATACTTTATTTTTAGCAGAGAAAATAACTTTAGCGGGCTTGATTCATAGAAATCAGTGATCACCATTGCTTTCTTCCTGTTTGATGATTCTTCTTGATGAGAGTCCGGTGATTGTAGATCAAAAGTGTTGCTCAAAACATTGGCCGTCACCCACATTTGAAGCAACCAATTAATAGATGCTTCCACATGATAACCTCTGATACAGAGATCATTCATTCAGACCAGCATACACCATTGATTCTTATTTGTTAATTTATTTCAAGACAGATTTTAACAGATCCATACACACTCCAAGTTGATACTAAACTTGAAACTCAAATAACATCTTGCTTATCCTGACAGATCCTGAGATGGATGCATTGCGACAAAATCTACACATGGAAACTGTCTCTACTAGCCAAGTTAGCATGTCCATCCAGCCAAACAGCCAGAAAGAGAAGGTCATACAAGATCCAGCAGCTGCATCTAACGCCTTGCAATGTGAGAAGGCTATAGCAGCGATTCAAAAGGAGTACAATCTGTACAGGAGGCACATTGATAGGTATTGTAAAACCTTGCATAAGCATGGTTGGAACCTGCAGAATGCTCTGGAAGAATTAGCTGAATGTTCTCAGAAATGGAAGAATAATAGAGACTTCACATCTGGCCGAATCAATGAGATCCGTATGTGCTGTCTCGTTTTCTCTCTTATTTGTAATGATTGTGTGATGCTAAATTATGTTAGGTCGGAATGCACAGATCTGCTTTAAACTGGATGAAACCTTTGATCTGACATTTTGTTCTTTTCTTCATGCTTTGCTGATATTTATGTATTTGCTCCTAGCTGCTCTGTGGCTAATCAAATTCTTAGGTTAAATTAAGTCATAACTGAAATTGAAGTAGCAGTCAGGTTTTATTACATAATGTAAACTGTAAAGATGTCTAAGGCAATATATGTATTAACTAGACTTTTAAGTCTTAAAAAAAAATTAGTCATAAGATCTGAATTAGAGTTGAATTGTGTAAATTCCCTCAAGAGTTCTGAATCAATAACAGGCTTTTTTACTTATTCACAGTTGAGAAAATTAAGCATGATCTTGAGCTTATATATCTCCCCAAGCTAGTTTCAACAGACATCAAGCTCAAGGATATAGAGCAGTCTACAACCAATGAGTCGCTGTTCACAAGTCAAAGCACCATGAATAATCTGCACGAGTCCTTGTTTACAAGTCAAAGCACCATGAATAATCTGCACGAGTCCTTGTTCACAAGTCAAACCACCATGGACAATCTGAATGGTAAAATGACTCCGATGAAAAATCTCAGCAAGTCAGGTATGGAGCCAAGCAGAGGTAAAGCAAAGGTTGACAGAAACGTGAAGAGTAAAATGATAAATTCTGATGTTCCAGATATGGAGAATCGACTAAAGATACTAGAAGTAAGAAAAGGTGTGTGTTTTTTCTTTCGTTATTAACTATTGTAGAAGAGCACTGAATGAGAAAAATATGTTCTTGTTGTGGGATCTTTACTGACTAAATCTGTACAGAAAGAGAAGGTCATATACACCAAAATAGAATTGTGAGCCAAAAATTGGTTCGAGTTTAATCCAGCACATATCACATTCCACATCTGATATGTACAAGGCACTACTACTCTACCTGCAGTCCTTTGAGATTAGAGTAACATTATGTACATTATGACAGAAATGAATTGTTCACTAACACAGTATTACTATATATATGGACACATTACACAGTGCTGTACCAGTTTCACCTCTACAACCTATCACACCTGTTGTCAGTGGCATCATCAGGTGGTATCTTGTTCAAGTCGCTAACCCAAGACCTCATTATTCAAACTGTCAAAATGATGTCAGAACGCGAAAAATTATCATTCCTCAAAAACCCTTCCTCTGTTGCCACACAAATGTCAAGACCTCCACCAACCACAGAGCAGCGTCTCTCTGCACTGTTGTGTAATGAGGTCTCAACCATGGCATCCAGTCTCCAATCAATGTTCGACAGCTACTCGTTTGCTTCAGATTTTGTTCATAGCAATAATCCTGATGCTTTCACCATCTCATGGACCCGCTCCACTATCACATCAGAAGTAGCACGATTGGACTTAGAGCTGAAATGGATGTATTTTGATAAGGTTCTCCAAGCTATCCACAATAAGATTCATGTTGATCCTGTTTCCATACAGACAGCAAGTGAGGTGGATCTGATAGTGGACTCCAAATTGCTACATGGCAATTTTGACTTCTCTGACGACGGTGCTGTGCTCAGTTTCATTGGTGCACTCAAACGGTATGTGCAAATGGTGCGCACCTCCTGTGCCGGGTCCCGTAAACGTCAAATAAATGAGATTTGGAGAACCAAAATGCGTGAACTCGAGACTCACATGGCCCAGCTTGAACTAGACGCATCAGAAATCCACAAGAAGGTGGCCAATATGTCAAAAGTTGGTGTGCAAGCTGAGATCAGAGCATCATCTACCAAGCACTGTCTTGAGCGTGCTATTGGTCTCCAGAAACACATCTCTGAATTCCAATCACGCCTCTCCATGTATGTGAAACACCTGCTACTTGACCTTGAGCGGGCCCAAAAAGAGAGCTCTGAGATGCGTGTGCAGCACCGGCATGCTGCCCAGTTGGCAGAGGATGCACTGGTTCAGCTTAGGAAGAAAGCTGAGCTTCATAAGAACAAGCTGTGTGCACAGCTTGTAGACCTGAAACAGAATGCTGAGGAAGTATTGGAAATTCAAGAGAAGGAACTTAATGATCTAGTTTTCGCGATTTTGAGCACTAAGGTTGAGGAGGAATGTGATAATTCTGGATTGGAGAGTGATGCTGCTGCCTCTTCAGGTTCTCTATCAATTCTTGTTTGCTAAAAGAAGAGGTTGTGTAGCCTGACAGAATCTATAATACTGAGAGGTGGTAGGAGAAGAAATATACATAGATGTAACTTTTTCACAAATTCTTTTCAAGTCTATACTACTGAGAGGTAGTTGGAGAAAAAAAAAAATACATAGGTAGTACTTTTTTCACAAGTTTTTTTCATTCATGTAAATTTTTTCGTCAATTGCTTCCTTTCTGCATTGTCTTGTTCACTAGTCCCTTAGAGTGGCTAGGGATGCATTTGCAGCTATTGAACTGGTTCAAATCCATATTCTTCGATTCAGGCACTCTGGCCCGTTTTTAACAGAATGAAATATTTTGGTGCTTATTATATAAAATATAGTGCATTCTTACCATTTCATTCTCTTTTTAGGTTAAACTTTTACCTCATTTCTGCTTTTACAAAGGAAGAGGCTATGCCCGTACCCTTTATTATTTTGGTTATATTCCCAAATTAAAAATTATTCACATGCAGCTTAGTGCTTTGGATTTTCAAACTTGACGCTGATGAAAATTCCAAATTATTTTTTTTTTGAAAAATATGAAAATTTCAATTTTCAATCTCCATTATATGATTCATAATTCCATGCTTGTTCAATCGGATAAATAACAGAGAAGAGCTTATACAGTAGCTTGTGAAACAGTTCGTGGCTGTCAACGTTGAATGTGCTTTTGCTTTCCAATTCCAAAAATAAGACGTCATTGATTGAACACTTATAGATCAATTGGAGGCCCCATACAGAACATTAATGGCTTTTTCACAAATTTAAAATTAACACACTAAAAGGTTCTCTAGAGGCTTTGTACTTGATCAAACGTAAATTCTCTTTGCTTAATAAAGTAGAGATCTTATCCGCTTCGACTTCTACATACCAAATTCGCAAATGAAACCCTACATTTCTCGTACCTGAAACCTACACCCTTACTTTTGGAATATCACCAGTTATTATTGTTGGATTGTAAAAGATACATTGCATTTTTCTTTGAAAGATTTACACTCAATCAGTGAGCCAAATTAAGGAACTAAATTGATGTCAACATATCAGATTATAGTTTCATCTCCAAAGGTACCGCATAATGGTATTTACTTCGACGCCAATGGTCTCATATCAAGCTTTTTCCTTGTTTCCAACATTTGTGGCTATCAATGTTTATCAAGGTAACGTGAAAAGATTTTTCGGTAGCAGTTTGGCCTTTTTGTTTACTTGACTTCATCCTTTTTTTCGTTCTTTTTTTTTTGAGGTTGATTTACAAGTTCTTCCCAAAAGTGGTCGTTGTTACTTGCAGTGAGCATGAGAAAATGTTAACAATTACTTCAGATAAGTTTGCATATATTTTCTTTTCTGTACAGTTCCCGAAAACGTAATTGAGTCTCTTTTTCCTCATTGAAAATTGTCATTGTATTTTATGCATCTACCACATGCTTATTTCTGTCTTCCATTTGTATACTTTTAAAATAAATAATTGTATGTTTTTTAGCAATGATGAGACTAGTTTATTCACCTCTTTCTCTTTGAGACGTCTCCTATTTCAAGAAATAAGAAATAATGAAAGAAGTTATATGAAAAGCGTAACTCATCGAATCTAAATAATATCCATGCCGACGTACACCAAGAAAAATAAAACCCAAAAAAGCGCAAATATAAAATTAAAAAATAAGAATAATGGAAAGGTTCTCAATGCCTTGTAAACTTATTTCTCAATTGGACAATTCTCATTTCCGTTTGCTGCATCTTCGTCGACTCTCTCTTCATGCAACTCTAACTCCTGCAACTGCTTCTCGAGTTTAGCTTTCTCGTCTCTGAGCCTGGCGTTTTCACGCAAAGTTTGGTCGCGGTTACATTCTACTCCATTCAACTCATCAAGCAGTTGCCTATTGGCACCCCGGAGACTGACAACCTGGGACCACAGCTCATGTAATTGCTTTTGTTTCCTCATGCGCGACCTCCTGGCCGACTCTCTATTTGATATCATCCTTCTTTTTCTCCTTTCTTCTGCTTGTCGATATTGGTATTCGTCCATCTCATCGGAGCTACGCTTACCGTAATTAGTTGTAACTTCAGTCGCAGGTAAAACAAGATCATGCATGAGTTGCATTGAGGGGATGTGCATCCCAAAATGGAATGAGGGAGTAACATCTCTTGACATGTAGTAATGGGGGTTGAAAGAAGAAGGGTTTGGCATAGGCATGTATGGCATGCTCGCAACTCCTCCTAGATACATTGTTTTTGAAATAGTGAGGGAGAGATAGAAGAGAGAATGAGAGAGAGAGAGAGAGAGAGTTGAAGATCAAGCGGGATAGCTTGAGAGGTTGGTGGGGGATTTATAGTGTGTAAGAGGATTACATCCTAGAAATGTTATGGAACCCCAACTTTTCTATCAAGCATGGCTTTCCTAGACTTTGTTTAATAGGGAAAGTAACAAGTATTTGCATAGGGGGCCTCAAGTAATTAAAAGGGCAAAACAAAGACTTGACATATGTACTGCTGTTATGAGAACCCAACCAAGACCTTCAAAATCTTGTTATTATTACATTAACATCCATGGCATGATCATGCTGCTAGTACTGTATGTGACGTGCATAGAATTTCTTTTCTTCAAATGAGTACCTTATAATTACCGTTTTCATTAACGGGACCATGTTTCAGGTATCAAGCAATCATACTTAAGATTTACATAACACCAAAAAAATAAGAATTAAGAAGTGATCATACAAACGCCCTCCGGCCCCCAAAACTGACCCACAGTATCCATACAAAGGTCCATACATTTTTTTTTTTTTAAATAGCACCCCAAAAAAGAGAGCCTGCATTCTATTAAAAGCATGCCAACCTTGTTCATACAAGGTCCATATAAAAATAAAAAAGAGTCAAGATCACATAAATAAACCAGTACTGCTAAAAATTTGAAAACGTTATAAATTCTTAAAAGGTAATTGATTACACAAATTTATCAACTGTTTTACTTAGATTGATGTTATATATATGAAAGAAAATAAAAGATGGGATCTAGTCTTGAAATGCTACTTTAAAAAAGAACATTACCAGGCGTATCACTCTGTTTTTTTTTTTTTCCCTTTTTTTTTCTGAATAAAGGTATATCACTCCGTTGAGATAAAAAAAAAAAGATCCAAAGAAAAATCAATAGGAAAAAAGACGGAAAGACTTAATTAGTAAATATATTCTTGTTTGTACTTTAGCGATTCCCATCACAAAAACCTAGTCACGCTATATCTATTCAATAAAGTAATAAGAGTTTGTTCTTATGCTATATAAAAAAAAAAAATCCGGACTTTGTTCTATAATGATTTTCTTGTCAATGGATAGAGCAAAATGTACATGCTTTCCAGAACAGTAGTCAACAACAAAAAATGTGGCCTTAAATTTTTGGATTTTTGTGATTTTCATAACTATAAATCCAACAATGCTATTCAAAAGTAATTGTCTGTGTACGTGTACAGTTATTACGCTGAATTATCAAGCAAATGATAGGGATTTAGCAGAGAAAAACTTTAGCGTGGGGTGGAATGTCCCCAAAAGGCAATGTAGTAAGCCTTGTTAACTCCATATCAAGCAACAGTGCAAACAAGGGACTTAAAAGAAAAGTCCCTTGAATAACATCACACACATTTAAGCACCCAACCAGGTGCTCTTCCCATTGAAGCCTTTATTGGTTGGTTAATAGTGACCTCCATTCTTTATATCTTTTTGTTTTTTTAATGTCATTACAAATAAAATTCTTTTTGGGAAGAAAATAGGGGAATTGGATAAGGATTATTGTTTGTGTTCGGATCTTCCCTGTTAAAGTTTCTAGCCAAATCAAGGCCGTATATTTCGTACCGGAATCAGACAAAGAAAAGGTGTGCTAGGCCAGAATAACTGCTCAAATCAGTAGTGTGCCTGATTTCAAATAGTAATTAGAACAGTCCGATTTAGGTCATCTGATCACAAATTGATGGTCCAAATATGGCTTGTTGACTTCGTTATTGGTGTATACGATAGTACACTCATTGCCTTGGTCTAAATTGCTTTTGTTAACTATAAAAAATATCCAATATATAGTACTCTAAAATTACAATAGGCCAATTCATGTTTCTCATTGTAGGAGATGCAAGTTTTAAATACGATGCATACTATTAAAGGTGAGTTTTTTTGTATTTTGACTCTCATTTCATTTTAATAATTATAAAATTATCATGTTACTAAGGTCTAAATTTTTTTTTCTTTGGAAATGCTTCATAGCAACTACCAATAAAGTATGGTCTGGTAATTTATTGAGTTAAGAGAATTCTTATGCTTTGTCATGATATATTTACGGTTACAAAGATAATTATTTGTCATATCTGAACTAAAAAACAACACTTAAACTCCCCAAAAAGTAAAATATGCTTTATATTACCTAATTTTAGTCTTATAATCTGTATAAATTTTGACAACCGAGCGCCGTCACTTTTATACAATAGACGCAAATAATTTACTTGACCTATGTACCAACATCACTCGATGGTCAAGCTTAAATAATGGGTCAAATTGAAAGCACCAAACAGCAAACAACAATGGACCACGCTTGGGTTAAATGCATCTTAATTTATACTCTACTAAACAGAATCAAATATACAGTTCCATAATAGATATTGGGTTGTAATAATGTCTCTTTCAACGTGATGTGAGCGATACACAATACATACAGGAAAATAGATGTGGTTGTAGGCGTATAGTGCTTGTGGGGGAGTATCATGCATGTGATCATCATGTGGGTTAAAGCTGATGCATGATGCGGTTTGTTTTATTTTCACAATCACCTTCCCATTAACCTACTAATTGTTCAATCCTGTGATAATTAGTGTGGCTTAATTATTATTATTATCTTTTCTTCAATGTAGGTTTGGTAAAAAGTAGGTGATATTTACCACCAGTCTGGTGCATCTTGTAATACAATATAATTGAAAAAAAAAATATAAGAAAAGAATGAAAGTAATTCGATTTAGCACCAGTTTGGTAGTTCATACTCTAATTCAGATCATTATATTGCTCACTAGAAGGGGCATATCGAGTTTCGCTCGATATAGATATCTATAATAAGAATATTTTTATTATGTTTCTATAGTTTAATTACGTTCATTTTTGGATATATTGTGAAGATAATTTATCTTTAGAAATATAGTTTAGTTATTGTACGTATTTTGATTTGATTTGATTAAATTTAAAAAGTTTGATCAATTTAAAGAAAAAATTATATGTGTAAATATAGTTATAGTTATATGAAATAATATGATCTATATTGTGTTGATATTATTCATGAAATGTAATATATATGTTTATAAACGACTTAAATATATATCATAAAAAGATCTGATATTTTTTTTTTCTATTTTCATTTGAATGAATTTGATTTATATTTTGTAAATCAAAATTAAGAAGGGTGATAAAAAGAAATTAAGGTGGAGAGAGACTCTAAGCAACACAAAAAAGAGATGAAAACATGATGAAAATGAAAATAGGAAGGGGCCACAAAAATTAGAAACAAAACAATGTGTTACCAAATTATTGTCTGCTGGTGAATCGAGTCAGTTTTATAAGCAATTGACACACAAATAGTTACATAGTATCACATTACAAAAATCAGAAAAATGCTATCTCACAACTATTTCACAATGTTTGGAGTGTCGAATGACATTTAACTAAAAGATCCCGACACCCACACATCTTTAATAATAAGAATATTTTTATTATGTTTCTATAGTTTAATTATGTTCATTTTTTGATATATTGTGAAGATAATTTATCTTTAGAAATATAGTTTAGTTATTATACGTATTTTGATTTGATTTGATTAAATTTAAAGAGTTTGATCAATTTAAAGAAAAAATTATATGTGTGTAAATATAGTTATGGTTATATGAAATAATATAATTTATATTATGTTGATATTATTCATGAAATGTAATATGTTTATAAATGACTTAGTAAAAGATCTGACTTTTTTTCTATTTTCATTTGAATGAATTTGATTTATATTTTGTAAACCAAAATTAAGAATAGTGACGAAGATAAATTAAGGTGGAGAGAGACTCTAACCAACATAAAAGAAAGATGAAGACATGACGAAAATGAAAATAGAAAGGGATCACAAAAATCAGAAACAAAACAATATGTTGCCAAATTATTGTCTGCTGGTGAACCAGGTCAGTTTTATAAGCAATAATACTCGATACACAAATAGTTACATAGTATCACATTACAAAAATCAGAAAAATACTATCTCACAACTATTTCACAATGTTTGGAGTGTCAAATGACATTTAACTATAAAATCCCGACACCCACACATCTTTATTTATAATATTGATATTGATTAAGGTTGGCGACAACAAAATAATTGGTATATAATTATCGAATAAATTGATTACTTATATAATCTAACCCAAGAAAAGAAACAAATGGATGGATGTTCTACTAAATATATATACATCATGTGCATAATATCATTAAACATAACAAAAAGTTATACATGAATTGGTCCTATTAATATTTAAACAATCAAAATTGCCAATTGAACACAACTTAATGAAATATTGCGTGAATCAATCTCGGCATAAAGGTAACCAAATATTATTATTAAATGAATGAACAAAGAATTATGATATATGATCTTGCTGTTATATGAAGACTAGGAACTGGTTCTTATCAGTTATCTTATCAAATAAATTAATCAATTGTTTCCCCTTACCTCATAAAGTAACAAAAAAGATCCCTGCCCATATTAATTTTAGTCAAAATAAGATATAGAACAAATAATAAGATAAATGGAATTAATTAGTTGATACCTCGAGTATACTTACTAAATGACTTACTAAATGATATATTAAACTAATTGTAAAAAAAAAAAAAATCTTTTTTTTGAGGTACGAGGGAACATCAGCTTGCATGCCTGGTCTGCTTCATTAAGTTGGCCAGATGCATTTCGTTTTCATGCATCAATTATTCAGTAAAGGTGGTTACACTTGAGAATTGAAGTTGTTAATGACCACATAAGAAAAGCAGTCTAGTTTGTAATTTGTAATATATATAATTATACAAGAATATATTAGAAAATATTTAAAGTGGGCCAATAGACGTTCTGCCAAATATTCCACAATTTGGTGATGTCTTGTGGTCTAAATTATTTCCATTATACATATTATTTGAAGCTATTTAGAAAATGTGAATTTATATTAATAAAGGCAATATCTTGCAGAGAAAGAGCCTGGATAAGAAAGTTTAGTTTATTTATACAAAGAATCAGAGAAATAATTTACAACTGGATTAAAATAGACACGAAAATCTAACCAATAATCTCAAGGCAGCGGCTGAACAACTAATTGACCATTTGTATTTAATCTATTTCCTGTGATCACAATACATATCACTTTTGCATTTTTTTTCCCTAGATAGATGCATGCATATAACCCACTTGTTTCTTTTCTTTTTCTTTTCCATTTGTTTATTTTTTGGGAAAGGCATATGTAATCCACTTAATTTGCCTCAAATGCATCTTTCCAGTACCATTCTTACATGAAATAAAAGGCGAATTTGATAAATACCCTTTCAATTTTTATAAATTTTAAAAAATATCCTTCCCAACAAAACGTATTACACCCGTACAATACTCAGCCACTTCCAACATTTCATCAATTAAAACTTAAAAATAAACATTTCTGACTACCCTAAACTTTGTATGAAATAAAAAAAAAAATCATTCCTTTGAGTTGTTAGAATTAAAATGACTCTGTGTGACCTAAATTTACCGATAGTATTATTTTGACTAAATTTTTCCATTTTCAATTATCCATTCTACAGAATTGAGCATTATGTTTCACTTATCTATCATAACCAACATTAAATAATGATTATTTTGCTATAAAGAATCTTATGCATTCATTAGTAATATATTGTCGTAAGAAAGGCGATAGGGGAAAAATATGAGTGATTTTTGCGGTTTGAAGAAACAAATGGGATTTTTTTTTTTAATTTACGAAAGTATGAGTATATAATTAAAAATATTAGAAGGTTATGTTTGGATAGAGACTTTTTCATTAATTGCTGAAGGAGGCTTTCAATTTAGGTAGAGCTGACGTTATCTGTGAAATTTGCTTTTTGAAAGAAGAACAAGTGCTACATTTGGTGGGGCCCAATAACTATTGGCAGTTTGCCCTTTTCCCAAAATTTTCACTATTATCAGATTATGTTTTCTTTTCGCATATGCCTTACTATTTCTTTTCTTGTGGATAAATACTAATTTCTTTTCTTGTGGATAAATACTAAAACCAAAAGGTATATTGCTACAACGAGAAAACATATTGCCAGACGCATAAATTGCATTGCTAGTGTTTCTAAAACTTATCCACTAGTATTTACTCCCTTCATTTTATTTTATTTTATTTACATTTTTGTTGTTATTTGTTGTCTGCTAAAGAATGACTTTTGTCAGTTGGGTCGTAGGATTTATAATGGATGAATAGATTCAAATATAAGATCAACTTTCGAAGTCAGCTTGTCGGTCTTATCTGTTCATTTATATTATTTGGGTCATCATGTTCGAGTTAAGTTATTCTTGTTTAGAAAAAAAAAAAAAAAAAGATGATCCTCTTTTTGTCATCTGCATCGTCCAAATAGAATAAAAAGATTTAATTATACAAACAATTTTATACAATAAATATTGTAGTTGACGAGTTTGTATATTTAAATTGAATAATCTGAACAAGAATATGGGGTCCTTTTTTCACAAGACTCATAAGATTCTTTGCTTGACTTGTATGGAATTATGTTGGTAGTTGATTTGATAGAACTCTGGCTTCCACCTCATTTTCAAAACAAAAAAATATATATATGTGCATGTAATGAAGAATATAGGTAATTGTCCCCACCTCATTACTATAATATTTCTATAGCGAAATTTTCAAACTGTATGGAATTAATAATATGAAAACTATAGATAATCATTGGCTTAACCCATTTGGTCCAGATAGTTTCTCGTCCTCAAACCGGGGGGGATGGGGGAATCAGATCCTCTGGTCGGCGACCACGTGGTCGGCGCGTGATCTGGACCGTCTGATTTAATCTCAACGGCTAAAGATGCTCCGTGCATAATAGGCAGGACCGGTTGGCCCGAAAAAAATGAACCGTTGAGATTAAATCGGACGGCTCGGATCACGCGCCGACCACGTGGTCGGCACATTTCTGCCGACCAGAGAATCCGAGTCCGGGGGATGGGGGGGATCAAACTGTTAGTATAATTTATCCTCAAAATAACTTTACAAGTCACTTTTACGTAAGAAACACAAGTATCGGTAATTAGTTTCAACTTCCAAATAATAAGTAAAAAAAAAAGATAATTAAAAAACGGAGATTACACAAGTTTATAATTTGTCAGTTTTTCAGAGGCAGCAGTGATGAACCAAATAAATTTACCACTAATTTATATATACTAGCATAAGATGTCCTTATATGTGTGCAAATAAAGAAACAAAATAATGTTAAACAATAAAAATAAATTGCTTAATTTACCAGCAATACAAATAGATGTGTTATTCAATTTGTTTCTATATTAGATGAAAAACCAAATAATAGTGTTGCTTCGTCTAGCGATTCACATCCAACCACAGATCAAATCGATCTAACAGTAGAAACACCTGTTTACTATTTAATTCTAGAGTGTAACACATTTTCCATCTGTGCATTTATAAGTAGTAGATAGAGATATTAAGTGACGGTTTGGAAAGAAACAGTTAGTAAATGGTTCCTCGATTTTTATTTTTTTTTTAAACTGACTTTTTTTTTTCCCCTAAAAACCGTCAGTATTCAATGAATATTATTGCGAATAACAGTCGCTAGCTAAAAGAGCGTTGCAAAATCTCTGTTTTTTTTTGGTAGTAGTAGTAGTGCCAACTAATTAAAAGAATAACATGATTAAAGTTATATAAGTTAATGCCTTCAAATAGTTTTTTAATTCAATGGTTTAAATTTTACTCATTTGTGAAAGAAAAAAATGACAGTGGCATTCTATAATGACTAGTAAATATTGACAACGTTTTACATAATCTTATTTAGACTGCCATGTTTCAATTAACTAAAGCATTGAAGTCTATGAAAATTCCACAGTACTTGGACTAACATGATGCAACGTCGGGTGAAGGTTTTATTGTTTCATTATATTCAGCATAAGTTAAAATAAAAGCAAACCAGGGTAATATTTAAAATTTACAATAAACGGCAGAGTCGCTTTTTCTTATTCTAGTTAAATAATTATATAATAATAAATAAAAGCAATAACATCTGTGTGTGTGTGTGTGTGTGTGTATATATATATATATATATCACACTATTAGTCAACATTAATAGGAAATTACTATGATTTTAATGGAATATAAAGTAAGTAAATAACTACTTACGTATAAAAAATGTTAATTGTATTGGTAAAATATTGTATATTACACATAAAAGTCAAATTAAGTCATATATAAGTGTCCAAAAGGTATATCCTGATGCCAAAAAAAAAAAAATTCAGATCCGAAAAATTATTTGTATTGGTACCTGCTTTGAATTAAAAAAACTGTCTACATATTAAAAAATATCGGTATCTTCGTTGTCCGTATAGAAATTTAGATATATGATCTGTTTAGACTGTAGAGACCAATGGGATGGCTATAGTTATTATCATGCAACAGGAGAAAAAGAATATTTCTTTCGTGATTCATCCCATATGAAAAGTGGTCATGATTTATCAACGAAAATTTCTTCGTATCTCTAAAATCGAATTTTGTCGGAAGCCATTTTCTTTTGTCCGTATTTCAAGAAAAAAGACAATAAATCTTTGTCCCTATACGAAAGCTTATCCACCCAAGACCTATTTGTCTCTTGTGAAATTTATGAATCACAAAAACAAAGCGAAAAAAAAAAAAGATAGTTGAGCGTTGTCTTTGATTTTCTCACAATTAACACCTTTGATTAATTAGTGCGTTGTCACGTACGGTGCATGCATACAGTTAATTGGTTAAAATAAAAGGCTGCTTAATAATTACAAAGTCTATATCATCGGTAAATTTCTTTAATTAAAGTAGCTTTTTGGAAATTCTTAATTAAGAGATCGCCAAAATCAAGTCATTAATGACAAATTGGTCCTCGAACACTCCAAAATCACAAGAGTAATAGATCACCCATTATTTTCAATCCCTACTACTTATAAAAACACCAATCTAAGAGCTAAAATAATTAGACCAAGGATGAAATAGTTTATTCTATGCATTCTTAACTATTGATCGTTTAAATTAAAGGTTGAATGTTTTTGACATATATAAATATATTGACTCTTCATTTAAATAGAAAGAAATTTATCGCTCAATTGGTTATGTACTCATTAAAATAGAAATTTTTTTTTTTAAAAAAAAAACTAAGAGCTCGAATAGGAGATCCAAATCATTAAAACTAAAACAAGTTTAAGTCACTGAACCATGACT
Organism: Rhynchospora tenuis; assembly: GCA_027725995.1. Taxonomy (NCBI): domain Eukaryota; kingdom Viridiplantae; phylum Streptophyta; class Magnoliopsida; order Poales; family Cyperaceae; genus Rhynchospora; species Rhynchospora tenuis. The sequence goes on along the minus strand of CM050888.1, from coordinate 45,279,659 downwards.
TTACAACCCAAAATAGAAATAAATTTATCGTTGAATTGGTTGTGCATTGTGTTTGAAACAAAAGCACAACACATATGGAAAACTTTCTTAAAATAATATTTTTTTTTTATTTTAGAAATATAGCACAGATATAAAATAAACTCATCTGTGTATTTTTTCAAATAATTTCATTTATTAAGTAATTATATTTTTGTTAAATTATTTTTTTTATTGAGATGCCAACTTTTTTTTTGTTGAAGTATTAATATGTTTTTCAAAATTTTATTTATCCACCTATTGGTGAGTAGGTTTGCTAGTTTGATTAAATGTTGTGTTCTTTTATAAGTAATCAGTACAGTCCACTGGAAATGAGCATCTAAACTGTTACAATATTCTTCTGGAATTTGCACGAGAAGACTAAAACAACAAAAAAGTGCAAATGATTCACTTGCACTGCACAAAATATTTTATAAGAATCTATAATTTTTTAAATGGGGCAATAAAACCAAACTCCGAAACTAGTATTTATTTATTTTATTTTATTAATTAAGAAATTATATCTTTGCAATTTGATAATAAAAATAACAAAGACTCATCTTACCTTTTTTTTTAGTTTTACATTAGAATACAATTATTAGACCAAATTTTATGAAGTACAACGTAAATTTGTTTATTCTGTATTCATTTTAAGAAAATAAAAATAATAAAGTTATGTATGTTTAAGGATCATTTAGTCATTTCACATTCTAAAGTCGATGGTGTGAAGTGAAATTGACATTTGCCAGGTTATTATCACCCATTGAAAGTTGAAAAGGTAATTTTTAAATTCAGATGTTCTAAGGGCTGATTGTTACAAAATAAAAAATTTAAAATGTATAGTGGGCATTATTTAGAATGCCAAGATTTTGAAAAAAATCAAATATATGTGAGGTGGAATTATTCTAGTTCCACTTTATCTATACATTTCTTATTGTGACAGAGAAAAATTCTTGCAATTCTACATGGTTATTGCTAGATATATGCAATCGATCTCCGGACACAATATTGCAACATCTTTTTAAATCAAAATCTTCGAGATATTTTACTAATAAAATTTAAATATTGTTTTTGCACATTCAAATATTGTTACTAATAAATTTGAAATATGCAGTTGTAACTTGCATTGAATTGTTTATCTGGTTATTGCATTGCGGGTTGTCTTCTGCATAATATTACCTTTGAATGCAACATTACAAGTTGCAAAATATAATCTGAATTTATTGCGGCTCTTGAATTTTTTTTTTCCAATTTCTTCCCAAAAAGAAAGGCTATGCAAGTTGGAGACATTATTGGTTGGTGCATGCTGAGCTCAAATTGGGACCAATCTACTGAGAAACTAGCCTCACTAAGTTAGCTTTCATCCCCAAAATATGGTGAACTCGGCTGTTACTCACTTCCAGCAACTTGGCTTCTCTGGTAGCTGTCAATTGACCAACATTCATTGTATTTAGCACAATAGAATGTATTATATATATTTTAGAGAAAACTAAAAGAAAATAAAAGAGAATAAGATATCATTCTTGTTATATGTGTGGCGTTCTATATACGGCGGTCTATGTAGTGAAAGAGCTTTATTCATTTAGGTAGTTCAGAGTATGTAAATTGATTTTTGGGACCAAGTAAATACCAATACTATCAATAATTATTTTAAACTGTGGTAAGTGAATTTATTGTTGGAGATTGGTTACATAATTTCCGAGCCGAATATAACCATATATATACTATAATTTGGTAGCCAAACACAATATTTTTGTGGGAAACTTCAATTGGCATTAAAAATTATATATTAATTATTAAGATATGAATCAATATTTGAAAAAAAATTAATATCAATATTTCATATGATGTTTGACTCAAATCAAGAGTTTGTTATTGTTAGTCGTTGCACTTTAAATAATGTAGAAACGATTAGGTCAAAGCCGTCAAGGAACAGATTAAAAGTCATACTTAACAGCTGTTGTGAAGGTCTCGAAAAAGAAAAGACAGATTGAAAGTCCGAGACACTCTTAACAGAGGGAATAATTAGCTCAAGTTACTATAGAAAACTGCTTTCAAAATTATAAACAATAAAATATATAGCGCATGCATAACAACTTGATGATATCGAAAAATTTTCCTTTAATTGATATACTATTAAAAATAGTTATTTTATTTTTATGGATGTATATATATATATATATAGAGAATGGATATAGAACACTAATGTGTACGGATCGTCCCCGTACACATGAGTCGTTTTTCGAGATTCAAAATTCAAACGGTCAATCCGACCGTTCAAGTTGTTCTCCATATTGAAAAGCCCTTGTAGACCAAATTTTATATTTTTTCTAATTTTTTTACTATATATTATGATATTTTCAAAAAACACTATAATTGGAGTATCTCAGACCCTCCAACTTGAAAATATCATAATATATAGTAAAAAAATCGAAAAAATGTAAAATTTGGTCTCCAAGAGTTTTTCAATATGGAGAATAACTTGAACGGTTCGGATTGACCGTTTGAATTTTGGATCTTGAAAAACGACTCATGTGTACGAGGATGATATGTCTATATCTTTCTTTCAAAAATTATATGAAACCTTAAAATTTGTAAGAATAGTTCTATGATTCAGTATCTTTCTTTTTTAAAAAAATTATATCTAAACTTAAAAATATATAATTTTGTAATCGTGTCTGGTATTTACACAAATAAATATATATAACACAATCTCGACAGCATTCGAGAATAATGAAGGATAAATTTTATAAATGCTCATGGATGTCTTGGTGGACAAGGCGATCCAGAGTCAAAACAAACATGGGCATAAAATTAAAGATATTTTTTATTAGATATTAAAACCAAGATAAAAATAGTGTCAATATCAATGTATTAAATTTATAAAATTATTATTAAAATTTTCGGTAATTACTACGAATAAGAGCGGATACTGGTGCATACTTATCTGCTGATGGGTATTTCTAATTTCAAGACATTTGAGTGGGATTCCAATTACCGAAGATTTTACTAATGTAATCTCCGGCACTCAAAATGGAGGTAAGAATAAGAATACGTATACGTATTTTGTGATTATCTCGGCTGATTTAGACTATGAAAAGTAATGGGTGCATGCTTTCCATTTTGATTTACATTTGGTGCCCCACTTTCATATATACAGTCCCTCCGAAAAGGAATTAATAAATTATTTTGTTAAAGTAAATAGACAAAAAAGTTAATTAAAAGTAATAAAACGTGATGCGGTAACTTCTAACATAATTCCAGCTGGCTAAAGAGGCTAGATTCGATTTACCTAGCAAAATAAAATGTCAGCGCATGATAACTAAGTACGCCTAAAATTCCATTAATTAAATTAATCTATTTAATTATTATTTTATCTAGTAGAATAAAGTAAAAAAAAAAAAGTAAAGTCAGCTTGCATATATCAACCCATTTTGTGATTTGACAATGAGATTACCTAACATTGAGCATATGTAAATAGAAAAATTCCATGTTTATGGGAGAGAATTACAATCAAGTTTCAGATAATTCCATAAACCATTTATATCTCGTCACACCAAATTATCCCTCCATGTTGAGGATGTTCTTCTATGACACGATTTGGTATTCTCTTCATAGTCAAATCAATGAATATACCATTTTTCAGAAGCTTATTAGTTTACTTTCGGTGAGAGAGGGGATGATTTCTTTTTTTTTTTTTTTTCAGTGGAGTTGGATAATATCAATTTTAAAAGAACGAATTAGAAAATTTACTAATTTCATAATTTTATAATTTGGCGACCTCGTGGAATTTTGATGTCTTCGTATGATATTTTTTGAAAGTGTTTTTCCTTTTCTTTTCACATTTGTAGTTTATATCAAGAGAAAAAAAAATAACATTAATGGTTGTCAACTAATTACTCGTTTCTTTTTATTTCAAAATTTCAAATATATAATTTTAATACTTTAAAGTTTTTGTTCTATCCATGGGTTTTAATTATTATTATTATTATTACCATCAGTCAAAATATTTTGACGAACATCCATGTTATAATGATTTTTTTTAGAATAAGACTCACATAATTATCATTTTTAGTTAATTTATGAGGCGTGGACATTCATTCTAGTATCCTTGCAATTGATTGTACGTAATCGATGTGCGTAGTGAGTACCCGTGTAATTTATATAACTTGTGTTCATATACACACTAGTTGAGATGCTATAATAATGTTTTCGTACTTGAAGATATTATATTTTTCTAATGAGCATTTAAATTAGGATCAATTTCGTACAGGTGAAAAAAGTCTAAGGATTAAAAATAGGGAAATTCTGCCATGAGAAATAATTTGTGAATCGGACTTTGATCGCAACCTTTCATGAGTGCTAATGAATTAATATCTCTTGGAAATGAGCAGTTGAGATGAAAGCCCGATTAAAAAATGGTTCTCATGGCAGAATTTCCCTTAAAAATAATACTTATATTAACAATCAAAATGATAATTTAATGAAAATTTAAGAACTTTGATGTATTTTATTTTTATATTAATATATGTATAAATTGTGATACTCATCCTAGTGATATTGTTAAAATCGATCACGATGATATTAATTACAGTGTACTCTTGAACAGTGAGTAACTTAAAATCAACGATGGGCTTCTACTCATTAAAAGAAAAATTTAGATATTATTGTGTTAAAAATAAAAATAATATAAGGTATTCCAATTTTAAATATTAACAATGAATTCGCCAACTATTTTCAAGTTGCAATCTCCATAACTAATCTCTAGAGATATATTGTTAATAAAAAGAAAAGAAAATGAAAAACCAAGGTTGGATTAGTGTCGCATCATGTTACGAAAAATATCAGTAGTAAATACTTTTTTTGTACTCGCAATAATAACAAAGAAATATTCTTATAACGAATATAATTTATGTCTCACTCAAAAGTAGAATATACATTCAACAAGTTTGTTTCTACAATAGTAAAATTTAGTATATATTCAATTAATTGGCTTTCATGGTTGTCATTGTGATCCATTCTAAGAATATTTTGTCATCTCATTTCAAAAAGTAGCACTCCTTTTGTGCAAGTTCATACTAGAATTAATTAATAAATAATAATAAATAGCACACAAACTCTCAGCTCAAGTAACACATGTAGTACCACATGGCCCCTCGCCTCATAATCTTCCTTTTCAATCAAAAAAATTAAAGACAAAACGAATCTCACATGATGCAACTTTAGTCGCCTCGGCTCGTGCCATTTACAATACCAAACTCTTCTCCCTCATTTCCAATACAAACTTAAACTACCCATCCTACGTGGCACCAATATACACACTCCGTTTACATAACCCATGCACAAATAATCGACACCTAAAGGAAACTGTTAAGTGGTAAATTGTTCAAAAGGGACAACGCAACATTTGTTGTGTCGTGCCTCATACAGACCATTATCTGTCAGCATCTTTATCCTGCTCTCAAAGGCACCGACCCGGGGTTCTCCATCCCACACACAGGATCTGACAGCCGTTGGATCCTTGTATTCCTCCCATCACATCACCGTCCGATCGATTTGAAGTGTGAAGTTGGCGGGGGCCAGAACAGGACAAAGAACACGCGCTGCACACACTGCACTCGCTGCACACGCTGTGTCGATATTGACACATCACCTGAGAACAATGACCTTTAATAATGTCAGCAATATATCTTCTTTATCTTTTTTGATTTTTTGTTATTATAACAATGTCAATTTATCTTATCCACATAAATGTTGCATTACCTCAGATGACTTTATATCTGCTGATTTGTCCTTACAGAACATTATTGATGAGTAAATTAAAGTTAATCAGACAGTTCAGATTAAATCAAAATTCTATATATATATCTAGAAAAATTCAAAATAAATTGGAAGGTTTATTGAATATTATTAGGAATGTTTTAGCATAACAGTATCAGTCAATATCCCAGGAAGAATGAATGTAATACACTATTTTACATTAAGTTTATTTACTTTCAATTTTTCTGTTGGTTTTTGTTGATTTATTTTTATACATTCTTTTTGTTTTGTGTTATTATGGCTACATAATTGTGAATTTTTTTTTACAGCAAGTGATAAATTGAAAGGCCAAGTATACTTCTAGAATAATATATAAATAAATTTAGATGAATGAGACAAAAATAAGATATAAATCTACCTTGGGAGAAACCATATGTTGCTACTTATCTTTTATTACGAAAATATGAGGCCTAAGTAGCTTTTACATGTGGTCATTATTCGACGAAAGTGGATAAAATACCCCTCAACAAGCAACAGAAAAATTAAGTAATTATCTTTAAGAAAGCATAAAATAGACGCTACGTAAACCTATATGTCCTGTCCATCTTTCATTGAGTTTTCTTTTTAGCCTCAAGATCTAATTATTCGTAGTTATAATTAATTAGTTCATTGGATTAGTGATTTGTTAAATAGTTAGATCTAAAATAGTGAAAATTAATAAGCTGATATTATCAACTAGCTTTTCAATTAATACATCGGCACAATCATACTATGCAATTACAACAAAATTTGTAACTAGAATTAGAATTTATTTTGAATTACTAAATGTACTTATGTACATCAATACCACGAACTGATCCCTGTAGATGCTATAATATATATAATAAATAAAAAGAAAATATTCACTATTTTGGACAAAAGTTAATCATAGTAAACTGTAATAACTGTCGGCTCCATCCAACGCAAAACTTACTTAACCGAACACTTACAAATTCATATCAAATAAGCTGTTGATCTATCATCGTATTTGTAAAATATCTGTTAGCATGCACCTTAAGCTATTGTTGACTAAGTTATTGTAAAAGCACAACAATTATATGTATATCAGTTCTTATCAATCTTGTACAGCCCTAGCTAATCTGTATGACCTTACACACCACTAATCTTATAAGAGTTCTTTTGTTATTTTATTTTAAGGTTAGTTGACAAGTGCCAACTAACAAATTTTATTAAAAATAAAAAAGTCTAAAATAGTTACATCAAAGAAAAGAAAGAAATTAAATTACATTGAGATCTATTAAAAAAAACTAAAACGATAATTTTAGCAGTCGATGAACCACCGTCCGAAAAAGACAAATAATTCTCTAGCCAAAAGGGAGGGCGTGGAGGAGCAATTATTGAAAATTCTCGTATTTCTCTCCTTCCAAATGAGCCAGCAACTAGATACCAAAATCGAATCCGAAAGAAAAAAAATTGAATTGTACTAGAATCCTCAATTCTTCCACCAAATATATGTGATAGAGTAATGTCATTAACGGTTGTTTGTCCTCACAAGGAGAGTATGTCTTGTCAATCTTACTTAGATTCAAGTTCAACACATTGAGAACCAACTCTTAGTCTGGTGGCAAAGAGCAAAGTGTTTTCATTGGAAGTCACATGTTCGAAATCCGGTTGGAGGATCCTATGTGCATTTAATTTCGAAATAAGTTGGACGGTTCGACCCCTTCTTATCTTTAAAAAAATTGACAAATCCGTTAAAAGAGGATGAAAACAAATAAGGTGGGTTTTGATGCAGAATTTGTATAGCCCGAATAATGCTATTTTAATTTTTGAATGTATTAATGAAACATCACTATTAGATCTGAACACGAGTACCATTGCAAATAGTTTCCTGTCAATGTATTGAGTCTGGACAAGGAAACAAATCTCAAAAAACATATCTCGCCAAATTTTACTAGTGAAGAAGACATGAATAAATTGTGGGATTAGTGGGTTCCCCTCAAATCCGTTTGGTGAAATAAAGGCTGTACTGTGTACTGACAAAAATTCTAGATATGGAGAAAGAAAAAAGAAGGATCAAATAATGGCGTCGGTAAAAGGAAAAGAAAAAGGGGACAAACTGGCAAGCAGAGTTCTGTAAAAGTAGTCGCTCTGCAAGTGCAAGTGCACTTACTTCTTCCTGTGCAGAAGCAAGTGCAAGGATTTAATCATTGTGATGCCTGACACTCTCTGACGCCTTCTTCAATCTTCAGATTCTTATTACGTGGATATTTTATATATTCCTCAACACAAAATCAAAAGGTTTTATTTGTTCTCCTTTTGATGAAAACACAAATCAAAGGTTTCCACATTCCCTCCGTACCTAACTCGGCAGTATCTCCATTGATTTTTGATTTCAGATAAACTATTTCTTCGTCAATCCAGCGGTTTGTGTGCTATTCATCGAATTGTGGAATTTGGTGGAACGGGAATTCATTGTTTTGTAGTAGGTTTTAAATAAGGAGATTAAAGACTTCTAATTCCTAATTTGTACTTGCGTTAAAAATTAGGATGCCATGTAATTAATTTAGTAAACATATGTTTTTTTTCCCAACAGAAAATGAATTACAGCTTGCGTGATATAAAATAAAACAAAAAATCAACATATTTCTTACATCAGATTGAATCTCTAAAAAAAAGCCAATACATCGCTAAAAGTAAAAATATATTACACAATATTTTTTTTATGAACCAAAAATCTAATACAAATGGTTAACGACTCCGTTGTTTTCAATAGAGAATGGATTCAAATTCCATAAGACGTAACATTATAAATTTAGTACAAAATAACATGAGCACATGCATCTCTAAATGAGACCTAGCTACTTGTATATATAAAAAAAAATTTCATTATAGAAAAAACATATAACATCAAAAGCGGTTGAAAACAAACTTCATTTTTTTTTTTTTTTTTTTTTTATCTCTTCACAAACTGTAGGTAAAATATAGAATTAGATTTTTTAACTGAATTAGTTTACAGAGAATGACATCTAAAAGCAAGTTCACCTTTTGATACGTGCTTTCATGAGGATCTATATTACTAGATTCTAGCCAGCACCCATGAAATAATTCAAGGATCGACTAGTGCATATTGTCTTTAAATTGATAGTAGCCGTACTAGCTAGGTTTCCTCAAAAATGTCATAAGCAAAACCAAATCAAATACCCAAGCAATCGCTAATTGTCCATTTTTGGGGTATCACAAAAATCGTCGTTGTGTTAATGAAGAAGCCATTTTCCTCCAATAATTTTTCGACAAATCAAAAACAAGCTCAAAATTGAGGCCAAGCAAATAAACAATGTGAAACTTTTTTGCCTGCCATGAAAAGAGCACCAATTCAAATGTGGTGGGACCCACAAACGGTGGGAAGGTCAGGCAGTTGAAGGGCCCCTAAAATGTCTTGGCCTTCCCCCTTTGTCCCCAAAATGCCCCATTTACAACCAGCCCCACCCCTCTTCCCTCTCACAAAAATAAGTAAACACATATTAAAAACAAGAAATAAATAACCATACTATTAAACTCCTTCCACTTTTACTCAGTAAATCGGTTATTTTATAATCTCTATCTCTACTACTTATAAATGCACCTAGAGAAAGGTCACAACATTTTTTGTTAACAATTTTTATACCGTTGATCTGTAAATGTATAGTTAGATCTGTCTCAACACATCTCTATGGGCACACAAGGAAAGAATTATCTCGGTTTTGAATTGCTGCACAGAAGGAAAAAATTTTCTTTGAATTTGATTGGTTTTCCATCTAATATAGAAACAATTGAATAACATATCAATTTGTATCGATGGTAAATTAAGAAACATATTTTTATTGTCTAACATTATTTTATTTTTTTATTTGCCCACATATGAGGGCATCTTATGCTAGTATTTTTTAAAGAAAGTAATATATTTATTTCCATATTTTTTAGAAAATTCATTACCATATTATTTTGGCCATTGTAACTAGTTATCTACTTATAAATGCACCTAGAGAAAGGTCACAACAATTTTTGTTAACAATTTTTATACCGTTGATCTGTAAATGTATGGTTAGATCTGTCTCAACACATCTCTATGCGCACACAAGGAAAGAATTATCTCGGTTTTGAATTGCTGCACAGAAGGAAAAATTTTTCTTTGGATTTGATTGGTTTTCCATCTAATATAGAAACAATTGAATAACATATCAATTTGTATCGATGGTAAATTAAGAAACATATTTTTATTGTCTAACATTATTTTGTTTTTTTATTTGCCCACATATGAGGGCATCTTAGTATTTTTTAAAGAAAGTAATATATTTATTTCCATATTTTTTAGAAAATTCATTACCATATTATTTTGGCCATTGTAACCAGTTATCTATTATTCAGATTTCAAAATATAAAGAGGGTCCCGATACTACTTTTAGAATGTCCCGGATGCCACAATTATCCAGAGAAATTTTGCACTTAAATCCCGAAATTGATAGATTGGATAAAACCAAACTGCAATTATGTCTCCGTCCTTGACTGCGCTTAGACTTTCTTAAGCATGAGTGGTACAATTTCCTGCAAATGCATTTCTTTTCTATGTTTAATTTCCTGCTAAATCATAATTTTTGAATCACCATTAGCGGCGCCCCCACAAATTCCACTTGGTCCAAATACCAATTCCGATCGGCCACCTTTCCTAGATAGCTTTCCTTCACGCCTCCAACCTACGTTTACTCTCCCAAATTCCAAGTTTTTTTTTTTTTTTTTTTTTTTTTTTTTTTTGGATAGGCTAGGTAGCGGCTACCTAGAAAATCCCAAATTCCAAGTTGGAACACCAACTCAGTTCTGTCATGACATGATTGGCTCAGAATAGATAAGTCTCTCAGTCTCAGCTGATGCAATTGAGTAATTGATTAATTAAAGTTGTGTTCCACTAAACAACGTAGATAGGATGGTCACTACAAAACTACTAAGTAAATGAAAAGAAAAAAAAAAAAGAAGCCGCCTACTTGGGGAATTGTACTCGTAATAGACTAGCTAATAGTTTATTCTTAGGCTGAATCACAGATACATAGGCCAATCGACATTATAAAAAAGGAGACGATATTCTCTATTTTTAATTAAATAATATATGTAGCAAATTTTTTTACTACTATAATATTATTTAAAAAAATCATATTTAGTCCTCATAAAAAATTAAAATTGTTATTTTAATACTAGTAAAAAGGAAACGCCACAAAGTCATCCGGGTCACATTCTCCTTCTAGAATGCATTAGGTATTTAAGTTATCTTTTTATTAATAAGAAAATGAAGAAGTATTCTTGTGGATACGTATATGATGGATATTCATATTTCATAAAGAACATGGAAACTTCGAGTTCCTAATGAAAAATTATTCGTTTTAATTATTGTATTAATTATTTAATGTTTTGTAATACTTGGTGAGTCGAAAGGTGAATTAATGGTGAAATTTGCACGCATGTTTCTTGCATGCTTACGTTGTTTGTTTAAATATGGAAAAAGTAGAAAATTTGCCTCACCCAAAATTTCATCTGTCTAGATACTCGATGATTCATTGATATGACTTGCTCACTATATTACACAAGCTGATAAAAATTTAGAGAATAGTTTTGCATATTGCTCTGTTGAATAAATTCTTGTCTAAAATTATTTTTTAAATATTTAAAATTAAACTATATATAATTTTTTTGAGTGAATATTCCCAACTCAACATGCACAAATTAAGATCTTTTAATTTAGGTACTTTTATCAGAAAACTTCAAATTATTTTATTAAATTGTTTGATATATCAGGTAATCGATATGCAATGATGCTCAATAATACTGGTAAAATGTTTGCGATGATTAGCATTGTCTGGCCTTGCTTAAGTCATTCTCTTTAGTTAGGTTGGTTCGCTATATATCCTTGATGTTCCCCTTAATACCACACACTAACTAATCTTTTATTGTGCTGATTAAAAATATGAGTGCGATTAGTTTCATACTTCCGTTTGTAGCATGTAGAAACGGCCGATGTATTACACAATTTGTCTACGAGTGATAATTAAGAGAGATCCATCGACCTCTTTTAGATTATGCTTGTGATAATATCGAAGCATATATTGATTCCAAATATTTCCTTAAAGAGCACCTGAGATTATCAAATAAATTGTAGCATAATGTGCTATTATTTACGTTGGAGGTTTTATTTTTCAAATTTATTGTCTATATTGGAGAAGGTTTAAAAATTATGATCATAATCTCAGGCTTAAAGTAAAAGATTAATTAACAGAATTAGAGATTATGGCCTACATATAACTAAATCTAAATTTGCCTTGTTACGGATTAAAAATCTCATAGTTTTAAGAGAAATAGAATTTAAGTTATTACCACTTACCAGTTCAAACTCAAGGCTGGAACGCACTTGAAAGTGTGCTTGGCATATGCCAATTTTTAAAAAAGACCCTTATAAGTTTAAAAATTCTATACTAATACTTCTAAAATTTTATAAAAATTCTTATTTGGCACACTCTAAAAACTAAAAAAAATCTATATAAATTTTCACCCCCTCTATTTGAAAATTTTGGTTCCGCCCTGGGTTCATGGATACTGGATAGAGAGTTTTGGTTCTCAGAAACAAATTTACGCTTCAGTCCTCCCATTTCTCTAAATATCTCCCAAACCCTTTAAGCAATGCCATACACTCTCCAATCCATTTCATCATGCGCATGTAAAACGCAAGTTGGAGTAGCATAACATGCCAAAGTTAAAAAAGAAATGATCCACTAACACAGAGTTATTGGGTAGGGGGAGAAAAGAAACAAAAAATGCAAAAAAGAAATATGCACTAGAGATTTAAAAAAAGGAACACTTGAGAAAATTAATGGGAGAAATTGGAAAATGGGGATGAAAGAACCAATGGAATTTGAAGAAAAGAGATGCGGTGGGTTTGTCACACACGCGTCACCTTTCAGCTTTTAGGTGCACGGCCACCTTTTCTACTAATGCTAATGCGGTGTCGAGTCTGGGACATACGCCTCTTCTTCTTTTCTTTATTTGCATCTTTGGAGGCTTTGATTTTCTTTTCTTTTTAAATAGAGTTCAAATTTTCTACATGGTTTTGTTTGACGGGCACGATGAATTGCATGGTGTGGAGAATGCCTGACACGGATTTGTACACCATTTTCCAATCTTTTGAAGGGTTTTTACGCCTTAGTTTATTGTTATTATGAATTAAGATAGTAGACTTTTACTTTTTGGTCTAATTGTCCAGCTCAAAAAAATGTAGTGAATTAATTTGAATAATATTGTCGAACCCATCTTTTAGGGAGTTGATATATATCGCATGTTCATTTAAGATTCGACGATCCAATTTGAAAAAAATCATAACCCCTCTTATTAATGTCTTGAATAATGACAAAGATACGGATCTTAAACTTCTGATACTAAATATACACTTGATGAGGATAGATCCAAATACAATGTATATATGGTGGGGATGTAATATTCTTTATATATTTTTTTCATCGAATATCTTTCACATAATTTTATGATTTTATCGATAAGTTTCTTAAGAAATTATATTTTTGACACCCCACAAAATATGACTATAATTTTAATTTATATCTCCGTAGTAAAAATATTCATACTTTCTATACTATAATTTTAATAATATTAATACAAAATTAATTACTTAATTTGTAATTATGTGTGTTATTCTTGTTACAAAAAATTATGACTTCGCCAATTTACTGCACAGTTTGGGATACATGAACTTGTCACAGGGAATTTTGTTTATAGTTGTCAAGTTTTTGAAGGCTCTGGAAAAGGTGGTACAGTGGATCTAGATGTAAGTGCTACAACAATTCTAGAATGCGAAAATAATCCAGAATCGTAAAATACCTCGTGCCATCGCTGATTGAAATTGAGTGTTGAGTGGATGAACTTGAAACCCGCAAACCAAGCGCGTCTCCTTCATCACTGATCTTCTCCATATCTTGTGTCTTCCTGCAGCGAGATCTTGACGAGAGGGCACTACAGAAACCGATGTAACTTCCCTATACTCGATGGTGTATCCAAGGGAATAGTCGGTCCTGACTTGTCTCCCATCTCTTTCTTTATATTCTCTCTTACTTGCTATCTATATAATAGATGAACTGAAAGAATGGCAAAACCTCATGTATTCCATCAGTACAGAGGCTTATATAGGGGTGCATATCACTCAGAAGGCACCACAAGTGAGTCAGAATGAAAGGGTGCAAGATCAGACCACTATGTCCAGATGCTCTGTATCTAATAATATGGACGAAATACTACATTCTCCCACTTGAGCTTGCATTCTTTACATTTATTGCAATAATGCTTTCTGTTTTCCTCTATGTGAAATGAAAGAAACATTATACACGAACCATGGCAGTAACTCATCTTATCGTTACTAGTGCTTAAAGCAACTAATAAATGCGAATATTACTATCCATGATTACAATGCACAATGAAACTTTTAAATCAACCTTTTATGTGATTAGCATACAACTTTATGAATAATCCCGACGTCTATTCCAAGTCAATCTTTATGATGTATTTCTTAACCTTATGATCAAAATATATATACCATATATGTGCGCACAATCAACACGAGAAAACATCTACACTTTTATGAAGAGTTTATACACAATCGTACGATTAATATTAACCATAGGATCAATTCCTATATATACCCGCTACATGATCTTTGAATTCCTTTAGCTGCAGTATTTATTCAAAGAATCGGTCAGCTTCTATTCTGTATGAACACATTTAATGACCACTTAATTCTACTTAATGCGCTCTTTCAAAGTCAAGTACTTAATGTCAATACCTCGACCTTTACCTTTATTATTCTTGACTAGAAAGACTGCAACAGAATTATCATACAGAATCCTTAATGACTTAGATATAAAATCCACGACTCTAAGTCTCACAATAAAACTCTTCAAACACCATCGAGGGTAATCTCAAAACACACAACAAACTATACTTTATGTTGAACTAACGAACAATGTCAGTTAGACATTTCTTTATGACACAATTTCACTGGTTAACATGTATCCTTAATTCGATTTACTAGAATCGACACAACCAGTTTGTGTACCAAAATAACTTCAACTTATCAGTCTGTTGAGACATAAGCACACTATCTTAAGTACCTTAAAGATATATCATTACTTTCTTAGCAATTTAACTGTGGTTTATCTCCTAATTATTATGATATCAGTCCAAATATTCAAATGGCAAAAGCTATGTCAGTTCTTTGTGCCCAAACCTGATCATACTTTATGCTTTCAAATTGCCTAAATACTTGAAGTATTTACTATTTGTTCTCTCTCTAAGTTATACTGAGGATACTGATTCACAATGAATCTACCACCTATATTAACAGGTACTGGACGCGGTGAATACATTTCCTTCCGGAATCTTTCTAATACCTTATTGATATATGCTTGTTGAGATAAATCAAGAATATCTTGATTCCTATCTACATGGGCCTTTATGCCTATCACAAACAAAACTTCAGCCATATCCTTCATATCAATATTTTAGAAAGAAATTATTTCACCCTATATAACTATCTTTTATCATTAGTTACAAGTATAACATTCTCTATATATAAAACAAGTAAATAAAATTAACTCCCACTAATCTTCTAATATATGCACCAGTTCATCTTATATTTCTTCAAACCGTATGAAGAAATAACCTTATGAAACTATTAATACCATTAGTGAAATACTTGTTTTAATTCTTATATAGAATACTTTAACTTGCTAACTAAATACTTATTACCTCAAAAGAAGAAATTTTATGATTATTTAATATAACCATCTCCTTAGATCACCATTAACAATTGCAATATTTATATCCATCTGATGTAACTCGAAACCAGAATGAGTTATTAATGCCATAATCATATGAAGTGAATCTTTCTTTAATACATGAGAGAAAATCTCCGTGTAATTCACTACTTCTTTTCAATGAACCACTGGTGACAAGTCTAACTTCGTATTACTTTATGTTAACTTATGAATCCCTTTTGGTTTTAAGAAATCCGTTACAACCAATAGGTTAAAACCATAAGCAACTTAACCAAATTTCAGACTTCATTGCACAACATTGACTCTTACCGATTTTACTTGGCATTATACTATAATATGGACACACTGCAATTCATTATCTTGAAAAATATCAGAATTTTATTCAACAATAATACTTTTATAAGAGTCTCGTAGATAAACTATATATTATTACTAGGACAACCGACCTAATTCTTTATTAGATCACCTTGATATTGAATATTAAATATTCAACTTGATCTATTATTGTATTATATGTCGGTTAACGAATGTCAATAATTGGATTATCAATATTTGTTGATCCTTAATAACATATCCAATTATGAATTAGAGGGAGTTTTTGTACGACCTAAAACTGATCACTCCCACTAATCTGAACATTCTCTAGAACTTAATATTTCTAGATTCATATCCTAGTCATATTTCATATTTCTAATCTCTTTACCATTTTCTGATCTCACAATCTTTATTTGCTTACTGTATTGTTTCTCTATTTCCACCTTAAAACCTTATAAGCATGTAGAGATACATATATTGTGAGTAATCATCAATTAAAGAGATGAATGCAAGCTATGAG
Organism: Rhynchospora tenuis; assembly: GCA_027725995.1. Lineage (NCBI taxonomy): Eukaryota > Viridiplantae > Streptophyta > Magnoliopsida > Poales > Cyperaceae > Rhynchospora > Rhynchospora tenuis. Next base: position 45,263,189 of record CM050888.1, on the reverse strand, counting down.
CTTGATGCCAACTAGTCATTTTCTTACTTGTTAATCATATCTCAACCATATGAACACTCTCAACTTTATCCATAATATGTCTATTCTCCTATTAAACACATATGGTCAAAAACACCAAACTGACCATTTATCTTTATATGTGTTATAACCTTATAGGAAATCTTGATAAGACTATATTAAACTGGACAAGTATTCAAAATAAAATATACAAGTAATGACTCAAAAATATTATATAGACTCTTTCGTTGAACAACTATATTCCTCATTTCTATTATGTGCTCTCGCACCTATAATGATAATAAGTCTAAAAGATAAACTTTTATGATGAGTATTATTACATTAGCCTTAACCTAAGAGGCCAACTACTCATCTAATGTCTTATGTAAGAACTTTACATTAATATGCATATCAACCAAATCACTATACATTGAAAGAACTTATTCTTTATAAACATGAAACATAAACAGTTAAACTGCTCCCACTGTTCATTATAACTTATGTTCATAAGTTCAACCTCAAAAATGGATCCTACTGGTTGATAAATTTAATATTCTTACAACTTTAATGAAGGAGAACAATATCCTACTAGACCCTATAATTATTATCCTCAATCCAGGAACTTTGATACTTATCATTTCTAAAGGGAATCTGCTATCCTTATGAAAGTAGAACCGATACATGCTTATCTTTATATTGAGACTTAACTTTAAACTTTAATTTACCAATGCAAACTAAGTGATGTATCTTTATGAGTCAATTCATGCATAATATTACCTGTGGGCTAAATATCATGCTATAACTCTTTATGTAATTAAACATTACAACTTTATGAATCAATTTCTTACACAGTCTAAATACTATGTTTTGATTCTCCATATGATATAACTAGTTAATTATATTCCTATCCTTAATCCCTGTGGGCAAATTAAGTATTCATAATTTAACTATTATATCCTAATATATTAAGTTAACTAAGTCAATAGTCTTGTGGGACGATACTAACTTCGTTAACTTAATCTATTACAATCTTGTGTCTGTTTAATCCAAATGTGATTTTATAAACTTTATATATACATAATTTTAATCCAACTAAGGATGCTGTGGCTACTCCTTAATATATTAATATATATATTCATCACTAGACACAAGCCATGTCATTTCTTCCTAATTGATTTATAGATACACTATATAATATATATACCTTAATATAATTGAAGCTGCTGTGGCTACACTTCAATCAATTATCATATATTAATCACAAGACATATAACTTTGTTATCTATCACCAGTTATAGAGGTCCACTAAAATCACAAGTGGTTCGCTTGATACTTCAGCGGCCCGTTAAACCTTTAAGCGGTTCGCCTAGACACACAACAATCCATCATGAATATACTATGGGTTTCAACAAATGAATCCATATGTAACTATTCATTTCAATAGATAATCGTCTATTTCCTTCACTGTTACCGACAGATACATTTAAACACTAACCGAATGATCTAAACGAAATAAATCTTAAAGCAAATATATTACCTAGCGGCCCGTTAAAGACTCAAGCGGTCCATTTAAAATGTCTGCATTCAAAGACTTAACCAGAACATAGATTATCTTATTATAATTATCTATATCTGAATAATTACCATATGCATAATTACTTGTCGTATCTTTTACAAATATAATTTGCGTATTACTATACCACATGTATAGTTCTTCAAGTTTGTTTAATCAATGTAATGCTTGTAACGCTAATACTAATAGAATATCAGATAGTATGATGGTCTGTGGACTACATCAATACTTTATTACTATAGTATATTCAAGCATATCATCATTGACTAATCAATCTTAACCAAAAATGCCAACCATCTTTACAAAATTATTTTTTATGACAAACCGTGACTATTTTATAGAATTCCATAATAGTTATGTAATCTACAAGCTTTAATTAACAATGGAGAACCATCATATGTCTGATTATACCTTAATTTTCATCTTAAAATTCATTTCTGGACTAAACTCTGATGGAACGGTCGTTCTAACTCCAAAAGGGTCGCCCCACACGAAATGGTGCGTCCAAAGTTCCATCCAGAAACTTTCTGACAGCCTGCACACTTTCTGGTAAACTGACAATAACTTTCTCTATACTTATTTGTTTTCTGTGTTCTTGGTCATTACAGAAACTAGATTCAAAGGTCTTTCTTATGACGCAAGTTTCATGAAAAACAAGTTTACAGATCAAAAGCTATGCCCCTCGAAAGACAGACTATCACAGACAAAACAAGACAAACTGTCAAGATGACCTATCTTACAGACAACATATCTCACTCATACTTTATCGGAATTTTGCAAATTTACACTCTATGGAAAGATATCTAAAATATCTACATCCCAGTAAAATTTCATACAAAACCGACTTACCAATTGAGAGAAATCTGGCCCGTAATACTGAAAGGTCAGAAAATTCAGAACCCCGACTGTCTGACCACTGCTGGTTGCGACTTGATTATCTCACTGTATACCCACTTGATTTTCAAGATGTTGGTCTCGTTGGAAAGTAGACTCAGAGATCTTTCCAATTCCGAAAACCTCACTCAAATTGGACAAGCAGATCTTGAGATAATGCTCCACGAATTCAGACAATCAAGAAAATCAGACAAAAACTCAATCCACTCAACACTTACAACAGAATTTCTGATAAACCGTTATGAAATCCTATTTCAATAATGGCTATCCAGCGGCATAACCCGCTCTGATACCAACTGTAAGTGCTACAACAATTCTAGAATGCGAAAATAACCCAGAATCGTAAAATACCTCGTGCCATCGCTGATTGAAATTGAGTGTTGAGTGGATGAACTTGAAACCCGCAAACCAAGCGCGTCTCCTTCATCACTGATCTTCTCCATATCTTGTGTCTTCCTGCAGCGAGATCTTGACGAGAGGGCACTACAGAAACTGATGTAACTTCCCTATACTCGATGGTGTATCCAAGGGAATAGTCGGTCCGACTTGTCTCCCATCTCTTTCTTTATATTCTCTCTTACTTGCTATCTATATAATAGATGAACTGAAAGAATGACAAAACCTCATGTATTCCATCAGTACAGAGGCTTATATAGGGATGCACATCACTCAGAAGGCACCACAAGTGAGTCAGAATGAAAGGGTGCAAGATCAGACCACTATGTCCAGATGCTCTGTATCTAACAATATGGACGAAATACTACACTAGAATCATTTTCTACAAATTTGAATCTATGCGGATTTTTGTGGCCAGATATGTGTCCCCATTAATATTACTCTTGTGTAGTTGGAAGCTGATGATTGAAGACAAGTCAAGACCATAACATGTAGTCTTGTGGAGTTGGAGATTGAAAAAAATGAGGACTGAATACAAGTCAAGCAAGACCATAATAACTTTGTTTCCAACAATTAAGAGGATGCACAAATGTTCATGAATTGATGTCTAATAGATTGTTCTAGCATTTAGACTTGGTTCATTTACATAGAAAAATACAAGTAGAGAATGAGACTTTATTGTTTATTAATTAGACCATTGTGGGATAGCAAGGTAATAGCGACCCTAGGAAAGAGCATAGAGACACCCACTTTAGTTTGTGATCCGTACTCTTTAGGTGCACTATTTTGTATGAGGTTGAAGATAAATGCTACATAATGAACAAGTCAACATGTTCTATATATTTATTCAAAAGAAACTACAGTATGCTTTTGTCAAAACTTTATGATGACAGCAAACACAACGAGTCCTTGCATATCGTCCCGCAAAAAGGAAAAATATATAAAATAAAATCATGGCGCATTTCAATACACTTCGCCAAATGATAACACAACCAGCAATGGAGCTGTTCATGGTTAAACTGGGCCAGAAGCCCAGGCCCCTTTCATCTCAAAATTTTGTTTAAAAAAAAAATAAAGGAAAATTCTGCCATGGATGAAAAATAACTGAGAAGGAGAATTTTGTTTAAACTGGGCCAGAAGCCCAGGCAATATTTGGGCCATCCCTACCTGCAGGCGCCTTTAACCTGGTTTCCAAAATCATCTGGGTGCCCGATTCTCACCTGTGAAAGCCATGGTTTTGCCAGCATGTGCTCTAACCTGGTCTCTGAAAATCCTATAGGTGCCTGTACTTGTCGTGAGTTGAACACTGAGAAGGAGATTTGAGAGAAAGAGGGAGAGAGAGAGGAGAATTGAGAAAATTAGGTGGATCTATAAATAGAAAAATGAAAGCCATTCTAATTTTCGATTAATGAATAAATAATAAAAAAATTGTGACAATGGATGATACTATCGAATCTCTTTGGATGAAGTTTCTTTGGATGAAGTTGCATTTAGATGGACTTAATTTCCGTTCAAACGGATTTGTCAGATTATTTAATTTGCATGTTTAGTTTTAGTTCCAGAGAGCATTTTTATCAAACACATGATGAATGCGTTCCAACGCATGCATTAACCTGTTTACCTTATATTTTCATTTGGTCCTTCGTGATGGGCTTTTATTATTTGCTTTTATTTCTCAAAACTATATAAGCTTTGTAACTTGCTTAATTAATTAAGAGAGAGATTAAGTTTGACTACAGAATTTGTCGTCTCTTCTTCCTTTGTCTTGTGGTGGCAAGGGTTTCTTAACCCAACAAATATACATATTCTTTTGTTGGGGTGGTTGCTCAAATTAAGTATATAATAAGGTCAGATTTTGTGTCGAAATCATACCTAGCCAACACTTCGATCCAGCTCTACCCAAACTTTTTCGGGTCACCCAACATTACTCACTTGTCCGACTGTTGCTAAGGTTTTAAATTGTGATTTGTGTGAGTTGACGGTTGGGTGGTGAATAGTATTTATCGATGATAAAACGGTTATATGGTGATAAAACGACAATAAAACAATAGTACGACATGAACCAAAACCAAAATAAAATGACGATAAAATAGAAAAGAAAACTAAGTTTTTAAAAGCTTGGTCCAAACAGAGGATCTCATAGAATAGTTTTCTATTATTATAGGTCATAATCCTCTCACTAATAGGTGTATATATGGCTTCTTGAAATAAAATATTCTTTTATCTTTTTTGTTATTGAGTTAACGAAATGCTTCAGTTCCTTCCATTCTTAACATTCCATTAAAACACACACACACACAGGGATTGGGAGGCCAGCGCCGACGGACTATTAGCTCAGTGGTAGAGCACATGCACAGATGCAACCCTGATGTTGTATTGTTGTTGTGCCTGGGCTGTAACTTAGAAACTCGTCTTCTTTTGATAGCTCCTATCAAGATTTCGGAAAAAAAAACCCCCTTGGAAATTCGTGTTCATACGAAATATAATTTTTAAACTACGTGGTTCTTGATCTCATGAATGGAAAAAGAAAAGAAACTTTGAGTTGGCTTTTTATGCATCAATATTAACGAAAGAAAATAAACTTCAATAAAAAAAAAAGTTAGCGATATTACTTGTTGTCAAAGCACTGATAAGAAAACAAAGTACATACGCGTGGTTTGGAAATAAAATTGAAGTTAAATAATCATATTAATCTTAAATTAATCCATTTAGTTGTCAAGAATTCAGATATTGTAGATGCTTGGCAATTAATAGTACTACACTGCCTTTTCTAACATAATATTTGAGTAAATAATATCAGCTTTATATTTAATGCGCATGGTTTGGCAAAATACTAAAAAAATATTAATTAAATAAAAAAATAGAAAAATCATGTAGCACTTCTCCACTATATAAATTTTGGAGGAAGATAGAGTTGTTATCATTTCCGCCATAGAAAAGAGTGTATATAGGACAACCCGTAATGCCATGACCTTTTCATTGTAAAATTATCCTATATAATGCAAGTACAAAAATTTTTATTTATGAAAGTAGCTTTTCCATTATTAGGGGACTAATAGCATGAAGATTCTTCCGACTAGTGGTGATCATATTTTACTTTATCGATCTAAAAGGCGGCATGATTAAACCTTAAAGGCTTTAAAAGAGAGATCAAAGCTCCAAATAGTCTTGTCGACCACAGTTGACTGTTTACAGTTTTGATATCTCTATATATTAAAGAAGTTTTCATGATAGCCTTTCCTCGGAAGAATCTCTTTCCCCTTCCCCTAATTATGGAAAGATACTTTCATAAAATGATATTGTACTTGAACTATATACAGTATAAATTTGCAAAGAGAAGGCTTGATGGATTATAGGATGTCCGATCTATACACAGATTTGTATTTTTTTTTCCCCCATTGCGAGGATGCCAGCTATCCTCCTCCAAAATTAAAATTATTAGTGGAAAAGTGCTACATGGAGACTAATTTTCTTTCTTCAATTTTATTTATATTTTTCAACTAATGTAAGTCTTATTAATATGCCGTAGTGTAGATTATGTTAGAAAAGATGGATCCTGATCAAAATCCCTTCTTTTTAACGTGGGATTTCATTTTATTAGAAATATTTATTTTATCATAATGGACGGAGCTAGGTGGTGTCATTTCTATGTAATTATATATAAATACACTATATATAACTTTCAAATTTTCATTTCTTACCAACTTATAAAGAGAAAATTGTTTCTTGATAAAATTTAATAATTTTTATTTTAACCACGAAACATTCAGATTTTTTTTTCTTGCCATCAAAATCTTCTGCATTACTAACGGTAATTCTCGAATATATCTTTTTAGTCACAAAAATGATTATTCAAATTGACCAAAATTTCAGACTAATTGGTTATAGGCTGATTCTAAACATTTCATGCAAAATTTTAGAATTTTTACTTTTAGCTACGTAACGTTCAAAGAGTCAAGGACATCTAAGTTGTTCAGAGAAATGACGGAGGACAAATTAGTCTTTTTAGAAGAAAATATGTTGCTCGCATGAAAAAATCTACTATGTTTCAATAACATATATGTATGCAATTAAGTTGGTAATTTCTTACCTTTTGATTTGTAGAACTTAATCATCACTTAACTTGCATGCATACTAATCTTTTATGATAATTAATATTCCTTGTTAATTATCATAATCACGATTTAGATTTATTATTGTCATTTAATTAAAATAAAATACAGAGATCTACAATTCAGATTCTCAACTTGAATGATCTGTCAATAATAAACTCTAGGAACAAATGATCAAATATCATCAATAACATAAACTAAATTAAGTCATTAAAATATTGACTTCTAGGACATAACTCCAACAGCTTGGTGTTTCATGTTCTTTATGTTGATGATATTCTCTTGATTGGAAATAATGTTTCTGAATTGAATGCAGTCAAGGCTTCATCGAAGAAGGTGTTCTCAATGAAAGACTTGGGCGAAACAGCCTATATCCTAGAGATCAAGATATATAGAGATAGATCAAGAAGAATGATAGGTTTAAGCCAAGATGCATATATTTTGATAAAGTGTTAGTAAAACAGAAGTTGGCCAGTTCCAAGAAGGAATACTTGCCTATGTCACATGACATACACTTGAGTAAGACTCAGTGCCCCACAACTGATGCAGATAGGAGTTACATGGAGCAATTCAAGTATCCATTTACTGCGGGATCGATCATGTACACCATGCTATGCACTCGTCCCGATGTGGCATATCTGATTAGTGTGACTAGTCGATTCCAAGCCAACCCTGGCATGTCACCTTGGACCGCGGTCAATAATATCCTCAGTATATCAAGAGAACAAAGGATAGTATTCTCGTGTATGGTAGAGACCAAGAGCTTGTTGTAAGTGGTTACACCGATGCCAGTTTCCAAACCGACCTAGATGACTCAAAGTCATAGTCTGGCTTCGTGTTTCTGCTCAATGGAGGTGCTGTAAGTTGGAAGAGTTCCAAACATGATATTATAGTTGATTCCGTCACTGAAGAAGATTCACAAGTTACTAATTATACTATATTCACAGGTTACTAAAAAACATCAATACTGGTAAAATTAACTCAGAACCAAATCCCAGACTTATTATGTCATTATAGTGACACAACTGGCTTATTCCAACAATCACTCCCCTAAGCTTGTTGTGTCAACTTTCACAAATCGTAGTCCTTGACATACTGCAGATGCTACCGCAATGTACTCTGCTTCACACAAGGATGATTGTTTTGAGATCCAACTAATCGAACTGGAACCCAAATAGAAATTAACTCATGTTGTACTTTTGCAATCATCTACATCAACAACCATATCAGTGTCACTACATCCCAGCAAGCATACTTTCTTCCCTGCTTCCTTTTTTCATTGTGACAGCCCAAATAAAGTGTACCTTAAATGTACCTCAATATTTGTTTCAAAACAGCCATATGCTTGGTTTTGGGAGACTCCATGTATCGTGCATGCCGCCTCCAAGCATCATCATTCTTCTCATCCACTTTTATGTCAACTTCCCTCTCATCAAGCTTGAGACCCTCGTTGGTGGTAGAAACCGGCTTCTTGCCCTCAAACTCCTTCAGTTGGCCAACTGCATACTCATCAATGGCATCAACCATGAAGAGCACCTCATAGCCCTTCTTCTTCAACTTCTCGAGGAAAGGAAAGTTCTCAACAACCTTCTTGAAAGAGGAACGAGTGCTTTCCATCCCTTCTTCTTCTTCTTCACTGATTTCTCTTCCTTCTCGAAAGAGGAACGAGTGCTTTCCGTTCCTTCTTCTTCTCCTTTGCTGATTTATCTTCCTTAACGAAAGTGGAACGAGTGCTTTCCATTCCTCCTTCTTCTTCTTGATTACCTCCCATGCATTCTTTGTTGGTTCCTTTTCAGCAATTGTCATCTTCACTTCATCTGGCACGGCTTGAGAGATCACAACCATGGCACCATGAACCTTCTCTACATCAACCGATGCGCTACCATCTATTCCTTCCCATACACACAGGGATTGCATGATGATCTTCATTTTTATAGCCCACAAGCCATAATTCTCATGTTCAACATGGGGTACTTGATCGGCACACCACCTCCTCTCACCAGTACTTTCGGTGGTGAAGTTTTCTTTATCTCTTTGTCGCCTCCCATAACACTGCGCTCCGATACCAATTTTTGGAAAAATTTCAACCAGAATCAAGTAACAATAAACATATAAGCACAAATGAAAAATGAAGCAATAGAAAAGAATATTTTTTTTGTAGTGTGTAAATCTTGCTATAACATTTTCTGTTTTTCTTATTACTATTATACTATTCTTACAACTAATACATGGTAGTAAATAAATAAATATCCTATACAATCATTACTAAAATAACAATTGGTTTCTATTTTTTCAATTGCCTCATCAACAAGAAACATAAAATCTTACCTAGATCTACTATGCAAATCTAACTTGGTTTCTTATTTCCAACCATGATATATTCACAAGTTACTAAAACAAGAAATTGCTAAAAACATCAAAATCGGTAAAATTAAATAAAAACCAAATCCTAGACTTATTATGTCATTATAGCGACACAACTAGCTTATTCCAACACACATGAAACGATGTAAAACTAGACTGAAACGGTCAAAACGATAAGCTTTTAAATTTCGTTTGTTGTTTTATTATTATAATGAAATTAGAACAGTTGCCGTTATTCGTTTCGTCAGGAATAAACGGAACGGCATAACTTCTATTTTCCTTCCGTTTACAGGCCTACGGTGCATCTGATCTTGGTAGGTTCTTCTCGGAGCACTACAGTGGCGGAGCCAGAATTTTTTCCAATGGGGTTCAATAACTTAGCATATGATGTGGAAGTGATTTCAATACTTATTGGATACCTAAAGATATTACCGAAATTACGGTAATAAAATGAATTCAAGTACTAGAACAGTGATTGAAACGATGATATCCGATATAATAAAATGAAATACTGAAAAAATTCAAAAAGTATATCAAATTTCGAACATTGGACAGTAAGAATGCTAGTAGGGTACTGAAAACCTTAGTTTTGGATGAATGGAGAACGGTGCATTGGAAAATGGAAAGTGGGATGGGAAAATTTTGCTAATTAACTTTTTTTTTCCCATTTAGTATTTGTTGATATTTATAAGAGGAATGCTAACTTTATCCAAAAATAACTTATAATAAGAATACTTCCATATCTTTTGATAGGGTTCAACTAATAAAATAACAAATAATTTCAATAGAGTTCAAACTAGTATACTCATACAATTTTTCATCATAAAAGTGCATAGTTTTATATGTTAGGCAGCAATTTTTCTTTTTTGAATGGGGTCAATTGACCCCCCATCCATACACGTATCTCCGCCACTGGAGCACTATCTCCCTTTTTTATGCGCAAGCGTGCGAGTAGGAGGTGGCCTGATTCTGTACGGCATTCCAGTGGAGTTCCTCAAGACCGATATTCCTTTCTGTATACATGCACCGCAATTTTGCCTCCAAACAACTATATAAAGTATGCACCGCAATTTTGCCACCCAAACAACTATATAAAGGCAAAAGACGTTGCAATTTTTATCGGTGGACGTATTGTTTTTTTCTAAGAGGTCTCTGTCAAATTGCTTTTACAAATTTCCAGGCTCTTCCAATTGCTAATTAGGGCCTACTTTTCACCCCTTGGTAGAAGAGTGGCGTGAGAAGGCGCACAGCGGTACCTTTTCCGGTCTTCCAATATTTTTCTTTAGCTGAGATACCTATACATGGATAGACCTGTCAATGCGTGGCGTTTATCGTTTGCCACAACGTTTCAAATTAAACGAAACGAATAACGAAAAGGTCAGCTGTTCCGTTTTCTTAAACGAAACAGTAGACGAAACACTGAAATGTACCGTTTCGATCGTTTCAGCCTCATTTCAAACCGTTTTATGTGTTATTTCTGAAGTGGAACGGTAAACGAAACGAAAATTGTAATACCTAGGATTTTAATTTTTGAGTCCTTAGAAATTAATCATGTTTATTTTCTGCTTTTTTCGAATTTTGAAATTTCTGACCAATTGCATGTTTAATTTTATGGGCTAATATAAGTATTTTTACTATGGTAGATGAAAATCAAAAGATTAAGTTTAATTTCAATGAGTTTTATAATACTAGAGTTGTTTTAATTTCTGCAACAATCTGAAAGTCTACAAGTTGTATGCTTTTGGGGACAAGTTGGGAGACTCATTGGATAAGCCACATCACTAATTTCTTTAATACTCCCCACCCTCCACCTGGCCTTTCTCTTTCTTCTTCCCATTACTCTACAGAAACTTTCTCTCTCTCTTTCTCTTCTCAAACCTCAACCAAGTGCACACAAATACCCTCCACAAAAACTACTTAAAAATCATTCTAAAATCTGGGAAAAATCATAATTGCAAAGAGGGAGCAGAGGAGAGCACACGCAACTTGGTTATTTTCAGTTTGGAGCATTGTTCGGTGAGTTTTCGATTTTTCTCAAAATATTTCAGTTTTGGGCAATCTCTGAAAATTGTGGTTTAAATCAAGTTTAAAACTGAGATTTCTTGTTGATTTAAGTTACTAGTGTACTATAGTAGCTGTATTTTGAGTTTGGTTCGATTTGGTGAAGTTTTGAGCATTTTAGCTCTATGGGTTGTTTGAAAAACGAATTTCAGATTTAATCCCTTAATTGATTGTTCTTTAGTTTGTTCAAATAGAATTATGGTAGTTCTATGGGTATAAGTGGTTAGGTATGGTGGATAAGCATTGTGAGAGTTAATACAGTGATTTTTGTGTATTATTCTTAAGAAATTTTGCAAATAATCTCCAAGTCTGGCCACAAATTCTGTCAAACTTCAGTATTTCGGACCTGGGACTGGAATTCGGTCCGAATTCATTACAATTCGGTCCGAATTGGCTTCACTGGAAATACCAGCTTTTGGAATTCGGTCCGAATTCATTTCAATTCGGTCCGAATTGTTTTCCTGTGATTTGAACAGATTTTCTTTTGACCATAACCTTGTCGTCCGGAGTCCGTTTTAGGTAATTCAAAAACCGTTGGAAAGCTCGTGAAGAGCTCTATAACTTCTTAGCTCTTACTTGTTGTTTTGTAGATTGGAAATGTATGGTTTAGGCCTTAAACTTACTCGTGTCTTGTTTATTCATGTCTAAGCCGTGGTAAACCCTAACCTGACCACATGATGAGTCGTTTGGAGATTGTAGTGAATTTTCTTGTTTGTATTTACTTGTTGGTGTGTGATCTGTTTATATAAATACTTAGAATAGTCTTGTTTGTGTAGACTCGGGTAAGGACGTATCGGAGCTCGGGGAGGCCGATACCGCTGGTGTTAATTAGGATTGCTTGCTGCTCTGCTTGTCTCTACTTTTGATTTCAAGTGTGGATGCACACAAACCTTGATGTATATCTGAGTTAGGAATTTAATTACATGCATTGCATCTTTGAATTACTTATTCTCTTGCATGCATGTTTGCACTTGTATCATATGGCTATAATTATGGTATTCTTTATGCGTGATGAATGGTTACCATCTTGTGAATGATTGCTATGTATGAACAACCGTTGGCAGTGCTCAAATGAGCAGACTTGCGGTATTTGAATATTCTTGTTGTGGAATTGGAACTGAATTAGAGAGTGGTTGATACATACGCTTGGATTGTGAGATTCCAAGTAAAATAAAACTCAATTTTCCTTCGGGAAGTGGTTTGTGGGTTCCGAAAAACCCAATGGTATACGTATACATTCGTTTGTGAGTAACGGAAGAACTCTCAAAAACAACCGCAATACTCTCAACTTGATTATGAGTTTGAAGAACTCTTGATTGACTTGATTTGCTATGTCAACCAGACTTGCATTTAGGTACTTGGCCAAATGAGTCGAATATTTGATATTGTTGAAAATTGATTAATTAACTTGAGGATTCGACTCACTGATTGCATTCATGTTTGTATGAGGACATGTGATTTACTTGAATTGTATATGTGACTATTATATATGTTTTATCATGTTTCTTCGTCTTGGTCGGTAATTAGTTCCTAAACATGTACCTTCGGGTTTGTGTGACTGGAACTGAATACCGCACTGAGATAATTTTTATAATTATCTCACTCTTCCACTTTGTGGGTTCCAGGTTCTAGGCCGAGCGGGGATCGAGCTGCAGAGTAGGCCAATATAATATTCTAAGTAGGTGCATGAAGTGTGGGACTTCTAACATTTTGTTTAGCTGACTTGTAATTTTTGGATTCAAGTATTTGTTAAGTGCCAACAAGAACAGCTCCCTTTAATATAATTGTCTTGAGGAACTATACTTGTGTTTATTTTGGATTTGTAATCTGACTTAATGTTAGTGAGAACAAGTCTAATTTGTCCACTTTAAATGGATGTGTTAAATGTTGTCATGTTAGAATTGTGATACTTCATGCTGCCTCTTGAATTGTATGTGTGTTTCTTGTAAGCCTTGCGAGCACTCAAGGTGAGTGAGGCTCGCGGCAGCTGCGGGCACTCGGCGGTCGAGGTCGCGGGGTGTCACAGAAATCGATCTGTGTCGTTTCATAAACGAAACGGTTAACGGAATGAATTTTTATTTCGTGTTTCTAAACGAAACGCAAACGGTTTCGTGTTGTTCCGTGCTATTTTGGCACGTTTGACAGGTCTATACATGGGAATGCTAAATAATTAATTTTCTTGGAAATTGATCCATTTTCTAATTCCTCGAAAAAAAAAACACAACCAGCATTCTTACAAGAGAATTATAGTGAATTAAGATAGTGTACATACCATTGATATATTTGTGTATGTCAAAAATAGTCCCGTTTAATATCCTTTATTTCTAATTGGTGCTTGCCTATTACTACGTACAGTCTGTAATTCATTGGTGCCACCATTACTATTTTGTAAACATATTTCAATTATGAAAACAATTCATTACCACAAAGCTAATCCCTAACATTAGTAGCGGTTGGTTGACCTTTCACTAATATCTAACTTTGCTAATAGTTAATTAATTTTATTTCTTGTCTAATTAATAGGTTAAATGTTTTTACGTAAAGCATGCATATGGCTCACAACTTTCAAACATAACCAACCGATGATGGTAGCTAGGCGCTGGTTGTTTTCATATTTCTATAATCTAATGTGATAGGCGATTGCTTCTGGTGAAATGACGAATAGTTGGCATTGAGAAAACTAGGGACATGTTTGGTAGAGCGCGAATAAGCGCTATTCATGAATTGGTTATTTATGACCCCACCCAAACAAGCAACAAAATTTACGAATAGGCTATTCGCTCTCCTATTCTAATTCGAAGAAAAAGTTGGAATTTGGACGAATAAGGAGAGATGTCTGGGGAGAGAGGAGAGAGGTAATAATAAAAAAATGTTTAAAGACTTTTCCAAAAAGAGAGAAACAGTAAGTTTGACCATGAAAAAGTTTTGTACGGTTAGGACTTTTCGTCTTTTTCAAATAGAGAAGTAATTATTATATTCTTTTCATTATTATTATATTATTTTTTCTCTATTCTTATTCACAACACACCATCCAAACAACACCGCCTTATTCATGAATAGACTATTCTATCTAATTCTTATTCATAATTTTTATTCACGAATAGACTATTCATTCTTATTCACTCCACTTCCAAACACACCCATATATCCTCAATGTCTGATCTGATGAACAGTGCGCGTCAGTATTTCTTATATTATTCATGTGCAAGTTATTTGTGTTGTGGGTTGTATTGTTAAGTCTTTATGGGTTGTTGTATGGAGTTGTGCAGGAGTTCCGCTGCGGAATGTCCATGCTGTGGTAGGCTTTTTTTTTTTTTATTTGTTTTTGGAATTGTTAGGAATAGGTCTATTTCCGGAATAGTCTATTCTATTCCTAAATGTATCATCCAAACACAATTGTCTATTCCTGAATAGTCCAATTCTAAAAATAACACTCTTTCCAATAACACTCTTCCCAATAACACTTTTCTCAATCTTTTAATCCCAATAACACTTTTTCCAACGCTATTCCTAACTCACCATCCAAATAACATTTTCTATTTTCAAAATAGCTTTTTTCCACTCTTTCCGTAAATAGTACTTTTTCCTAAATTTATGCTATTCTTACTATATTCTTTAACTCATCCAAACGACACCTCACGCTATATTCCTTCCCACGAAGGATGCGCACATTCCATTGGAATTCCAAGCTCATAGAGATCCCATGAACTTTAATTAGTGGGAGGCTTTTTTATACTCTTTGTTTGAACTTTTATAATCTTTGTTTGAACTTTAAGTAGTTCCCTCATGCTATATTCCTTCCCATGATATAAAATTAATTGTTGGTATAGTTACCAAAAGAGAAATAATAATAGCAACAAGTTTGAGTCCCCCTCAAGCTTTTGGTAAATTATGCTTGGTGAGATCTGTTGGCAATATTGCTTTGTATCGTGCACTGTCTGGTGTGCTGCCTCTTTTGGTTTCCATATGTGTTTGGTGGTCTGTATCCAAGAAATTAAAGTTCTTTTTGAGGGTGCATTTCTACACTAACGCTATGATAAAATTTTTTATCTTTTAAAGCTGGTTTTGTTTAACCATCTTCAATGTATTCTGAATTTCTGATTGTATAGATGGGGTCCCAGATATAGCCTTGATACGGTTGGTTATTTTTTTCTTTGGTAATTAATACAGTTTACAGTAATTATCTTTCTTTTAGATCCTGGAGACTATTTACTTTAAAAATCAAGACATCGACAAAAACTTCATCTAAAACAAAACAAATCAGCATAAAGAATGAAGGAAAGTTTAGAAAAAGATTGTGTGTCCCGGCGGAGCCGTAACGGAAGAGTCTACTTGGGCGATAAAAATAAATTGTTTGTTTTAATATGGTGAAATGACGAATAGTTTTCATATTCAGATGACCGTTTGTTTTAATATAGTGAAATTAAATTGTAGCTGGCTGGCTTGGATATAAAGCATTGCCATACAGTTGACTTCCATGTTATGAGATTTGAAGTTGACAATTTCACATGCAATTACTAATTATATGGTAATTAATGCTGTGATAACTAATTATATTAGTTTGCCTATATTCGAAGTCATTATTATTGGGCTGCCAAAATATCAATCACAAAGAACACATGAGACTCCCACAATCATCCCTACTTTTTTTATTTCATGAAAAATAGTTTTATACAGAGCTTTTTCTTCTACACTTACACGCATATAAATAACATAATTATCTAGCTATACTTTTCATGCAAGCTATATCTTCTTGTCTCTCTTAATTACTTTCTAATTGTACAAGATTCAATAATATTATGAATAAGAAAACACAGTAATCAACAAATATTGCTATAGCTATCTTCCCTTGCTCCTCCTTATGAATCTTCTATATCTGACGCCAACAGGGCTACATTAAAGCATAATGAACTAACTAAGTAGCAGGGTGGCACCTCCATTTGTGATAATTACTTATTCTTTTGTTGCTGGGGTAGTGGGGTGGACCGGGTGGTTGCCCAAATTGAGTATATTAGGTCATGAGATTTTGTGTCCAAACAGAGGATCTCATAGAATAGTTTTCTACTATTATAGTTCTTATGTTCTCACTGTAATAGGTTTATGGCCTCTTGTAATAAACTTTTCTTTTTATCTTTTTATTATTTAGTCAAGAAATAATTCGGCTCCTTCCATTTTTGACATTCCATTCAAACTATTTATATATGAAAAAAGGTTCTGGTGATGGTGACACAATGTTTTATTTGGGTGAGCAATATGTGAACAGTTCTACACTCTCAGATGTTACCTTCCTAGTTGAAGGTTTGTTTTGAATGTTTATTTATTCTACTCTTCTGTCATTCTGAATTCAGATGTGCTGTAATCTTATAACCAGATCTTTATTCTATTGTTTTCCTTTTCAAGAGTTTAAATTACTGATTGATTTATTCTCATCAAAATTTAGGCAAATGGTTTTATGCACATCGGATTGCTCTCCTTGCTTCTTCTGATGCATTTCGTGCAATATTTCATGGTTTTATGCACAATGTTCTTTTGAAAACTTCTGAAGATTATACCAACTTGGTGTTACTCACTACTAGAATTTCGCTTTTCTGTGTCAGAGCACCAACGTATCTGTGTCACTAAATTAAGCAGCGACGTTGAAAGGTAAAAGCGGGCGAGATAACTTTTAATAGGCGTCGGTAGACCGACATATGTTAGCTAGGACGCAGAAATATTCCAAATAGAGACGCGATTATTTTGTGTGTAGGGACGACAATAACATGAATTTATTTCGCGTCGGTAGACCGACACACATCAAGAGAGACGTATTTTACTTGGGACGCCTATTCTTTTCCAGACACAGACGGTAATTTTTTTGTTACAGGCGCGCGTAATAAAAAATTAATTAGAGTCGCTAGTTGACACATATCAACAGGAACGCGATAAATAAATTACTGAATTGTTTAAATTAAAGACTTGGTAATCTAACGTGTCAGTATACTGACGCATATAGATATTACTTCGTTTTCTGCTCTGTACCAATTTCAATACCTTCCATTCACATCATATATAAACCCAATACCCGAATTCACAGCATACATAAGCCCAATATCCCAATTCACAGTATACATAAAGCAATACCGAAATATCCATTAACAAGTAAGCCACAAATACATTCATTTGGAGAGAATTGTTAATATAACATCCATCAATAAAAAAAAAAATGCAACATAAATACAAAATGCAGCAGCGTTACATCCATCAAGTTCCTTCTACACCACATTTTCCGAAGTGTAAGAGTGAGTCATCACCTGGTAGACAAAATCAAAATGCATGAAGTGTTACATAGGAACCAAAAAATAATTTATTGTTTCGAAGTAACATAATATCATAATTGTCTCAAGAGTTGGAAAAGTATAAAATGCACAAAAGTAAACAAATGATGCAAGGACTGCCATGTTTGTCGATAGTATTCTAAAGTATTTCAAATGGAACTACAATAACTAGATAGATATATACCAGTCATCTTCAATGTCATCTAAATTTGTAGCAAGAGTGTCATCTTCATATTCCTCACTTGCAATTGACATGTCATGATCATCTAGTTGTGATGATTCATGGTTTGAGTTGGAGAGTTCAGCAGGGTCGACTGGGTCCTCAACACCTGTTTGAGCCAAAATATCGAGCACGTCCATCCCTTCGTCGAACGAACCATCGAACTGATTAGTTGAGTCTTCTTGGAAAAAATCATCTTCTTCAGTTGGATTGCTATCGCCAGAAGGAAACTGTCGCTTTCTATTGCACTTGTACACAACCCACCAGTCACTTCTCTTCTTCGATGGATACGAAAGATAATAAACTTGCAATGCTTGGGCTGCTAATCCGAATGGTTCATCAGGCAAGAGCTTAGATTTGTGTTTGACTTCGACCAATCCATGTTTTTTGTCTATCTTGACACCATTTGTTATATCAAACCAATGACACTTGAATAAGACAACTTTATTGTCAAATCCGCTATACTTGAGTTCAACAATATCCTCTAAAATTCCATAATAATCAAGTTCTCCCCTACCATCCGACTCTCCCTTGATGCATACCCCGGTATTATTTCTTGATTTAGTTTTCCCATGAGTTTTAGTATGGAAAACAAACCCGTTAACTTCATATGCCCCATAGGAATGGTATTCTCGACTTGGTTCAAGACATAGACTTTTAATGCCAGGATTAGGATCAGGCTCGTCCAAAACGGTCCTTCTCAACCATGCAGGAAAATCCTTATCTACAATCTTTTGTAGAATGCTATCATTTGCCGGTTGTCTCGTCCTTTTGATTTGCTCAGTATATCTCCTACGAAATATTAGAAGAAATTAATGTTAGCTTTAAGTATCAAGTATCTTAATTTGTACTAGAGAGTAAGATATATGAATATTGAGTTAAAATTTGAATTATACTCTAGATAAGGCTTTATCTCAGGGCAATTGTAGAGGACGTAGAGTTTTGCCTTGTTAAATTCCTGGAGGTTCAATGTCTTCTTATCACCTCGAGTAAGAGCACGCCCTGGATAGCTGAAGACGGACAATCGATCTTCCATAAGGCTATCGACATCCATAGGGCAATCGGCATTTCCAGTTTCGACATTCACAACTCTTGAGCCGGAATCATAGGCAAAGTATGACTTGCAATAATCAGATACCTCCTGTGTAAGGTAGGATTCGGCAATTGACCCCTCCAGATACGCCTACAGATAAAGAGTATATTTGAAAAGTGTCAATAAAGACGAGAGCTAATCGATTATATGTGATTCAATACATACTAATACAAAAATCTTAAAATGTGACAGAGCATACCTTTCGACTGGATACATCCACCGACAATTCGCAGGGCCGCCCACTCTAGCCTCGTAGGGAACATGAAGGAGGAGATGCTCCATACTGTCAAAAAATGCTGGTGGAAGAAACCTTTCAAGCTTGCACAATATAACAACTGCTTCTTGTTCTAACTGTTTGAGGCGTACCGGGTCCAACTCTCTTGCACAAACCTCCTTGCAGAAATTGGATAAATCTGTGAAAGCCTCCCACATAGGATCCGGTATGTAGCCACGAAGTGCAACCGGGAGTATGCGCTCGACCAAGATGTGCATGTCATGACTTTTCAGCCCATTGAAAGTGCAAGTGGTGAGGTTCACACATTTTGACAAGTTAGATGCATATCCATATGGGAACTTTACATCTTCTTTCAGCCACTTGAGAATCTCTAGCTTTTCTTTACGATCCAAAGCAAATTTCGCCCTTGGTTTTTTGCTGTCTCCTTCGGTGAGATGTAGCTCGGGGCGATCACAGATCAATTCCAAGTCTTTACGGGCATTTGCATTATCCTTTGTTTTATTTGGAACATCCCACACGGTGTATACGACATTTCCACCAACATTATTCTCCCAATGCATCAAATCAATGTTGTGTCTTATCATATTATCCTGCCAATACTCTAATTGCCAGAAGATAGATTTCTTGGTCCAATTATGATATTCCCCGTACCCTGGAAATTGATTCAAAGGCGTATCCTTTCCCAATTTGAAATCTGGAAGCGCTTCCACCACCCTTCGTACATCCGACCCATCAAGAAGAAGCTGTGGAATTGGATCTCGCACAGCTCTACCTTTAATGAATTTTTTCTTGTCACCTCTAAATTGATGGTTCTCGGGCAAAAACTTCCTATGACTGTCGAACCAGGAATTTTTACCACCCTTCTGTAGCCGAAATGCCTTAGTTTTTCCCATACAACACGGGCATGCTAGTGCACCAGCAGTCATCCACCCAGACAGCACCGAATACGCCGGAAAATCATTGACCGTCCATGACAGAGCCGCCTTCATTCTGAAATTCTCCTTCAAGGAGACATCGTACGTGTCAATTCCGACTGACCACAATTCTTTCAATTCATCAATCAATGGCTCAAGAAATACATCTATGTCTCGACCCGGGTGATCCGGTCCAGGTATCACGAGGGTTAAGAACATATTCTCTCGCTTCATGACTGTATCAGGCGGGAGATTCAAAGGATAACAAACCACTGGCCAACAAGTGTAATGGGGTCCACCTATGTTGAACGGAGCAAAACCATCGGTTGCCAGTCCCAAACGAACATTACGGGCCTCCAAAGCAAACTCAGGATGGACCTCGTCAAACCTTTTCCAAGCCTCCGCATCTGAAGGATGGTACATAATTCCAGGTTTCTCCCTAACACCTTCTTTGTGCCACCGCATCTTCTTTGCAGTTGCACGGGTCATGTATAACCTTTGCAGTCTCGGAGTGATAGGTAGATAACGCAAGACCTTCTGCGCAACTGGCTTACTGTTCTCCCTGGTTGGTTGTTTGTAGCGTGGCTCACCACATATATCACACTTGTCCTTCAACTTATCCTCCGGCTTGTAGTAGAGCATGCAATTTCTTGGGCATGCAATTACTTGCTTTTGCAGCAAGTAACTGGGTAACGGCAGAGAGCACAGAATTCTGGTCGCATTTAATAGTAGATTCACCTCTGAACTCTATTTCCCACAATGGAGACTCCAATGCATCGAGCATATTGAAGAAATCCTTTGCCGCTGCATTAGGTTGTTCAGGATCATCCCTTCTTTCCCAATCAAATTCAGGGCCCGCAGCATTAAACACCATCTCCTCCATTAGAGTGTCATTAGAATTATGATCATCATTTGGATCATCCTCTCCATGTTCGTACCACCGCTCATAATTAGGCATAAAACCCTTGTTGTACAAATGGTGGCTGACAATGTTGCGGGCATAACTCTCGCGATTTTTGCACTTTATGCAGGGACAAGGTATGCGGGCTGGTTTACTGCGGAATGCAAACTGAAGAAAACGCTTCACTCCTAACATGAAATCTAAATTGGCCTCGTTGCCATCAAGAACTCTACGGTACATCCAACTGCGATCCTCGGCCATGTTCTGAATGTAGTGACACATTAAATTAGTTCTGGTTGTTTTGCATAACTTTAATGAACACAAGGATCAACACAAAGCATACCAAAGAGACATGGACATGATCAAAAATTAAGACAGACATTAAACATTTATTTTGATATTAAGATAAAAGTTGCAGCAATTACAGTTCTCCATCATTACAAACTAACAAGGAATCCCAATTGGTTCAGTATCAAGGACAAGGGTACAGTCAATTCATGTTTTTGCAAATTTGGGAAAAAGTAACTAAATAACTTTGCAATTAATTCATGTTTTTGCCTTCTGATGGTTAATCTAAGAGTATAACGGAAAATTAATAGTAACCTTGCATATTCTTAACCAACTACTACTATTGAAAACAAATATTATTACAATCTAAGTATAAAGGAAGATTAATTTGTAACAACAGATTAAAAACATTTCTAAGAAATATTTGCTATATATGCAATTCTCACCCAAATCCATCTATTTCCACCAACTGATCTCCAAATCTAAGGAAAATTAAATTAAAAAATTGTACTGACTAAATCAATTAGCGGAACCTTGGTGAATAAAATAAAGGTACCTTGGTTGAGAGGTTGCGCAAGAGAAAGCAGTCTCTCAGAACCAATTGCGAGAAAGAAGGAAGAAAAAAGAATGGAGAAATTGATTATGTCAGAGGAATAGAAGGAAAGAAATAATGTTGGAAATTCGGTATGTATATTTGGTGTGGTAAGATTAAATTCCTGCCACATTTAATAACTTCCTTTTCTGTTAATTAGGCATAGTACGGCATATGAATTTGGCATTTCCTATTTAAACTTTCTTTTTTTTTTGTACGACATCTAGAGGCACTCCTCTCAGCGATGGATATATTAAATTTAGCCTATTTTTTAAGTTAGCCTTTATCTTCCATGTTAACAGAAATAGGCATTGAAGATAATATTCTGTTAATAGAAATAGACATAACATTTATATATTTCTCAAAGGTAAGGAAATCATACTAGTAAACGCTGTTCAATAATAGTAACACATGAATTTCCACATAGAAGGAATGTTATCGGAATTCTAAAGCAATTAATTACCATAGTAAGGTTATAGTACCAGTTTAAGACAACACTAATTAATCCAACATTATGAACTGTAAATACTCATGAACCAAAGGCCATTTTAACCAAAATAAAACACCAATTAAACTTCAGTAACCAAATGCCATTTAAAATACAACCAGGCACTCCCCTCAATAAAACAACAGTTTGCGTCTTCAAATTCCCTACTTGTCCCGTTCAGCTAACAATTTCGCAATTATGGCATCTCGTTTAGCAAGTTCTGCATCATGTTGCTTATCCCGCTCTGCAAGTACCTTCTCCAACTCGCCTACGGTTACAAACCGACCTTCTTGAGAACCACTACCTGCTTCAGAAGCACTCGCAGCAGTGCTTTTGGTGGCGCAGGTATTAGTGGATTCAATGAAATCAATGGGAGACTCCTGTGTGATTGATCGATAACCAAACCCGAAGACCCCCTGCCTGGGTTTGATACCAGAAGCTCCCTCCCATAATAGCTCATCCTTTGTGCCCTCCATCTCTGGTAGAGACTTCAAGTAGCTATAGATCTCCTGTAATTGCAACCAACAAAATGATTTTTATAGTTACCAAAATAGAAACTCTTGTGATTTTTAATTTTTTATTCTGGAAACTCTTGTGATTTACAGCTAGTATGAACAACTTCCATTACTGTCTTAATTTGAAAATGAACTCTTTACAGAACTCTTTACCGCCGTATCAGCTATCGTGGCATTCACATAGACAGAAGTACCATCAGGCATGACCTTCTTATGCATTTTGTCAAACACATCTTTCGAGGTTACACCATCTGGATTTTCCTTCTTCTGTCATATATTTAAAGAAACAAGTCAGACAAGCCAATAGTGAATTTAATTTTCTCATGTAATTTTCTATGATAAACAACTTGAGTACATGAGTAGAGAAGATAAACTAACCAATAGTTCCTCCACTTGGTATGCAGAACGAGATCCTGCCACATGGTGGGCTACACCACCGTCTTTAGCTTTGTTGGAAGTGTTAGTTTCTTTTAGCCCCTGCCAACCCTCTTTCTCATACAGATCACATAAAACTTCCCACACCCACACTTTCTTCTTACACCACTGAGGAGGATGGGCTTTCCATAATGAGGGCATTTCGCCAACCTCCTTGGTAAGTTTTTCCCGTAGGCGAACCAGGGAATTCCTATAAACATCGTAAGCAATTTTTTCAAAAACGTCGATGCATCGGCGACGTCTCTGACCTGGTTCCCATCTATATACTTTCAAGAACTTTTTCAATATAATCATCCCATCTTTAGTTGGGAAACTGTTATAGGAGCGGGTTGGGATTGATACGTGCTTGAATAAAAGCATTCGTATGGTAGCATGAATTTTATGGCATCTGGGGGTGGCTTCAAACTCCCCATCACCAACTACCTTCAGAGTAGGTCGGTGCTCGCGAGGTGCAGCATTCCTATGAGTGCTCGGACCTCGACACTTCTTATTTTTTTCCCCTTCACATCCCCAGCAACCTCTCTCTTTCTTTTTCTAAGCTGGTCGAGAGTTATGTCATCCTCAGAATCAGTGCTTTCCTGACCCTCATCGCCATCATCATCCTCCTCATTCTCTCCTACAACATCATTTGGGAAGCTCATGCTGAGTTTATGCTCAAGCCGAACCCTCTTCTGTCCATCATCCCAGTTTAGTATCGCTTGACGTAATTCATCCTCTACCTCGCCATTAGGATTCAACGGCGCAGGAGAATCGGGTTGCTCTTCTGGTTGTGGATGGCTTCCAGGTGGCGTCAGCGGCACAGCAGAGGGGCCGGGCTGAGGCTCGGGTTGCTCTTCTGGCTGTGCATGCCCTCCAGGTGGCGTCAGCGGCACAGGAGAGGGGCCGGGCTGAGGCTCGGGTTGCTCTTCTGGCTGTGGATGCCCTCCAGGTGGCGTCAGCGGCACAGGAGAGGGGCCGAGCTGAGGCTCGGGTTGCTCTTCTGGCTGTGCATGCCCTCCAGGTGGCGTCAGCGGCCCAGGAGAGGGGCCGGGCTGAGGCTCGGGTTGCTCTTCTGGCTGTGCATGCCCTCCAGGTGGCGTCAGCGGCCCAGGAGAGGGGCCGGGCTGAGGCTCGGGTTGCTCTTCTAGCATTCTCCTGGTTGTTGAACGTGTTTGTACCCTTCTCGTGCCGGGCTCGGGTATCCTTCTTATCTGCTGCCTGGATCTTTTTATGAACCTGTGGTCCAATGTCGCCTTCATGGCTTCCTCCTTTGTTCGAACCATTTAAAGCTGTCGTAGGTTTAAAAAGAACAAGTAAAGTTAAACCATCTATAATTTAACAGTGAGCACAAATTATAAATGCACAGTTCAGTTTCATAGAGTTAATTTAACATAACCCACTGCCCCCTAAACCCTAAACCCTAAACCACTGCCCTAAACAGTTCAGTTTACTTTATTCTAGCCACTGCCCCCTAAACACTAAACCCTAAACAGTTTAGTTCAGTTTATTCTACCCATTCTCTTGCCGATAACAAAAGCTCAAGCTCCAGGTACAAATATCGATCATATTTACCGAATAATCTACATTTTGTCCTATAAGATATGCACTTTGTTGTACAACTTTTCAGTAAATCTACAATTTCATAAAAATATAAGAAAACACTATCCTTATCCATGTATATTACATCTAATGCCACTGTCAGTGAGTAATCACATGCCTGTTATTCACACATTTACATAAACAGTACATCAAATCCATACAGTTGGTGCTCTGCTAATTAATCATGATATTACAACTTTAGTTTTTGTGAATATTGATTGTGGTGGCACTAGTGCACACACTGATGACATCGGTCTCCAATGGACTCCTGATAGCAACTACCCATTTGGACAACGTGCCAATACTTCATTTCTAAACAATTTACTCTTGATATTGCAGAGTAAAGGTACATGCCAGGCAGAGAGGCAAAGAGAGAGGGATAGTCAGAATGATGCTCTATCCTCCTTTTCTCTGCAATCATCAATTAACACAGAAAATTGAAGTTAAAAAAATGTAAATTGAAATTTCTTTCAAAGCTCACTTAATATTAATTAGTCTACTTTAACAGAATAATAATAGCTCGACAATGCAATTTCATCACTAGAGCATCACATAAAATTGAATTAAAAAAATGGTCCAATTTTGCAGAATAATAACTACTGGACAATGCAATTTCCTCACTAGAGCATCACATAAACCTATATTTTGGTGCCAATTTAGTACCAATTTAGTACTTTAAGAGAGGCCTGTTTTCATATAATAGGCTATGTCAGTGAAGTACCTCAATAAAAATTACAAGCAATGTTTCCAAATATCTGACATAGTTTTTAGATCTATAAAATTCAAATGGAAACACATGGAATAAGTCCTCAAATTACAACTATAATCCGACAATCCTACACAGGAACTAAAGAGAGAGCTAGTCTTATCAATCCACGCTCTAAAAACCGTCTCTGACCAGATACAAACAAATACAACCAAAATCGATCGTAGATTCAGCTAGGAGTGCTTCAAATTTCGAATGTGAACAAACAATATCTGACCTGTTTATCGAGCTAGGTTTGTCGCCTCCACAGAAAGATCTCAATCGACAGAGGGTTTATCGCCAGATAGGGTTGTACCTTCGATCGACAGAGAGAGAGCTAGGTTTATCGCCGGAGAGAGCTAGGGTTGTACCTTCAATCGACAGAGAGATCTAGGTTTATCGCAAGAGAGAGAGAGAGAACTCACGAGATGTCGCCAGAGAGAGATGTATTATATTTTAAAACATGTATTATATTTGCAAACTTCCAATCTTAGTTATCTATAAACTTAGACAGTTTATACAAAGTTTAGAACATGTATTATATTTGCTCAGGCTCAGGTTTCTCTGTCCGGTTTTGAAGGGAACGTTAGTCCCACAATAGGAAACTAATTTCCGGATAGAGGGTATATAAGTAGCGCTGGATACGGCTGTTGCAGGAAAGTAATTTGAGAAGGGAGGGAAGAGGTCAGTGGCGTTGTTAAGGGATTTCTAGACAGAGAGACAAAAGGTCCCACCTGAGAGGGGTGTTGGACCTTTTTATTTTGTCTCTATATCTATGTACAAATAATATTACCTTATTATATCATGATATAATAATGTTTATAATTTTATTATATCTCTATCTCTATCTCGTCAAATAATTTTTTTAAATAATGTTTATAATTTTTCATGCATGTGCATTTTTATATCACATTTCGACCATATAATTTTATGATCATGCTATTGGTCAAATTATATAAAAAATTGTATGACCTTAGTTACTCACATGCAAGTCATAAAAAATTGTATGACCTTAGTTACTCACATGCAAGTCATAAAATTAGTTTTGGTATGTTCATGTGCATTTATATTTTGGACCTTTTTATTTTGTCTCTATATCTATGTACAAATAATATTACCTTATTATATCATGATATAATAATGTTTATAATTTTATTATATCTCTATCTCGTCAAATAATTTTTTTAAATAATGTTTATAATTTTTCATGCATGTGCATTTTTATATCACACTTCGACCATATAATTTTATGATCATGCTATTAGTTACTCACATGCAAGTAATAAAATTAATTTTGGTATGTTCATGTGCATTTTTATATCATATTTGAACCAATTTAAATTATGATCATGCTATTGGTCAAAATATACCAATTAAGTTTATGACCTTAGTTACTCACTTGCAAGCCATATATATTTTTTTGGTATGTCCATGTGCATTTTTTTATAAAAAAAAATGCTATTATATATTTTGTAATTATATCATAAAATTTAATCATTACTATAACAAACACTAAAGTGGTTCGGATCGACCATTCTCATATTGATCAAACTGATTCGGATTTACCATTTTGCATTGTTATGCCATGTTACATAACATAAATTTATATTATTAACCATAGTACAACTTTTTGTTTAAATTATTGCTATATACAACATTCATATATTATTTCAAATGTACATGTAAATTGCAATATTTTAAAATGACAAGTTAATTTTATTTGTAATGTTAAAGTTTCAACAACATGCAAGTTCAATCAATATAAAACTCATTTGCAAGTCATATAATTCCTGCTAAGTCTAAATATATATAATAAATTATGTTATTTTATTGTTAAATACAAGTAAATGTGATACACAATTTTTACTACAAAAATATAACTCATATAACTCATATATACGATTAAAAAATTGATCATTTCATATAAACATACGAATACAAAAATATACTCATATATGTGATTAACGACATTTTATAATCATAAGTTAAATTTATATTCGAAGTATTATGAACATATTTATGTATATCAAGTGCCAGCACTTTTCTTGTATTCTAACTAGATTTTTATTTTGAAATACAAGTAATAAGAAATTAAGACAGCATGATCGCAAAATTTTATTATAAAATTAAAAAATTCTAAAGTCGTATGTTGTTTAACTGTCTTTATTATAAATTAAGAATGTTAAATTAATATATGATTTGAATTCAATCAACAGAATATTATTCTAAATCTCAATTCGTTCTCTACATTAGATATCTACAATACACTGGTTTATGGTCGTCGGATCTTTAATCAATAGTGGATGCTGCTTCACTGTATTTTAGTTGCAATAGAAGAATTGCAGTGATCGCAAATCATTTGCTGTCATCTTCCCCAAATATCGCCGAATTGGGAATGATCTCTCCGTCAAAATTTCTTTCCTCCGCAACTTCAGATCTTAGCAAATTTCTTTCACACCTTTTCAATTAAGCAGACATTAGGTCTGAAAATTGCTTGCACACCTTTTCGATTAGGCGCTAAAATCCCTTCTGAAATCGTGAGAAATTTCCCCCCAAAATTTTTACTAGGCGCTAAAAATCTCAAATTACAGTTATGAGCGATTCTATTTGCTCCTTATATAAACAACCCACTAAATCTCCTCCTGCAGCTTTCTTCTCAAGTCAACTACAAAAAAAAAAACAAATCGGTAATCTATTTTCTCTCCTCTCTTTTTCTGCGTTTATTACTTCCTTCATTTTTTTTTATAAATTTCTGTTTCTAACTTAATTTTTTTTCTTTTCACCTTTTTTTGCATTTAGGTTAATCGTTGGATTTTATTGGAGGTACGGTTTGTAATCTTAACCTTTTTTATGCATTTAATCGTTAATTTTGTCACATGAAGCAAAGCTGGTTGGTGTTTTTATCTTGCCCATCCAGTATACATGTTGTCATTTTAAGGTCATAGTTTAAATTATGCACAGTTCAATTTCAAGTGATTTGTTGTCTGGTGATAATTAGATGATAATCAGAGATAAGAATTTATGGCCTGTTTACCCCTGTCATAGTATGTAACCAATCAATAGATGATAATCAGAGATAAGAATTTATGGCCTGTTTACCCCTGTCATAGTACGTAACCAATCAAAACTGTTTAGCCTGTTATTGTGCCTTAGCAAATTAAAACTGCTCTTTGTTTAGCTATTAGTCTAACTTCTCTTATTTTCTTGTTGCAGGTTCAATTAGAGGAAGTGTAAGGTTTCATTTACTTTTCTATTCTCCCTATTTCTTTACTCTATGATATCTGTATGGCAATAATCACCAACATAACTTCTGTGACAACAAATCCATAAAGTCCATGCAACTTGTTATTTCTTTCAAAAATTCTTTTAGTAAAGTTGTTTGAAACTAAATTGACAATTGACAATTGCCATTTTCCATCCTTAACACTCATCTGATTCTTCCAGGTTGCTGCAGTACAAGTATTCAGGGTCATTTTTACTCTAAACCCTACTAATTCAGGTTCATTTTTAAACAATCATGAGTTGTTAACTGTTCTTTGATTTTTGCTTTGGTTTATATTGATTGTACTTTTGGTTGGATGCATTAAAAAACCAGCGATTGTTTTTACTAATATTTTAAACATAAGTGGATTACTGCAGTTTTTAAATACAAATAGTCTTGTGTGTATTTGTGCTAGCACTGCGATGGATAGTTTCTGGGTTTGGTTTTTTGAGCATAGAGCAGTAATCCTTCTTTTTAAATGATACTTCTTTAGTTTGTGATAGTTCTGTTTTTGTCAAACCTGTACTGCTTTATCTTAATAGGCTTAAATGCACTGGTACCAAAGTGCCTCCCTGTGCAATTGGCATTGTCAGATTAGTGCAATATGCATTGATTTTGGATAGACTTAATGCACTGGATAGACTTAACTCTTTGATTGATACACATACATTAAATATTATCTTTATTTCTTGCTGGAAGAAATCTGATTTAATTTTTGTTCACAAATAACAGATTGAGCCATAATGTTGACCAAATCAGCCTTGAAGAGGAGTCGGTCCACCAAGTATGCAAAGCAAAATCAAACTGCGGGGGTCGATGTCGGGGAGGAAGCCAATAGGGCAGTCAAACGTCGAGGGAGGGGAAGCAGCGCTAGGCGGGAGCCAACTAGCGTTGTTACCGATCGACCCCTGGTTTGGCCGGTTGGAAACAGGGAGTTTGACTCCGATCCAGAATGCAGCAAGATCCCAACCACAATTTGCAAGCTTGCGCTTGAGAACTTCAACGGTCCATGGAACAGCTTTCATGAATTCACTGCTGAAGCAAAATCTTTGGTTCTGGAACAATTTTTGGTAAGTTCTTATGCCACATCTTGAGTTCTTTCCTCTTGTTTCAACTTGAAATTACTTAGTGTCATCACTTCTATGTACTGTTTCAAACTGTATTGTGCAGGATTGCTATATGTAGAGGAACAAAGATAAGGAAGAAAGTCCTGAAAAGTGCCGAGAGGTTCTTGAAAGAATTGCTGCAAAAGGGTTCAAAGAAGAGCTCCGTCGGTGCCGAAAGAAATGCGTGCAAGATTTTGGCTTGGACATTGAAAAGTGGAAGACGAATGTCCCTGCGTGGTGCCGAAATGCTGAACACTGGACACCTTTGTGCGATCTCTGGTTTACAGAAGCATGGCAGAAGCTTTCCGACCAAGCAAGACAAAACCGTTGCAACTCCGGACAAGTGGCGAAACATTCTGCAGGAAGTAGGAGCATTCGTAAACATGCAAAACATTGGGTATGCCTTTTAAAACATTATTATAGTTCATTGTCCAGTTCTAAATACTAATATTGACCAAATCTAACATAAAGTGAATTCCACTGTAGAAAAAAATTAATAAAACAGATGAGGAACCAGAGTATGCAGACTTGTACATTCTCACGCATGTAAGCAAGGAGCAAAAGACCATTTTGTTTGGCAGCGATGAGTCCCAGGTGCAGGAAGCGTTGGAAAATTTGACATTTTTTGATGACAAGCAACGAGAAATTTTTGTAAGAAATATTTTTTAACTCAAACTTTTGATTAAGTATAGATATAGAATACATAGTCAGTTTGATGATTAAAAGGCTGGATTTGCTATTTTGATGATTCTGTTTGAAAGCCTTGTGTTCACAATAGCTTGATGATTATTCTCCTGCATCATTAAAAAGTTTGTTGTCATTCTGTTTTTTTTTTTTCTACTTCTGATGGCATTTAAAGTTAGCACCTAATTAGAAGTGTTGTTCAGCTTGATTTTATAATTCGTTAAACATTTACATAGGATCGAGTAATGGAGTTGGAGCAGAATCCAGAGTATAAAGACAAACCTAAGGCGACATTG
This sequence comes from Rhynchospora tenuis, assembly GCA_027725995.1. Lineage (NCBI taxonomy): Eukaryota > Viridiplantae > Streptophyta > Magnoliopsida > Poales > Cyperaceae > Rhynchospora > Rhynchospora tenuis. The sequence goes on along the minus strand of CM050888.1, from coordinate 45,232,127 downwards.
TGGACGATTGCAAATCGTGAAGCAAACCGTGGCAAAAATTATGGATTTGGGAGTTTGTTCGACAATCTTGAGAAGCCAACAACAATAACACGAGCCAGACCTTCCAACTATTCATCCCTTGGTGCTATCTCTACATCGACAGTGTACACCAAAGAAGAGGTCGAGAATTTGCTTGCCAAAGAGCGTGAAGAGCGTGCCAAAGAGCGTGCAGACCAAGAGAGGAAGGAGGCCGATCGTGATACAACAATCCAATTTTTGTTTAGTCAAATTGCGCAACTGAGTCAAACCATGCCAATGCCCAACATGCCAACCAACCTTATGGTAAGTTCAACTAACTTTACAGCATTGTTTTTTTAGTCTTTCGGTATTTTGATTTTTTAAAAAATTGCTTCCATAATGTCTTTTGGTACATTGTATGGATCACTAACTGAATTTTTTTATTTCAGCAACTCAGAAAATTGGCAATACCACCTATGGGCAACAACACTTCACAAGGACCGACGCATAAAGAGCCTTTAATCGCAGCATCAACAAGCATTGGAATGGGAGAAATGACGGATTTACTTACCAATCCTTCGTACGAGCAAGCTCCGCTTCAATTTTAACTAGAAAGACTATTAGTCGTGCCTTGTTGGTTCTGGCATCTATAGTATTTGGTTTAGAATGATTTAAAACTTTATGTTATTTTATTTTGAATACTGGTTTGTTTAAAACATTGTTTCTAAATGTATGATGAATGTTGTTTTTTGAGTGGAATGACATTTTGGATTTGTGTGCTATTTTGTCAAATTTATGTGAATTAAATAATATGTTTGTCAATTGCAAATACCAGAGAACTATTAAAATCAAATTCATATGGTACTGGGCAAAATAGGTGGTACAAAATTGGTACCTGGCAAAGCTGAATAGCTGTATAAATTAAATTGATATGGATATTAACATTTGCGTCGGTATAACGACACCATAATTCTAATAAATACCCTACGTAGAAAAACGCGAATATACTGTGGGACCCGCTACAGAATATACTGTGGACCCGCTAAAGAATATACTGTGGACCCGCTAAAAATTGAATGTGGGCCCCGCTAAATTCTGACAATATATTATCTACGTCCCTAATGAAAAGGTGTCGGTATACCGACAAAGTAATCCAAAAATAGAGACGCCCTTAACTTCCGAAACACCCTTCGGATGAGAAGATGTGTGTCCGTATACCGACGGCGATAAAAACATAATTAAGGACGTAGTATGTAATTCGCGTCGCCACGACGGAGATGTTTATTATTAGCGGCTATAATATCGCCGTCTCTAGGATCGCGTCTCTAGTTGGACGCGAAGGGCCTTTTATGTCGGAATAGGGACGCCTTTTGGCGTAGCAGATAATCGGAATTCTAGTAGTGACTTGATGCTTTGGTTGAAGGTTCCTTCTCTTAAGAGCAATTTTTGCTTTAGAATGCAATGTTTTTTGGGATTGTCAGTTGCGTTAATAGAGTTTTTGGGGTCGTTTGGATCTACTGGGAATAAGCCTAACATGACCTCTAGTCTTTAGTGTAGCAGTAAAGCATTTTCTATCCCGTTTTACTTTACCCTTGTAAATATTTAATGCAGTTTGTCAGTTGCGTTGAAGATTCCTTCTCTTAAGTGCATTTTGCTTTAGAATGCAGTTTTATTTTTTAATATAATTAAAACGGTTAAAATATTTAATGTAGCAAATGATAATTAATTTAAATAAAATTTAATCTAAAATCTAAAATATAAATAAAGATGTGTGGGTGTCGGTCCCTATTTTAGTTAGTATTAGTGCGACGCACCATCAAGACTTTTGATTTTTCTCCTCCAACTTAATCTGGTCCGTTTTTTTAGATGTATGTTAATTTTTCATGTTATTTATTGTGTTGTAATGCGTGTTGCTTAGAGCTGTGTTCCATTTATGTTGCATTATTGAGATCTATTTTGATTATACTGCGTTATTTTTGTCACATAATTTATTTCAACTTCTCTCTATTAGTTGCTTCTATGCGAAATGATGGAACAACGTTTTTTATTTGTGATAGTTTAGAAACTTAAGTCAAGAAAAGTAGTTCAAATGCCTAAGCAGACTACTAATTGTTATTTTTTTCATAATGAGATAGATCGGTCTTGCTTTTTTTACTGTTGTGTCTTTTGCAATTTGAGATTTGGCATAAGTTAATTGTTAATTTTCGGATATTTGACATATATTATGTTTTTTGACAGACACTATCAACATACTTACTAATTTCTAATAATTTTTTTATATATTTTTTCATGTATGAAACACAAAAAACTTATCTAAAAATATAATTAATGAAAAACAAAGAGTTACAAATAAAGAATCAACAAGAGCAATAAAAAGTTAAAAATTTTCCATATTTATCATGCATAGTTTTATATTTTTTTTTAGGAAAATGTCCATTTATATCTTTGCAATGATAAATATTGTCTTTTAAAATGTCTTTGTTTATATTGTCTTTTATATAAAAAAAGTGTAAAATTTTCATTAATTATAAATTTGTTTAAAAACATATATATTCGTTTTCAGAATCCATATTGAATTAATTATAATTTTTAATATTATATAATACCACCTTCCCATTTCACATTGTATATTATTTATATAAGCTCACACTTTGTTTAATTTTTTGGCAATAACTGAATTGATAATTTTAAAAACAACTATATATATTTTATTTATATCTTCAAATTATTATTAACAAATATAAAAAATTATATTTACATGAAAAATTCAAATTTAAAAATATGTTAAAAATACTTTATCGAGCGAAGCTCGATGTCCAACCTTAGTTAAAATAATTAGTTAAAGGTGTGTCATAATTTAATTTATTGTACTTGATCCATTTAGTTGTCTCAGTATTTAATACTCTCTAATCTGAAAATGAAAGACATCTTTTTACTAATTTTATCATTATGAAACTTCAAGAAAAAAGAAGAGAGAACAACATCATTACCATCATCATTTCTGAGGAAAAAATTCACATAAAATCAGTACGAACTCTTCTGCCTAACTACTGACAACATCTGCTTTATTAATTAAACTTGTAAGTTCTATAACAATATATTTACGGATTCTAAAATTAGAATTCTATTTTTTTAATATGATAATTAATAATTATATCTATCAAAAACAAATACCAAAACCGACAAAAAAAAAAACAAAACTTTTTTCGTCCAAGAGATCAAAACAGAAGTAAACACGAACCATCACTTCTAGAACACCGAAAAAAAGCCAAGTCGAACTCTGCATCCAAGCTCCTTTGACTAATGACAAAAAGTTTTTTTTTTAGATAAATACTAGATAGAGACTATCTAGCAGTACAACAAAAATGAAAAATAAAAAGGTCAGTAGAACAAGTAGTAATAAAAATTGAAAAGCAAACTAACAAATAGTTGAAAGCACTTTAATTAGATCGAGTATCAGTGCTTAAAATATACGTCTCTCAAAGATTGAAGCGCCACTAACAGCATGTAAAATATATTTTCTCAAAGATTGAAGCACTACTCTAAGATAATAGTTCTAAAAAGGGCCTCCTGCATATTCTAATATGGCCTTTTGATCGTCACAGGGCTGTCAAACGTGGTACACGGTATACGGGCACGGAACAGTCCAACACAACTTGACTTTGGTCAATAAATTATTGACCAAACTAAACTATCGTCGACTATAAATATCTGAGCATATGCATATTCTCTTCTCACATTGAAGTATTCAACTGCTCAGTTTAACCCAGCTATCACCTAAAAATCCGAGCACTTTCTATCTATCCTTCTAATTTCTAAATAATGAGATCACAAGTGATGATGCCAGAGAAAGTCGTGGCATTATTATTAGCCCTAGCGTTGGTGCTAATTTTAGCATCAGCTTCCTCGCCTTTGGGCTATGTTCCCGGTCCCGGAGTTGTACCACAGAAGCAGGAATCGAAGAAGGGAACTCCATCCTCAGGGTCCTCGCAATGCTCTCACTTTGTCCCTGGAGAGATTTGCCCGCCCAGGCGCCTTTTACGGAATATCAACGTAAGTATGGCCCTGAACAAAATGACATTTTTTTTAACATGGATTTCATTTCATTTTATTAGAAAATTTTTGTCGTAATTTGATCAGAATTTCTATATTATTAGACCTCATGAAATTTTGAAAAATCAATTCTAATTAATAAAATGAAATCCAGCATAAATATTATTTTGATCAAGGCCTATATTAGTATATTGTCTTATAAAGTTTATTATACGTTTGTTAATTCCAGTGATTTTCTATATTATACTAATTAATGATTTCGTTCACTTTTTTACTTTTCATAGAAGACTCCAAGTACTTCAACGTCCACTGAAGTGAACCGTCACATATGAAGGACTCCACAAAGATCAAGAGAAGGAACAACATAATCTAGTACACGTGTGCGTGCGCGTGTGTGTGACAGAGTGAGTGTAAGTTTGTGTGAGAGAACTTTCAAAAAAAAAAAAAAAAAAAAAAATTTGTGTGAGAGAGAGAGAGATAAAGATGGGAAGAGATGACAATCATTTCTTTTTCCTTACAACTGCAGTACTTTTACAACAATGATCAAAGTATCAAATTTTAAAAATATAAATCTGTTTTTTATCGTTCAAATTATGGATCTAACTTGGATTAATTAATTTTAAAATCATTTGGTTATCGATCAAGTACCACTAATTAAGATTGAGCAGTTAATATTATTTATAAATGATCAAGGGATTTTCGAAATCATAAAAATTGTTGCACAATATATTTAAATTCATTAGAATTGTTTATTTGGTTGTCACATTACACTAGGAAAAAAAATGAAATTATGTAAGTAATAATATGAGATGATTTAAGAGGTACAGTTTTGTAGAAATAAATGCGGCAACAACTGGAAGAAACAAAAAATTTTCCTCTGCGCAATATTCCTTTACTGCCATTTCTTGGAGACTTATATATAGTTTATCCTTTATAAAATAATTAATTAACGTACTTCGATGAAGCAAGAACTTCATGAATGAATTATTTTCTTTTAATTTTGCAAAATGATTATATGCTTTCTCACGTAATAATTTGAGCAACCTTGTTGCATCACATCGCTCACTGCTCCGGATTGGTCAACCTTGAGAACTTATAATTTTGGCCATAGTAAAATTTTAGTTTGTACCATTAGAAATACTTGAAAATGTTCATGGATTAATAACCGAATAGATTGGTCTATTATATAAATTTAAAAAAAAAAAAACGTCAGACCCACTTCAGTTTGTGAACCGTACTCTTCCGTAAATTTCAAACGATAACATGGGTTTACCATATGCTATTTTTATATTTATTCATTCAAAAAGAAAAGGTTCATCGCACCTGGACGAACTAAAGATGGGAGCTTTTCAAAGGCCGAATTTCGGGCACTATTCTTGTGTTTATAAGCCCACTCTTTCCATCTCCAATTAGAGTGCCTTCTTCCTCCCTCTCTACCTAACGCTAGATCAAGCTAGTTCTGTGTCCCAATTTACACGCGGCACACAGACGGCGACCACTATTGTTGTGCTTTCTGACTGAGCAGTCCGCCTCAGCCTCCTAATCCTGAATCCATATCCTTGCAGCCGCCAAAAAAGCTGCAGAGTGCAGCCATTTAAAGCCTACCGTTGGATTCTAATCCAAGAGTGCGCAGTCTAAAAAAATCGAAGAGAGCGCTGCCTGCGCCGAAAAACCCTCCGCCTCCTATCTTGGACAATCTTCTCAAATCCTCCAATCATGGCCTCCATGGCGACCTTGAGCTAGAGGCCAAACACCTTTTCCCTTGGCCTGTCTTGCTTGGGAGCGGGGACGTGCTGGATGGACCCACCGTCCCCAGAGGCGGATACCATGAGGTCGTCGGCAGGCTGAGGAAAAGGTGGTCCTGTCGCATCCTCCTCGTCGTCAGAGGAGGAGGAGGAGGATGGCCCGTTGGGTTGTTCTTCAGAGGCGAAGTGGAGCCAAGCGTCGTCAAGCCGGTTTTCAGGATGGGCAAGCCGAAGAAGAAGAAGGAGAATTGAGCATTCTGCTCATCACCTCGTAGTACTTGTACTTGAAGTTGATGGAAATTGGCAATGATGGGAGAGGACTCGTGGAGAGGGGAGACAGAAGGGGAGGAGTTGGTGCTGACGGAACCGAGCAAAGGACACAGGGCATTGGCGGCCACGGCCAGTGCGACCACCGCCGCTTAGGTTAGCTTTGTCGCCGCCACGAACAGTGCCACCACCACCATTCGAGCGATTTTTTGTCCAAGACCGTCCGATCTAATCTTGACGAATCGTCAAGGGGTCGTATAATTTTGACGAATGTCGATATTAATCATGGGGCGTCCATAAATAATTGGACAGTCCACGATTAAAGAACTCCACAGCAGAGAGGATTTCACTCGGGCAGGGAGGGATAGGCCGGAGAGAGTGGGAGAAGTTTTAAAACCTCCTGCACGACGTTCGATCAGGCAGAACGCATCAAAGGGCTGCACTCTGCAGCCATTTTAAGTGGCTGGCTGCAAAGGATATGGATTCTCCCAATTACAGGAAGCAGGGGCATGGGTGCACGAGAAGGCAGGGTATAGGAGGAGATCCAAAATTCGAATTTTGATGGACCGCATAAATTTCGACGGATCTGATATTAATCACAAGACATCCGTTATCGATCGGATAGACAGAAATCAATCCGCTAACGTGTAGCCGATGTAGAGATACAATTCGAAAAAACCAGCCTCTAACATTAAAATTAGATTTGTTTAGATGGACTTGGGAGAAGAGGGTTGAGTAAGAACTTACAAAACAACAGTACAACCAAAATATTATCTGCTTTTCTAATATTCCCAAGTAAGTTTTATCACAAAACATTCACAATTAACGGTTACTTCATACAACTATTAAGCAGTCTTAGCATCATGAAGCATTTTCAGAAGGATTTCATCAAATGATCCGGCCTACCCTGACTCTGGCAGTGTCGTGTGGCTCTCGCTAATGCCCCCTAGGGATGTTCTCCCCCTGGTCGGAGTTCAATTCCACCATCAATACAGAAACAAGCCAATTTGGTTTTAGTGAAGAACGCAGTGGTACAAATGAGGAAATCAAAGTTCTACGCTAGTTCCTTTATAGCAGAAAATCCGATGTTTATTCAGCTAATTAAGGATTCATTTACCAAAAAAAAAAAAAAACAAAAAGAGTACAAAGAAAGTTTGCGTGACTGACTGTGATATCCAAGAAAAGTTTCTAAGTTCTAATTATGCTAGATTCTTGATGAGATAGAGATATGCGGCATAATGAACTTTTTTCTCAAGTTGAAGTTCTTCTAGATAAGCTCATATCTTGCTCGCAGGAATTTGAAGCCTTTGACGACTCTTGACCAACTCAGCAGTTGACTTTTTCACTACTAGAATTTTATTTATCTGGATGGGTGGGTCCGGAACCTCTAGACTTGGGGTGTCAAACGTGTCCAACGGCAACGGAACAGGCCATTTCGTTTGCCGTTCCGTTTGCTGAAACGGTATGTTTCGGCGTTCCGTTATCCGTTCCGTATGGACGGAACGTAACGGAATGGCTGAAATTCGTCCATTTTCCATATAAACGAATACCGAAATCCGTTCCGTTTTCCGTTCCGTTTTCAAAACGGCTGTCGAAATCCGTACCGTTATCCGTTCCGTATGGACGGAACGGGCACGGAAAACGGAAACGGTTCTTCCGTTGACACCCCTACTCTAGACGTACATCTAGTAGACGTTTTTTAGTAAGGGGCATCTGGTTTAATCTAAACGGTTAAATTTTTTCGGGCCTATCAATTTGGTATTAATTACGGGACATCCATTATTGATCGAACATACAAGATTAAAGACGTCCCCTGGACAAGCGTCCAGAAGATCTCGTTCGCTGGATGTGTAGGCATAGAACTCGGCGTGGCAAAAATCAAATAAGCACGCTAAAAAAAAATTTAGCCCAAATGATTTATCACTTGGCGTAAGTAGGCGGACATATTTTAATAAGCACGGAGAAATAATTTGATACCAGGGCTGATAACCATCATCCCCGAGATCCACCATCCCCATCATCCCCATGGATAACGCGGTTTATACGTTTCGCCGCGTCTTTCCGTTTCCTCCGCATCTTTCCCTTTTCGCCGCGTCTTTCCGTTTCCTCCGCATCTTTGTCTTTTCGTATATCGCTGACGTCATACCGAACATACGTCTGCGAATTGTCTCTTGAGTACGCGTATTTGCGATATCAGATCACAGCCGTGCGATAAGATCATATGTCTCATATCATATCAGTATGAGATCACAGCCGTGCGACGTAATTGTTCCGACTACTAACATCAAACCTAACTATGTTCTGCATGCATTTCGAGATGAGACTAAATTTCTAATTAGAACAATTAGAAATTTTAACAGAACAAACGTGTATATGAATTAGAACAATTACCAGTTTACTTAGAACAAAAGTCTATATCAATTGCAACAATTAGTCAACTATGTTCTGCATGCATTTGGAGATGACACTAAATACGCGTATATGAATTAGAATAATAAGAACAATTACCTATATCAGTTGGAACAAACGTGTATATCAATTAGAACAAAAGTCTATATCAATTGGAACAATTAGTTAACTATGTTCTGCATCAGTTGGAACAAACGTGTATATCAATTAGAACAAAAGTCTATATCAATTGGAACAATTAGTTAACTATGTTCTGCATGCGTTTGCAGATGAGACTAAATACGCGTACTTGTTCTAATTATAACAGAACAAACGTGTATATCAATTAGATCAATTGCCAGATTAATTAGAACAAACATATATATCAATTAGAATAATTAGAACAATTACCTATGTCAATTAGAACAAAGGTGTATATTAATTAGAACAATTATCATATTAATTGGAAAAAACATATATATATCAATTAGAATAATTAGAACAATTACCTATTTCAATTAGAACAACAGTGTATATCAATTAGAACAAACGTGCATAAAATTGTGTCCGCAAAATTCTGTAGGGTTTTAGTTTTAATTTTTTTTGCAAAAAAATCAAGATGTAAGCTTATCAGAGGGAACAATGTTGTGCACCGATATGAAGATCATGCTAAATCGTAGAAATTGTTCTAATTGTGACAGAAAATATTGAAGATATTGTTCAAATTAGTCTGATTTAGCTAAGTTATGTTTCTAACAATCTACTTGACATCATAACGTACATAAACCTATAAGTGGCTTGTCAGTACCAAGAACTTGAATTACATTGAACAAAACATCACAATTATAATAACAAATTTACAAGAAGAACTGCAAATTGTAAAAATGTATCATAAAAGTTTCAAATCATCAAGTCTTGAAACGCAAACTTGGAACAATGTTGTAGGGATCATGCAATAGGTTGTGCATGAGAACATATCTGTCAACTTTCATATCAAGCTGTGAAATAAAAATAAATTTCATTGTTAGTGATAAGATATAAATAACAGACCTAATAACAAAACTTTAACAAAACTATAATATTGTTATTAAAGGTCTGCAAAGTACATTATTGAGAATACTTTACCGTTACAATTCAAATAAATGAATATGTTTTTTTTCGAATTGTGTTTTTACTAAAACTGTGGTAATCTGTTTAATAAACAGGTTTGAAGGTATAGTCAACATGGAAAGAATTACTATTGGTCTACACAATAAAGACATGTACAGTTAGAATTCATACAATTGCTAGACAGAACACTGATACTTAAAGGGAAGAATTATATATAAACCTTATGAAGTAGATCATCTGAATCAAAACGTCGTCCAAGAGCTATGTGAACAAGGTATCTCAGCGCAAACAGCCCACTGTCCTGCGAATACTTGTGCCTTGGAATATTTTTCACAAACTCAATCTTGTATTTTAAAAACCTTGGATTGCCGTCAAATCTCCAGGACAAGAACTTCTTAAGAATTTCTCCATCCTTTCTTACAGCTTCCATCATACAATCATCTAACTCTATCTCAGGCATTGATGTATAGACAAGAATTTTTCCTTCCATTCGTAGCTGAACGATGTATAGCCACCAGTGCTCTTCATCATGAGTTGACAAGCACGCAATGAATTTGCAACCAAGGAAGTAACTGGTGAACAGCCCTAGTACTTCGTTGTTTAAATTCAAGAGATCACCATCAATCAACTTGGTCTGTAGATCAGAAAAAGATATGTTAAAATCAAAATACATAACTTTCAAGTGATGCTAACAAAATATATTGCACTGGAAAAAGTATCAGAAACCCCAAATAAACACAATGAGCTGTACACATTACTTATATTTGTCTTTTTATAACATACAAATACTATAATACTGAATAGTAAAATAAGAATGTTTAAAAAAAAATAGATAATACTTACAAGAGCTCTTGGTGTAAGTGCGAGCCACAAGTCTTTTGTCGGGACTTCTCGGAAGATTTTCTGCATGAGAACTGACATGATCTGCACAACAAGCATTATGTAATAATATTAAACAGTGTTTCATCAAGCTTAAAAAAAAATTTATCTATCAGAAATGTGGATTAATACCTACAACAAGAACAACCAAATTTAACTATAACAAACATAAAAGTATATTAAAGTTAAATAAAAGTAAACTAGAACTATTAAAACATATCCAATCAATATACAGAACACATATTATGTAAGAGAACAATTATATAGAATATTTACAGTTTATATATATTACGTCTAGACTGTAAATTTCAAATATTAACTTATATTCAATAATTACACAGAGAACACATATTAGGTTCAATTGTATGGAATATTTATTTTTTTCATATAGAACTTTTACAGGTTATACTAGAACTATTAACATATCATGTATATGTAATTGACATTTACTGTGAGAAGTATAATAAAAGAAGAATAATTATACTTACATTGACACAAACATCACCTCCTGATAGAAAGTCATCAACTTCAGTTGAATTCACTTTATAATTGTTGTTGTCGAACATGATGATTTCTTCACCCTTTGCTGAAATCTTTATCAGCTTTTCAATGAGGGCATTTGTGTTTATCATCAGACTCTCAGAAGGATGTAACTGAGAAGAAAAACGAAAATCGCTCCAAAAATCTGATTGTCTGCCCTTTTTCTTCCCCACTACTGGAATTGGACTGAACGGGTCACGATACGGGCTGCCAAGCTTCTTTGGTTCTTTAATTGGCCGTCCTGTCCTACTTTTTTTGATAGATTCTTCACCATCCATTCTGAGCATAAAATGTGACCTTTTGCATTTGGATTGTAAGGATCAATTTTTTCCAAAAATTGTCCAAAAGGAATTCTTGAAGTTCCTAATACATGCCCTACTACAACTGGTGTTCCTGGAGTACCTAGGTAATCACAATATAACTCAGATTCAATTATATCACATACATCACAACAAGTATTGATAAATCCTTCACTTAATGATTCACTACTTTCACTATCTAGTGGACTGTCTAAATCTAAAGTAAATGTGGGTTGATTGTGAAAGACATCATGGTCGAGGTGAACCCCTGCAAAAAAAGACAGCTGTACTTTGATGCAACAATTTTTTATGCATATATGAGCACCAATAATAAAAGATAAAAATTTGTTCATACATTGTTGTATTTTTAATAGTCAATGATTTTTTTTGATAGTGTAGAAAGTTTTATTGTAAAAGTACAACAAAAAAAAAAATATCAGAAAAAACAAAATGTTAGTACCAGGAGCAGAACTGATGACAACTGGTGAAACAGGAACAGGAGTAGCAGCAAAAGCGAAACCTGTTATTGAAATTCATAAAAAGTGAAAAGAAAAGTTATAAATAAAGTTATTACAAAATATATTGAAATTTTGATTAGAAACAAGTACTAAGTACAAACAATACCTTAGTGAAAAGAAAAGTTATAAATAAAGTTATTACAAAATATATTGAAATTTTGATTAGAAACAAGTACTAAGTACAAACAATACCTTTTTGTTTTTTTGCAGCTGAAGCATCTCTAACAGCACTTGAAACAGCAAATGGACCGCTGCAAATTTCCTTACTCCTCTCTGAACAATGTTTATCAGATTAATTGGAGAAAACATATATATCAATTAGAATAATTAAAACAATTACCTATATCAATTAGAACAATCAAAATTTGTTCATACATTGTTATATTTTTAATAGTCAATGATTTTTTTTGATAGTGTAAAAAGTTTTATTGTAAAAGTACAAGAAAAAAAAATATCAGAAAAGACAAAATGTCAGTACCAGGAGCAGAACTCATAACAACAGGTGAAATAGGAACAGGAGTAGCAGCAAAAGCGAAACCTGTTATTGAAATTCATAAAAAGTGAAAAGAAAACTTATAAATAAAGTTATTACAAAATATATTGAAATTTTGATTAGAAACAAGTACTAAGTACAAACAATACCTTTTTGTCTATTTGGAGCTGAAGCATCTCTAACAGCACTTGATACAGCAAGTGCACCGCTGGAAATTTCCTTACTCCTCTCTGAACAATGTTTATCAGATTAATTGGAGAAAACATATATATCAATTAGAATAATTAGAACAATTACTTATATCAATTAGACCAAACGTGTATATTGAAATTCATAAAAAATGAAGAAGAAAACTTATAAATAAAGTTATTACAAAATATATTGAAATTTTGATTAGAAACAAGAACTACAAACAATACCTTTTTGTTTATTTGCAGCTGAAGCATCTCTAACAGCACTTGAAACAACAAGTGGACCGCTAGAAAGGCGACTTTTAGATGTAGTTTAAGTGAAATTAATTAAATAATTATAAATAAGTTGTAAAAAGTACTACCAAAGTATTACAAACAACATAAATACAAATGAAATATCAACCTTTGTCCCCATTCATATCAGTAGAAGATTTATCCTTTTTACCTATAATAATAAAAATAGTATTTAAATTTTATTTTATGTATCGAAATATTAATATACTAGAAGTTGTGTTTAAAATCAATATGAAAAGATAAACAAACCTTTCTGAGACTTTGTTTTTGCTTTTATTGCTTGAGTAGTCCTCGTTATAGCTACCAACTGTGCAATTGGAATCTCCTCCCAATCCTCAATGTCACTCAGGTCCACAAAATCATCCAAATTAACTTTATCTTTTTCAGGGACACTCATCTCCTGTTGTTTCTTATTTTTATTATTATCTCCATCAAAATAATCATAATGATAATAATTCCAAGAACAAATGTGAATTTGAAATACCTTATTTTTTGTATTAACTTGCAACACCTCAACATCATCATCTTTATGAGCAACAACATTTGACTGCAATACAGATTTCTCCAAAATACCTATGATAAAAACGTCATTATATGTGACAATTTTTTGTCCAGTTGCCATAGCACAAAATGGTATTTAGTAAATAAAAAGTTATCTAATTTCTGCAACAATATGATAACTGTTTTATACCTTGAGGAACTTGTTTTTGTGCAATCATAGTATCTGCGATAGAACAAAATAGTAAGTAGTAATTAAAAAATAAAAATTTTTAATAAAGCATATGATAACTGTTGTATTGAATGAATTAGTTATTCTATTTAATTGGGTAATTGTTCTACTTGTCACATATTTACCATTACAGCAGGTCCATTAATTTTTAAAATTATTAAAATAATTAAGTTCTCACCTCCACCTAATTGTTCCATATCTTGAAGCACTTGTTTCTGTGCAACCATTGCATCTGCAGCAGATTTCGCATGTGTTTCTCCAACTGCAATAGCACAAAATGAGATTTAATAATTAATAAGTCATCTAATTTTTTAGAACATATGATAACTGTTTTATACCTTGAGGAACTTGTTTCTGTGCAACCATTGTATCTCCACTACATGTGTCAAGTGTTTCTCCAGCTGCAATAGCACAAAATGGTTTTTAGTAATGAAAAACTGATGTAAATTTTAAAGCATATGAAAACTGTTCTATACCTTGTGGAACTTGTTTCTGTACGACCATTGCATCTGCACTAGATTTGTCAATTGTTTCTCCAGCTGCAATAAGACAAAATGGTATTTAGTAATTACAAACTCACCTAGTTTTTTAAATAATATGTTAACTGTTCTATTGAATGAATTAATTATTCTATTTAATTAGGTAAATGTTCTACTTCTGACATCTTAACCATTAGAGCGCGCTTTTTAATTTCTAAAATTAGTAAAGTAATTAATTTCTCACCTCCAGCCAAATTTTCTATTCCTTGAAGCACTTGTTTCTGTGCAACTATTGTATGTGCACTTGATGTCTCCAGTTTTTCTCCAGCTGCAATATCCCAAAATAAAATGGTAATTCTAATTAAAAACTTATCTAATTTTTTAAAGCATATGATAACTGTTCTACTGAATAAATTAATTATTCTATTTATTTGGGTAAATGTTCTACTTTCCACATATTTACATGAATGAACTTTTTTAATTTTTAAACTTAGTAAAATAACTAATTTCTCACCTCCAGGTAATTGTTTTTCTGGAACTTTTGCCTGTGCAATAGATGTCTCAAGTATTGCTCCTCCTGTAATACCATACAAAAATAATTATTAATTGATAAGTAGTATTATTGTTCTAGTCAATAAAATAAATGTTTTATTAAACTCAGTAATTGATGTAATTATTTTGTTATTTTTTTATATTTTACCTGGAGATACTTGTTCCTGTGCACTAGATGTTCCAATATATTGCGATTTTTCTGGAAAAACATAATAATTTTCAAACAATGTCACAGATTAGAAACCAATAATCTAACAATACATACTAAAAAAAAAATTTGAAAGAACAGTTGAATGAAAAGAAAAAGTAATAACTTTGATTGATTTTTTCAACACGAATATTATGATCTCTCAATAGAACAATTGGAGCGACAAAATTTGTAGCAATGTAGTCACTGTTCTTCTGACAGGTATCGTCATTGTTGTTACACACATCGGCATTTTTTAATTTTTTTCTACCTAAACGAAGGTTTTTCCGATGAGGAGTTCTAACTGGAATTATTGCATTGTTACCAACAGCTGACTTCTTTTCTTTGCACACCAATCTTTCTAGTATAACGGAGACTGGAAGTGGTTGTGGAGATGGAGTCTTGTTTCCTTTGGAGTTCAATCGTTCTAGATTAATTGAAAAAGAAAATTAGTAAAGTATTACAATATAGAAACCGTAATAACTAAATCATAATCCATTAATTACCTCCTGTATATTCTTTCTCAGGAGATGCAGTATTAAAACCAGATGCCGACGGCTGCATAAAGATTAATGCACCATCATCAAGCGTGCGACGAGTTTGTGGACATTCTGGTGTTCCTGTCAACAAATAAAAATCTTCGAACTATTATCATTCTGTTTAAAACAAAGAAATGTCAACAAATAATTCTGTTATAATTTGCTAATTAAATTTATGAATGATTATCCTCTGTACTTTCCTCAGCTAAATATTTATTTTCAATAATTTGTTCAGTAGTATTAAGTGGTTGTGGAGATGGAGTCTTGTTTCCTTTGGAGTTCAATCGTTCTATATTAATTGAAAAAGAAAAGTAGTAAAGTATTACAATATAGAAACCATAATAAATAAATCATAATCCATTCATTACCTCCTGTATATTCTTTCTCAGGAGATGCAGTATTAAAACCAGATGCTGACGGCTGCGTAAAGATTAACGCATCATCATCAAGCGTGCGATGAGTTTGTGGACATTCTGGTGTTCCTGTCAACAAATAAAAATCTTTGAACTATTATCATTCTGTTTAAAACAAAGAAATGTCAACAAATAATTCTGTTATAATTTGCTAATTAAATTTATGAATTATTATCCTCTGTAGTTTTCTCAGATAAATATTTACCTTCATTAATTTGTTCAGCACTATTAAGCTTGTCATAACAGTGACCATCCTCTGGAGTTTGTATTGCTATTTCCGCCTGAATATGTGCCTCTTCAGTAATTTCTGTACCAATTGTTGCCTCCACAATTAATGTATCTGCTAATACAAATAAAAACAACCAGAAGAAGAACTATTTACAAAACAAGTTTTTTAATGCAATAGAAAAAAGTTTTTAAAATTTGATAATTAGGCCAGCATAATGCAAAGTAAAAATACAATAAAAAGTGATAACCTTGTTCTGTACCAGAAGAAGCACTCTCTAATGAAGAAATAATCTTGTCAATATCTTCTGAAAAAATAATTCAATTTTCATAAAACAAGTTGAGGTAGCAAAATTACAACATTTATACACAGATATGTACATACAATGATATAAATAATAACTTAGATTTATCAAGCAAACCTTGAACATTCTCACTGATAAAGTGGGTTGGAACATCACTTGGGGCCATTTCTGCTGACATGTGCACAAAAAATTAAACTAAAAATACAACTAATGAAATATTGTGAAATAGTTGTTCGTTTAGGTTAAGTGCTCTAGTTCATACATTAATTGTTATATTTTATTTGATAAATGTTCTACTTGGGTAGCTGAAGCATTGCAAGTGCAGAAATAAGTAAAGTTAATTTTTTACCTGTAGTAACTATTTGGTTTTCAATCATTTCATGTGGACTACAGGTCTCAAATATTGGTCCTGCTGTAATAACACATAAATAATTGTTCCAGTCAATAGAATAAATGTAGTAGTACTTGATGTAGTAGTTGTATCAGAAATAGAAATACCTTGTGGAGTAGTACTTGATGTAGTAGTTGTATCAGCTGAATTTTGTGAGTTAGAAATTGCATTGCGAGACACTTTCTTGACAGCAACTCTCTTCCTCTTGTTACTTGATGAACTTTGTTGTTCTTCTTCGTTTTCATAACCTTTTCAATGAAATATAAGAAAGTTAATATTTTTATGAACGTACTTTATAAGAAAAATTGTTTATAAAAAGAAACAAATTAACACACCATCCTGCAATTTTAGAATAGGAGTAGATTTTGGACTGGCTTGTTGAAGTCGTTTTGTTCCTCTTTTGTTCACTGGTAATTTCCTTACTCCTCTCTGAACAATGTTTGTCCCATGGAGAATGAAACCAAGGTTGAAACCACTTTCCATAATTTGATCCTCAGTTTTATGAATTGTTGGCAGAAGCAAGTCAGTGCATATTTGAGAAGTTGCAATGCTTGCAAAAATGTTGTCAACTTCTGTGGAAGTGAATTTATTGGTCATGTTCCAGCTATAGTATCTAGGAATTTCCCCTGTGTAAACAATGAACTTTTCTATATCACATCGAGTGAAAAACCACACCTGCAATAACAATGTGTGCAAAGGTATTTAGTCAAATCATAATCCTAAATTTCTATGCTTTCAAAAAAAACTGACAATTTGTTCATGAATACAACATTAATAGATCGTTGTAAATTTCTTACTATAATAGCAGCCATGCATCCTCCAATAATACTCTTTTGACCCTTTCGACCTTCAGTCAAGTGTTGAATAATGACTTCATGCACTGCTCTTGCCCAAGAATATGTGTGCAATGAATTTAAATCTTCAGCCAGTGGTAGCAAACCCATCGGTACATTTCCATTGGAATTGGGGAAAAGAAACATTGTGAAGATGTACAAGACAAGCAATGATACAAAATCATCGGTTGGGATTTCTGGATTATTCACAACTTCCTTCAATATTGTTTCCAATTCTTTATACCCAACACTGCTTCTGCCTTGAAAATATCTCTGATTTAGGTAAGAAGATGTGTTCCCCAATCTTTTCTTTCCACCTTTTTGATTATACAAATCAATGCTGTCACCATACAATTTCAGACCTGTAAAAAGAAAAACAAGAAAAATGGGAGTGTTTGTGCAAGTGAGGACTGACCTGAGCAATTCGCAAATAAAATTGTATACGAATTGGAACAAATGTACATATCAATTAGAACAATTAACTGATTAATTAGAACCAATATTCATATCAATTAGAATAATTAACTCATTAATTAGAACAAACGTGTATATGAATTAGAACAATTATCAGATTAATTAGAACAAACATAGATATCAATTAGAATAATTTTTTATGTTGACAGTAATGCTTTATGTTGATAATCTGAGAAGAGTTCAATTGCATTGAACAAATTTATTAATACAAAATGAGTAATTGTTCTCATTGAAAAGTATGTTTAGGCTTTTGAAGACGTTTTTCAGTACCAGTGCAGTGTAAACCAGTAAGGAAACTGAGTGTTGATATCTTCATATGTAAAAAGAAAAAAAATAGTGTAAAAAAATACCTAAAATAAGAGAAACATCCCGAGGCTTGAATGGTACAGCTACACCCAATATATGGAATTGCTTTGTTTGGCTGTTGTACCCTTCCAAAATCTTATGATATAATGCAACTGAAACTGTGAATCGCGGCATTATCAACAAATGCGCAAAAGGGGTCGAGTTTAAGCGTTCCAGTCTCTGTGGTGAAATGTTGCCAGCAATAGTATCATAAAATTGTACAAGCAATTGTGGACGGCAGTTAAATTTAACACCTGCATTTTAAGAAAATAAAAACAAAAATGTGAACTTATGTATTTATTTCAATAGTATTATACAAAATTTCATGTAATTTTTATAACATTCAGAACAAATTTTAAAATAAAATAAATAATTCATACCTTTTGCTTTCCTGGGCTGAGATATAAGTCCTGATATTAAATAAAGAAAAATTATTGTTACATACAATTTTGAAAAGATTTTAGTATTAAGAATTGACAATAATAATTTACAATTGTGCATTTCAATTGTTATAACATTAAATGTATGAATTGCAAGTCAACATGAAACGTATAAATTGAACATAATTAATAGATCAAATGACTAGATCTAATGGATCTAGTTACTATACTTATTGTTCTAAATATTTAAGTAAATAATGTACATTACAATGAAAACGGACCAAAATACAAAATAACACTTTACATTAACAGTCAGATAGAAAATTTATTTAATAGATCCGATTTTCATATATGATTTCAACGTTACAAACATAATGAATGTCATTAGAACATTTAAAAACAACATCAATGTAAGATTTGAAATAGGTGAATAGATTCGATTACTAAAACATAATCCATCTAGTTTCAGATGTAACTGTTCTTAATCTTTAAATAAATATTGTACATTGGAATAAAAAAGAAGAAAATCGATTCATTGAGATATATGTTACAAGGAATTGTACAATAAGTTCAATTATTCATAAAATTGTGAAAATAAACCTAAAATTCCAGCTCAAGGTCTCCAAAACTCATCAGATTAGAATCGTTACTAGCTGATATTGAAATTTAAACCTAAAATTAGGTAAAAGAACTCAAACCTGCGTGCTCTTGAGAGTTTTGTAGAATTCTTGTAGTATTTATCCCCCTCGTTACTGCCCGAACAGAAGCATCTGCTTGATCTTCGTTCCTGATCCGAGCTTTCCTTGGATTTTTTCTCGGAGGTAGGGGAGATTGAGATTCTCTCGCCATTGTTACAAACCGATTGCTGAGAGAATGAGAGATGAGATAGATTCGATAAGACCTAAGTTAATTTGGGGACACAAAGTATCTAGCGCGAAGTAAAAAGTGAGAGAGCTTGCATAAGCGCGAAATGAAATGATTCGAAGCTCCCTTGAGCGCTAAATAATTAATACAACGTGGGGCATGGAATTGAAAATTCAGAATAATAAGTAGCAAATATAGGGATCTTAATTAGTGTAGAAATTAGAACATTTGGATAAACTAATTAGAACATTTCGCTTTATAATTAGTATTTGTGTGCATTTAGATATGTTAATAAGTACTTCAAATCAACCTTTGGATAAACTAATTAGAACATTTCCCATTTTTTATAATTAATTCTAATAACTGTTCTAATTGGTGTACAAATTATTTTAATTAATATAAATATTTTCTTTGTATAATAAAATTTTTAATGCGAATGTTCTCCTTTTAACACATGTTGTATTATATGTTCTTACTAAATTTTTTTTATGGAAAAATGTATGAATGAAATGTACACATGTACTAGTTTCTTGTTACAACGAACTATTGTACTTCAAAATCTGAAATGCATCTTTCTTCTACTTAATAACGTAATTCGAATTTTTAACATCTTTTTTGATATACGTACATTTTTTTATTATTTTTTTTGCATATACGTAACTTTATACTAAGACCTCGGATTGAACGATATATATTTTTGATCTCTTTGTTTCGATATTTTACAATCCAACAAGCAGAAAAAAAAAATTAACCAGTTTATACTAAACTGCAATTAGAACTATTACAACCAAAGAAACAAACATGATGGTTCCACATCATTACAACTAAAAACATCTGAGACACTAATCAAAATAAAACCTTAAAGAGAACATTAGTGTCGGTTCCACATCAAAATTAACCACTTTATACTAAACTCCAATTAGAACTATTACAATGAAACAAACAAACATCATTGTTCCACATCATTGCAACTAAAAACATCTAAGGCACTAATCAAAATAAAACCTTACATCTGCTTATGCAAAAAACTCCAATTAGAACTATTACAACGAAACAAACAAACATCATCGTTCCACATCATTGCAACTAAAAACATCTAAGGCACTAATCAAAATAAAACCTTACATCTGCTTATGCAAAAAGAGAGCTTCTAAAATTAAAACAGGAATCATATCTTCTGAGAATCTTGCTTCTCAACATTCTGGCCAGTAGGGGTTACAGCATTGGGAGAAATTGAATTCAACCTAATAATAGGTTGCTCATCTGTGGACAAACGAAAAACAATATAAATTATATTACAATCATACAATAACTAATATATCTTACAAACTATTGTTGCTAAAATACAATAATAAAACATTGTTGTTAATATACTCTTTTTGTGTACAAGGTCATGTCAATTTAATTGAAAACTAAATATTTTTTTTACATGTTTGATATATTTTTTTTCAAATGTTGCCTGAATCACTGCATAAAACATAATAATATATTGCAAGTAAATCAAAATTAAGTAAGATGAAAAATAAGAGTTACCAGAGTTCTCAATACCATCCTGAGAAACATTCCCATCACCTATTTCATTCCTCATATCTTCTTTCTCCTTAATCATACCCAATGATGTTATCTTTTCCTCCTCACTGTTGTCTAAATAGGGATTTCGATCCCCTGGTGGCACATTTACAACATTCGCCTGATTCCCACTGTAATCACCTACTGTGATGTCATTGTCACCAGCTGCAGCACACTCTACTGGAAGCAGCTCAGAATCATCATTAATGTTAATATCCCTTGATGTGCTTAACTTTTTTGCTGCAACATCAATAAAATAAAAAAACGATTGCTCAAAATTGAGAAAGCACAGATACCTAGATGATTATTTTAATTACTATATCAGTACAAGTTTGATGTGAGTAAGATGAAAATTTCTAACTAAACTCCAATTAGAACTATAGGAACTATTACAACCAAATAAACAAACAACCAATTAGAACTATTACAACTATTACAACCAAAAGACTACATTTCTTTTAATATTTAGAAATATGAACAAACCTTTCTTGCAAGGATTGTATTTGTTGTGTAGTTGCATCCGCTTCAGAGGAGGTACCAACTGAACAATTGGAACATTCTCGAAATCAGAAAGATTGATCTCTTCCTGTTCAACACTAAGACCAACATCTTGATATCCAATACCAAAAACATCATCATCATCATAATCAATGTCTACATGGTCATCATCTTCTTCATAAATACAATCATCATCATTCTCAGCATCAACATCTGATTTGACCTTGTTGAAATCAACATTCAACTGCTCCACATTGGTATGTTCATGATCAGTGGTATTAACAATTTGACTTTTACCAGCAACAGAAAGGGGTGCTGGAAATGTTCCTGTTGGCTTCCTCTTACAATTCCCACCATGTGGCTTTACAGATGCAGCAATGGAAGATATGGATGGTCGATTCAAGGAAATTGGTACTACATTAGAAGGAGGATAGGTAACAGTTGATTTCATTTTATGCTTCTTAGATAGGGGATGTTTGTTTAAGGATATTGGCATGACAGCAGATGCATCAACACAAGAAGTCTTTTTCTTAATCTTGCCTGTATGTGCCATTACAGATACATCATCTTCACAAGCACCAGCAGAGCGAGATGACTGCCCAACCCTATGTGCCAAATACTGACTCTCCCTCAATGCTTTCTTCAATCTTTTTCTTTCAGCAATGTCATCAACAGCCACTGCTTTACCTTTACCAGAATGCTTCATAACTCGTCTATTAGTCCGGCAATTATCAGATTCTTGGATCTGAATACCTCTCTCAAAATGCCTTGAAGGTCGATACCTGGTAACATTACCAAGATGTTCCTTAGGTTGTGTAACTAGCGAATTCTTTCTGGCTGAAAGTATAGATCTGGACCAATGTTTAAGAACTGTCTTCTTTCTTGGTTTATTACTGCTAAATTTCATTGGAGTGATTCCATTTACAAGTGCTTCTTCATTAATGGTCCATACCATGTTTGGAATTCTCTTCACAGCTTCAAACATAACTGAACTTTCCTCTTCTTCTTCCACCACAAACCAGATTTTTGTCATCTCAGTTTTCCCATTCAACCAATGAATTTTATAAAAATCATATTCTGGTATGATTTCTCTATCAACAACTTTAACTTCTACTCTCATCCATCGACCTTCAATCTGTTCAGTGGTACAATAATCGATTGTACAAACCTTGCCAAATTTCACTATTTCTCTCACACCGTTGGGAGTCCTCCAACCATAGGGAATTTCTAAAATACGAACCCAGTATTTACGAGACTTAGGTCTAGGATCAAGGAAATGTGTCTCATTTTGTTTCAAAATGCGACATTTAATACCAAGAAAGGGTAATTTAAAGTATTTCTTTCTAACCATATTGTCACGCCACTCAGTGCTAGGACCAATGATTTGAAATCTCTTCCAGAAGTACTCGGTGACCCGAAATTGGGAACGCCGAAAGAACTGCGCCATTTGACAAATGACATCCACTAGCTTCACGTGACGATCAGCTTGAATAACTATGGACCTTTCAAGTTCGGACATGCGCTCTGACACTTCGTTGTTTTCAAAGAGATCCTTCATCTCAGAAGTAGAGTGTAATGTATCTAGGGTTTTGGGTTTTTGCGAGCAGTGGAGTGAGAAAGAGAGAGAAGAAATCGAGCGAAATAAAAGGGAAATTGCTCAAGACACGCCCCAATTGCTCAAACAACCCATTTTTTAAAAAAAACTTACCAAAATATCCTTATTAGATAGAGCTAGACCAAGAAAAACAACATAGGAAAGACAGGGTATTTTAGTCATTTTTAAAAAAAATGGGAGTTTTTCAGCAACTGACTGACCTGAGCAATTCGCAAATAAAAGTGTATATGAATTAGAACAAATGTACATATCATTGTTCCATAAGTTATTTATTGCAAAAAAAAATTAAAGAAATGCCCAACTATGATGATAATGTAACGAACTGAATTACACATATATTAGAATTGTGATGATTGATGGTTTCATTATCATGATTGTACTCATTTTGGTCAAATTGACACATACAATAAATTAGAACAAATAATTCTCAATTCGAATGTAATTTTTTTTTAAAGAGAAATTCATGAATGTTATAAAGTCATAAAACAAATACAAGAAATTATTAATTATTAAATAATATCCCCAGGAATACATAATGAGTTGTAGCGTATGATTAGAATGTATTTAATAGACCACCTTTCCAGCTACTAGGATTTAATGCGGAATTTTTTTTTTTTAACGTCAAAATTAACTTAATATCTGTGTTGACAGAGGTTGAGAATGCTTTCGTTATTTCTGATTAATGTTATATCAATTAGAACAATGTATTGATTAATTAGAACAAAAGTATATATCAATTAGAACAATTAGCTATATCAATTTCAACAAACGTGTATATCAATTAGAACAATTACCTGATTAATTAGAACAAACTTGTATATCAATTAGATTAATTAGATCAATTACCTATCTTTAATTGTATGGCTTGTTATTTTCTCATATAGTTAATATTTATCTTTATAGTCTGAGAAGAGTTCAATTCCATTCAACAAATTTATATTAAAATTTCTACTTATTCTAATTCTTAAATTTACATAATATAAAAATAAGTTATTATATTATTTCATCACTGTGATACAATTATAGTACATTTTAAAGAGAAATTCATGAATTTTGTAAAATCATAAAACAACTAAAACAAGTTATTAATTATTACATAATATTCCCAGAATATTTTTTTCCCAATATACTTGAAAATTGTACTAGTCATTCGAACATAAAAAAAAAATAAACTACAAAAGAATTTGAACCGGCCTATTCCTTATAATAGATATGCTAATAAATATCAATAAACTTATTTTAAAAAAATAAACACGACTTTTTGTTTATTATATCAACTATATTACTCCTCAGATTTCGAATCGGCGTCAAAAGGCAAGTATCTAAGAAAACGGGTGCAGCGACAACGCAAACAGTGCTGACTGAGTTCAAGGCAAGCATTTCTTCAAAAATTGGTTTTAACATTAAATTAGTTGTTTTTTGCTTCGATTTTATTCTTGTACTTGAAACTAGGGTTAGGGTTTTCAGTAGCTTTTTTCACTACCACTGGACTGAAAAGGAGTGAGAAGTCTAATTGTTCTGATTAGGGCATTATTTTATAAAGTATATATAAAATAATTAATGAAATTTGAGTAATCGTTCTTGGTAATAAGCTATTTGTTCTAATTGAACAAATCATTGTTGTAGTTTGTTTATTTTTGTACTGGAAACTAGGGTTAGGGTTTTCAGTAGGGTTTTCACTAGCACTGGAGTGAAAAGCAGTGAGAAGGGTAATTATTGTTATTATGACAATATTTTATAAAGTATATATAAATTAATTAATGTAATTTGAGTAATCGTTCCTGGTAATAAGCTATTTGTTCTAATTGAACAAATCATTGTTGTAGTAAGTTTATTTTTGTAGAGAGATAAATATTTAAAGTAAAATTTCCTCAAAAAAATTGTCTTCCAAATTAATTTTAGCCAGTACAGTCTAAATAAGGGACAAGCCTAATTATTTTAGTTATGGCTATATATTCTTATGTACACAGCAATCAATTCGTACAATTTGAATTGCTGTTCTAATTGAAAAGTATGGTTAGGGTTTTGAAAACTTTTTCCAGTACCAGTACAGTGTAAAGTAGTAGGAAGACTAATTGTTCTAATTATGTCTATATATTCTTCTATACACAGGATTTAATTAATACAATTTCAGTACTTGTCATTTATTATAAGCTAATTGTTGTAATTTATTATATGGTTAGAGTTTTGAATATGTTTTTCAGTACCAGTACAATGTAAACAAGTGAGAAGGCTAATTGTTCTAATTATTTCTTTATATTCTTGTGTACATACCAACTAAGTAACACAATTTCAGTAATTGTCATTTGTTATAAGGTTCCTGTTCTAACTGATAAGAATATTTATTTCTCATAGGTATAGTTCACTGTTCTACTTAGTTAATTCACTGGAAAAAAATTTTCAGAGTAAGACTAATAATATTTTTTGTTGTAGATCAAACAAGTTGATAGTTATGGAGCAATATCGGACACTAACTCGTGATTTCGATACCTATTTCAAGTTAAAAGAGTTGAAGGATAGTTTGTTTTTTGAGGTTAATGATACTTACATCAATGTGATGTGTGGTGTGAAAGGAACTGTCCCTAGAGGCTTCAAGTTTATTGTCAACTGTATGGGTAAAAATCGTTGGCAGGCAGTTGTCAATGTTTACTGGAAACAAATGATACTTGGACCTCTGTATGGCGGAAAGATCAATATAAATGGCAAGGAAGTTGAGGTTGTTGAAATGATGGATGCACTTGATCAACCAGCAAGACTTGGGGGTGATTTATGGGTACGTCTTGTTGGTGTCCCATATGGTTGGCGCACAAATGAAGGTGTCCTTGAAATATTCAAAGGCATAGGAAAAGTTGTGTCATTTGGAGATTTGTTTGGGCGAGACAACAGATTCCTTCGGGTTCAGGTGAATGTACGTCGCAGGAGTGACATACCTCATGAAGCTGTCTACAGAGTGAAACAAGGAAATGAAATCACTCTAGAGGAATGTGTACTCAAATTTGTAGTAGAGGAGGATCCTGATATTCAAGGAATTAGAGATTTTCCTTTACTTAAGCTCTCTGAATGGGATAAGGCCGAACTAAAGGAAGCACCTTGGAAATCTGGCAATGAGCCTGTTGTGCCATGGATTCCACAAAGAGATCTTTCTTGGAACAATCCTGCACTGAATCTGAATGCTAGTGCTGCAGAAGTGGAACCAGTGCCGCCAAGAAGGAGCCAGCGCATTGCTAATCGCCGTTCTCGCTGTATGTGCATAAAAATTTTATAGCTCTTTTTTTGAAACCTCACAATTCACTGTACTTTTTTTCAATTAATAATGAATTGTTTTTCCTTTTTTTTTTTTTTTGCTTGCAACAGGGGACTAGTTTTGAAGTGGATAAGTTATTTGAAATTTCATCTGGTGGAGTTTTATGACAACTTTATAGTACTTTCATCTGTTTAACTGATACTTTTTGAATTCTGTTTTATGACATGTGTTGTTTTAACCATACGTCTGTGTTCTACGTTAATTTTGGAACTCTGTAGTAGCCAGTATGTAATATTTAGTGAATGTATGGAACAAACTTTATATAAGATGTATTATATATTTTAATTGTGCTATTTAAAATTACGGAAGTAGTATACCAATATCCTATAGTATTTTTTTTATATTTAACATAATAGATTCAGTGTAACAAATTCATTGCAGATATTTTTGTGGTATGTGAGTTAAATGTTCTACTGTATGAATAAGTGTACCTTTTTTATAAAATGATTGTTGACGTGAATATTAAAGTAGTCGTTACGTTTACATGCAGTGTTATTTTTTTGAAAATGTATTCTTCTGTTTTCAGATAGAGAGATGAAACTAGGGTTTAGCTGGAGTGAGAAGGATAGGGAATAAATCGATAGAAATACATAATGAGTTGTAGCGTCTGATCAGAGTGTATTTAATACACCATCTTTCCACCTAGCAGGATTTAATCGAGAGGTTGAAAATGCTTTCCTTTTTTCGAAACTACAACAAAATGTTATATCAATTACAACAATTTACTGATTAATTAGAACAACACGTACATATCAATTAGAATAATTATATCATTAATTAGAACAAACGTGTATGTCAATTAGAACAATTACTTAATTAATTATTAATTATTAAATAATATGCCCGAAATTTTTGTTTTGCTAATATACTTGAAAATGCTACTAGTGGTTCCAACTTAGAAAAAGTAAACAACAAAAGAATTTTTTAATAAAAATTCAATTCAGTGTTCCTTATAATAAATACAAATAAAACAATTTTTTTTTTTAAAAAAAATAAACACGACTGTTCGTTTTTTATATAAACTACTATAGTGCTTCTTATAGAATGCGAACCGGCGTCAAAAGGGAAGTATTGAAGAAAAGAAAAATATCGAAGAAAACAGCAGCAACGAGAAATCAGTACTCCTCACTCAGTAGAAGGTAAGCATTTCCTAATTTAAAAAATGTATTTTCAAAAAATTTTGTTTTAACATGGAGTAAGTTGTTGTTTTTGCTTCGAATAACTCTCTTGTACTTCAAACTAGCGTTAGGGTTTTGAATGTCGTTTTCAGTAGCACTACAGTGAAAACTAGTGAGGAGTTAAATTGATGTAGTTAGGATATATACATATATTAATTAATGTTATTTGAGTAGTTAGGATATATACGAATATAAATAGAACTGTCATTATTCTCTGTAAAAAATGTCATTTTTAGTACCAGTACAGTGTATACGATTGAGAAGGGTAATTGTTGTAATTATTGCTATATATTCTTATGTGGACAACAATTAATTAAGACTATTTAAATAATTGTTCTAATTGAAAGTATTGTTAGGGTTTTGATTAAGTTTTTCAGTACCTGTACATTCTAAACCACTAAGAATAGTAATTGTTCTAATTATGTCTATATATTCTTATGTACACATCAATTAATTATTACATTTTGAATAATTTTCATTTTGTTATAAGGTACTTGTTTTAATTGAAAGTATAATTAGGGTTTTAAATTTTTTTTCAGTACCAGAACAGTGAAAGCCTTCTCAATTAATACAATCTTATTAATTGTTCTAATTGAAAGTATTGTTACTATTTTGAATAAATTTTCAGTACCAGTACAGTTTAAACCAGTAAGAATGGAACTTGTTCTAATTGAAACTATGGTTAGGGTTTTGATTTTTTTTTCTATACCAGTACAGTCCAGTGAGATGGCTAATTGTTCTAATAATATCTATATATTATTATATCCACAGAAACTAATTAATACAATTTGAGTACTTATCGTTTGGTATAATGTGATTGCTCTAACTTATAAGAATATTTATTTCTCATTAGTATAGTTCACTTTTATACGTAGTTAATTCTTTAAGATATGTATTTGTTTACTGTAAAAATTTCAGCAGAGTAAGACTAATAATGTGTTTTTATTGTAGATCAAAAAAGTAAATACTTATGGAGCAATATTGGACATTAACTCGTGACTTCAATTCTGCTAAGAAGTCATTAGAGTTGAAGGATAGTTTGTTTTTTGAGGTTAATGAAACTTACATCAATGTTCTCTGTGGTGTCAAAAGAACTGTTCCTAGAGATATCAACTTTACTGTCAACTGTATGGGTAGAAACCGCTGGCAGGCAGTTGTGAATATTGCTTGGAAACATACCATACTTGGACCTCGGTATGGTGGAAAGATCAATATAAATGGTAAGGAAGTTGAGGTTGTTGAAATGATGGATGCACTTGATGAACCAGCAAGACTTGGGGGTGATTTCTGGGTTCGTCTTGTTGGTGTTCCATATGGTTGGCGCACAACTGTAGGTGTCCTTGAAATCTTCAAAGGTATAGCAACTGTGGTGAAATTTGGAGATTTGTTTGCTAGAGACAACAGATTTGTTCGGGTTCAGGTGAATGCACGACGCAGAAGTGACATACCAGATGAAGCTGTCTACAAAGTGAAACGAGGAAATACACTAACTCTGGAGGAATGTGCAATAAAATTTGTAGTAGAGGAGGATCCTAATATTCAAGAAATTAGAGATATGCCTTTACTGAGTCTGTCTGGATGGGATGAGGCCCAATTAGAGGAAGCACCTTGGAGGTGTGATACTGAGCCTCTTGTTCCATGGATTCCAAGATTAGATCTTTCTTGGAACAATGCTGAATTGAATTTCAATGACGGTGCTGCACCAGTGGAGCCACTGGAAGCAGTGCAGCCAAGAAGGAGCCAGCGCATAGCTAATCGTCGTTCTCATTGTATGTTCATAAAAATTTTATAGCTCTTTTTTTGAAAACTCACAATTCACTGTAATTTTTTTTTCAATTAATAATGCATTTTTTTTTCTTGAAACAGGGGACTAACTTTCAACTGGATAACTTATTAGAAGTTTCATCTACTGGAGTTTTATGGTTTTTGAATCGTGTTATATGACAATTTAATATTATGTCTTGTTTTAACTATGTGTCTGTGTTCTATGTTAATTTTGGAACTATTTAGTGTGAAATGTTTAGTGAATGCTTGGAACAATCTTTATGTGGCATGAATTATATATTTTAATTGTGCTATTTATATTTATGGAAGTAGTATGGCAATTTATTATTTAGTTTTTATTATAATTAAAATAATATATTCTCTGTAAGAAATTTGTTGCAGATAATTTTGTGATATGTCACTTAAATGTTCTAGTTTTCAATACTAAGTGTAGCTATTTTATAAAATGATTATAAAAGTGAATATTAAAGCTATCGTTACGTTTACATGCAGTGTTAGTTTGTTACTAAGTGCTTGTTCGAATTATTGAATGCATAATTCTCAAGTAATAGTTGATTTTTTATTTCCGTACTTATGTGTTTTTAATGTTAGTAAGTCGCACCTTTTAATTTCCAGTATCGTTCACCAGTAATATCCAATGGGAATTGCTCAGGACACGCCCCAATTGCTCAAACACCCCATTTTTTAAAAAAAACTTACCAAAATATAGGAAAAACAAGCACTTAGTAACAAAATAGCACAATTAAGAAAAAATGGGAGTGTTTGAGCAACTGACTGACCTGAGCAATTCGCAAATAAAAGTGTATATGAATTAGAACAAATGTACATATCAATTAGAACAATTAACAGATTAATTAGAACAAATATTCATATCAATTAGAATAATTAACTCATTAATTAGAACAAAAGTGTATATGAATTAGAACAATTATCATATTAATTAGAACAAATATTCATATCAATTAGAATAATTAACTCATTAATTAGAACAGTCTACTTCTGTCATCAAAAGTAATAACTAACAAGTCAAAAGTACAACACAAGTCATTAGACATACAACAGGAGTTAAAATTAAAAGACAAGCCATCACTTCCAGAACAGAAACTTCCAATATACCAAAACACAAAGTACCAACATAAACTTGCAACATTTTAATCTGACGAAGACCATGAATAAGAAGAAGAAGAAGAAGGAGAAGAAGAAGAAGTAATAATGTGACACATCTTGTTGTTCTTGTTTTTAACATCTAGCACCACCACCTCATCATCATCATCATCATCAAACTCTGCAGGTTCAACCTTCAAGGTAGACGTAGTAGCTGCATCTTTCTCACGCTCATTCTGACGTGCTGACACAACATTTCTACGATATCTTGTTGGAGAATTCTGAGGTGCAAACCTACCAAGTGAATCCCTTTTAATATGGGACGTCTGTCCATATTGACTTTTGGTATCCCTACTCTTTCTCAAAGCTGTTTTCAACATTTTTCTTTCTTTCGTTTTGTCAATTGCTAATGCTTTTCCTTTACCAGAATAACTGGTACAAACTTTCTTTCTCTGTGAACTTTGAGCTTCTTTAAATTGGATACCTTTCTCAATTACTCTCCCAGTTTGATTCCTTGTAGTGACACCAGCACCACTGTTTGACAAAGGTGTCTTCCTTTTCTTTGTTATAGTTTCATTCTTATCTCCATTAAAAACATATTCATCTACTAATGCTTTTTCCTTACCAGACCATACCATTTTGGGAATGTTGTTGATAATATCAAGATCTGGAGTGTTATGTTTTCTTCCTTCCACCACAAACCAAATTAAAGCCTGCTCCTTTTCTTTCTTTGACCATTCAATATCAAAAATCATGTATTCTGGTATAATTAGTGTCTCTGGAACCTCAACCTGAACCCTTATCCAACGGTTTTCTAAATGCAAAAGGTTATAGTAGTCTATGCTACAAATCTTTCCAAAGTTAACTATTTCATGAACCCCTGTACTGGTACGCCAACCATATGGTACATCAACAAGTCGAACCCAGACCTTAGTAGTTTTAGCTCTGGGATCAAGGAATTTTGTCTCTTCGCCTTTTAAAATTGGACATCTAGTACGAAGAAGTTTGAAATTAAAGTACTTACATCTCATCATCTTTTTGCGCCACTCAATACTAGGCCCGACAATTTGGAAACGGTTCCAAAAGTGCTCTAAGACTTGAAATTCGCTTGGTTGATACTCCTGCAGCATCTCCCGAATAACATCAACCAATGTTATGGAACTATTACCGAGAACAACAATACTCCTGTCAAGTTTGGACATTTGTTTAGAAACTTCGTCATTCTCACGGAGAACGTTCTTGTTTGAGTTACCAGATTGTGCCATTGTTGTGGAAAGTTTGCGAAAGAAAAGGATTGTTGGGGGAAAATGAAACGCTGCGGAAAGAAGGAATGAAAATGGATGAAAGCAGAAGACGAATGCTTAAGATATTCAATACACCACCTATCCACCTACCAGAATTTAATGCGCAATTTTTATTTTTTATTTTAACGTAAAAATTAACTTAATATCTGCGTTATATCAATTACAAACTAGAAGAAAATGAACTTAATATCTGCGTTATATCAAAATTGACAATGCTTTCATTTTTTCGAAACTAGAACAAAATGTAATATCAATTAGAACAATTAACTGATTAATTACAAGAAATGTACATATCAATTAGAATAACTAACTCATTAATTAGAATAAACGTGTATATCAATTAGAACAATTACCAGATTAATTAGAACAAACATATATATCAATTAGAATAATATGAACAATTACATATCTTTAAAAGTGTTGCTTCTTATTTTCTCATATAGTTAATATTGTTTAAATAATAACAAGCAGGAATAAAAATTAAAACTTTTATATAGATTTTGAGAACAATTACGTTAGGTTATAAAATTCTTTTTGCAAAATTCTGCAGGATGTAACTTTTGTGTATTTTACAAATGTAAATATAAATACAAGTTACTTATTGTAACAAAAAATTATAGAAATACCCAACTATTAAGATAAAGTTGCGAGGTTAATCAGTACAAAGCTCACTATGAGAATAATGTTGCCAACTGAAACATGCATATATTGCAAAAAAATTGTGGATTTTAAAAAAAAACATCTTTAAAATTATAGTAGATTTGTAAGAAACATTCATACATTCTAAATTTACCGAAGTAGTATGGCAATGACATATTTAATTTTTATTATATTTAACAAAATTGATTCAGTGTAAGAAATTTCTTCCAGATAATTTTGTGATATGTGGCTTAAGTATTGCTATTTTGTAAAATGGTTATAGACGTGAATATTAAACATATCGTTACGTTTACTTGCAGTGTTTTTTTATTACTAAGGGCCTCTTGCAATTATTGAACGAATAATGATGAAATAATTGTTGTTCTATTTCTGAATAATAACTGTAGCTATTTTATAAAATGATTATAGACGTGAATATTAAAGTTACCGTACGTTTACATGCAGTGTGGTTGTCTTACTAAGCGTCCCTTAGAATTATTGAACGTATAATTCTCAATTAATAGTTGATTTTTTATTTCAGTAATTACTAGCATCTTTTTACTGTCTGTAACTCGCACCTTTTGATTTCCAGTAACGTTAAACACTAACACTTATCTAATTTCACTTATCCAATTTTACAAGCGTCTGTTTACTGCACCTTTTCACTGCCTATATATATCGTATAAAGTTCAACAAGACTATTTGAAGACGTCATCTCCATTTTAATATTTCTTACAATCGTCAAATACTTCATACACGGCAAAGGGAATGGCAAATAACAATCAACCTCTTGTTCAACCACCTAATAATTGGGTTGTGGCGAATATGAACAACCCAAATGCTGTTCTCAATGACAATCGCCCTGCACGACTGAATGCTTACATGCCTAATTACAATGTTATTCCTCCTAATGTTATTCTCAGAGATTCAGCGATCATGTATTTCGTTCAAGGCGAGCCTTTTGCTGATCATGATCTTGTGCATGACATAATCACGAGACTGGCACAAGTATTTGGAGGAGCAATAAACAGGTTCCATCTCACACCTATTCATCCTTCTCGCAATAGATTCTTACTGCGTTGTGAGACTGAAGCTTTGAGGAATCAAGTATGTGAGATGGAACATTTAAATGTAAGGGATCGTGTTGTTCGATTTGTCAGATGGCATCATGGGGTTGATAGTCAAATGGAAAGATCGACGTTTTACACGAGGATTCGTGTAGCAAACGTACCCCTTAATCTCTGGAATGAGACCACAATTAGAATACTCACATCAGGTTTAATATTTCAATTGAAAACAATTAAATTATACTTTTCAATGAAACACACACATAAAATTTTAAAGACATGTTTGATTTATAGTTCTAATTTCAAACTATAAATGTTTTAATTTTGTTTTTAATTTAGAATTTGGTACACCTGTCCGGATTGCACCACATTTTGGACCTGGACATCTAGAAGAACTCATTGTGCTTGTTCTTGGTGGACACCCTGTGAATATCCCACACGAAATTATAGTGGGCCAAGAGCCGTTCGCCACTCCGGCACAGGTGACAATTGACGGGTTTATACAGATTTCTGAATTTATGAATGGTGCATTTGGACCAGCATTAGCATGGGAAGAGCCAAATCAACAGCCTCTGGAACCAGTTTCTAGTGGATCAAATGTCTCAGATTAATAAATAATTTGATCCTACTAAAGTAAAAATATAAGTAGTACTGATATTAATGTGTTATTGTGTTTTGTTGTTAGAATATTTATTACATAAGTTGTTCTTTGTCCTAGTTGTTGTTGTTAGATTATTTGCTATATAAGTTGTTGTTCTGTGTGCTAGTTGTGGACAGATTTCATTTTTGCTGCTATATCTATTTTGGAATAAAATAGGAATAGTTTTATGGTTGTACTTACAAATTTTATGCATGATTTACAACACTAGTAAAAAACAAGAAAGAAGGCAGTAAATGCTATATTTCTAAGAAAAAATTATAAACCAAACATATGTCTTCTACTTCTCTTCATTCAGATATGTTCTCCTTCTTAATTCTCTAGTAGAAAGATCCTTTTCATCCAATCTTTTTACTTGGCTTTACTATCTTCTGTATTCCGGAACGTTGAAACTGCTTTCATTTCTTCAAAATTAGAACAAATTTATATATCAATTAGAACAATTACTATATTTTTGTATGCAAAACAGATTCAGTTTACAATTGGCATAAAAAAATAGTTATAATAATTGTTTTAATTGAAATATGCATAGTTTTCAGTACCATGAACACTAAATGAAGGCTGTATAGAAGAAGGGTCTAGAATTCCTGCTGGTTCACATAAATGCTGTTGAATATCTGGAATAATAAAACAAAACATAGATTTCTTATTTGTTAATGGTCGTATTTATTATGACAAATTGTACTTGATATTACCAATTATTTATTTAGCACTGAATGACTATAAATTTTGTACTATAATTCACACCAGCAGAAGGGTCCAATGAAGAAGGCTGTGCATTGTGATGAGTTTGTACAACTGAAAATATAAGATAAAAGATAACAGTTTGAGATATTATATATTTCAATTATGATGCAGAATAATCTATAAATGAATAATAACAATAGTATTATAAACAAAACAATAAGATTACCTGCATTATTACTGTTAGGAGCAGGCCAGTTACCTAATTGCATGAATTTTTCAAGAAAGGTTTCTACTTGGCTTTTCTTCTGTTTTTTGGGAGGTCGACCCTGCTTTCCTTTTTTTGAAACTAGAACAAAATTATATATATCAATTAATACAGTTGCAACATTAATTACAACAAATGTATATATCAATTAGAACAATTGCCTGATTAATTAGATCAAACGAAATATATATCTATTAGAATTATAATAGCCAGAATTTTTATACAAACCAACTGAACTTACAGATAGCATGGAAAAAAAAATACAATTATTGTTCTAATTAAAGAATGCATAGTTTGCTGTACCATTCACACTACAGGAAGGCTGAATAGAACAAGGCTCTGGAACTGCTGCTGGTTCACATAAATGCTGTTCAATATCTGGAAAAATAAAACAAAAAATATATTTCTTATTCGTTTTTTTATTTATGCAAAACAATTTATAATATACATGTTATGAAGCATTATTAAGTATTGTATTTATTGGGACAAATTGTTCTTGATATTAGGAATTATTTATTTCACACTGAATGAGTATAAATTTTGTAGTATGATTCACACCATCACAAGGCTGCACTGAAGAAGGCTGTCGACTCTGAGTTTGTACACCTGAAAATATAAGATAAAAAGATAAATTGTACTTGATATTACCAATTATTTATTTAGCACTCAATGAGTATAAATTTTGTACTATAATTCACACCAGCAGAAGGCTCCAATGAAGAAGGCTGTGCATTGTAATGAGTTTGTACAACTGAAAATATAAGATAAAAGATAACAGTTTGAGAAATTATATATTTCTATTATGATGCATAATAATCTATAAATAAATAATAATAATAGTATTATAAACAAAAAATAAGTTTACCTGCATTATTACTGTTAGGAGGAGGCCAGTTAGCTAATTCGATGAATTTTTCAAGAAACCTTTCTACTTGGCTTTTCTTCTGTTTTTTGGGAGGTCTACCCTGCTTTCCTTTTTTTGAAACTAGAACAAAATTGCATATATATTAATTAATACATTTGCAACATTAATTACAACAAATGTATATATCAATTAGAACAATTCCATGATTAATTAGAACAGACAAAATATATATTTATTAGAATTATGATAGCCAAAATTTTTATAGAAACCAACTGAACTTACAGATAGCATAGAAAAAATAAATACAATTATTGTTCTAATTAAAGAATGCATAGTTTGCTGTACCATTCACACTACAGGAAGGCTGAATAGAACAAGGCTCTGGAACTGCTGGTGGTTCACATAAATGCTCTTGAATATCTGGAAAAATTAAAAAAAAAATATTTCTTATTCCTTTTCTAATGTATGCAAAACAATTTATAATAAACATGTTATCAAGCGTTATTAAGGATCGTATTTATTGGGACAAAATGTTCTTGATATTAGGAATTATTTATTTCACACTGAATCAGTATAAATTTTGTAGTATGATTCACACCATCACAAGGCTGTCACTCTGAGTTTGTTTTAATCAAACCGAATTCACACTACATGAAGGCTGTATAGAACAAAGTTCTGCAACTACTGATGGTTCAAATAAATTGTTTTTATCTAAAGTTCTGGAACTGCTGTGATGTTCTTATTAAAAAATACAAAGTTTTGTAGTAACATTCATACCAGAAGAAGGCTTTACATGAGAAGACTGTGGAATTGTTTGTGCTGCAGAAGATGTATGTGCAGGAACTGAAAATTTTTGAAAAAAAAATAGTTTCATTATTTATATCTCCTTACAAGTAGAAATAAATTATTATTTTATATATATTGATTATTGTAGGTAACACAACCAATTGTTTATTTTCTGCTGCATGCATATTTAATAATTAACAAATATAAAGTTAAAAAAAATTATGTGCTAACCTTCATTAACATTCTCATAAACAACACGATTTCTTTTGTTGTTGCAACCTTGAGCAATTTTCTCAGCATAGCTTTGGAGTCGTTTTACTGGAGGTCGTCCTCGCTTGCGTTTTTTCAATGGGTCTCTGATTGGAACCTCTTCTGGCACATCCACATTGGAAATGTTGACATTTGAAGACACAGTACCATTTGTAACATTAGAAGTGACATTCACATTGCTTACGCCAGACGCACCACTAACCTCTCCCACTGTGTTATTCACTACATCCTTCTGTCTGGATTTTGAAATAATCAACCTCAAAGTGTTGAGACCATCAACAACAGCATCTTTAGTTGATTCATCCATCATTGCAAAATCAACCAGTTCCAAAAAGACAGGTTGAAGCAATGTGTAGAGATCATTATGCTTGTTCCGCCTTTCTGATACCTTTTTAGCAATCAATGTTGCATCTAAGTGATTCCTGCTAATCTTATTGCATTTAGCCCACCTATCTAGAACATATACTTCTGGAGCATATCTAACAGACTCCTCTCTATATACAAGCAGACCGTGGCGACAAATGATGCCTGCTGTTTCAAACTTATGACATTGACAGTCATAAGTACTATCATCAGAGTTAAACTCTACTTTGTATTCCTTATCACCATCTTCAACTACATACAACTTTTTGCCATCCAGTAACTGTACCTCGAACTTCAACTCAATGAGGGCAAGAATTTCAGCCTGAAATTTGAAAAACATCTTTCGAGTGTACTTTTCAGCAAACTGAGATTCAATAGGAAAGCTTGAAATCTGTTTTGGTCGTCCAACAAAGCAACTGCAATCCTCATCTATTTCACTTCTTCTCAGCCTTTGTAAAGCCGACTCAAATGAGCTGACAAAACAACTGAAACAAAACAAATAAGAATAAATATATGCATGACAAGCATAATTGAAATAGGAATATTACATAGTAAAGCAATAAATTAAGACAATTATCTCAAAAAATTAAGATATAAGTATAAAATGTCAAATGACCTTAGAGATGTTTTTGAGTTAACAAACATGTCAAGAAATGAATTCATGCTTTCACTTCTTTGTGTTGTATTCATTCCTCCCCAGAAAAATGAAGTAACAAAGCAAGGTATCCAGCTAGTCCTTAAGTTATAGATACTTAACAGCCATTCATTTTCTGCAAAAAAAAAGTAACACAGAGAAAAAAAATTAATCTTTACTTGATAGCAAAAATCTGTTCAAAATGAACCAAGAAGGTAGTAATAAATTGTACATACGTTGCAATGAATATCTAGTGAGGACATCAGTCCAGCATTGCTCAAATTCAGGTATTGTTTTAGACTCGTACACAGCACTTTTGATTAAGGTTCTACATTCAGCTGAATAGTTACAGAGCTTGTAAGGTAGTTTTTTCATAATGTGCCATATGCACAATCTGTGAGCAGTTTCTGGGAAAACTTCAGCAATTGCATTCCTCATTGCAAGGCATTGATCTGTCAGAATCGATTTAGGTGGTTGCCCATCCATACAGTCTAACCATGTCTCCATAATCCATTTATAGCTCTCAGTGTCCTCAGATGTCACGATTGCACAACCAAAAATAGTTGATTGTCCATGATGGTTTTGACCAACTATAAGAGAAACAGGTAGATCATACCTACAAAAAAAAAGTAGTTGATTGAACATGATGGTCTTTATATTTAGTGAAACATTTATTTTTTATATACAGTAGTATTTCCGAGGAAACTAGAACTATTAACTTACATAAATTCATTAGAGAGCACACATATTAGTTCAGACAAAAATTCTATACAATATTATCTAGTAAACTAGAATTATTAACAGAAACTAGAACTTCTGCACTGATTAAACTAGAACAAACATGTATATCAATTAGAACAAATGTGTTATCAATTAGAACAATTATCAGATTAATTGGAAAAAACATATTACAAAAATTAGGTTATTACCTACAAAAAATAGCTATACTATTCTAAATCTCTGACCTATTAATTGGTATACTTGTTTAATGTTATTTCATTTTTTCTAATATAAATTCCACATGTAATTCACGACTGTAGCTAAATTTAAACAATGAAAAAAATTATGAACAGTAAAATAGATTGAAAGTTAGAATAATTATTACTTGTTAACTATGTAGGTTGTATCGAAGGAGACAACATCACCAAAATATCTGTAAGAAGCTCGACAGATGGAGTCAGCCCAAAATACTCTCTCGAGTCGATTATCTTCATCAAACTTCACATGATAAAAGAAGTTTTGATCGATTGACTGATTATGCCGAAAGTACTTCATTAGAGCTGCAGCATCACCATTTCGGAACTGAACTCTTCTCAGGCTATCCAGAAAATTTCTTGCATCTCTTTCAGTGAATCCA
The DNA here is from genome assembly GCA_027725995.1 of Rhynchospora tenuis. Taxonomy (NCBI): domain Eukaryota; kingdom Viridiplantae; phylum Streptophyta; class Magnoliopsida; order Poales; family Cyperaceae; genus Rhynchospora; species Rhynchospora tenuis. The sequence continues at coordinate 45,192,688 of CM050888.1, read as the reverse complement.
CAATAATCTGGTCCTCCACACATTTGCATAACAGCATTTATATTTCCATTTACTGGCACACCAGCATTGTGATTTGCCTCCAATTGCTTTTTCACATGCTCTTTCAATTCTCTGAATCCAGTAAGTTTGTGTACATATTGTGGACAAACCTCATGTGTGTGATCTAATTTTACACTGCTCACAACCCATGCATCTTTCAACCTATCAAACAGTACACTCATACTAAATTTACAACCCTCTTTTACAATCAACCGGTTTCTGTCATTCACCGGCCTCTCAGTACAGTTCTGTGGTTTATCATATTTGTAACACCTGAATAAAGCTCTAGGTTTCCTTTTTTTAGACGAACCACTCATACCGCCTCCATTCTTTACAATTGCAAACCCGTTTTGATACCCATAGTTCAAAATAAACCTATGTGCGTCATCTACTGAACAAAAGGTCATGCCTTTTTTTGGAGGAAGGACATTAGAGTGAATTGTTGACTCTCCAGCACGAAAGAAATGGGTTGTTGTTAAGGAGACACTAATATCATCTACTGAATTTCCCAAAATAGAACCTTCTGAACCAGCTGGAACTAGTGCATGTCTTAACTCTCCACTCAAATCAACATCACCATAATCTTCCTCTTCAACATATTGGATATTATTTTCATCTGTTTCCACAAATAATAAAGACCACATCAAAAAAACTTGCTTAGTTTAGTGATCTGGAAAACATAACAGCTGTCACAGTGAACCCAAAACAGCAAGTTTAGGTGTAAAACCTATCCAAAAGTTGCAAATTCGAGAGGATGTTCTAGTACCATTTTGCATTGTTCATGAATTTAACTTATAATTGCCTTCTTATCTGTTACAAACAAATCAACTAATATCTGTCTTCACTTTTCAAGGTTATAGATGAACCTACATTGCCGGTGACACGGTTTGAGTATGGAAACATGTTTCACACAGTTACTGACTGGTATAGTGCATATGTTAGTTATAGGGTTACAGGCTTGCCTGGCCAAACCGCACCTTGTTTTTCTTGATGCGCATTGTAAGGTTAATTGCTATTTCTATTTTCTGTGATTAATTAGCTTGAACCAATAGTTTCAATTGATGATTTTCTTGTGCATTACTGTTCAATACACAAAACCTTCTCACCTGACTGCTGATATGTACTGATATTCAAAGATTGATTCAAATCAACATCTGTTATAGGAAAAATATATATATCAGAAAAAATCAAATAATAGTAAGCAAATATATCAAATAACTATAAAACTCATAAATCAACACAATATATAATTTTTCTAATTGATAACCTAATGTTTTTAATAATTTTAGCAGTACTCAACACAATATGCATAATTCATCCACTTTTACTATACTTATCACCTGAAATGTCAACCACATATACATACTATAATAATAGTTCTAATTAACTGTGTAATCGTACTATATATAAAGAAGAAAAGTTCAGTGAATTTAAATATCATGTGCTTCGCATAGTATTGTAAATAATATATAACGATATGCGAAAACTGTTACTTACCATCGGAATGACAAATATCAATATTATTCAGATCTGATTCCGATAAAATATTCAACTCAAGAAGTTGCATACATCCAAAATCTATAAGCGCACAAGAAAGAAAGCAATTAAAAACATGATATTAATCAGAACACTGTGTATGCAAAAGAAATTTCAAATATATGAAAAAAGAAATTGAAGTATTACCTGACTGCTGGTCTATACTAAGATTGTAAGATTGATTCAAATCAATATCTGTTACAAAAGCAAAAATTTTATCAAAAAAACATCAAATAACACGTAATGTAATATTTAATCAAATGAAATCATTATTGAATTGTTATACGCACCTACTCTATCCATTCCGATAAACTGAGATCGCCTGAGATCAGAGAAAAGGTAATTGGCGAAATTGGCGATCTGAGGAGAAATTGGCGATCGGAAAGGTAATGGACGATCTGAGGAGAAATTGGCGATCGCACGAGGAAATGACGATCGGAGAAGGAAATGGCGATCTGAGGAGAAATTGGCGATCGCACGAGGAAATGACGATCGGAGAAGGAAATGCCGATCGAAGGAGGAAATGGCTATCGAAGGAGGAAATGACGATCGGGAAAGGATCTCTGATCACAAAAGGAATTTAAAGGAGCCAACGCGCGCCAAAACACGTGAGAAGATGTGAAGCACGTGGACGAATCACGAATCTAGAAGGATGCCGTGAATCTAGAAGGGATGACGGGGATGATATGAATCTTAGAGATGATGGAAAGCATTTCCGTAAAATTAAGGCATAGGGGATAAAGGGTCATGCTGTCAGGATGAAGCGCATGCAATTTAATACATGCCTATGAAGTGTCAAAAAATCGGCGCATTAGCGGGAGTAAGAACTGATTTCAGGTGCTTATAGGCTCCTCGGAACTCTATACTATTATTAATTAATTAAAACCGTGACCCTATAACTGTAACACCTTTCGATGATATGTTTAAAGAATTCTGAAATATAAAAATGTAATATGATAATTAACTATAAAACGGTATCAACAAGACGGGAATCTGCAAAGAAACATCAGTATAATTTTTTAGAATTTGTTATGAATCGCGATGATTAAATCATGTGATCGTGAAATCTAAATTAGATATAATCATATAAATAAATAGATTCCCTAAAATAAAAGATACAGTAAAACCTGTTCAGTAAATACGTAAATGTGTTAAATTGATATATGTGATGGTAAAATCGGAGATTGATCAGGAAATTAACACGTAATAAATTGTGAGAGTTACAACCTGAAAGATATAGCAAATCAAGTTTTGATGTGTTTGATCCCTTTGATTAGTTAAATTAATTTCTGCCGGCCGACTTAAAAACCTGAATTTAGGAATTCAAAATAAACATTGAAAATTTCAGCCCAAAATACTATTACAGCCATCATGGTATAATTAATCGGCTTCATTATAGAATAGGATATCAACACCCTTGAATATTTGATTGGATTCAAAATTTTCTGAACCGTGGGATTAAAGGATTTAAAACAAGAGTTGCAACATGGATGACAATTTATTTGTGGCCACAGAGGATATGGCGTACCAAGGAAAGATTTTCTTCTTCTTTCCCGATTTCTCTGTGCCTCTGTTTTTCACTATATGCGAGTTTATACGAGAGAATCAGCGTAGCTCAGTACGCTTAGAACAGTAAAGTAGTTACATTTAATGCTAATCACTACACGCTAACAAAAAATAATTATTACATCTAACTATGTCTTTAACAGCAGTTAGTTATGAACTAACTGTCAGCTGATTCTTCTGGATCGTCTGTGGCATGGCCTTGTATATTCTGTTGTGCAATACCCCCACAAACTAATGTAGGATCAAGTACATTTAGTTTGGATTTGAGAAAATTGAATCTGACAGTGCTGAGAGGCTTGGTCATGACATCTTCGAGTTGATCTTTAGAACATATAAACCTGACACATAGTTGTTTAGCTGCAACCCTCTCTCGAACAAAATGGTAATCAATCTCTATATGCTTCGTTCGTGCATGAAACATTGGATTTGCAGCCAAAAAAGTTGCACCAATGTTGTCACACCAAAGAACGGGGGGATGGTCAAGTTTCACATGTAATTCTTGAAGTAAATATTGTAGCCACAAAATTTCAGCACAAGTGAGTGCTAAGCTCCTATATTCTGCCTCAGTACTCGACCTTGATACAGTGGCTTGTTTTTTTGCACTCCAAGAAATCAAGTTGCGACCAAAGTAGATGCAGAAACCTGATGTGGAACGACAATCGTCCGAGCAACCAGCCCAATCAGCATCATTGTAAGCGTGAAGAGTTGTAGATGACTTTGAGTGTATGAATAAACCATGTTTCTGGGTCCCACATAAGTATCTCAAGATCCTTTTCACAGCTGTCCATTGAGTATCAGTCGGATTGTGCATGAATTGTGACACTTTGTTCACTGCATATGCTATGTTTGGACGTGTGAGGGTGGCATACTGTAATGCACCCACTACACTCCGATATAATCGAGGCTCAGAGAAAGGATCACCATCATTTTTGGACAGTGTGATGTGGGTTGCAATTGGAGTGGTGCAAGGCTTGGCATTGAGCATTTTTGTTTTAGTCAGAAGATCATGAATATATTTTGACTGAGTGAGGAGAAGACCACCAGTCTTGTAATTGGCTTCTATGCCCAAGAAGAAACTCAAATTGCCTAAGTCTTTCACTGCAAAATTTTGTTGAAGTTTTTGTATACATGTGGCAACCATGTTAGAATCACTTCCTGTCACCAATATATCATCCACATACACTAGAACAAAGAGTGTGTGGTTGTTATGCCGTGCAATGAACAATTATGGGTCATAGTTGGAGGCTACAAACCCAATTGAAACAAGGGCTGAGCTCAGTTTTTGAAGCCAAGCACGTGGTGCCTGTTTCAAACCATAAAGAGACTTGGATAGAAGACATACATAGTCAGAATGAGTTGAGTCTGTGAAGCCCGGTGGCTGAGCCATATACACTTTCTCTTATAAATCTCCATGAAGAAAAGCGTTGTGTACATCCAACTGCCTAATCTCTTAGTTTGAAGAGACAGCTAGAGACAAAACAATCCGAATTGTTGTGGGACGCACCACAGGGCTAAAAGCGTCAAAAAAATCGATACCCTCTTCTTGATTGAATCCCTTTTCCACCAACCAGGCTTTGTATCTCTCAATAGAACCATCTGGTTTATGTTTGAGTTTATAGACCCATTTACAACCTATAACTTTCTGATTAAAGGGTGGTGGTACAAGAACCCAAGTATTGTTGCGAGCCAATGCATTTATCTTAGAAGCCATAGCTTCTCTCCACTTTTTCACTTGATTAGCTTGTGTGAAGCAAGTTGGCTCAGATGTGACAGTGGTTGCAAAGGCTACATAGTTAGGGAAAAGTCTGTTTTTACGTGTATGATCTCTGGTTCTTGTAACCATGCTATGAGATTGAGTTCGAGAAGGCACAGCATCATCAACTGACTGTGAAGATAGCTCAGCTGGTGGTGTTAATGAACCGTGTGGAGTTTGGTCCGCTGCGGGCAGAGAGGCATTTGAGTTTTACTCACGGTCAGCTGAACCGTTGAGAGAAGGAGAATTGTGGGCAGCTGGCGAGTTGTGTGCGGGCAGATCGCTATTTAAATTTTGGTCAGGCCGGTCAGCGTTGTTTGAAGCGGGCAGTTCATCAGATAAACTGTCAGCTGTATGTTGTGTATCTCTCAACAAAAACAGAGGAGAAATGGGTGAAACATCAGAAATAGAGCCAGATGTGGCAACAGCTGATTGTTCCTTAAAAGGAAAAACATTTTCATCAAATCTAACATGCATGGAAATATAATTTTTTCCTGAGGGTATGTGTAAACAATGATACCCTTTCTGAGAGTTTGCATACCCAATAAAAACACAAGGTAATGCACGAAACTCTAGTTTATTGGAGTTATATGGTCGAGTATGTGGAAAGCATAAACAACCAATGATTCTGAGGAAAGAGTAATCTGGTGTTTTGTTGAATAATGTAGAGTAGGGAATGAGAGAAGTGGATGGTGAGGGAAGTCTGTTGATCAAATATACAACACTAGAAAATATGTCATCCCAAAATTTCATAGGAATGGAAGCTTTGGACATGATGGCAAGGGATAGCTCCACAATATGACGATGTTTTCTCTCAGACATGCAATTCTGTTGTGGAGTGTAAGGGCAAGTGGTTTGATGTGTGATTTGAGGGAATTTATTGGCAATTGGTTTATACTCAGTATCATTATCATTTATGAGTATTTTGATTGACTTGCCAAGCAAATTCTCAACTTGTGCTTTGAAGTGCACAACCTCACTTTTCTGTTTCAAGAAGAATATCCAAGTAAACCTTGAGAACTCATCCACAAAAATGAGGTAAAATTTATTTCCATTATTTGAAACAAGGGGTGATGGGCCCCATACATCAGAATACAATATCTCAAGAGGAGAAGAAGATGATTTGCTGGAAATTGAAAAGGGTAACTCATGTGATTTTGCTACAGCACAATCATGACAAGTGTCAAGTTTATTTGAACTACATGGTAAGCTATTTGTATGAAGAATATTTAAAGTAGTAGAATTTGATGGATGTCCCAGTCTATCATGCCAAACTCTTGCAGGGACACGCAAACCAAGAAAAGCTTGAGGAGAAAAAGCATGAATGGAGTATAAACAATGATGACTATGCAGAGGGATTGTAATGTTGGTGAGGTGCTCCTTGATTTCACATACATTATGAGAAAAGGTAACAGTGAGATTAGGGTTATCAAGAAGCAATTTTGACAAGCTAATCAAATTAGTAGAGAAATTGGGGATATGCAAGACATCAGATATATTAATGTTGAGATTAGATAGGGCCAATTGAGTGGAATTAATATGAGAAATAGAGAGTTGAGAACCATTACCAATGTGTAAGGTGTCAGACCCTTTGTAGGCAAAGAATGAAGAGATTATTCAAATCACTCGTCACATGATTGGTGGCTCCAGAATCAAGAATCCAATCAGTAGCTGGCTGAGGTGGTTGTGGCACTTGTGCAGTCAACGCCTGACGTGTGGGTCTTGGTTTCCACATAGGATCAGGTTCATACTTGAAGTAACAAAGTTTGACAGTATGACTTGGTTTGGCGCAGATCTGACATGGACTGCGAGTGCCAGATTGTTTGTAGCTGATTTCGGCCCTGGTGAGGTTGTATTTGGCCGAGATGAGGTAGAAGGCCTTGTGGAGGCTGTTGTCGGGCTTGAATTGTAGTTATTGGAGTTTGATTTGTTGTTTCCAAACTGTACCCGACCCGTTTGAAAAGCGGAAGGTGAATTAATGGCAGAACTAGGGTTTGCATTCCGAAGAACAGATTCATGTGTCAGAAGCATGCCATGGAGTTTGGAAAAGGAGAGACGAGATTGGCGAAAAGAGGTGTTAACAGCTGTAACAAACTGGAGATAATCAGATCCGAGTCCAGAAATGGTGGCTGAGACAAGCTCTTCTTCAAAAAGAGGCGATCCGGCGAATGCCAGCTCATCCGCCAGATGTCGAATGTGCTGAATGATAGAGATCCTTTAGCAGCATTTTGCACTTGTTTCTTCAGATCTGTCACGCGATAGCGAGAGGTGGCAGAGTAAACAGTTTGGAGGGAAGACCAGATCTCCATTGATGAAGTTACTGAGACGAATTGAGCTTGAATCGATTCTGAGAGTGACGATCGAATCCATCCCAGAAGAAATTGATCTTGACGGAGCCATGGCATGTATTCTGGATTGATCTGTAGCTGACCATCAGCCGATTGAATCGTCGGATTCGACGGAGGTGCCTCGATGAATTTGAGCAAGTTGTAACCATGGAGAAGTGGATAGATCTGAGCTTTCCAGGTCAGATAGTTGTTTTCATTCAGTTTTGTTGTAATTGGGATCGTAATTGGGATGATTGAATCATTGATAGGAGTAGTGGTGTTGATAGTAGTAGCGGAAGAAAGAGGAGAGGAGTTGAGAGTAGGATCTGGATCTGGTGGGAGCGCCATTAATGGCGATTTTGATGCTCTGATACCATAAAGAGTGTTGAACAAAGAGATGAAGAGAGAGAGAGAGAGATGAACAGAATGAATTTTATTAATCTCGTCTTATTGTTTTTGTACAAGTAATCGCCTATATATAGGCCATAGAATCAGCGTAGCTCAGTACGCTTAGAACAGTAAAGTAGTTACATTTAATGCTAATCATTACACGCTAACAGAAAGTAATTATTACATCTTACTATGTCTTTAACAGCAGTTAGTTATGAACTAATTGTCAGCTGATTCTTCTGGATCGTCCGTGGCATGGCCTTGTATATTCTGTTGTGCAATATTCCTCTCTTCGAATTTGGTGTGCCGCTCAAATCAGAAGCCAACACCACGATGCCCGCCTCCGTTGGTCTTATCAGGCGCCGCCTCCATCCGCCTCCCACAATGCGCCACATAACTTATGTGACATAAGCACGGAAGCCCATAAGTTTCTTCTTCTCCGTGCTTATTTAAGCCCTGGTCTCTCTTTTCACTCAAATCCACTTGAACGACCAGATAAGAACTAAAAGAAAAGAAAAGGGAGGAGTGTCTAGGGTTAAGCTTGGCTGGAAAGAATCGAGGCGAGGGAGGTGGCGGCAGCTAAGGCATGGTAGTAGCGGGACAATTTCTGCTCTTCTTGAGGCATTGAACACCTCTTTTGTGTATTCTATTTTCTTATTTGTAGAGCTGTTATAAGGAAATTGTTGAAAGGATTAGTTACTTGGTTCATGAAATCTGTTATTGTGTTTAATTTAATCGGTTATGTTGAGCAAGTAAGGGGGATGAGAACCTATGTTGTAGCTATTTTATGGGTTTGTTTCTGTGATCGGGTTCCTGATTTGCTTGATTAAAGTTGTTAGCCGGGTAATTAGATGTTTATGTTGCTCTAATGAATTAACTAGCTTATGAAATATTAGGATTCTGTCAATCATGTGTGTACTTTTTTTTTTGAAAGCTAAGTAGAGGCTACCAAGAGGGAACAAAAAATACAAGGAGAAAAGAAAATAAAAAGGCAGCAAACTGAACACTTAAAAAAGAGTAGCAGCAGTAGCAGCAATCTAGCAAGATTTCATGAAAAGTGTAGACTCGCATATTATCCAATGCTCTATGGCCCCTAGTCTTCTGCTCTCATTTCTGAAGGTTATGTTATTACGTTCTAACCATATATATAGCCCATAAAGTTGTAACAATTAGTACCAGCTTGTGGCGGTTAAGTTGTACAGAATGAGAAAGGAGAAGTAAACGATCCAGAATGGGGCTATTAAAGGCCTGTGTAAGGTTGGCGCCCTGAAGTCCTAGGCTGTGCCAAATATGAGCAGAGAAGGAGCAATCGAAAAACAAATGCATGGCAGTTTCACAGATTGGTTGAGAGCAGAGCACACAACCTTGAGTTGCTGGTATCTCTATATATTTAGCGATTTTTTTTTGGTTAGCGACTGTTCTAAAAAAAACAGTTATTTTTTATTTTATGACTGTTCTTCTATAAAAACAGTCATGGAGCACGCTTGTCAGAGCCCATTTCGGTCCAATATTGACTGGAAACTTATTGACTGTTATATAATATTAACAGTCATTAAAGCCTCTGCAACTGTTATTTGTAAAGAACAGTCATCATGTTTTCAGAGCTTTTTATTTTTTTGTTCCTCACGTTTAAATGTAGTAACTGTTTTAATTTAAAACAGTTGTAATTATTTGAATCTAATTTTACGACAATGCCACAAATTTGGTTGATGACTGTTTTTATAGAAAACAGTTGCTAATCCACAGTTGCAAAAGCGCTTTTCTGTGGTAGTGTTAGTAGCTGATCTTGAGTGAGTAGTCTGCCATGTGCCAAGAGGAGGAAGAAAAATTTGACAGTGGGAGGTACCTTTATTTTCCAAAGGAATTTAAGAGGAAATCGAATTTATTCATCTACCTTTATTTTCCAAAGTAAACAATCATGCGTGTACTTGTTAACTGTGATTGGTACAAGACTTTTGTTATGGACTTGTGAAAACCAAGCTTACATAGTTACATCTACCTTTATTCAACTTTGTTACTATTCTCCTTGATAATTGATACCTATAAAAGGGATTGGTTTGAAGTTAGGTTGCATTTTGTTGTTGATACATGATCTTTAGATGAAACCAACCCAATATGTGAAAAATAACGATATCAGTTTTGCTTAGTTGGTATTTCCTTGGTTTTCTGTCAATTATATAACCTAAGTTTAACATGGTACACGTTGTATTAGCACTAGTGTGAATCTCCTGCGTTGTATTAGCCAGGTGTCGATTTATTCTTATTTTTCTATTTTTAAAAATTCAATATTATAATGCTATTTATCAGTTAATGATCAGATTTGTAATTATGTTTTTGTTGAGTGGGATCATGGTGTAGTTGAGTTTTATATTTATTGAAAACAAAATAAAAGAGATATTGGATGATTAGGTGGATCTATAAATAGAAAAACGAAAGCCATTCTAATTATCGATTAATGAATAAATAATAAAAAAAATTGTGACAATGGATGATACTATCGATTCTCTTTGGATGAAGTTTCTTTGGATGAAGTTGCATTTAGATGGACTTAATTTCCGTTCAAACGGATTTGTCAGATTATTTAATTTGCATGTTTAGTTTTAGTTCCAGAGAGCATTTTTATCAAACGCATGATGAATGCGTTCCGACGCATTAACCTGTTTAGATTATATTTTCATTTGGTCCTTCGTGATGGGCTTTTTTTTTTGCTTTTATTTCTCAAACCTATATAAGCTTTGTAACTTGCTTAATTAATTAAGAGAGAGATTAAGTTTGACTACAGAATTTGTTGTCTCTTCTTCCTTTGTCTTGTGGTGGCTAGGGTTTCTTAACCCAACAAATATACACATTTTTTTGTTGCTGGGTAGTTGCTCAAATTAAGTATATAATAAGGTCAGATTTTGTGTCGAAACCAAGGTTTTAAAATGTGATTTGTGTGGTTTGACGGTTGGGTGGTGATTTAGTATTTATCGATGATAAAACAGTTATATGGTGATAAAATGACGATAAAACGATAGTTTGGCATGAACCAAAACTAAAATAAAACTACGATAAAATAGAAAAAACTAAGTTCTTAAAAGCTTGGTCCAAACATGGAATCTCATAGAATAGTTTTCTATTATTATATATAGGTCACAATCCTCCCACTAATAGATGTATGGCTTCTTGAAATAAAGTTTTCTTTTATCTTTTTTTGTTATTGAGTTAACGAAATGATTCAGTTCCTTCCATTCTTAACATTCCATTAAAACACACACACAGAGGGATTGGGAGGCCAGCATCGACAGACTATTAGGTGTCGTTTGGGATGGTTAGGAATATGGTAGGAATAACTTAAATTTAGGAAAAAACACTATTCACAGGAATTGAGAGAATTGGCTATTTCGGGAATTGGAAATGTTGTTTGGATGGTGAGTTTAGGAATAGCGTTGGGAAGTGTGAAAAGTAGAGAGAAAAGTGTTATTGGGAAGAGTGTTATTGAAAATTGTGTTAGGAATGAAATTGGCTATTCCTATACAATTTCATTTCCGTTTGGATGAGTTTTCTTCACCAGGAATAGGCCTATTCCGGACCCATCCAAACGAAACCTATTAGCTCAGTGGTAGAGCACATGCACCCCTGATGTTGTATTGTTGTGTTGTGCCTAGGCTGTAACTTAGAAACTCGTCTTCTCTTGAATCTTGATAGCTCCTATCAAGATTTCGAAAAAAAAAAAAAAAAACCCCTTAGAAACTCGTCTTCATACGAAATATAATTTTAAACTACATGGTTCTTGATCTCATGAATGGAAAAAGAAAAGAAACTTTGAGTTGGCTTTTTATGCATCAATAAAGAAAGAAAAGAAATTTCAATAAAAAAAAGTTAGCGATATTACTTGTTGTCAAAGCACTGATAAGAAAACAAAGTACGTACGCGTGGTTTGGAAATAAAATGGAAGTTAAATAATCCTATTAAATCTTAAATTAAATCATTCAGTTGTCAAGAATTCAGATATTGTAGATGCTTGGCAATTAATACTACACTGCCTTTTCTAACATAATATTTGAGTAAATAATATCAGCTTTATATTTAATGCGCATAGTAACCATGGTTTGGCAAAATACTAAAAAAAATAAATTAAATAAAAATAGAAAAATAATCATGTAGCACTTCTCCACTATATAAATTTTGGAGGAAGATAGAGCTGTTATAATTTCCGCCATAGAAAAGAGAGTGTATATAGGAGAACCCGTAATGCCAACCTTTTCTTTGTAAACTTATTCTATATAATGCAAGTACAAAAGTTTTTATTTATGAAAGTAGCTTTTCCATTACTAGGGACAGTGCTGTCAACCGTGTACAAACGGCACGGAAGAGGTGATTTTCGTTTTCGTTCCATTCTAGCAAACGATTTTTCCATTCCGTTTCTATTACGTTTTTTTATTTTCTATTGATTTCAATCAATTTTCGGTAAAATGAAACAGTAACGTGTACCGCTCCCTATTCCGTTTTCGTTCCGTTCTAAAAAACTAACCAGAAAACCCTTTCGTTTCTAAACGGAACAAAAATGTGCGAAACAGCACACTTTTGACAGCCCTAACTAGGGAACTAATAGCATGAAGATTCTTCCGACTAGTGGTGATCATATTTTACTCTATCGATCTAAAAGGCGGCATAATTACACCTTAATTAAAGAGAGATCAAAGCTCCAAATAGTCTTGTCGACCACAATTGACTGTTTACAGTTTTGATATCTCTATATATTATAGAAGTTTTCATGATAGCCTTTCCTCGGAAGAATCTCTTTCCCTTTCCCCTAATAATAGAAAGATACTTTCATAAAATGATATTGTACTTGAACTATATACAGTATAAATTTGCAAAGAGAAGGCTTGATGGCATTATAGGATGTCCGATCTATACACACATTATTATTATTATTATTATATTTTTTTTATCTATTGCGAGGATGCCAGCTATCCTCCTCCAAAATTCATATTATTAGTGGAAAAGTGCTACATGGAGACTAATTTTCTGTTTCTTTAATTTTATTTATATTTTTCAACTAATGCAAGTCTAATTAATATGCCGTAGTGTAGATTACGTTAGAAAAGATAGACTCTGATCAAAATCCCTTCTTTTTAACGTGGGATTTCATTTTATTAGAAATTTTTTTTTATCAAAATGGACAGAGGTGGTGTCATTTAGTTGGAATTTCTATGTAATTAGATTGGGAGTAGTTTTTTTTTCATTAGATTGAAAGTTATAAATGGTCGGAGGTGGTGTCATTTATAACTTTCAAATAAAATGAAATCAAAATGGATGGGTGGTGTCATTTCTATGTAATTATATATAAATACACTATATATAACTTTCAAATTTTCATTTCTTACCAACTTATAAAGAGAAAATTGTTTCTTGATAAAATTTAATAATTTTTATTTTAACCACGAAACATTCAGATTTTTTTTTTCCTTGCCATCAGACTTTTCTGCGTTACTAACGTTAATTTTTGAATATATCTTTTTAGTCACAAAAAACGATTATTCAAATTGACCAGAATTTCAGACTAATTGGTTATGGGCTAATTCTAAACATTTCATGCAAAATTTTAGAATTTTAATTTTAGCTACGTAACGTTCAAAGAGTCAAGGACATCTAAGTTGTTCGGAGAAATGATGAAGGACAAATTAGTCTTTTCAGAAGAAAATATGTTGCTCGCATGAAAAAATCTGCGGTCCAAATTAATATTAGGGGTTAAAATGGAGCGGATAATTCGCGTTCCGCACCACATTCATATCCGCAATATTACAGATTCGGATAATATTATCTGTATCCGAACGGATACGGATGCGGATACAGATTTTTCTAAACGGATATGGAAAACAATATTGATGCGGATACGGATAAATATCCGTATCCGTATTTCTATACAAAACGGGTATCCGCAATTTTAGTGATATGATTTCATTAGAGGGTTATTTCTAAGAAAGTTTTCTTCATATTTGGACCCTTTAGATCTGGCCCAACACTTTCGACTTATGTTAACATTTTATTTTATGGTAATGATGCACTTTTTGAAAATAGCATCATAATTGACATTTAGGTATAGCTATTTCAATTATATAGCATCAGAATTCACAATTATTTTATTTACTGTAATATGATGTTCGTACTTGTACAAGCTTGATTTAAATTTGATTTTTATGAGATGTCTCAATATGTACTTGTTATAATGAAAGTATTAATTTTCTACCGTTGTTTTTTTTTTCAGTTAATTTCATACTAATCATAAAAAAGTAAATATTATACTTCTCTTCCGATTGAATACTGTCTTTTGTTTAATAAAATAAATTGAGCAAAATATTATCCGTATTCGACAAAATAAATTCATATTCGTATCCGTATCCAACAATGTCCGCACCATATCCGTATCCGCGCTGTATCCGTATCGAAAAAAAATATGGATACGGATAGGTCCGTATCCGATCCGTTTTCATGGACAGCACTTCCCCAACCGAAGACCGCTTTCACTTAAAAAAAAATAATAAAATAAATATCTAACGAGGGCATGCGAAAATTAATAAACTATAGGAGCATGAACGAAACCATAACTCTCGTCTCGAGCTATAAATTCATGCGGCCGCTTGTGTCTACTCAGTTCTCACAGTACTAGTCTTTCCTTAGTTCCCAAAAAAAATTCGAGCAATTCGTCTTTGTCGTCTAAACCAGGATATCCCAATTAGCAATGAGGCCAATGCAACTGTTGGCATTCGCTCTAGCGGCAGTGTTAACCACAGCATCAGCCTCAGCTTCGTTGGGTTATGATCCCAGCATTGCATCAATGAACCAGGAATCAAAGAAGGGCGGCACTCAGTCCTCCGGTCCCTCGGAATGCTCTCACTTCATCCCTGGCAAGATTTGTCCACCCCAGCGACGCCGTTTAAAGGCAGAAACAATTAATAAAAGGTAAAATGAAGTAAAAATGAATAGTATGAGATGTTTGAAGAGGTTTAAATCATATATGTACAAATAAGTGCGGCAACACTGAAGGAAACAAAAGTGCTGTCAGCGATATAACTTCTGGCTTTTTTGTGGCTGATAGTTTCTCTCTACATTATGTACTTAAAGGTTTAAAAACAAGAGCTTCAATGAATTTAATTGTTTTCTTTTACTTTTGTATAATTTTGCTTTTTCATGTATTTGAGATCAGTTAGCCACATGCTCTCTCGACACACTGTTGCGGATAGCTTATCCCTTCAGAGAATAACTTATTTTTTTGACCATAATACATTTTCGGTTTCTAAGTATTAAGAAGTAGATGAGAAAATTAAGGGGGAGGGTAGGGGGGCACCGAGGGCTTATGGCATAATACATTTTCTCTTTGCGAATTTAAGAAGTAGATGAGGAAATTACAGTACCACCACTTTTTGGTGCCACAACTTTATATTGTCAATATTTAAAATATTTAAAATTTTTAAAATTCAAAAGTTAATTCTAAACAGTAGATCTTGTTCAATATAAAGAGTGATGCATTTTCATATAAATTTTATAAAATTTAGAGTCGATTTGATACTCGATCAAGTGGTCAACAAATGAACAAATCTAGTTAATTATGACAGATTAATTCTAATACGTTCATCGTTTGATCACTTGATCGATTATCAAATCAAGTCCAAATTATAAAATTTATATGAAAACACATCACTCGTTATATTGAACAAGATTAATGATTTGGATTCAGTGTTTGAATTTTAAAAATTGTAGATATTGACAAAATATAAAGTTGTGACAACTTGTGACACCAAAAAATTATTGTACTGCGAACTTTGCTCGTTTTGTTTATTACAAAATAAAGTTTTTCTAACTTCTTCAACTGAAAGTTCAGCCAGAAGTAGATCCAAATATTCAAATAATTCAAATCAAATCAACGTCATTTAAATTTATGAAATTAATGAGCGTCAAACAAGACCCAGTCACTGGCAAAATTATTGGTTCTTTTAAAATAGGCTGATGGCATCTTATATTCTTCAGAAATCGGAGATAATAAAAACTACAAAGAGTCATAGGGCTTAGGCAAAAAGTAGCGTGACAGTGGTATACACACACATGACACATGAGGAAATGATGGGGAAATAATTAGATCCGATTTCGTGATTTTCTTTTTTTTTTTTTTTTCTTTTGTCACCCTCGAAGCTGCATAGTACACACTGCCTCCTCTCTCTGTCGTTCGAAGGAAAAATAAAATTAATCTTTCTGACTCTCTTCTATCTCTTTTCGTACTTTTATTAGAGTATTTATAGTTAGATAAGACGAAATGCAAGGGTTTGCACTGCAAACATGTTTCATTATTTCATAATCGTTTAACGAAACTTATTTTTTAAAGGAAACATACTTATGGCTTTTATATATTTTTTGAAAAATGAAAATTTTATTTTTATCAATAATTGATCCATAATAGAGAATTATTTTTTTATCATAATACCATAATGTCTCTCAAGGCCCTTCATATAGAAAAAAAATATACCATAAATCGTATTTTAATAAAGAAGCTCTTGAAATAATAATCCACGTATCGCATTGGAGGAACCCACGTATCGCATTTGACTAATTATATATATCTCTTATTGCTTTTATTTAATTCAGTCTTTCTTTTTTTACTTTTTCATATCAGTTTTTTCTTCGAAACCCTCACAAATTGTATCTGTAAAGAAGAGACAGGAAGGAAGAAATTTTCTTTATAACCACGAGCTACAATTATGATTTGATTATTTTGAGAAAAAAGAATATTGTGCAACTGGTCAAATAATTGTTCACATAAGATAATTTTCAAGTATAATTGAACAAAGAACAAAAAGTAAACAATAAGCATTCTTAGCTCAGACATACAGATATTTTTCTGAAAGGGTTCCAGTATAACTTATCAGACGAACAGATACTGCAATAGAACCCAAAAAAGGTCGCAGTGAAACTTATCAGACATACAGATATACTGCAACAATTATACAATAATTCAATAATATAAAGGCTGATAACCACAATGGCTCAATGAAATTTTTGCCCAGTTTAGCAATAAAGGGATATAAAATTTCTCCAATATGTGGAAACAACCACTGGTATCAGACTATCAGGTTAGTTAACTGCTTGATTGCGAGGTAAGTTGACCTCAATTTTCATTAATCATAACAAAAACATGCATCTTTCATTTTGTATAACAACATAAGAACTCCTACATAGGCATTTAAAATTGCTGCCACTAAATTGAACTCACATTAACCAAATCTAAATCCTCAAAAAGAATCAAGAAATATGGATATGGAGCAACCACCAAAACCAACAACAGATACTGTATTTATATTCACAAGTCCTACAGATTTTCAACCTAAAACTAAAAACTGTTTGATACACGAAAAGACCTCAAATTCAAACCTGATTTTCCTGCCTTGCTCTCCAGCTCTCATAATTTGGGTCATCAGTTGGCAATTCAAATCGGCACAAGGGACAAGTATTTCTAATCCCTAGCCATGGCAATATACAACTAGCATGGTAATCATGAGAACAAGGCAACCTTTTTACCGATTCACCGACCAAGACCGACTCTTTGCAAACAGCACACTGTAAATCCCCCTTGCTTTCATCGACTGTGATACTCGGAAGGCCCTCTACCACAGATTTTGAGGCCGGTGGGCCCCCTTTAACAGCACTATCTTGCTCTAAAAACTGCCTGAAGAATGTAATTTCGGCATCATTTTCATATATGTTGTTCACAGCTAGAAGCACTTCCCATTCAAGATTTCTCACCATTTCATCTAAATCGGGGACGCTACTGCTGTCAGTGGATACCGCATCCCAATCCGGCTCAGTATCAGGGTTAGGGTTTGGGTCGGGTTCGGATTCGGGTAAGCAATCGAACAGATCATCTGGTAAATTGTCAAAAAGAAACGAATTGTCAGGCGATACAGGTACGACACTGGTAACCTCAGGCTCAAGAACATCCATTTCTTGGACAGAGGAGAACTCCACAGTATCGGCCCAATACGGGTCCGGGTCTACATCCGCTTCTAGCTCAAGATGCCCATAAGTAGAAATCACTTCGTCAGCAGTGAAAGGCTCCTCTAAATCGGATTCTACTTCAAACCTCGAAACCCGCAAATCGTCTGAATCCACTACAGTCTGACCAGGTAACCCATCAGAACCCAGATTGCTCCGTTCAAAACCCAGGTCCACATCAGCTTCTTGTTCCGACACTACCTCCATAGAATAGCGACTCATCCTCTCAGTCGAGACCCAACCCACCAAATCAGAATTGCGATCCGACTCGAACTCGTCAAAGAACGAGACATCATCGGTCTCCATGGGGCACGAATCGAAGAAATCCAGAGAGGAATCGAGTAGAAACGGGTCCGATTCTGGAGGCAGAGACGCCATGGGAGAAGAAGGGAGGGAGTGGTAGTCGTCGTCGTCTGAGAGAGTGGAGAGATCGGAGTCGGATTCAGAGTCAGAGTTGGAGTTGGAGTCGGATTCGGGTTCGGAGTCGTAGAAGGGACAGAGAACTCGGGAGAAGAGAATAGCTTGCTCCGCGGCTTCTTCGACGGAGAGAAGAGGAGGAGGAGGGTTTTCGCTTTCGGAATCCATTGAAGAGAGAGAGGAGGGACGGTGCTGCGTCGGTTTCGTAAAAAACGAGAAGTGTTATAGAGGAATTAATATAGTATGAACGAGTTCTAGGAGAACAGTTCTAATTAACAGCTGGCACATGGCAACTTCCTTTTTTTGAACCCACTACATGGTGTATGTAAACCAAGTCTATGTGAAATATTCGGAATGGTAAGCGGCCGCGTGAGCGTGACCCACGAGATTCAGCAAATTCAGAAAAATGAGAATGGGTCGGCGATCTCAAGTTTTTGGAACTGGACAAGTCCAGTGGAGCACAAGTTATTGTTCTTGTCGTCTTCTGTTGGAAAAAGGTTTAGATTTTTTTTTTTTTAATATCAAGATTTTAGATTTTTTATCTAAGTGGATGGTTTGGTTTTTACGGGGGGACATTTATTTATATTACTCCCTTTATTAACTGGCAAAATTCTTAAATGATTACAACTTATCATTTTCCTTCAGAAAACAAGATTATAATTTTACCTTCATCTCTTTAAATGATTGGATGAAAAATTATATCAAGGTCGTGCTACTAATGTCAAAAAGGGTATTCATACTATATATCTAAATTTCTATATTTATTTTAGTTTTTAAGATTTAATATTATGAAAATATTATGATTTTGATCTTTAGAAAATTATATATGATTGATCAAGCATGTTATAATGAAATATATCTTAACTAATAAATAAAATATGAAATGTACAAGACATCGGTAATTTCGAGTTTCTAGTGCACATTAAAATCAAATAATATATTAACTATAAAATTAAATTTAACGTAAAAAACTTTTTGACAACAATATTCAGAACAAATACATGAATTCTAAATTTCTAATATATTAACATTGTCATCAATTTGCTTTATGATATCAAAAAATGAAACATACTTAAAATATATATTCGTTTCAAATTTTTAAAATTTGTAATCCTAAAATTCTTATTTAAAAGTTGTATTCATGATTTGTTTTATGAGTTGAATTATATTAATCATGTACTTTGATAATTTTTTGTTCACAATTGCATTTTTTTTGGTTATTACACGACCATTTTTTATATCTTTATTAGTCGTAAAAGCTAGTAATTAGATGACAACAAAAATTATGTATGTAATACTTTCACAAAGCTCGCATGCTATGTTGACTTAAGTCTTATTTACTCCATCTACAAAAAGCACGGATCAAAATATGGAATTGAATTAACGTATAACATAAAAACTTTTTTATTTTGCCGACTAAAATCTAATGTTGTATATTGGTAGTAAAATTTGTACTTTGCTCCAAGGCTCCTTAGAAATATGTGTTTTTAAGGTGCAGCTCCAGTTGCATAAAATTGCAACTTGCAAGTATTTCATTTTAATCATTCAAACTATTAGAGGAGACCCTTTGACAGCCACTGTCAAATCTTCAAATATATATATATATATAGGGTAATTCTATGGGAGACACACGGAGGTATCCAGTTCGTAAGAAAATGGAGTAATACCACGCGTAAACCAAAAGGAATGTATACACGCGGGGTATGGACGGATTGTGCTAAGATCCGTCAAACCGAGGAAATCTTTCACTGTGGGTGGGTCCCTTTGATTGGATAAGCCGTCGGCTCGACTGATCCGTGAGCAGCTAAATCTTTTGTTGCAAGGAAGGAAAATAGAAAAAGTATTCAGATGTATTAAGGAAGAGCTGCCGTCTGATAAGTGATACATGGATCTTTTCCAAATATTCTTCATGAATAAGCAATGTTATTTGCCAATTTAAAAACGGCGGGGAAAAAAAAAAACAGTTTGGGAAATTTTCTTTACTCGTTAAGAAAGACAATTCAGCATATGACTGTGGAAACTCTCCTGTCTACATAAAACTGTAGACCTCCATTGCACAAAGACAAAGCCTGTCCCTTAGTTGTTCGACTAAGGATGGTATATATATGAATTATGTTTTATCTTTGTCACTGCAAAAAATTGGTCTACTTTTCACTCAAAAACTATCTCATATCGTCTTTATTCATGTAATTTATACACTTAATGAAATATTAAATTGCGAAATTATCCTCCCATCTTTATTCATGTAATTTATACACTTATTTAATATATTAAATTGGTAAAATTATCATTGTATTTAACTATCCTCATGATAGGTCATATAAA
Source organism: Rhynchospora tenuis (assembly GCA_027725995.1). NCBI lineage: Eukaryota > Viridiplantae > Streptophyta > Magnoliopsida > Poales > Cyperaceae > Rhynchospora > Rhynchospora tenuis. Next base: position 45,172,306 of record CM050888.1, on the reverse strand, counting down.
TATATTATAAATTTTGAAATTATAAATTCACATTGATTGCTAAGTTAATTCACCTCTTGGTACTAGCAATTCTTTGCGTCAACAATTGCAATTGAGAATTTGAGATAGCCTCCATCTAGTTTTCTCTTAAAAGGGAAAAAAAAAAAAAACAATTGCATTTGAGATGTGAATGCCCTTAAGGTTTATTTACATGAAAAAAATCCACACAATGCTCAACTGAAGAAAATTATAAACATTTGTCATGTAGTATGCATACCCATAAAAGCTAAATATTCATGGGGATCAGTTCAATAGTTCTCATATATGGTCATAGTAGCATCTCAATTTTTTTTTTCCTTGCCACTTCTCAGTGCTTCAGTCTACAAAGACAACTCCTAACAAAATAATAACATCAATATTAATTGAAAATTAGTAAAATACGGCCAGTCTATTGCTTGCTAGAGGATTTCTAGGAATATACTTATGTGCCATTTGCCTCAAAATTAGGAGAACCCGTCATCCTTTTGAACTAGTAAGATAATTATGATTTACAGTAATTTAATTATCAAGCTTGTTATTCAACATTTATGTAGTCATCAATTCAAGTTTTTTGGTGGGCCCGCACTTCATGATTCACATGTTCTTCCTTAAAATAATAAAAGCTTAACGCGATCAATAAAATTTATGCTATTTGTCTTACACTATGTGCTGGCCTTCTTTTCTATTTGTCGTTTGTCATAGATAAATATTTAAGCATAAAAAAAAATCCATTGTTGATAACATGAAGCCAGATATACCAAATATAGTCAGATCTGAGTATCTACACAAGAACTACATATCAGAATATAATAAAATCCAAATTATACAGACCATATGCAAAAGAAGTATGAAAATAAGTATATCTGACCAATGAGCAATTTACAAAGAAGGGGGGGGGGGAATCAAGAATAAAGCATGATGTTTCAACAACTTGGATTGAAATATTCGGAACTAAAACATTTTTATGTTGATACAAGTATTAAAATATCTTTACTAAAAGGTTGGTTGGTGCATCTAAATTGGATCTTTCATTGCGTTTAAAATGAAACATTTAATAATTAATAAGCCAGTACACAAGATTGAAGTCAGAAAAATTTTAAATAAAAAATAATATAAAAAGATTAAATCAAACGACTAACTGTAGTATTATATCTAGGATTGAAATCAATATAATAATTACAAAAAAAATATGAAATTTTAACTATGAATGACAGCAATTGAACGATTTTACAGTTTTATACGGGCAAATGCTACTTTTATTATTATAAAACACTGTAAGTTTTTTTTTTTTAAAAAAAAAAAAATTGTCCATATAATGTCAACAAGGCAACAATACACATGTACCCTCATTAGTTTGAACTTATAGATTATAGACCTCAAAATAAAAGAAAGAGAATGAAGAAACTGTTATTAAATTATTAATAGAAAACTCTTAGCATGGAAAATGGTGAGATGTTTCCGATGATTACTCTCGCATAAGTTATAAAACGCCAGCACCAAGTCTACTTATTCTAAAATGAAAAATCCCTTTGTTGTTTGTTGTACTAATTATTTAGTAGTTGATATTGTTAAAATCTAGTTGTAAGTTAATATCAATATCCTAAATCATCCATTATTTAGAAGATTTTGCAAATGAAACCATCCGTTGTTTGTGGTATTTACCAAGCAGCAAAATTTTTTAATAAGAATCATTTGGATGTTGACAAATCCCCAATTTTATTTTACAGGAACAGAAAAATGTGTCAGATGAGATGCTAAAATGTTTAATTATTTTTCCGGTTGGACTTGCAAAATGAAAGAACCGCTGATGTAACTCTGTATGACTACTGTATGATAGTCAGGAAATCAGAACTCGGGATTTAATGGGTTGTGTTTTTCATAAACATTACCATACCAAAATACTAATGCAGTTGGATTTATTTGTCTATATATGCATTTGCCACAATTTTGGAGCATTTTATTTTGTCCTTGTCATAATGTACATTATTTTACAAACTTTTAGGTATCAGCTAAGATGAGGCAAGTTGATTAAATTTGGAAGTTATGAAATATATTATACGTTAATTTATTTTTCATAATGTCATTGGATAAATATCTGACTTGAAGTTTGAATACTTATTATTCATACTATTCGATGCTTTCAATTTCTGATTTCAGATATCAAAAAAAATATATATCCATTTTAATTTATAACTACTTTTGCATAACCCAAATGTAATTAATGTTTTTGTATTGTATATTGATCATACAGAAGTATGTAGTTTAGACGCACTGGGCTAATTTATTCTTAAATAATTTTATGTTAAAATAAATCTGATCTCTTTATGTTGCGCGTCTCATATAAATATAAAAAGTCATAATTTGCGGAGAGAATATTAGAATATACCATGTTAACATATATAAATTTAATTTCTTAATTTTAGAATGACAGTATTATTTTTTATTGTGTGAATAGTGCTAATTTATTTTAGATACCTTCAATTTCTGATTCCATACATCAAAAAACGTTTTTCAATTTATTTTCATTTTTAATATTAATGCATATCCCAAATCCAAATGTGATCAATGCTTATTAAGTAATTTAGAAGCACTGGGCTAATTTAATCTTAAATACTCTATTTTAACCCTGGACAAAATTGGAAATTATTTAGACGCTTAGATAAATATCTAGGGTTAGTTTCAGTGATTAAGTACTAATTTTAAGTTTCGACTTTCGACTAATCTCGTTTCCATTTCAAAAGTTAAATAAACAGCTAATTTAATTCAAACCCCTCCTCATTTGCAATAAATCCTCCCATTTACTGAAACCCAAAACCGAAACCCAGTTTAAATTTGGAATAAAATTGTCGGCAATTTTCATTTCGACTAATTTAATCTTAAAAGCTCTATTTTAGGAGAGGACTTAATCGGAAATTACTTACACGCTTAATTAGATAATAACTATCTAGGGTTTAGTTTCGGGGATTAATTACTAATTTAAAGTTTGGACGTCTCTATTTTCCAATTCAAAAGTTAAATAACGGTTAACTCAAAACCCTCTTCCTCCAATAAATCCTCCCATTGAAACTCAAAGCCAAACCCAAAACCAGTTTAAATTTGCAATCAAATTATCTACAAATTTAATTTCTCTCGCTCTCTCGCTAAACACTAAATTCTTCCCTTACCATCGCTAGCTCTCTCTCTTTCTCATGGCCATCATCAAAGTTCACGAAAGAAAAGTGCTGAATTGGAGCAGAGGACGTGTCGGTTGCAAGAGGAGCGCTCCCAACCAGAAGAATGCTCCTCCTGTGAAGAAGAGGAAAACCAAGGACGATTCCTGGTCGCATCAGGTACTTTATTGATTTATCCACACCTTTCTTTGTTTCATCTTTTGCATTAATTTTGGAAATAAACGATATGTTCTTGTTTAATCTTTCATCTTAATTAAAGTATTATTATACGTTATTGTTCTTGTTTAATCTTTTAAATTTATTTTGGCAATATACGATGTATGTAGTTCTTGCTTAATCTTTCACCTTAATTAATTAAAGCATGCATTATACGTTATTGTTCTTGTTTAATCTTTCCTAATTTTGGCAATATACAATATCGTTCTTGCTTAATCTTTCACATTAGTTTTGGCACTATTCGATGTTTTATGTTTTCTTGTTTACTCTTTCACCTTAATTTTGAGAAAAATATACAATACCTATACCTAACACAAGTAAACTGAGACAACGATCGTCATGGGTAAACTTCTTGTTTACCCTGACACAACTAACATTTTTCATTTCTTTGTTATTTTGTTGCTATTACCAGGGTCCAGGCTATTCTGTTGCGACTTGTTATCAGTAAACAACTTGTTGACTGATAGCCTTTTCTTTTCAGGAAATTGAATTCTAAGGTAATTTTATTTTCCTTCATTCTTTTATTGTGGATACAAAGGGAGGATAGTTTTAATGAAACATGTAACAGTTGTCTCACTGGGAAGTTATCTTTTTATTCTTTTCTGTACTTTTGTTCTGTACAATCGAGTCTCTTGAATATTCTGTAAAACTAATTTGCCAGTACCTTACTTGGATACTGAATAGAGTTTTTTTTTTTTTTTTTGGAAAAATAATTAATGTCTATAGTAATTTTATTTCTTCATTCTTTTCTTATGGGCACATAGGAGGTATATTGTAATAATATTCCCTAGGTATATAGAATGAAAGTATATTTTGAGCGACCCTGTGGCATTGATAGCTTTAAAATCTTTATTTGCAGAAATATCTTGTTAAATTGAGCACAATATATGCACAAAACATCAGTTTTCTTCACCATTTTATTATTATTACCAGTGTCTTGTGCCATAGTGCTGTATTTTTGCTATGCGAAACAGAGAGATTACCCGAACTGATGAGCCAAACCCGTTGTATTAGTTGTTGAACCTCTGTTGTATATAGGTTCGGTTTGGCTACTAAGTGCACGCAAGTAAGGGCCAATGGTACATGGTCAGAACCCACTATTCACGAGCTCTTGAAACAATGACCAGAGTAGCAACTGTCCCCTGTACCGATACAAGTAACCTACCAGTCCTGTTCTTGGAAGTTTAGTGGACCAGGTACAGATCTATTCTCGAATGGTACATTGAGTAGTCAAAAGTCTCTGAATAGATTAATGAATAACATCAACAAATTTGCACCTCTCGTGTAGCCCTATCTGTCTACATGGCACTTGCCATTGTAACACGTTATAGGTTAGGGTTACTGGCCAAGATTCGTGGGAGGCAAATATGGTCAGCAAGCTGCCTTAACTGGGTATGATAGCTGGTTTTCTGTTAACTGAGGATAAGCCTATGAAAAACCTATTATCTTACCAAACTGTACCAGAAAACCATCTCTCTCTGTCTCTCTCAGTGGTGTATTAATTGCATTATGGCAGTGGCCTTCTTTTCTTAGGAAGGTACCAATGTTCTATTCGTGTCCTTCTGTTCTATACAATTGAGTCATTTATTATATAGTGTTCATATTTTTCTTTTTGGATTTCTAAATGATATAATTATGTAGAAAACAGAAACGTAAATGGGATTTGTGTGACTGTTTTAAATTACATAATATGCAATTTTGTTCATATATTAAGGAACATGATAAGACTTCAAGGTTTGCCTTTGTTTTACAGTAGTTACTGAAAGTCTGAAATTCTAAATATAATTTGATTAAACATAAATCAAGAAAAAAAAACATTTGAGTGTAGAGAAATACACCAATTATATTAATTTTTATATTTCATTCCTTTCCATTTTGTTTCTCAATATTCAGTGATCTTCAGGACAATCGTCAAAGACTGAATTAAATCTGTTGACCCTGCTACTTTTAAATTTCATTTCCCTTGATTGTAGATGCGTTGTAGCCTTCTTAATAGAGGAAACCTGTCCTGTTCATCTGAAATTAATAAAAATGATTCTGTAGAACTTATGAACAAAAGTGATTTAGTAAATGTACATGCTTTTAAATTATATATAGTATATCTTTATTTATACATATAGGATGGAATCTGATCGCGAGACTGCAAGTTTGCATAGTTATACATAATTTACTGAAATAAAAATTTTGATTCGATTAAAATTGAATGCTTTTTGGTGTGAGCGATGCATCTGTTAGGAGTTGATGTATTTTTATTTGCTTTTCCTGTTTGTCCCCCTATTATTTAACGATATTCAAAATAATAGTCAAAGCTGAAAGAGGCGACTACAGGGCCACAGTCTCACTGCAATAAATCTATCAGCTCTGCTGCTGTTTAATTTTCTTGTCCATGATTTTTAGTTGCACTATAACCTTCTTAACAGAGATATTCATATGACATGGAATTAATCAAAATGAAATTAACTGTGTTGTTTATCACTGATAAAAAATTATAAGATGTGCTTATTTTGGATAGAAATGTATTCCAGTGTTTGCATAATGATGGGTAGATGTTGTGATTAAATATGATGGATATTGCAAAACAATTAATAGCTGAATTTAACCATTATGAATTCCTGATTGCAGAAAAAGCAGGATGAGATGATATCTGACTGGGAGGAGCCCAAGCAAGAAGCCACAACTGACAACACCTTATCAGTTTCAGCTGAGGAAAGTTGGAGCAAGGATGTCCAACCTGACACCAGTGAGACCCACCTCTTGGAAGGAGGTGATTCCTATGTTGCATACTCACGTTCCCAGTACGGAACTAATGGGGCTCGCTTGTCAGTTGGAGGTGATTCTAATATCCTAGACTCGTACCCCCAATGCAAAACCGTTAAAGGAAGCACTAGGATTGAAGAGCCTTCTAATGCCAAATCCTTAATGGACAAGTGGGCTTGTCGTGTCTGCAAGGCGGCAGCAGTTCCAATCGCGACCTTCCCATGCTGCCACCTTTGCCCGTGCTGGAACTGTAAATTTGAGATTGACATATGTCCCATTTGCGGGATGCCTAGGCCCGATGGTGGGAAATCCTCAGCCAAAGATGGCAATTCTTATGTCCCAAACTCACCCCAGTACAATACCATTAAGGCCTATTTCTCGGCCCAAGATGGCAATTCCTATATCCGAGAATCGACCCCCGAGTGCAACACCAATGGAGCCCACATCTCAGCTAACGGGATCGACGCTTATCTCCCAGACTCTCGTTCCTTGTATGACACCGATGGGTCCCATTTCTTAGCTGAAGGAGGTGATTCTAATCTCCCAGACTTGTTCCCCCAGAACAACACTGCTGAGGAAAGCACTAAGAATGAAGAGGCCTCTGAAGCCGAATCGCAGGTGGACAGGTGGGCTTGCCGTGTCTGCAAGGCGGCAGCAGTATCAATTGTGGTCTTACCATGCAGCCATCTCTGCCTGTGCTGGCACTGCGAATTAGTGACTGACTGCTGTCCCATTTGCAGGGAGCCTAAAACTGATGTCTTCTACATAAGGAATTAATGTCGGATTCCTGTGGCTCTGTTTTATGGTATATAAAGTACATATTTGGGGCTGTAAGGTAGCTTTGAGTTAACTGAAGCAAAGAATAGTTTGTAGTTCAGGCAAGGCTAATTTTGGGCAGTGAATTTTTGAGCCAAGGGTAACTGAAACTGTAGGAGGACATTTGGTTTTCTTCTTCTTTTCTGGATTATCTTATGTTCTCCGTTGAGTGAACTGAATGCAAAAATCTATTTTTGGTTCTGTACAAGAATGATATCTTTTTTTTATGGGTAAAGATATCAATTAATTATTGCTCCCCAATTTTTTTGTTTTAATTTGTATGTTGGAATAATATTAACGCATTGTTTGTTCCGTATTCTACAAAAATATTGTGTATTATGATTCTATGTGGCAATATTATTGTCCAGTAAATACATCTAGACTCATGTCGCCTGCCTATGCATGTGCATAACACCTGCTATGTGTGAATAGTGATAGGCTACCCTTGTAATATAGTTTGTTTAATTTGATCATTCGATTTAAGAATTATCGTAATTCGGTTAAACCAATAACTCAAATAAAAAAATTGATTGTTTTGATTTGAAACTTCCAATGCACAATTGTCAATCATCATTATATTCCATGGAGCGTCCCATAAAGAAACATAGGTTGGGAGAGTTAAAATCCTAAAGATGGGAATCAAGTAAAATGAAATAATTAAATGATGGCTTACTGATCTGAATATCGTACAATATGAAATAATTAAATGATAGATTCATTGTCTCAGCAATACGAAAGGTATCAGTTATGGACAAATTATAGTTATAATTATGGTAAGGTATCAGTTATCGACTTGTCGTACAATATGAAATAATTATGACAAATTAAATGTGTATAGCAATATTGTAAAACTGGCCCAACCGAGCAGCTTACTCGATCTAAAAATCGTACAATGCAGATTGATTTTATCAAATGATCAAATGTTTACCGAAAAGGTACATGCAATTATGAGCTATAATATGATTGGATTTTTTCCTATCATTCCAATTATTGACGGTGAGAATTTATTTTCTATCATCCCAGATTTTGTAATAATGGAAATTTTGGAAATTTCAGAAAGAAGCAAATTCTCAAATGCTGTCAGGTTATAGTAGGCAATTTAAACTTCTATAAAGGGTACAGCTCCATCTTTCTTTAGGAACATTTCATCAGAGAGATAAGTAGATAACACATTCCAGACCAAGTAAATTTTAGTCTCCAATTTGAATGCAAAGGGTAATTAACTAATTACAATAATGGAAATACATATAATATTTTTGTTCAACATTTATTTTGCATTTGTTCTGTATGAAAGCCTAAATATATTGTACAATTTTGCAAAACAGAGTACAAGTAATTTATCAAATATCAGCAAGTCTTATTTAATACAGATATATAATGAGAACGCTTTCACTTTTTTGCGCACTGTAAATAACTGATAACATCAATAACAACAAACAGAATTTTACCATTCCTTTTCATGAGATAGGCAATTATGATTATATATTGCAAAGAGAAAAACTGCCACAAAATATGAAAAAAATATAAACAATAGCATAATAGTAGGCAAATACAAATAACAGTTTGCAAGTGTTATTCTGGTGACTACGTCATTCTCGAACTGCTGAAATATATATCCTCTCCAAAGATTTGCCAGTTAATTTCAGCATTGTTCGCCAAATAGTCCCCTTTCATGAAAAAATAGTGAACAAATATCTTCTAATACACGTTACATGCCAGTATTTGGGACAAAATGCTATAATACCAAATTGCTAGTTAATTTATTAGTAGTTCATATTGAAGCTTTGAAAAAAGTTAAAAATTGGAACCACCTCCAACAATTTCAAAAAAACAGACAATGTAACATGCTGTTTTCAAGCTTTACATGGTGGTGCAATGCACCTTGAGTGAAAGGTCGCAGGTTCGAAACCCGGCTGAGGGGTCTTTATAGACATTTAATTTAAAAATAAGTTGAGAGTCTTGACCCCCAATTTATCTTCAAAAAAAAAAAGCTTTACATGGTGGTACCCTACCCATTACTCCAAAATCTCATCAGAGGGAACTACCGCCACCAATCATGTCATCAGATCACACCTGAGATGCTCTCCTGGTGGTTATCTTTCTGCAACATTCTCTCAAATTGGACCCACAACAACGTCTTAAACCTGCGGCAGTTTTGCTGCTCAGTCTTTGCACAAAATTGACCATGGCAGTGGAAAAGATGTTTACAAAAGGAAAGTGAAACCTTAATCGATCTTGCTTGGATCTGCGAAGGAGGCGAATGCGCTTCTAGAACTACGATGGAGGCAGAGGCGAAGGCGAAGTCGTTCAGCTTAGGAGCAAAGCACTCTAAACAAAACATGTCCATGGAGGTCTCTTTCTACTTGTGCCGAGAAGGGCATGGAGAACTGTCAAGGACTGCAATTGGTTTTTCAATGATTACAAATTTAAGAAAGAAAATCGATTCTCCTCTTTCTCTCTTCTCTCTCTCTCTCTCTCACTCACTCACTCTCTTCTCATTTTAAGTTGTCTGTGGCCGGAAGAAGAGAGAGAATGGAAAATAACTAGATCTACTAGTCTGGTAAAAGATGAGCCAGTTCAAGTGTATCAGCTGAGAACGAGTTTGATCGTTACAAATTTACTCTTACAGAACAGTCATAACTCAACACGATTCACCAAGATCTAGGCCTGTCTAAAACTTGCATCTTTGCCTAAGGGCTATTACCCAAAAGAAAAAAAAAAAATTGCATCTTTTAGTTTTGTATTAATTGTTTGACTAAACGTTACAGAAACTTTGATTCAAAAAATCCTGCTAATTTAATTATCTTTTTAATGAATTTTTAAAATAAATTTTAACCGGAACCTAATAAATGGATCCCTTATTCAACCACCTAAGCAAGTAAACTATTTGCATATTAACTCAAATAATTACCTATATTAACTTTATTATAGGTACCAAACAATAGCAACTATGTTTTTTTGTCATTTATTATTAAAAGGAAACAACAAATGATAATGCAAGGAGATTCTGTCACGAATTATTATGCATTCTTCCTCTGGGCAAAAAGAAGTTCGTCAAGAGCTTTTTACTAGTTGATGAAATCGGTTTGAAATATTATGACATATAGGCATTTTATGCATCATCTTTTTCCAGAAACAAAATGATAGTGAGGATTTACTCGAATAATTTAAGTAACCATTCTAGCAAAGGTAATAGTGAATGTTATCTATTTTTGAAAAAGAAGTACTGACACCATTAATTCCTCCGAGTTGGGAAAAAACATCCCAAGTACATATATAGATAGTATAACAACACTTTTGTTACTGAGTTACCTAAATTTAGTGCCTTAGTTTAAATTTAATCAATCTTCCTATTTAGGGGGATCCTGGAAACTATCACGGTTTCTCTACGAATGCACACTATTTAAACACTGCCTCGGCACCAAAAAAGGGAAAAAAAAAATTAAGGCCACAAACACCAAGCTCTCTCTAGCCTTCAAAAAACACCAAGCTCTCTCTCCAAATGGGTTCTAAGAGAGCGTCCCTTCTCCAGTGCCTCTGCATCCTAATGATCATTTACTCTTTCGATCTCAGTGCCTTGGCAGCCAATGATGGTCGAAACAAACTTCAAAACTACATAGTGTTTGTTCGACCAGCAACAGATATTAACATTTCTGTGCCTGAAAATGCAGAAAAATGGCACAATTCCCTCCTGTCAACTGTCTTCAAGAATTCAAGTGCATCTCGACTAATCTACTCCTACAATACAGTTGTGAATGGTTTCGCAGCTAGACTGACTGAGGAGGAAGTGCAAGAATTGTTGAAACATCCGTGGTGTGTACGTGCTATCTTAGCCAACAATCGGTACAAGCTCACGACGACCCAAACTCCAGAGTTCCTTAAACTACGTGGGCGCGGTGGCCTGTGGAGAAGAACCAAAAATATGGGAGAGGGCATGATTATCGGCATAATCGACACAGGCATCTGGCCTGATCACCCTTCTTTTAGTGGCAGAGGCATGCCAAACCCTCCAGCCAAGTGGAAGGGTCACTGTGACTTTAAAACTAAATTTTGCAACAACAAACTTATCGGTGCCAAATCATTCTTGAGGGCCGGTGCTGAAGAGAAGAAGCACATCTCTCCCTTTGATACTGGTAGTCATGGGACCCACACTGCAAGCACAACAGCTGGAGCTTTTGTGAAGAATACGAGTTTTTTAGGGAATGTCATGGGTCTGGCATCGGGGATGGCACCACGAGCACACATAGCAATTTACAGGGTTTGTACCGAAGAAGGTTGTGAAGAGCCAGATATATTAAGAGCAATTGAGGAGGCTGTCAAAGATGGTTGTGATGTGCTCTCTATTTCTGTCGGAGGCGCGTCAAAGCCGTTCTACTATGATGCAATCTCTATTGGGGGATTCACGGCCAGCCTTATGGGGGTCTTTGTTAGCACCTCTGCAGGTAACGAGGGGCCTTTACCATTTACACTCTCCAATGACGCACCATGGCTCCTTACAGTGGCTGCAAGCACCATAAGTAGAAGATTTGCTTCCATGGTCAAACTTGGCAATGGAATTCAACTCGATGGGGAGTCCAAATACCAACCCAATAGTTGGGTACCGAAGATGTTTCCACTTGTATACTTAGGTAAGGTGAGCGACGTTAAGTCGGGACAGTGCTTGAATGGCACGCTAGATAGGAAGCAAGTCAATGGAAAGATAGTCATCTGTGATCGTGGCGGCAGTACTAGACTCGAGAAAGGCCTAGATGTTCGCAATGCTGGAGGAGTTGGCATGATACTTGTGAATTCTAAGAAAGATGGGTATGATACAATACCGGATAAGCATGTCCTTCCAGCCTCCAACATCAATTATTTTGATGGTGAGAAATTAAAGAAATACATCCGTTCTACAAAAGATCCTGTGGCAACACTGGCCTTTAAAGGTGTTCTGTTGGATAACACGCGGTCGCCTTCAATTGCCGATTTCTCATCTCGTGGTCCGAGCCAGCAAAATGCATTCATCTTGAAGCCCGATATTACAGGCCCTGGAGTGAACATTCTAGCAGCTGTGCCGCCTATGAAGGTAGAAGGGGAAATCGTTCACTTTGCTCTCATGTCAGGCACCTCCATGGCTTGTCCACACCTGAGTGGAATAGCTGCTTTAATTAAAAAAGCACACCCAACTTGGTCCCCAGCTGCAATTAAGTCGGCAATTATGACAACTGCATATTGGCAATCCCTCGATAGAAAACCGATTACAAACGAAAACAATCTTCAATCTAATGCATACGACATGGGTGCTGGGCATGTGGATCCAAGTAAAGCCTTAGATCCTGGTTTGGTCTATGACATTCATATAAAAGAATATGTTCGTTATTTATGTGGATTAGGCTACAGTGATGGCAATATTGAATCAATTACTCATCCTTTACCGCCCGTCAAATGTGCAAAGACTAAGGCAATCCCTCAAGAGCAATTGAACTACCCGTCAATCTCTTTGCCTTTGTCAACTGGTAATGCAGTTATTTACCGAACCGTGACCAATGTTGGAGACGAGAAGGATTCTTACAAAGCTAAAATCAAAGTTCCAATAGGAGTTTCTGCAACTGTCATACCAGATACCCTGAACTTCACTAGACTGTATGAAAAGAAGACATTCAAGATCGTCTTCAAATGGGTTGGAGGTAACAAGGCGAATAGTTTTGGTGATTTAAGATGGATCTCAAAACGTCATGTTGTTCGCAGCCCCATTGTTCTTCAGCTTGCTGCCCAGACTCTTGCTTGATTACTATTATTGACCTCATTATTTATTTTTTCTTTTTGTTGGGATAACATTTTAACTTCTACAAATTATTTGTTTCGAGATCAATTGAACTCCCAAGAAAGCAATGAATAAAACTAGCTACTTTGCGCAAAAAATGTTGGATTAAAGTTGACCCTTTATTTTTTTTTAGGCAAGAAAATATTGATCTTTTGAAACTTTTATCCTTGTCCCAGAATATCAACATAACATCAGTAAAAAAAACTAAAAAAAAAAAAACAAAATTGTAGTAATTTAAAAAATAAAAAACATATCATTGGATTAAGTGAAATTTAAAACAAAATTATAATTGATCCACTATTGTATTGGAATTAGCTCGATGAACGGGCAATTTTAATTTGTTTTATCACATTGGATGAATAAATGAAAATAAGTTAGGTGTACAACCGGCGACCAACAATGAGAGATAATTTATTACAAAATGATAACTGCAATGCAGTTTCACCATCGCTTGAATAAAGTGTAAATATAAATAGACAAAGTAAACATTTTAAACAATCAAAATGAACACATACAATCAAAAGCATTATTATCAGCAGCAGCAGCTAGTTCAGCACAAGAGGAGGATGAAGATTTGCTGGGCAATTGATCTTGTTTGTTGATTTTGAGTTGTGGGATGCTTCAAACTTTAGTTTTGTTTTGTTGTGTTGATTTGTTAGTTTGCACTAGTTTATTTCTGAATTCAGTTTTGGTTAAGTCACTGGCTGTGTGACTTTAGTTGGTTGTATTAAACTTTTGCATGCTTTAATGGATGCAGGCTCCGCTTGAGGGCTGCTTTTCTCAAAAAAAAAAAAAAAAATATGCATGTAAAAATCTAAACAGCAATACAAAAAATAAAATGTAATTCACAATTGAATAGACAAGTAGATAAACAAATTGAACATATTGTTGGAGTTATGTCCTAGAAGTCAATATTTAATGACTTATTTTCTTAGTTTATGTTAATGATGATATTTGATCATTTGTTCCTAGAGTTTATTATTGACAGATCATTCAGGTTGAGGATCTGAATTGTAGATCTCTGTGGATCATTCATTAGAATGACAATAATAAATCTAAATCGTCCATAATCTTGATAATTAACAAGGAACATTAATTATCATAAAAGATTAGTATGCAAGTTAAGTGATGATTAAGTTCTACAAATCATAGGTAAGGAGTTACCAACTTAATTGCATATGTGTATGTTATTGGAACATAGTACAGGACTTGACCCAATGAAATAAACATATGGATTGTGTTATGTGTCATTGTTTATTTCATATGAGTTTGATTCTAAGTTTGAGATGTTCATCTTTTCCACATGAGGATAGGTTCAATAAATATCGTCTAACGTTGATTCCTGATAAAGGCTGCTATAAGGACTTTATTTATGTTCTCTTGAATTGTGCGGGGAAAAGTTGTTCATCAAGAAAACTGTATGTCCCTCATTAGTATACCTAGTGAGTGATGATATCTGTTTGGGCCCCTTGATGGAGTTGGATCGTATGCATGCAAACTAGACGATCAATTCTAGATCAAGAAATGTATAATCTGCAAGAATGACACATTCCTATCTTGGATTATACAATGATATCATGTGACATAAGAATCAGACAAGGAAATACTTATATTTCTTATGCAGGATTGAGATATTGTAACGGTACATTATTTATGCGAATTGGGAATCATAACGTGTTGCTAGATACCGCTTATGATTATTGGAATTAAATAATGATTTATTCTCCATGGCTAACATAGCATAAATCCTCAAAGGGTCACACAAATAGGACCTTGACCACACAATGCATTATCTATTTATTCGCAACAGTGAGTATTGCGGAAATATGATAAGTTGATTAATTAATTATATACCGTTATGAACCGTTATAATTAATTAACTCAAAGAGATCATATAGAAATAAATTAATGCATTATCTAATCCCAAAATAATTATTAATGAGTTAATAATTAATTTTAGATCAACACATTTTAATATAAATGGTTATATTGATTAATCGGGCCGTTATTTAATAGGAAAATATATAGCCCAATTATAGAGCAAACTAATGGGACTTTAATTAGGTGAATTAAAGACCCAAATGAGATTTTGAGGTGGCCCATATAGGCCCAATTCGTGGCCAGCCATAGGGTGGCAAGAGGTGTAATTTTGGGAAAGTTTTCCCTAGGGTTTGAGCTCTATAAAAGGACCCCTTTGGAGGCTCCAAGAGCTAGCCTTCTCTCTCCTCTCTTTCTCCCCTTTGTGGCTGCCACAAACCTCCTCTTTTCTCCCTCTTTTGCTCATGTGTTGAGCTCTCTTCTCCATTTAAATGAAAGATTTAATTGCTAGAAGAGAGAAAGCTAATGGGATTAGACTTGTTCTTGGGTGTGCTAGCACATACCTTGAGAACGTGGTTAATCTCCTTGGTGGACTCGAGGCCGGCGCCATCCATGGAGAAGAAGAGGCGTAGGAGAGCACCCCATCAATTCCCATGCCATGGATTCGAGGCTCATGAATGCGATTTCATGAGAGGTATAACTTTCTCCTACTTTCTCTCTTGATTTGACGTGTGATTGCTTTAGCACTAGATCTCTTGATTTGCTTGTTGTTAATGGTGATTAATTAGTTGTAATTAATCTAAAATTAAAATATGAGCATTTCCTAACAGTGGTATCAGAGCCAGGTCGTGCTTAAGGTTTTTCACACTTAATTAAGTGAGAATTCGTAATTAATTAAGTTAATTAGTGATGTGCATGCTTGCTGGCCCTGGAAAGGCTGTTTTCTGTCTTGTTGCTTATTTTTCGTGGTGTAAAACTCTCTGAAATTTTTTCCTTCTTATTGGAGGTTGTAGCCCTTTGAGTTGTGGTTGTTTTCCCACTGGAATCATTGAAATTCGATGTAAAATGAATTTTTAGTGATTTAAACGGTAACGGTGCGCAGATCTGTTATTCTGCTGCACAGTTCTGTTCTTGTGGTTGGTAACAAATAAGTTTGTATACAAAGTACCTGTAACTTTTAGATAGGATTATTCTAAACTTGATGCTCTTTCTGGATATGTAAATTTTGTTGCATATTTCGGATATTATGTGGGCGTTCAAGGATGAAAAGTGATGAAGTTGTCAGATCTGTTTTTTCAAACAAACTGATTGTTTTGAAAAACTGTACTTATTGAGAAACTTTTATGGAAAAGTGTTGAAATGGAAATGTTCTCCTTTAAGTCTGGAATCTGTGAAAATTAATTTCATAGATTTTCATTGAGATTTGATACCTCAACCGAGTGAAACCTTTTTGGTCGACGGTCTGTTCCAGAACAGGATACCTTGCTTAAATGCTTGTTATCTCGTTGATCTTGAATATAACTTGTGGATTTTCTTTTCATGGAATGATAGCCTATTGTATGTAGTATTTTTCTATGTAAATTGTTTGCTGGAAAAATATCAAGGGGATGATCATACAGATCAAAAGGTTGAGACCCATAACAGAATTTTCTCTAACGGTGCTTCGCGCACAATCTGAGGATTTGTCTTTTTTGGTTCTCCCTGATGGTAATTGATCTCTCCTTGAGATTTTTACAGGTAATCACAATCTTTGTAAGGAGTTCTCTGGATTTATTTCAGATTTTTTGGAGACCGAATTATTTTGAATTTTTTCGGGTCCCGAATTTCGTATTTTAATTAGTTAAAATAGTTTCTAATTAATCAATTTATTGAAATGTTAATTAGAAGACTCCTTAAATACCCTCCTTTCTGTTTTGATAGTTGGATTTAATTTAAAAGGGCTTAAACAATTAGTTGTTAAGGTTAAGCCTTCTTTGCATTCGGAAAACTTGAGCAACAAGTATGCACAAAGATTCTAATTAATGAAATTAATTAAGAGCAAGTGAATCATGTATATTGTATATGTGCTAACTTTGTTTTGTAGGAGGATGTGGGTTTGATATGGCTCAAGATGTCAATGCCTTGTGTGTTGTAAAATGTTGTGAATGCATGTGATTGCTTGTAAAGTGGCCTAAGGTGCCTTGATAATTAAGTGGTTAATTTTTTATGTAACTTGTGAGGCTTGCATGCCCCTAAGGCCTAGGCGGGGTTTTAGGAATTTTATCACATGTATTTATTTCCCTTAATTATTAGATAGGATCTTAGTAATTAGTGGGAGGGTTTGATTAGATTAGTCTCGTTACATGGAGATGCGACGAAGACTAATGCAAGCGGGAGCCATACAAACCCACGGCAATGTTTGAGATGTGTATGATTATGTGATTGTTTGAGAATGCCTTGAATTGTCATAGGTAGGTATGGGTGTATGCTTACACGACCACCAAACAAGAGTCACATAAATTGTTTTGTCCCAAATACGATTAAGTCAAATCGTCCTCCTTCTCTCTATCCCCCTCACGTCAATTGCCAATCATGGCGCGGTCCGCCATAGCGGACGTCATGGTTGTCAACCTTGATAGTCGGGGTACAAATGAAAAGATTTGTTAGGAGCAAATAGAGAGAGGTTGCTTATCGATGGACCCAACAAGTTTTCTTGGACATCGGGGCGAAGTTTGTAAATATACTTAGATATTCACAAACCAAGAGTCATATGGTTGATATGATTGGTTGGAGAACCTACCTTGTCTAGTTAAGTAGGGTGTCGTGCCATAGCAGGCTCTACTTGACGAAAATGAGGATCTTGGAATCCATTACATTTAGGGACATTAATTAAATGTAGTGGGAGTTTTGTTTATCATTCCATAAACAAAACATTGCATAAACTAAATGACCTTAAATTGAAATTGTTATAGATATTAAATATGTTAATTTCGTTGCGATCAATCTTTGGAAAACGACAAGCTCGTTTCTAAGGTATTTACTTGGAGAAGAAATACCGATTTCTAAGGCATGTTCTTGGAAATGAGAAACTTGAGCAAGTTTAATCCCAAAAACGTTCCTCGACTTCCCGAACAATAGCTTCGCAATGATTGATTAGTTTTGACGAAAATTATTCAATAAAGCGAATGCTTATATCCTTTTAGAAGTTCTAGACCTTTGAATTGGAGAATTCATAAGGACTATACTAAGACTTCTACACTCTCATCCATTTACTCAAGAAGACGTTCTTAGAGAAAGTAAAGATATACTCAATCATTTATGATCGAGTAATGAAATGTGAGTTAACCAAGAGACTCTTCTTATAAGAAGATAAATGTTTCATTAGCTTGCAAACCGAAAGGTTTGAGTAGCTAATTGACAACTAGAGATACTAAGATCTCCAATATCAAGGATTGTTGATATTGTCATAAAAACTCTTTCTATGGATAAAGGATGTATTGTTCGCACACTTGTTAGTGCTAAAAATGATTGGTTAAGTATTAAAGGAATACTCCACCAATATATGAGTTGAGACTTTGAGACCCTCACTAGTGACCGTGTGTCACATGAGATGTTTCATTTGCCATTTATGGGAGG
Organism: Rhynchospora tenuis; assembly: GCA_027725995.1. Classification (NCBI taxonomy): domain Eukaryota; kingdom Viridiplantae; phylum Streptophyta; class Magnoliopsida; order Poales; family Cyperaceae; genus Rhynchospora; species Rhynchospora tenuis. The sequence continues at coordinate 45,154,093 of CM050888.1, read as the reverse complement.
CATTTGAAAGGTTGTCCGAAATACCATGATGTTCTAAACCTTAAGATATTTGTCGTTCAAATTATCTCACTATCTCTAATTCACACTAGTAATTAGGTGCTAGTTCATGTGTTCGCATTTAACGAAATGTGTAGACAATGATGAATAAGAGAAAGTTCGAGATAAGTAAAGTAAACTCCGTTTTGGAAATGGCTTGTACGTCTAAGCCGCTACCATTGAATACGTAGAGTTATCTTTACTAAATAAAGAGTTTGTTTAGGAATTTGAGGTTGTATACCTTATTCCAAACATCTCATAAAACCTTATCTCCATTTCATATTTGATGATGGATGATCATGTTTTGTAATAGAGAAATGTTGTTCTCTTGTTTTTATAAATTTGTGTATAAGATTTCATGCATCTTAATTGAATTTGCTTGAAATAGATTAACAAATTTTGAATGACAAATATGTAAGACTTCGCATAAAGTATTTGACTTTTATGTAAAATAGTTGCTTAGTCGAATATAAACAAGAATCGCATTATGAGAGTCTACGTAACGTGGAGCTCGTAAATCAATTCGATTGCAAAGAATCGCATTATGAGAGTCTACGTAACGTAGAGCTCGTAAATCAATTCGATTGCAAATCAATTGAAATTCATGCGAATCGTGTTTGTTAAAAGACAAAAGCGCCTTTGACCTACGAAGGTTTAAAGGATAAGTAACCTTATTAAGACTTATACATATTGATGTATATAGACTTATAGGACTTGTGCAATTGAAAGGTTGTTGACACTTTACCACTTGACCAACGATCATTGTAGATATTAACGTATCTATTTGATATGGTATAAGTATGAATCTTTTGACAAGATCAAAATGATCTCAAGAGTAAAGTTGAAAAACTATTCAATAAAAGCAAAAAGTCTTAAGATGGATCATGGTAAATAGTTAAGTCATGTAGTTTGATATATTGCCTAAAGAGTATGAAAGACGTTTCACTACTCGCTCCATGAGGAACATTTGGAAAAATGTATCCAAGGATGAAGGTATCGAACATTGTTTGATATAGTTCGATCGGTAATAAATCAAATTGACTTGTTTGACTCATGTAAGGGATTGTGTTTGAGGACAATATTGTTTACACTAAATAAAAAATTCCATTGAAGTCTATTGAGAAAGATATCTTACGAGATTCGATCTCTAGGTATATTGTTTCTCAAGATTTGGTGTTGAGAAGCTTATTTCAATGTTCGATTGATTGATAAGCTTGGACCCAAATAAGACGCTTATTATTTTGTAGGATATCTTGAATTAGCCAAAAGGTACTACTTCTATGAACATGATAAGAACAAGGTAGTTGTTGCTCATCATAACGTAATCTTAAAGAATGATATTCTCAAGAAGAAGTAGTGGGAGTAAAGTGAGCATTAAAGGAGTTTATGCGTCACTACAAGAAGTACCTTTATAGGGAACTTGTCACTCCATACATGGTGCTTAGTGGGAGTTGAGCGGAACTTAATTCACAAGTAGTTGTGAAAGGAAGAAGTTTATAAACACGCTCACTTCTAAAGAGTGCTCAAACATCTCACAAATGGATGATGTTCAAGAAACTCGTGCAATATATTAGGATCAAGAACTTATTCTACAAGTTGTTGTAGAAGTAGTTCATAGACCTCAAGCACCAATCCTACAAAGATCAACGAGAGTGAATTCCCTAAACTGAAAAGTACATAGGTTTCACAACATCCTCGTACTTGACACATGAGGATCCGTTGATAAATAAAGAAGCGATGGAAAGATCCGATTCCACAAGTATGATTTGAATCTATATGATCTTTAAGTGCAATCCATATATATAACAACAAGGTGTAGACCTTGATTGATGTTCAAGAAGTAGCGATCCATCTAGAACATTTAGATCTTTAAAAGGAAAGATAGATATGGATAGCAAATCGACTATGTACAAAGCACAATTTCATGATTGATGCTATGTCTAAGTCGATAACAAGTTGACCATGTACAAAGCACGGCTTCTCGCTTGTAGTTGTGTATAAGTCAATAAAGATCATTCTAACAATAATTATATTTCGTATACATAGATATATGGAAAAATACATCAAAACCGCCTTCTTCGATTGAATGAAGGAAGTTGTTGTGTATTTGACACAAACCGAAGATTTTGTTGTATTGTTAGAAACGTATATATGCTTCAATGATCCATTAATGGATTGAAGCAAGTATTGTGGAAATTGGAATAAATATTTTGACAAGAAAGTCAAGGAGTTGAACTTCGTCAAAAATATCTTGTATAGACAAGATATTCAGTGGGAGCATTAATATGTTACATGTATTGTACAAGATACAAGACATTAATTGGGAATAAAATTAAGGAAATGATTATTGTCAAGATCTCATTAGAGAATGTTTTTCTCAATAGAGAATTTGGGCAAGTCACCTAATCCAAGGAAACAAAATCTATGGAGATAGATTATGATGGATGTTAGGTTTGAGAAAATGTGCATATAATGACAAAGTGTTCTAGTAACATGAAAAGATAGACTCCTAGAAAGGATGTCTAACCAAGTTGTATGGCATACACTTGAGTTCTACTCGGTGTGTTGTAACTCAATTCGAGAAGAGTGCACAATACAATTCGAGCATCCTTCTGTTATGAGTTTCATTACGTACGCCATACTTATGCACATGCCCCTATGTGTTGTACCCAAGGAGCATGACAAGCAGTTGTCAACTGGATACAAAGAAAAACACGTTTGGACAATAATCGAGAATATCTTCGAGTATCTTATGAGAAAGAATGATATATTTTCATCTGATGAAAGAAAGCTCATATAAATTGATATATTGATGCTAGTTTTCGAAAGAGTGATATAAATACAATTGAGCTACATATTTTGTTTAAATGTGGTGTTGTAAATTTAGAAGGTGTTCTAAATGGGATATTACAACCGTTTCCGTCACCAAAAACAAAATATATATAGCAACTTGTCAAGCAATGAAAGAATGTAGTATGGATCATGAAGTTCTCAGTCAAGCTAATATAGTTCTAAGCATCTCGAACCATAGCTTAAACTTGAAGAACCCAATATTAAATTGGTGATCCAACTAAGATCTATGACGATGTCACTTGATCTCACATGATGATGATCAAGAACACATATATAGGAGTATATATGTATATAGGGTCAGACAAAATTGGATAGGTTCGCGGACACAGCGAACACTCTAACTTAACCTCTACCTTAAGCGGTATACGAGATGCAATTGTGCATCCATGCGTGATGGACGTATGAGTAACTTGCTTTAAGTGTATTACATCTTTTGAGGTTCGAGACATGTATATATATAGATATATGACATTGTTCTAAATTCTTCACTGGCTAGAAGTCACTATTGATTGACTCTAGGCCAAGTGGGAGATTGTTGGAGTTATGTCCTAGAAGTCAATATTTAATGACTTATTTTCTTAGTTTATGTTAATGATGATATTTGATCATTTGTTCCTAGAGTTTATTATTGACAGATCATTCAGGTTGAGGATCTGAATTGTAGATCTCTGTGGATCATTCATTAGAATGACAATAATAAATCTAAATCGTCCATAATCTTGATAATTAACAAGGAACATTAATTATCATAAAAGATTAGTATGCAAGTTAAGTGATGATTAAGTTCTACAAATCATAGGTAAGGAGTTACCAACTTAATTGCATATGTGTATGTTATTGGAACATAGTACAGGACTTGACCCAATGAAATAAACATATGGATTGTGTTATGTGTCATTGTTTATTTCATATGAGTTTGATTCTAAGTTTGAGATGTTCATCTTTTCCACATGAGGATAGGTTCAATAAATATCGTCTAACGTTGATTCCTGATAAAGGCTGCTATAAGGACTTTATTTATGTTCTCTTGAATTGTGCGGGGAAAAGTTGTTCATCAAGAAAACTGTATGTCCCTCATTAGTATACCTAGTGAGTGATGATATCTGTTTGGGCCCCTTGATGGAGTTGGATCGTATGCATGCAAACTAGACGATCAATTCTAGATCAAGAAATGTATAATCTGCAAGAATGACACATTCCTATCTTGGATTATACAATGATATCATGTGACATAAGAATCAGACAAGGAAATACTTATATTTCTTATGCAGGATTGAGATATTGTAACGGTACATTATTTATGCGAATTGGGAATCATAACGTGTTGCTAGATACCGCTTATGATTATTGGAATTAAATAATGATTTATTCTCCATGGCTAACATAGCATAAATCCTCAAAGGGTCACACAAATAGGACCTTGACCACACAATGCATTATCTATTTATTCGCAACAGTGAGTATTGCGGAAATATGATAAGTTGATTAATTAATTATATACCGTTATGAACCGTTATAATTAATTAACTCAAAGAGATCATATAGAAATAAATTAATGCATTATCTAATCCCAAAATAATTATTAATGAGTTAATAATTAATTTTAGATCAACACATTTTAATATAAATGGTTATATTGATTAATCGGGCCGTTATTTAATAGGAAAATATATAGCCCAATTATAGAGCAAACTAATGGGACTTTAATTAGGTGAATTAAAGACCCAAATGAGATTTTGAGGTGGCCCATATAGGCCCAATTCGTGGCCAGCCATAGGGTGGCAAGAGGTGTAATTTTGGGAAAGTTTTCCCTAGGGTTTGAGCTCTATAAAAGGACCCCTTTGGAGGCTCCAAGAGCTAGCCTTCTCTCTCCTCTCTTTCTCCCCTTTGTGGCTGCCACAAACCTCCTCTTTTCTCCCTCTTTTGCTCATGTGTTGAGCTCTCTTCTCCATTTAAATGAAAGATTTAATTGCTAGAAGAGAGAAAGCTAATGGGATTAGACTTGTTCTTGGGTGTGCTAGCACATACCTTGAGAACGTGGTTAATCTCCTTGGTGGACTCGAGGCCGGCGCCATCCATGGAGAAGAAGAGGCGTAGGAGAGCACCCCATCAATTCCCATGCCATGGATTCGAGGCTCATGAATGCGATTTCATGAGAGGTATAACTTTCTCCTACTTTCTCTCTTGATTTGACGTGTGATTGCTTTAGCACTAGATCTCTTGATTTGCTTGTTGTTAATGGTGATTAATTAGTTGTAATTAATCTAAAATTAAAATATGAGCATTTCCTAACACATATAAATAAATAAAGTGAACAAATACAAAAATGATGGCACAAGAGGATGGCGTTTGGCGTCTAAAGAGGGAACGAGATCCTCTGGATGGCCATCCAGTGGACGTTTTTGGATCTGGACCATCTGATTTAATCTCAACGGCTAAAAGGAGCCCTGTGAATTCTACCACTTCCGAAAAAAATATTGGTCCGAAAAAAATAAACCGTCGAGATTAAATCGGACGGCTCCGATTAAATCCACGCCCGTCTAAAGAGACGGTAGATAGTAATTTTCAATTTATTATAACGAAACAATTTTGGACCTTTTTCGTCCGGATTATCTAGTTTTAAGGCCCAATTATGTTATTGGGCCAACAGAAGTTAGCCTTAATTTCTTCACGAGAACCTAATTTCTGAATTTTTAATCTCCTCTCTCCACTCTCCCGTTGTCGGTACTAGTCTGTTTGGATCGAATTCCTTCTGCCCGCCCGTTGGGAACCCGGAGAGAGCTTCGTCTGATTGTCTCGACACTTCGATTTACTTTTTCTCGTTGGAGAATAGATCGTACGAATCAGGTACTTAATTCAGCAGAGATCTTTGGTGGGTTTTCTTTTAATAACGATTATTTGTTTGTTTGAGTTTGATACAAGGATTTTAATTTTGAAATTAGGGTTTTGTATTTGTTCTTTAAAATTCTCCCAAATCGGGAGTTTGGATTCTCGTACTGTCCGAGAAAGTATTAGAAGAGACCAAAGAGATGCTGTTGCTCCAAACTGAAAATAAATTTTGGCTTATTGAAAGGAAAAGGAACTAGTACCTTTTTATGTTTGTTCGATTTTTGTATTGTAATTGAGGTTAAAAAGTGGGTCGGTATTTCCTTCTTTGTGTCATAATCTTTTGCGCTTGAACATCATAACTTGTTATCAGTTTTCATTTAGCTTAATTAATCCCTAATTTAGATCAATAGAGTTTAATTAAACACCTTAATCCCATTCATTTTGTCAATTAACCCCTGACTTTTTAAGTCCTGATTACCGGATTAGTTCTTCATGTACGAACACTTGAGTATTAAAGTGAGAGAGAGGAGATAGTAAGGATGTACCAGTACCACAAAATCATTGGAAGCAAACAGCACGTAACTTTATATTTGAACCTTTTTCCATTTGGGTACTTGATAAGGCAGTTCTTGTTTATTTCCTTCTGTGTAGAGAAATGTCTTCTTACCAAAATGTAGTCGGGGGGAAGTTGAAGTTGAAGGGAAAAGCACTAGATGTGAAATCTGGTGGGGTTAAGAAGAAAAAGAAACAAAAGCATCATAGTCGTGAAGCAGAAGAACCAGTTGGAGATAAGGAACTTGTAGAAGGTTAGTAACATGTGATGGCGTTTTTTTTTTCCTCGCATATATCTTTTACTTTTGTGGTTTCTTTGCTTCTAATTCTGCAAATTAAACAAGACATAATTGCATTGATATGCTGATTTTTTTTGTTGAGCCTTAATTTTATAATGCTCAAAAGTCAAAACTAACCCTAAGGATTATTTTAAATTGTGAAACCAACAATGTATTGTACCAGCGAAGTCTGGACCTCTTGCTAATAGGCAGAGTAGAAGGTTTTGGTTTTAATGAATGTGGAATATAAGATTCAAACTTTTCGGTTTTGTTGTGTAATTTATGGGAATTTGAAACTTGTTAGTTAAATTCGTACTTAGGATATTATTAGAGTCAGAGTGGAAATTGAATGCCTTGATAATGCTCTGCGCTATTTACTCTCAGTATAATAGTACCAAACTACCAATACATGTTGACTCTGTTAGTTGTTTAATGATTCATTGCAAAATTTACTGTCAATTACAGCCAGAATGCTTAATTTACTGCTAATTGAAAAAGTTAGAAGCTGAATGAGGTTAAACTAAGTCGAGTCAATATATTGGGCACTGTTTCTAGTACAAGAAAGCTCATTTTATACTGAATACAAATGCTGCACAAATCAAAATAAATTTACTGATATTTTTTAACACAGGAGGGAGCTCTGGTCTTGCAACTGAGCCGACTGAAGGAGACCTGGCAGAGTTTGAAAGGCAAGAGAGGGAGGGGGAGGAAGAGCAGCGGCCAATCGATGACTACCTGACACCAGCTGAGAGACGGTACATAGAGCAGAAGGAGAGGATTGAGTCACACCGCCTTGCCAAGACTGCTGACAAGTCGCATCGTGATAGGATTTCAAAATTTAACCAGTACCTTGCCAACCTTAGCGAGCACTATGACATCCCCAAAGTTGGCCCTGGCTAATAATGTTTTTTCAGTGGGTGGGTGGGTTAGTGGTCTGTGGGCTGGTGCAGGGAAGGAGTTCATGGCAAAATTGTGTAAACTTGATATTTCGTGTGGTATTATTGGAATTCTGATGTCTTCTGATGCATTGGAATGTTTCCTGACATAACTTGCTATTTTAGTAGCTCTGTTGCTTTGTTACACATTGTGCGCTCAGATATTCTGTCCGATACATTACATTTTTTTAGTCCTCAAAGACTCGGAACACGGAACATTAGGCAAGCAGCTTTTTGGTTGAGCTTTACAAGTTGTACCATGATTGATTAAATGATGCCAGTCGTGAACTAATATCATTGTTTTCAAAATCCATTCTGTGAGTTAAATTGTTTATTTTCCAATTTGGAATTGGCGGATCTAATTGGCTATAGATTTGGAAGTGTGCATGATTTACCACTTTCTATTGGCATTCATTTATGACCTCAGTTCATCAACTCACTTTGATTTTATATAAAGATTTGCAACTGAAATACTGTCAAGTGTTTCAAATAAAAAAGAAAAAAAAAAAATCTTTAAGAATATCCCTATAATTTGCGAAGCAAAACATGGTATCATGTTTCATGTACTACCAAACAAACCTTGTCTGAGCGTTCCAACGAAAAAATAATGGTTGCTTTTACAAATGCGAACTGGTAAAACTACTATAACCTTCCGAGAACTGATAAATAGGACAGGAAGTTTCTCTTCATTTGATAATTAGTTCAATAATATGAATTAATTAATTACTTGAATTCTTTTTTTTTTCATTAGAAGATATAAAATTTTTATTAATGTACCAACACTAATTGCTTTATTGATTTTTCTTTTTTTTTTTAAATTTCTGAAATAATGGATTCTGGTAGCATAGAGAAAAGAAAAAGGGTACAATATATACAATTCTTTAATTCAAAGGATCTGAGTTCCCAAAATTTTAGAGATAAGCTTACAAATCAAATGTAGTAATTTATCCAATTTTTATAATATTAATAATCATTGCTTCCTAGAGGAGTAATTAGATATTTTATAGTATTTCAAGGGCATGAAATATGCATTTAGTAGAGTGCACCGAAAATACACATAAAAAAGGGTTAACCTAACTTAAAAGCACAAAACTAAGAAGTTATAAATCTTGTATGGTAAGTCGTTCAAATGCAAATGCCATATAGAGGAATTTAATCAGAGAACTTTGAAGACCATTATTATTATACGTCTTCCCCATGATTTTTCGGATTTATACATCTCATCATTTTGTATCCTCGGACAGAAATATGAAATAAAGGAAATAAAATTCATTAAGCAAACACAAAAAAAAAGATTATCCAAAAAGTGAATGAAAAATATTAAAATTGAAGAACAATCAGAGAACTTTGAAGACCATTTGGTATGTATCAACATCAATTTCAGTTGACATAACTTCTCCTCATTTTGCTTCTTCAATAGAGATTACCCTATACTAATCACATATGGAAAAATAATAAAATATACTAAAAAAATAGCAATTTCGCGCACTTTGGACAGAAGAAAATTGAGAGGCAAAATTACTAAATCGTGCCCCCCAAAAAATTGTTTCTCCTGCCAATTCATCCATTTTGCACCTTGGTACCTCCTCGTTATTTCCTTGGTTCGAAACCACCACAAACCAAGGGGCTAATGGTGCTTTCTCATCAATTACTCCGGAAGAAACTCGGAATTAGATCTATAAGATGAAGAAAATAAACAAAGAACTTTGAAATTAGCAGAAAACGATACATCGATAAATATGTTTTGGATGATTTGCAAAATGAAAGACGATTATTTATCAAGCACAAGGTTTGGGGTTCTCTACTGCTGGAGGCTAGGGTTTTGTATCTCGGGTGCCTTGTAAATTTGTAATATATGAGATCAATGTTTGCATTCTAAAAATATCTGATGATTTATAGCCCAATTACTTGGACATGTTTTGGGCCAAAAGTAATGACAGGCCATATTTAAACCTCATGTATAGTATGTGGCTAAGTTAGTAGTAAACTGAAATTGAAACAAAAAATATGATAAAGTTACGGCTCTTTTTTTTATAATACATGATAAATTTGGTATTATATTGTCATTTATATCTTACAAATACATGATAAGTTTGCACCATCCACGAGCGGAGCCATTCTTCGTTATTAGAAATAGAAATCCGCTAGCATATCGAAATGCAGTTTAGAATTTAGAACCAATATTAACAGAGAATACAATGTTATTTTTGCAATCATGTGGAATATCATTAACTTCAGTTCAAAATAATACGGCTAGCTTTAGTGCTCATTGCATTTTCTACTAAATTCTAGTACAGCGCCTTCTCAAATTTATATACACCAGATCTGCCACAGTTCAAATTAAAGTCACACCTAACACCAAGGCCGTAACATTACCATCCAAACTTAGCTCCAATTAAGTCAAAGTTAGGACGAACAAAGTAAAACGATAATTTTTTTTAAAAATGAAAGGTAAACCTGTAAGCACTTGCCCAGCACTCAAAATAGTCATGGTTCAGGTAAAAATTCAAATATTCTCAAAAACAAGGTCGCAATTCAAATCAGGTGTAGCGCGGCATCCCAACCGTCCGATCTATGATGGATGCTCCGTGAATAATACCATATCGATAGGCCCGAAAAAATTTAACCGTTGAAATCAGATCGAACGACTGAGATACCATGCTACACGGGATTCGGATCCCTTGCGACCAGTAATCTTTACTCGTTAACAAAAGTTAGGTAGTAGGAAAAAAAATTTGTTTTGCTTTTTAATTGTAAGAACAAAGGAAGAGGTGTCTCTCAAGCGACCACCTCAGTAAAAATTATCAAATCAGTAGTATGGTCAGCACTTGATCATTTGCCTGTTTTATTTAATAAATCTAATAAGAATAAAATATACCACAAAAGCTACGACTTTGATTAACCTATAGCATGCCATTGCATCTTCCAATGCCAACTAATGATGAGAGAGAGAGAAAGTACCTCAATATTTAAGAATAACAATAACGTGATATTTTTAGTTTTTCGGAGACTTTCATCTTTAACTCATTTATAAATTAAGTTATTGTGTAAATTTTGTTCAACAAATTTAAACTAATTTCATACTTGTCATTTTTTTAATCAATTCATAAACATGACATCACGCTACTTGGTACGTATGATATTAAATTTACCTCGCCGACATTTAGGAGTCCTAAAAAAAAATTAACAATCTAAACAATTTTCCTCCGTGTGAAATCTTTTGCAACTTTCAATTCAACTCTTAACTCCTACTTGTGTCACGTGCACTCATATCTATTGCAAGCTTGCGACCCATTACTTCTTTCACCAACAAATAATTTCTTGATTTCATTGTAAGAAATAAAACCAATTAAAACCAGTAAACAAAAAAAATCCCTAATTAAAAAAATTTTCATACGAATCTTTGACAATCGACTAATTTTAATATTAAACCCAAGCCTACGTTACGCTGTTTCGCACACACTTCTAAAATCTCTCAAATCCATGCAAATTTTATTCATATATTAACATCATAATTTGAATTAAAATTGAAATTGACCTACAATATTATATGCCTAAATAGTACGGAGCCGCTAGCTCATATTGTATATACCTAGATCTTGTAGAATTTTCCTTTTCATGAATCTATCCAGGTTTTCCTGACGAAAGTACATATCGAGATCCTCTTCAAGTTTATTATGCAATAAACTATTATCTGGTACCTCAAATTTATTATCACTGTAAGTATGAAATTCTAAATGTAGTATCGATTTGAAAGCGACCTTTGAGGCTCGTTTGAGCTCCGTGTGAAACGAGTTTTGCTCTGCACACTTGCACTTTGACTCACCAAAAAAGAAATAATAAATGAAGGAAATAATTCATAGAGGATGGCCTTGGGCTTTGTATTAATAACGATACATTGAACCTCAAGAAATTAATTACAGATTGATGAGAAGTAGAGTATGATGCAGTGTTTTCAAATTCCTACCCCTTACCGGAAAATTCCGGTAATACCGGGTACGGGAACAGTGACCAAAATGGAGTTTTCGATATTATGAGACAAAATATCGGAAATTTTCGGAAAATACCAGAAAATTTCGGATTTCGGCCATCTGGCCGGTAAGGGTGCCGGTAGGAAATTGAAATCATTGGTATGATGTATATATTTATCAAGAAAGACAGATCCATATGAGCATTGATATACGTCTTCCATATAACCATATTTTCTTGACATTATATTATATGGATAACATGACTAATGCAGAAAATTAAATAAATAAATAAATAATCAAGTATTGTGTGTTAGAAAATAATTAGAGTTATTATGCATTATAAGTTAGAATTTTTTTTAGACTATAGAGTTAAAACTTAATTAACTTCTTAATAATGGGGCATTCATTTCTGCAAAATTCCATTTTACTAAATTATGTTCGCACACTTAGATATATCTTTTCTTTTATCTCTTAAGGAGTATTTTTCAGAGATATGAAACTATTTTGTTGTAAACACCTTGCAATTATTTGTTTATTATCTCGCACATTTTCTAACCTGTGAGGCTGTGACTGATAATAATATTTATTATTTGATCACTAGAAAGTAGAAATACAATACATGTAACTATAATAAATATATACACGCATATTTTAAGGATGAGGCCGATGATTATTAAAGATGAATTCCTAATTAAAAATTACATACTGGAATCAATAAAAATAATCTAATAACAGCTAAGATTAATGCATATTTTAAATTAGTTAAAGACATGTAGTGTATATTTTGTTAAAAGTTTGTTTATAGTTTTAACAAATATATTGTAGTTAAAAGTCATATAACCAATACAATTGACCAAACTACATGCGTGATGAGTGGATGCAATGTTAACCACGCGTTCAATTACTATTGATACATGCCTCAACCATTTATGTAGTAATACACTAAAAACCTTGCCACCAAAGACACATGAATTCCATACTAACAGAAAAAGAATTAGTGTAAAGTTGGCAATGTCAGAATTGTAGCACAATGCAAGTTGAGTAAAAGTTACAAAGTTGAACACAGCATAATTAAAGGCTTCTCAAAGCAAAGCCAAAGCGTACATAATTGTTAAATATTAATCCTCGGAGTTAATAAACAAAGATCCCAGGTTGCTAAGATACAACCTCTCTGTGTCCTTTCTTTTCTCCTTCAGTCCTTTATATATTAATATTTTTAACTCATTTTTCTATTCCCATAATTATTCTTTGGTTTCAAGTGACGGTGCCACCTCTAGAATCCTGTTGTTTGCAATAAATCTAAATTTGGCTTTTGAAGGAGTAACAAAATATCTAGAAATTTAATTGCCATTTTTTTAAATGATTCCATTACTAAATTTATATGTTGGGAAAAAATATAACGGTAGATTATATTTGACTAGAAATATTAAATTAAAGAATAAAATATAATAATAAAGTAACAATAATGAAAATGTATGTCCGATATCACCATAATAACCGCACACCGTCACGTACTCGCGTCATTTCAAATAACAGTGACCTAGCTTTATATGTCGAAATGCTTGTATTTACATTTGTTTAGACACAAATACAGTTTAGATCCTTCATTTGAAATGCTTTAACTAGTCCAACTATTTACAACAAAAATACGAACATCTTAATAATACATCTAGCCAGTCCTTTTTTTTTTTGAAATTTAATAGCCCGTAGGCAATCTAGCTAGTCATGCTATTTGAAATGAGATGACCACCATTTAACATTTAAAAGAGATGATCAGTCACACTATTTGAAATGACGCAATAGTAATACTAGATTTAGTGAATACTGACTCACAATTTTCACTATTATTATTCTATTATTTGTTTTTGCTTTTCAGATTTGAGATTCTTAAGATTTTTAATTGCTTTTACTTTAAACTGCAACGGGTCGCTTAGAACCTGCTCTCTAGAATTTCGTTGATTTTGACTTAAATAAAACAACTACAAATTGGGAGGGTTTTCTATTATTTTTTCCCTTGTTCCCAGTAAAATCCGATTGCTAATAAGAGAAGTTTGTCATTTATTATGACTAGAGAAGCAACATCCAGTAATTTAATTATAATATTTACCATTTTTTTTAGAAAAATATGGATTCTAGGGGAATAATTCTAGAGCACTTAGATATCCTCTCTTGTATAAGCATGTGTATAAATACATGCGACCCCCCACTCCTCTCTCTCCCTCTCTCTCTCGTATGAAAGAAGGCTTTAGTATAACTAGCTAGTTTCCAATAGGAAAGTTTTGAACAGAGAAAGGAATCTAAAGTTGGTATCTTTTCCCTTTTCTCGTCTCTTTTTCTTTCTCTCAGTTTTCTCTGACGAGTTAGGTTCAGAGTTGGAAGAAATTAAAGCGAGATTGAGAGAGAGTGGTTGGTTAGCTTCTATCGGTTCCACTTCAATAATTTCTCCTTTGTATATCGCTTTACAGCTCTGTCTAAGTACAGAGGGAAGAGAGAGAGAGAATAGATCAGAGAAAAGAGTGGATTTTTATTCTGTGTTCTCTGAAGAGAATTGTTTCATTTATCAGACCTTTTAGAGATTCTCTCTTGGCTTATTCTTTTCACCTCAGCTGGTTACAGCTGTTTCCCCTGTCCCCTTTTCACCTTCTATTTTTATTCCCATTCCACCGTGCTTCACCATTAGCAACTACATATTAAGATTAAAAGAAAAGAAAATACACATCTATCCTTTAATTTACTGAGTTCATCAACAAGCTTGCTCTTCTCTGTTCAAAAGAGAGATCTTACGTAAATGGAAATAAATGACAAGGATAATTTTGAATTGGAGAAAAATGGGTATCAGGTAAATTACCAAAATGCTAGTTTTCTAGCTGGTACCAGTATGCCAGATCTCTCTTGGAATGCAATACCGGGTCCTTCTGGTCCCAATTTGGGATGGGATCAAAACCTTTTATGTCAATTTCCAAAACTTAATTCCTTTCTCCCACCTAGCCTCTCCGACATACAAGCTGATTCGGGATTTATCGAACGAGCCGCAAAGTACTCGTACTTCAATGGAGGCAATGTGAGTGCAATGTTGGGTTCCATTAACAATTCTGTGCTTGATCAGAACAAGAGAACGGAGAATTTTGTGGAAGGTGGTAGTAACAGGAGAGGACTGGAGAGGAGTGAAACTGGAGAGGGTGCTTCCAGTGGAGGTTGTGGCCAGGAAGAGGGAACCAGTTCGGCTAATGCTAAGAAGAGAAAGAGACCCAATCAGGTAAATATATTTTTCAGTGGATTTAATGAACGCTTTATTTGAGAGGGACATTTAACAAAAGGGTATTTTCAGTATACAGCTGTACATAAGGGAAATTTTTAAACATACAAAATGCACTTTCTGTTTTTCAAAAACACCCAAAAAAAACTGCTCTCACCGAGGTAAAAGTGATAATGTGGGATAATTCACAATCTTTTATATAATGTGAGTAATAATTAGATATGTCAGACAAAATTTTTTTTATTGTTTTCCCTACCTTAGAAACGCAAGTCCTTTAAAATGAAAACTAAAATATAAAAAATATAGAAAATTAGCAATGGCACTTTCAGCAAAAAGAGTGTAGACCACTAATAGAGGAACAGTATGCTTAATACTTCTTAGTGTATTGTAAACATTTTAACAAATCCAAAGATCAGAACTAAATTGTGAATTTGTTATCAACAATTTTAAATTAAGGGTAATGAGGTGCACCAAGGGGAAGGAGCCCGGCAATCTCCAGTAGCAAATTGTACAGAAGACACAGGAGAGAAAGAGGAGAAAGGAGAAGAAAAGAAACCTAGTGAAAATCAAACAAAGAATGGATCTGATCCAGCTAACAAGGAAGAATATGTTCATATAAGGGCTCGTCGTGGCCAAGCAACCAATAGCCACAGTCTTGCTGAAAGGGTAATAATGTCTTTTCTTTTGTTTAGATTGTATTTGCAACTCACGATGTCATGTTAGCTTTGATTGAAGATAGTTATTTGTGTCTGTTAATGTATAGGTAAGGAGGGAAAAAATTAGCGAGAGGATGAAGTATCTCCAAGACCTAGTGCCTGGTTGTAGTAAAGTAAGATTTTTTTTTAACATTTAATCAGCTTTTAGTTGTACTTTGCCTGACTGTTACAATTGCTAGGCCCATACCAAAATGGTTAAATTTTGTAATATTAATTTTTTCTAAGTTGGATGAGACTGAATCTTTCATCGGTAAATTAAATTTGGGTTTCTAGAATGATATGGGTCCAAGGTAGGCGTAATAGAATTCTAATAGAAACTTTTGAATTAAAGGTAACAGGAAAGGCTGTCATGCTGGATGAAATTATCAACTATGTGCAATCTTTACAACGGCAGGTTGAGGTATGGGTTTAGTTTGTTATTTTATTATTTTGCTACAGACATTATTTTTGTAATTAGGCTATTTATAATTTCTTTTTCTTTCGGTTTTTTCTTGTGCAGTTTTTATCCATGAAACTTTCAGCCATAAACCCGCGACTTGACTTCAATATAGAAGGCATTCTTTCCAAAAGTGTAAGTGAACTCTTTTAGTATATTATACTAATATTTAATTGTAAATATTATATACCAACTAGTGGGTATTTGTGCCAGTCAATTCTAGGTTTGCATAAATAAATTTTGTTTTGAAATTTTTCTGCCCTTGTTGTGATGTATACACAAACAAAGGCTCAACAGTCACAGGGCTGATTAAAAAGAAGTACCAGCATATTTAGCACTAAATTACATTAGTACCAACCAGTATTGCAATTATGAGTAAGAACAGCAAGATATTAGAATCGACAAAATTAAAGAATCTTTTTCTCTTCCAAACCTCTGTCTCAAGCAGTTATTCAACTCCAATGTGGGCCCATCATCCTCCATAGGATACTTACCGGATCTGGGTCAAACCCAATTACATCTATCTCAACAGAATTTGCTACATGCTGGTATGACTGATATTGTTGACCCAGCTGATGCACTCAGAAGAATAGCTAGTGCTCAACTAATGTCTAACATTGGATTGAAGGAGCTTCCACCTCAGGTTCTAATAGAAAAATGCACAAATGACACACACATACACATCCAGAGATTATAACTTATAAGTACTTAATTAACCTTTTTTTTTTACTTTGTTGTTCTTCTTCTTTTCGTGAGCAGATGTCCAATGCTTGGGATGGGGGCTTTCACAATTTAACGCGAGGTGGTTGCCAAGATTTAAACAATTAAACTTGGACTGAAATTTTAAATGAATGCAGTTTGTCGAATTGAGTTTTAACAAAAGAAAAATAGTAATTAAATAGTGAGCATCTTGGTGTGATCTCGGCAAAAGAGCCGTGTACGCCTTTTTTTAGTATCCTTTTTATTTAAGAAAAAATTATATATTCAATTAAGGAGAACTAGTGTAGAGAGACAGAATTTGTATTTGCAATTACAAAAAGGTTTGTTATGAAGAGACTGTGATGTGGATAAACTTTAGTTCCTTTTTCCATACATAGCTTAGCTTCAATATAACTGGCGTTGATGTTTACTGACTCCAGAATTCAGTTCTTCATGATAGAATGTCGATGCTTATGTAAATCCCTTTTTTCCCCCTTATATATATTTTTTTAAGTTTCATGCATCTGGAACATTTTATTTTTAATATTTTGAAGAATGAAAAGGCAAAACAAGAAAGCAACACAGATTCATACAACTTGTTTGGTTTTCCAACGTAATGTATTCCCGATCAATATAAGAATTGCAATATTTAGACAGTACACGCACGCCGGTATTTGTGCGAAAAGAGAATTCCAGTCTAGAAAACCTCGAGAACATTTTACTTCATCAAGCTGTAGAGAATCACCGCACAATATGCAAGTTTCATCGTTATTTCCTGCAAGCTTTCAGAAGCCAAGAAGATTTTATAAAACATATTTAAATGCTATGGAGAAATTTTGGAGGCATTGTTATTCCAAGGATGATATCTAAATTGAACCTCTCTCACATCGAAACCATAATATGCATTTGTTAATAAGGGACACTACATGGTCCCTTTTATCTGCCAGAATTAAGCAATTCAACTGATTGCGAGGATATAGTACCGATGCTTCTTTGGTTTTTCTGTAAATTATTTGTCTTTTTGGTTGTTTCGTTCGACCGAGAAAGATACCGGATGCTATACGTCAAACAGGAATTTAAGTAGAAAATATAAAAAATTTCAGAAACGTGCACTGTTGAAGGAATAATCCCATCAATTGAGCCAAATAATAAGACAGGATTTAGCTCACATGAACCAGAAATTTGCAGGATGACATTATTCATTAGACACTAGTGCTGATAATCCAAATTTAAATTGATTTACCATGAATTATTAGAGATCTCCAGTATAGAATATCTTGGTCCTAATTTCTGATAAATTACACCTAGGCATCATTTTTTGCATCTAAAAGGTTCTTCTAAGAATTTGCATAACGAACCTCTAAAAATAATCAGAATGCGACATATAAAAATAGGAAATAGTCAATTTACAAAGAAGAACGGCAGACGTTCATTTAAAATTTCTTTGCACTGTGAATTTGATTTCATTCACCTAGGGTTTACTATCAAAGTAAAGCACAAATGAAATAAACTTCCTTCTTTGGGAAGTTCCCTTGTTCTTTAATTTCCTCTTTATAACCCTAGCCTTACATAGGCTCCAATTTTTTTTTCCCATCCAGATGATGTTTGAGACTCGTCGATCACCAAATTTCAAAGAGAATACCAGAAAGACAAATTTAACTGATAGCATTGCAAATCAAACTGTCAAATGGACCCAAAAAATAAATAAATGACACGAGTTCTACAACATATACAGCAAAAGCATTGTTCTAGTGATATTACATTTCCATGGAGACAAAGCTCCTTGAGTAATCAGGCAGACGGTTCAACTGATGGAGTATGTTATTGGCCACTTTCCTCATATTCACGTCCCCACTGTGAAATGCTGTCATAAGCCGACCTGGCAGAGCCCGATTGGAGCTTATCTCCTTGACGACTTCTTCGCTGCCTCTCAACAAGCACCTCTCAATAACCCAAAAGGCCTTGTACCAAATTGACTCCTGTCTGTGCTCTCTCAAGACTCTCAGCACACGCTGTACCCCATCCCTTTCGTGTATTACCTGTTAGGATTATAAACAGGAAGATGAACCTGCTCTCACTTTTTTGGTTTATTTGATACTGAATCAGGGAAATATTAGTCCCAATTGTAGTAGGCTAATCATATCAATTTATAGCATAATTACATTCCATACTTAATGGAGAGCAACAGTGGCCTTGTGTAAGAGTGCAAGCATAGTATTAGAGACATTAATTAAAAAATAACAAACTTAGTTGGATAAAATTACCTGTACACCCTTCTCAATGTCAACCTTATCTTCAAGTAATGTGCTAAGTGCTCCCAAGGCTGCACCAACAACCTTCTCATTTTCGTTTTCTAAACAACCGAGAAGCCTCTCGACTGTACCGGACTCTACAATGCAAAAGGCTCCCTTTTCAGTGCATACACCCCCGTGCACCGGGCAAGGAAGTATTACTTCCATTACAGATTCCTTTTGTGTGTTTTTTGAGAGCACCTTGTTTAAAAAGCTCTTCCTTTTGACAGGCTGCCTCTGCTCCTCAAGTGGCTTGGACAGGCTTATGGACAGTGACGAGAGGTTCATAATCCCAGTACACGCAAGCACCTGGACCTCTTCAGGACATGTGTTGCGAACCAAGAGTTCGTTGAAGACGTGCATCAGGTTATTCTCCATAACAGCTGTCATTATCTCGGGGTCATACATCGTGGTTGTGAAACGAACTAAGATGCCGACTAGGCCTTCCAGGTAACCCTTTGCATATCTAGAAACATTGAAATTTTAGAGATAAAAGGCAAAGGTTGCACATTGTTTGGTTTGTTGTATTATTTCAGCATGACACCAGTCACAATGAATATTAGACTTGTAGACAAAAAACATATCAACAGTAAAATAAAAAAAATACTGCCTAAAGGCCTTGAATTTAAACACCAAATCATTGATAATATCAAACAGTACACATATTAGGCGTGGCCTTTTGCTTCTTTTTGTAGGGAAAAAGAAGCAAGGAAGGTAGTCAAAAGGAACAGTTGGTGGAGTTAAGATCCGACCTCTAGCTCAAATACTATGTTGACCAATCTGTTGCTGTGGATCTTTAGATCATCAAAGTAGGTGCCATTATGTGGTTTACATACTAACAGAAGAAACCTCACACATTCATGAAACAAAATCAAAGATAAATTTAATTCTGACAGAAGGTAAGGTATAGGGACTTGACCCATACCTGCTTGCTATAGATCCATGCAAAATCTCATCAATTCGAGCCACTACCATAGGTATGGCTCCTTGATTAAGTAAGTATAAATTAAATGTTAAATTTTGATGAGGCAGCTTGGCCAAAAAATTAGCCCATTTGGCATGCTTCTCCGTGATTCGACCAGGACCGAATCTGATTACCAAATTACATTGCTGGCCCTTGGTGTTGCACAGGCGATCTGCTATGGTGTGGCCAATGTGAGGGCACAACATGGAAAGTAGTTTCACAGCAGCCACAGAGAGATCTTCTGACGATGCATCTAAAAGCTCAATAACTGTTGGGATCATCTCGGTTTCACGTGCAACTGTCACGATTGCACTTAGCGGTTTTGTTTTTGTGCTAAGTGCGAGAAGGATACGAATTACGTTGATGTTCAGCGGCTCTGGCATGGAGACCTTTAGCATATGAGCAAAGTTGTACATAGTATAGTGAGAGCTGAGTTTGTGTCCATTCTTGTTAACCTGTTGTACAAATAAGATCATACCAGAAGGATTTAATTACTGTGCTGGCCAATTGCAGACAAAAAGGACCATAAATAATAAAGGGTATTTTGGGAATATCTACTACAGATACTTTTGACATACCAGTTAAAATATTTTAATTATGATAGCTTCACATATATCATTACCAAGCATGCTTCAAAAGGAAAACACGCGCACGCGCGCACAAACCACATAAGCACAGCAAACAAACACATATAACAGATGCATGACTGGTGGAGTACATTACCTGAATTTTTTCTGGATCGATGTCTGGTTCGGACTCGAGTAAATTGGCAAGAATGCCAGAAGCAGAAATTTTAGGAGGGAAGGGGTTGCCATCTCCAGGGGTTCTCAAAAACAACTCCTCTATCATTACTGGTACAACCCCAGCATTTACAAGGGACATCGCGTTAGACTTATGAGAGGAAATTGAAACAAACACGTCAAATGCCGCCTTACGCACAGTCTGCTTGTTGCTGTCTAAAGGGGCAGCAGGGGCTTCAGTTTCAGTTGTACCGGTTCCTGTGGTGGTAGCCTTGGTACGTACCAAACGAATCAAGGCCTCACAAGCACGGCTCTCTTGTGCGACTGTGAAGCTTATGTCTTGCTTCTGTGCCAGCTCGCTTAGGTACCCCACCATCTCCATCTGCATCTCCTCATTGCCTGGATTCAAATACTTCGAATTTGTCATGGACCATTTACAGTTTTCTTTTTTATCCTTGAATTTTATGGCCATCTTTGTATAATCATTCCTTCTTTTGGATTTAGATATTTATTGCACTCAAGTTATGATATATTCATAGCTTTTGGTGGATTCAAGACAGACGTCTATTTCAAAAAAAGAAACAAGTGTAACAACAATACTCTGTATTGGTAGGTTGTTCTGCTCAATAAGTCTATGAAACATTTTGTCAGACATATGGCATCTTCTCTAAGATATAATTCATCAAAACACTTTATGTGCACCAAAGACTTGCACCCAACATAGTATTCTGATTCTTTCTTCCCTTTCAACTGCCTTTTTGTTTCGCCATGCAATGTAACAATAGAGGAATCCAAGTCCTCTTTTCTTTCAACCACAATGAGAACTTATGCCAGAGCATGCAAAGATAGAAATATGCATGTTCCCAGTCCCATAAAAATCTGCCCTGAGCTTGTGGACCTTCTTTGGGTAAAACCCTAATAAAGCCTACAACCCATCAATATAGTTTCTAGTACATAGTTGTAATAGTGTCACCATGGCACGTACAGAGAGAGCAACACCCGGTACAGAGTTATTGTGTATCCATGAGCCAAAACTATATCAGCTAAGAAATATAAATGTTTTTTTTTGTAAATTTTAAATTCTCTTTTGTAAATATCTTTTTTTTAATAAAATTATTGTCGGTGTGGTGATTGCCACCTGACCCTCAAAAAAAACTACTACTGTTTTGAAAGTAATATTTGTTGCCTACTTCAACCTGACAGAAAAATGAAAGTTAACTAGTTGTTGTACCTTCCACAAGATTAGTCAAGAGAGGATCCAAATAGCCATTGAGTGCCATGTACTTCATATTCTTCGGTCGCTTCTCCATGTTTTTGAGTATCTGTGATGCCTTCTTGGCGGCCTCTGGATCAGCAGATTCATTGACTTTTGTGGTGACAAGCAACAATATTGCTCCAGATGTGTGCCCGAGAATTCTCCCGAGGTACTCGCTCTTGGTAGCCTCTTCTAAGAAAGAGAGTGCCAAGCTCTTCTGTGTTGAGTTACTGCTTGACATAAGCTTTGCTGCCATCTGGATTGCTCTTGTTTGGCCCATAATTTCCTGAAAATACAGTGAGAGCCGTATGCTCGATTATTTGAAGAGTTTTGTAAATGATATAAATTTGGCATAAATCCATGAACTTTAAAAAAAAAAAAAAGGATATGGTACTTCAAAACCTATCTCAAAGGGAAGGGGTATAATGCTGCCTTCTTATTTTCTTTTCTTTTCTTTCCCTCTTTCTCTCTGTTTTATTATTTTGTAAGGTGTAATATCAAACCTTTCCTGCATCATCTTGAATTAACGTGGTTAGTAGCTCCAAGGTTTCACATCTTATAGTCGCATCCATGCTCTCCAAATACTTCGTTAGTATCTTTGTTATGCCAATGCTGTGTATCTGATCAATGTTCTTTTTTCTCTTCTGAGTAATGGATTTTAGCTCATTTATGGCATCAGACACCATTTCTCCCTTCATCAGCTCATTAGCTTTATGTCAAAATATAATTCTGGCAATTAGAATTAATGATAAGGAGGGAAAAAAAATTCAAACCAGAAAAGGTAGGTATATCCAAAATGTTATAATAATGCATGCATCATGCATGTCATAAGCTAAACTTGTAATACATTAAAAAACATATTTATTGTAAACAACAGCTCCCTTGTATGCAAGAAAATTTATAGTATATTAATTGGTACTGTTGTTTTGTATCATTGAAATTTTAAATAAATTGATAAATGGACAAAAAAAAAGGATAATTACCTGCAATCCTTATCCTGGTGACCTCGGTTCTCGCAGCCCACTCATCAATAGTCGCCTTCAAGGCCACATTTGTGTTCAAGTTCTTGGTCTCCATCTTCATCCCAGTAACAGGACACGTCAGTGGCTCAGACGCACTCTCCTGCTTCTCGAATAGTTCTAAAATCGCAGATTTTTCATATGTTATGCCGCTGTCTATCGTCACTGGGTCGATCATGATCTTCTTGGTAATTGGGCAGAAGAAAGAGTCATACAATGGCTCAACACGCTCGGGCCCACTGTAGTTACTCTCTCTGGGGAAGAAATCTCCTAATCGTGGGTCCCTTGTCAGTGGCATCTTCACTGAGTCGGAGAGGGATTGCCTCTCTGAGAGGGCAAGACTGTTTCTGGCGTGGAGCTGTGCATTCCTACATGATTATTATATGTTTATTATTGTTTGTTAGCTTCATTCTGATTCTACATTTCATATCACGTGAGTTAGGTACGGTATTTTGACAAGCTGGTACAACACAACAATTGTGAATGGGGTAAAAAGATTAAGGGGCACTTTGTTCAAACTTGAGTCTTGGTTTCTTCAGTGATAGGCTGGGTATCAGATAGACTCTCAGTCAGCAGCTGGTGCACCAGTTAAGAATTGCCAATTAAGGTACTCTGCATGCTACTTCAAACAAAAAAAAAACAAAAAACAAAAAGTTTAGTCAAAGAGAAAAGCACATACTGCATTTCTTGTGCGATTGTACCAATTGCTGCACCGGCATACTTGTTATCCTCAAAAGCGGATGCAGGTATCTTACTCAGATCATCCCCAATTGCCTGAATTATTTTCTGCAGATTCTGGATAATAGACCTCATATATTCATCTGGATCCAATTGTGCTACACGGACGCACTTCGCAACTAGGTTCTTGGCAATGTTGACATTATTAGAGAGGGATTGCAAAATCTGGCTGACCTCAGGAGGCGGATTTGGGTTACACTGGAGCTCTGTTATGGAAGGGGAGACCCGGTGAAGGTAGCTGCCTACTTCTAAGAGCTTCTCTTGTTCCTTTTTGACAGAGCCAACAGAATTCATTACTTCTGATATTGCGTTTTGAATCGAGTCTGAGACTTCCGACTTAATACTTTTATCGTCGTTCATTTGGCCTTAACTAAATTAAAAAAGGGGAAAAAAAAAAAGAGGAATCAGAATTTGTTTGCATTATACATGGCAAACTTTCATCTGAACTTCTTCTAAAACAGGGAAAAAGATCATATACATGACCTATTCAATGGCAAAATGTTTGCACGACTTACCAGTATAGCATAAACCCTTGCTCACCAAAAAGAAGAGAGAGAGAGAGAAGAGGCGTGGGGAGGTGTAGAGGAGAGATGTTAGAACATCGAAAAGAATGCAGAGAGGGAAAATAGGAAAGTACCTCTTAATTAGCTTATGAAGATGAAAAAGATATTACATAGGAACACCACTTGCTACACAATTATATCATAATTAGTTAAAGGACAGTTGAAAGGTACGGAAGGAGAGCAAAAGCACAGAAAATTATTATATTACGAATTTTAATAAGAGTTTGAAATTATTGGATATAATCCATTAACGTCTTCTGAACTACATAAGCATATTCATTATTAATTTCTAAATTAGGGTATAATATAAAAGAAATAATAGAATATAAAAATTAACAAAAAGTAGGTGCAATATTCAAAACCTCCCTTCGAAGCTTTTAATTACCCCTCAGTATTTAACCTCCCTTCTAATTTGAACAAGTGTATGTTACGAGCCTACTTTATATATATATTTACCCCAATCAAAGTCTCCATTGACACAGTCAATATTAGAACACAGAAACAATGGGTTTTTTTTTAATCTCTTACTTTTGCTTTGTTTACCCAACAGATGTTGATTGGCTAAGCACATCTTTCTTACGCAACTTATTTTTATTTTTTTTTTCATGTTGACAGGAAGAGGTCTAGGCAAATTGACTTCTTTTATTTTGGATGTGGAAATATCTCCTTTAACGTGCGCACTATGCTACGCTTGAAAATCATATTATGACATTTTCTTTTAATGAACTCAGTGGGAAATTAGTAATTTAGTATTATGATGAGACATTTGTCTTGCTTTTTAACATTCAGTTTAAAATTTTGCTTTAGAAAAGAAAATGTTTGCAATTCACATAAGGCCTTGTATCATTAACAAATGAAATAGCATTGTTGTTTATGTTATCATTTTAAGGATTAATCAGTGAATCAGCTGATCTCATTATATGTGGGACAATGCAATATTAATCTTCCATTTCAAGCTAAGCTACTACATTAATTGCTGAGACATGATTGAGTTACTAAAATTCCAAAGCAACTGTGATTGTTCCTCATACTCTTTGACCCAGTCAAATTAAGACAAATGCCTACTGGATCAGATCTTATGGTGTGCTATTATGTAGCGATTGATAATGCAGGTCGCCGAGACAAAAAAAAAAGGGCAAAAAAAAAAAAAACCCTACCAAATCAATAATTGTAAATAGTATTAGTTGGTCTAGATAAAATTTGGCAAATTCATCAAATTCACTACTTTTATGTCAGTTAGCAAGTTTGATTTTTTTTTTTTCCTTTTTTGTGCTGCTAATAACACAGTGAGAATCGGAACAAATATTTGTTAGAATCATATTAATTCAATAAAAGTAGCAACAAAAAGTACACTGCGATAAACAATAGCATGTTAAATTAATTATTAGATAATTTGGCAGTAACTGTATTGCCTAATTTAATATTAAAATTAAAGTTATAAAAATATATTTCGATATATATAAAAGATTTTATATCAAATTGGATACTACTTTGTACTCTAAACTCAACTAGTCTACTTCATATCTAGAGTTCAATAATAACGTGCTCTGATATTGTAATTCTGCAAATCCGTTTGGATATCTCATACATCTTAATTTAATATCCACCTTAATTTTGCATATTCCTCTATCAATGATGCTGCTTAATTTTATTCTTCCTTTTTTTATTTTCCTTTTTTTTTTTTGTAGTTGCATTTGGAGTGATGGATTTTGGACATTGCGGAAAGGATAAAAATATTGCATCTTATTGTTCAAACTTCAAAATGATATTGGTTTACTATGACGATACATAATACCAACTCAATTGATGATACACTGGATCAAGACAATCAAAGGACTGAGGACCACAGTGCAACAGAATAACACCTGGCCATGCCAGCGCAGCAAAGAGAACATTTCCCTTGTGACTAATAGGAATATTATTTAGCATCTTAGGAATTCTATTACAGCATCTTTTTTATTAGCTATATATTACACATCTCTGTAAAGCTTAAAGACAATGAATACAATGAATGAAATTTAGCAAAAAGCATTTCTTATCTTCTCTTCTCTTTACTGGTATACAATACTGTTTCATGGTATCAGAGCCACAAATGGCAGGCACTTCTTCTACCACTTCCTCTACTACTTCTTCTTCTCTCCCTGTTTCCACTACAGATTCAATCGTTCTACTCAGTCTACCTATTTCTACAAAACTAAACAGAAACAACTTCTTAGCTTGGCAATCCCAAATTTTACCTTTGTTACATGGCTATGAGCTCTTCCACTATGTTAACTCTCCCTCCCCTCCCTCTCCGACTATCACCACTGCAACCTTTGTGCAACTCAATCCTTCATATGTTCAATGGCATAAACAAGATCAATTGCTACTGGGTTGGCTTAGATCCTCTTTATCTGAAGCCATTCTTGCTCAAGTCGTCTCCTGTACGACCTCTGCATCTCTTTGGTCCATGCTTCAACGTACCTTCTCCGCTGCCTCTCAAGCTCGCCTAATTGAACTTCAGCAGCAATTACAGGGGCTTACAAAGGGTGGCTCTACATGTGCTGATTATATTCAACGCATTCGCTCCCTTGCCGATGAACTGGCTTTTGTCGGAGCACCTGTCTCTGACGCAGACCTTGTCAACTACACCTTGCGAGGGCTTGGAGTCGACTTCAACCCACTTGTTCTCGCAGGCACTGCTCGATCTGAGCCTATCTCACTTCCAGATCTTCATTCTCTCCTTCTTACCACAGAGACAAGGCTCAACTCGCAACACACAACTTCCTCTTTGCCTGCGGCACCGAATCCTGCTGTGTTCTATTCGAATCCAAGGCCACGTCCTCAACCGCGCAGTCAGTCTCCAACCCAATACCGACCCCCTGGTCCCCGCCCTAATTCCTATCCTCCACGATTCAATAGTCGGCCCATCTTCAATAATCCCCCAACTCCTTATCGGCCCAATCTCACACCTATTCCTAGGCCCAACAACTCACTTCAGTATTTTCAACCGAGACCTCCTGCACCTCAATATTTTGCTCCTACTCCTCCACAGTTTCAAGCACAGTCAGATGGGTCCCCCTGTCAGATTTGTGGTCGCAACAACCATCAGGCTCGGGAATGTTATCATCGCTTCGAAAACCGTTACCTTGAACCCCTTCCCCGTCCACCTTGCCGCCCACCTCCACCTTATCAAGCCTTCGTTGCTCAACCATCCACCTCCTCGGCTCCTCATGAGTGATGCATTGATTCGGGGGCGACTCACCATGTGACATCCGACCTCAACAACCTCACCAACTTCGTGGCATTTGAAGGTCATAACACACTTCAAATAGGAAATGGTTTGGGTATGACTATATCACACATTGGCAATTTCTCTGTTCATGTTTCTAACTTCTCTATTACTCTTCATGATGTTTTACATGTTCCTCAATTTACTAGAAATTTACTAAGTCTCTCTAAACTTCTTCTTGATAACTCTTTGCTTATTGAGTTTTCTTCTTCTCTTTGTCAAATTAAGGATCGACACACCAAGACTCTTCTCATCCAAGCACCTCTCATTAATGGTCTTTACATTCTCTCTCTACCATCCTCTCTACCCTCTCCTAAAGCTCTCCTTGGTGCACGAGTTTCGGCTAACTTGTGGCATGCACGCTTCGGCCATCCTTCTTCCTCCACTACTCTACATCTTCTTAAAACCTTTAGTTTACCATGTTCTTTACATAAGATGTCTCTTTGTAGTGAGTGTTGTATGGCAAAATCTCATAAATTGTCTTTTAATTCAAGTACTACTTTATCTCATGCTCCTTTAGAGCTTGTACACTCGGATCTTTGGAGGCCTTCTCCCGTTTTATCAAAAGATGGTTATCGTTATTATGTTATTTTTGTTGATGATTTTACTCATTTTACTTGGTTGTATTTTCTTCGCACAAAAGATGAATTATCCAAGGTGTTTTCCTTATTCAAACAACAAGTTGAAAACTTACTCAATCATACCATCAAAATACTTCGTACCGATGGTGGTACGGAATACAAGCCTCTTTCTCGCATTTTTCCACAAATTACCTATCAAACCACGTGTCCATATACACCACAACAAAATGGTTTGGCCGAAAGAATGCATCGCCACATTGTTGAGCTCTCTCTTGCTACCATGACTCATGCTTCCATACCTCTTTCTTTTTGGGATGAAATATTTGCAAGTATTGTTTTTCTCATAAATCGCCTACCTTCCTCTGCTACAAAATCAATTCCATTCCAAAAACTCTTTAATACAAAACCCGATTATAATTTTTTGCGTGTGCTTGGTTGTCTTTGCTTTCTTTACCTTCGTCCTTACAATGATCACAAATTACAAAATCGATCTTTGCCATGTGTGTTTATAGATTATGCCTACAATCAAAAAGGATATAAGTGTCTACATATTCCAACCAACAAAATATATATTTCAAGGCATGTTATTTTTTATGAGACAATTTTTCCATTTAGCACAGCTACTGCTACTGCTTCAGAGGCTTCGCTTGCTTTAGACAATTTCACCAGCTTGGGCCCGCAACCTCTTCCTCTTACTTCTTCTCCTATCGGCCCAGCCCAAACTTTACCTCTCATTCATAATTCTCCCGCGCCTCCACCCAGCGCTCTTGCTGCCCGCCTTTTAAACATCAGCCCTGACCGAACCCCATATCCTCCCGCCCCTTCTGACCCTTCTGCCCCATCTTCTTCAATCTCACCCCAGCCACCTCCCGACACTACCATTTCAACCCATGTTACCTCCATACATCCCATGATGACATGTATAAGAGATAATACAAGGCGACCTCGTGTGTTTCGCGATCATGTTGCTCTCACATCCGCTCTTCAACAAGAATCTGAACCATCTACCTTCCGCCAAGCCAACCAATCTTCTCACTGGCGTGATGCAATGTCTCGCGAGATTGATGCTCTCGCTCAAAACCAAACATGGACTCTCGTTCCTGCTCCCAGTGATCACAATGTTGTTGGTTGCAAGTGGGTCTATCGTATCAAGCGACATGCCGATGGCTCAATTGAGAGATACAAAGCTCGACTTGTTGCCAAATGGTTCACTCAAGAAGAAGGTATTGATTTCTTTGATACCTTTAGTCCCGTTATTCATCCCATGACAATCCGGCTTGTACTCTCCTTGGCTCTGTCCCTTGGTTGGACAATCAAACAATTGGATGTTCAAAATGCGTTTTTACATGGCAATCTTCAAGAAACGGTTTACATGTCTCAACCACCCGATTTTGTGGATCCCTCTTATCCCTCTCATGTTTGCCGACTCAACAAAGCTTTGTATGGCTTGAAACAGTCTCCAAGAGCTTGGTTTCATACTTTAAGCTCAGCTTTAATTGCTTATGATTTTTGTGCCTCCAATTGTGACCTATCCCTCTTTGTTTATCATTATGCCGGGTCTACCATTGTTGTATTAGTTTATGTGGATGATATCATCATTATCGGTGACAACAAATTGGTTCTCTCACAAGCCATCCAGCACCTGAACTCTCAGTTTAAGATCAAAGACCTTGGTTCCTTGAAATTCTTTCTTGGTATTGAAGTGACATCTACACCAACCGGTTTTCATCTCACTCAAACTAAATACTTGAAAGACATCCTTAGCCGTGCAAACATGCTTGCCTCCAAGCCGACTGCCTCTCCTATGGTCGTTAATACATCTCTCTCAATCAATGATGGTGATCCTATGGACAACCCCTCACTATATCGCATGGTTGTTGGGGCTCTTCAATATGCCACCATTTCTCGACCCGACATTGCCTATGCGGTTAACAAGGTTTCTCAATTTATGCATTCTCCTATAAACTTGCATTGGGATGCAGTCAAGCACATTTTGCGCTATCTTAATGGCACCTTGACATATGGGTTAACACTCAAGCCGGCCATCAATCCTATTCTTCATGCTTATAGTGATTCAGATTGGGCCGGTTGTCGGGATGATCGTCATTCTACATCAGGCTATGCTATCTTTTTGGGTCCCAACTTAATCTCTTGGAGTGCCAAGAAGCAACCAACGGTCTCTCGTTCAAGCACGGAGCCCGAATATCGTGCATTAGCCCATGCTAGTGTCGAGCTTGTATGGCTACAATTCCTACTGCATGAGCTTCACATTTCTTGCCCCTCCTCTCCTATACTTTGGTGTGACAACATAGGTGCTACATTTTTAGCATCTAATCCAATGTTCCATGCTCGCACAAATCATGTGGAAATAGATTATCATTTCATTCGAGAAAAGGTTCAAGCTAAAGAACTGGATATTAAATTCATTTGTTCTAAGGATCAAATTGCGGACATCATGACAAAACCACTCACTACACCTCGGTTCCTTCTTCTCAGAGACAAGCTCACTGTGACTTCTGTCCCATTGGCTTGCGAGGGGGCTATGACGATACATAATACCAGCTCAATTGATGATACACTAGATCAAGGCAATCAAAAGACTGAGGACCACAGTGCAACAGAATAACACCTGGCCATGCCAGCGCAGCAAAGAGAACATTTCCCTTGTGACTAATAGGAATATAATTTAGCATCTTAGGAATTCTATTACAGCATCTTTTGTATTAGCTATATATTGCACATCTCTGTAAAGCTTAAAGACAATGAATACAATGAATGAAATTTAGCAAAAAGCATTTCTTATCTTCTCTTCTCTTTACCGGTATACAATACTGTTTCATTTACCGTTCTAAATTTTATTTAATTTCGGCTTTTATTCAATGATTAGTTGGTTGGCACCAGATGACCTTTAACAAAAATTAAAACTCATTATATAGCCTAACTAATAAAAACATGATACATATGCATCATTTTGTTATTTAATTTTAATAAATCTTGACGTCAATTTTTTACTCACAGTTGTGAAATTTTTATAAGTTTGACTATCAATAGATTTTTATATTAAAATATACAATTACATTAAAAAAATAGATAGCAAAAAAATGAACCATCACAAACTACTTAACGAGCTAGTGTTATCTGCTAAAAGAAATATGTTTTTCTCTTGTTTGACCCATAAAGGCGTAGAAATTTGAGATGTTCAGCGCTCGCTTTACAAAAATATATCGCAAAGAAAGATCAGTTCAAAATGGAAGGAAGAAAAGGACAACAATTTTAGTTGGTAAAGGATTGGGATGATGAATTTGGTACCCTTTCGTGCTGACAACATATTGTTGAAACGCAATCCTTGGGCTACGTTTCTGTTCGGTTCGGATCATTTCCAATATTACGGATTTTATTAGTGGTGAAAGATCCATTAATAACTGATAAGTTTAATACTTTTGATAGTTATAAAAATGTAATTTCTAAATTAAAAAAAACGCGATCTATATAATATGTATATTATACGCATAAAAAATTATATTTGATTTTTCATGTTTTCCTGTTCATCAGCAAATATAGAAGTTGTAAAAGTCCATATTTTATGACTTTTGATGGAATATCAGATTACAGTTAACATGTATGAAATTTGATACACATCTAAATTATAGATTAACAATATAGATAAAAATTATTAAAATTGTTCATTTTTAATTCGGATAGTTCATAGAAAATTTAATATCTATTGAATAACACAGACGACTAGGAATAGATATATATATGTTGATCTAAGTTATCAAATCTAAAAATGGCCAGCTCAGATTTTTCAAATCTAAGTTGTCAAATCTAACGAAGATCAGTAATTGGATAGAAAGACCAATTCGCTCTGTCTATTCTTTATCTTAAAAAAAAAAAATACATTCTGTCTATTCCAACTGCAGTTATGATCTGTGTAAGTTTGCTATTGTTGTGAGTCGTGACTTGCGATTTGCGACTTGTAAGTTGTAAGCATCTCTGTGACGTTGGGCTGTGGTGATGTGGCCTATTCATAAATTAGGAAATTCTCTGTTCATAAGAGAAAATTACAGAAGAAGCATTATGGGCCCTCTTGGCAGGAGCATATACTGTGAAGCCCGTGTTACTAAAATGGGCTTAT
The DNA here is from genome assembly GCA_027725995.1 of Rhynchospora tenuis. Classification (NCBI taxonomy): domain Eukaryota; kingdom Viridiplantae; phylum Streptophyta; class Magnoliopsida; order Poales; family Cyperaceae; genus Rhynchospora; species Rhynchospora tenuis. The sequence goes on along the minus strand of CM050888.1, from coordinate 45,121,975 downwards.
ACAGGCTTTCAGGGTTGATTAAAAACCATTAAATGAATTTCTCAAATTTTAGTATGGATGTAAAAGAATTTGCAAGGTATGTCAACAGTTTAAAAATTATGATGATTCCTTTTTTAAGAAGCTTTAGCATACAATTTGGAAATTTTTCTCCACGTCGGCTGAATGTATTGGGAGTTCATTATAAAAACTATTTGCAATTATAAGAAAATCTGGAATCTCTGAATAATTCGCATCAGATATGTTCCAATTTTCTGCTTTGTACAATATTAGTGACCACAAGACATGGGTTTATCTACATAAGTTATATGGGTTTATTAGAAGTTAGGAATTAGAAAATGATAATTGATAACAGATGACACACATATAAAAATTTAATCAAAGTTTAATATATACTTTGTGATTTGTATAGAACATTCAGGCATTCATTGAATTGCTGATTGATGTTATATGAAAATCGTTTGGCTCAACGATCAATTGTAAAATTGTGATGTTTTTTTTTTCAGTATTCTATTAATAATTTAATATTAGAATGAATTTAAGATTTTATCAAAGTTAATAAATGATCAATTTAAGTGATAAAATAATATCTGCAATTTTAAGATTTTATTTTTCGATGAACAGTTGGATCAATTGTCACGAATAATGATTGAAATTTCTATGAAACATCTATAATCCCAAAGCTTTAAATACCAAATCCTGAAAATTTTAATTTCTCATTTCAGATAGCTATCATGGCCTCTTGTCAATGTGTCAGTATCACTTCTTTCTTGTGAAGCAGTTTGTGTCCGTAAACCATTGAAATTGCCAGGTCATCATTGTTCCAAGAAAAAGTTGGTGCTGAGTCAGAAAACGTGACAAAGCTTTCAGTTGTCAAAGAAAGGTGTGATGCATCCAATTGGGACCCACAGGAATCTCTTATGAGCGGTTCAGAATAAGAGTTTGGTAAAAACCAAAGACCAATTAAGCAATTGTTTAATCATTCAATTTCGTACTAATTTTGTCCACGTAAGTTGGCCAACTAGACAACCTTGTTTTTCTTGATAAATAATTGCGGAGATTTAATAATTCAATACAGGGAGTGGGACCCTGATATTGAGCTAATTATCTTTATCAAAAGTTAAACTTGTACATTATAGTTGCCTCTATTCTCATCTTTCAATTAATTATCCACACTGAGTTTTTCTTTCCGCCCCCCCCCCCCCCCCCCCCCCCCCCCCCCCCCCACGTTTTGCGATTCGGGTATGTAAAGTAAAAAGGAAAGGTTTCTGTTTTCAGGAAGAATCCTTTTTTTTTTTTAATGATTGGATGATGTACGCAATCTTAGAACTTTCTTCAGCCACTATAATTGGTCAAGTTGTTGTATGAAAAAAAACAAATGGAACTTCGCATTAGCAAATAATCACCGCTTCATTAAAAAAGTTACATGTATTTTCTTAGAAAGGCGAGAATATTGAACATGCGTCGAAGACGTTAAAATATGCTGCCAACGGCGACGATATACATTTAATTTTGTCAAATTGAAAAGCAGATTAATAATGTACTCTTTATATTATTTAAATAGAGTGACTATTATATTAATTTATTTTTTAGAATTGTTAAATTGCCAATGGAATTAAGCTATACCGTTAATTTTTCTCGAATCATCTATGACTATGAATGACACAATGGTATTCGAACTATATCAAATTAGATCCGTATTATATCTAAATTACAGAAAAGTTGTTTTATGTGTTTTTTTAAACTTAAATTCCACTGTGTAGGTTGTCATAGTTCTTATAAAGCACATCTCAATTTTGTAAAATACATATTAAAAAAGTGGTAATTTTTTTTAAGCTTTAAAGTTGGTATACATGGTCTGTGATTGTTTGTCGAAGTTATTTAAATACAAACTAGTAACCGTGCCCATCTAGACAAATTTTAATTTAAAAAATATTATCATTATTTTTTTCTTAATTGATGACCAATGAAGAAGGATAACGATGTTAAAATAAAATAAAATGACAAATGATATTCTCCAGTAAAAGATAATTATTAAACAAAATATATGTTTGGTCTTAAATAGAGAAAATACAAAAAGTATATTGCTTAGTATATTAATAAATATCTTTTGCTTTTAGACTTGCTTTTTATCTCCATCTGATATTGTTTCACCTGCTATCTATTTTTTATAATTTGTTATGAAAAAGATACTGCGATCAAATGATAATTTTATTTTCATTTAGAATATAGAGTCAGTAAACTTATATGATGATTCACACCTAAGCCATTGATCAGATTTAAACGATCAATAGCTAAAATTACAACAACTAAATTAATTATTTACACCCTTAGATTGGTGTTTTTATAAGTAATAGGAATAGGGACGAGAGATGTAAATGTAGTGAGAGGGAAGATAAGAAATAGGTACATAAATGGCTATAACACGAAAACATATATAATCACTCTTGATTAAAATAATTTAACCACTCGTCGACGCACAATGTACAAAATTATATTTATATTACGCTCTTGAGTAAACTAGAAGAGTAAAACCAAATGTTAGTTTTATAATGGGTAAACTTCCATATGCTCTCGAAGTCTCGAGTGTAAATTGAAATCCACGGTAACTATAAAGAAAAAGGCAGCCATACTTTGACCAAAGATGGATTTAGAAACGGTAGAAAAGTAAGAAACAACGAGCACAGAAATTTTTATTTCGATTTTTGTCAGGGTGATTTATTTCTGTACTATTGGATGAAATTAAGATACTTGTTGGCCAAATTATTGGACCACACTGTACGCACGACGTGGATATCATGTCTGTAAAAGTGTATGTATAATTTTTTTTTTCAGTTAAAAAATAATCAGGCATGGGTCTCATGCTTTGATTGCGACCGATAAAGTTCAAATACAAACGATATGTCATATTTTCTTTTTTTTTTATTATTTGGAAATAATCAGCCAGGGAGGCACGTGGTGATACAAATCAATAATATAAATAAAAATGTATGGGTGTCGGTTTCAGTTTTAGTTAATATTAGTGCGATACGCCATCAAGACCTTTGATTTTCCTGCTCCGACTTAATCTGGTCCGTTCTTTTAAATGTATGTTAATTTTTTATGTGTTACTTATTGTGTTGTCATATGTATTGCTTAGAGTTGTGTTCTCTTTATGTTGCATTATTGAAATCTATTTTGATTATACCGTTTCATTTTTATCACATAATTTATTTCAATCTCTCTCTTAGTTGTTTCCATGAGAAATGATGGAACAATATTTTTTATTTGTGATAGTTAATTATAAAACATTTCAACATATGGAGATATAATTTATTATTTATATCCTACCGGTTATTACACTTTAAATTAATTACAAACATAAAAACCTAATTACAATTAACATTTATTATATGATAACATATTTAGTTTTTATTACTATCTCAAATATCGAGCGAAGCTCGATTTGCCCTCTAGTTAAACTATAAATTCGAATCTGCGCATTTCGGATGCGTTTAAATTATATAAATAAATCGAGTTTGCAACAATAACACGTTGATTCCCATCATCGAACTTTTCTTTATGATATATGTCAATCATATCAAACATAAAAAGAAATTTTAAAGTTGTTAAGATATTTTGAATTCCCAAACAAGTCACAGATAATTTCAATCCAGAAAAGCACAAAATAAAATCAGTGAAACATGAGCTGAAAAAGAAGATACATTCAGGAGTTTTGTACAAACTAAAAGACAAATTGGAGAGGCAAAAGGGGTTGGTTAGTTCCCGTTCCTCTCTCTGGTCAGGTGGCAATTATTGCTATGGTCCAAAAGAAAAAAAAAATTCGGAGCCTTTTTTCCTAAAATTGAACAGCGTGCTTAAAGACGATATCATTTCTTATTGTTGGTATCAGACAACAGCTTAGCCCGGTACCGCACAAGACATATTCCTGTGCTGTTGATATTCGATTGAAAACGAATGGCAAATAAACTGAAAGTAATATTAACTTATTTCAATTAAAGTTAAAAATATACATAACATTTAAATTGATATAGTAAATAATTATTTACAAATTAAATGAAATTGTACATTACTTTATTCTAATGAAAGTATATATTATCTTCCTCTCCTTACCAGCTCACTGCGACTTCAGTGTTGGAGTTATGTCCTAGAAGTCAATATTTAATGACTTATTTTCTTAGTTTATGTTAATGATGATATTTGATCATTTGTTCCTAGAGTTTATTATTGACAGATCATTCAGGTTGAGGATCTGAATTGTAGATCTCTGTGGATCATTCATTAGAATGACAATAATAAATCTAAATCGTCCATAATCTTGATAATTAACAAGGAACATTAATTATCATAAAAGATTAGTATGCAAGTTAAGTGATGATTAAGTTCTACAAATCATAGGTAAGGAGTTACCAACTTAATTGCATATGTGTATGTTATTGGAACATAGTACAGGACTTGACCCAATGAAATAAACATATGGATTGTGTTAAGTGTCATTGTTTATTTCATATAAGTTTAATTCTAAGTTTGAGATGTTCACCTTTTCCACATGAGGATAGGTTCAATAAATATCGTCTAACGTTGATTCCTGATAAAGGCTGCTATAAGGACTTTATTTATGTTCTCTTGAATTGTGCGGGAAAAGTTGTTCATCAAGAAAACCGTATGTCCCTCATTAATACACTTAATGAGTGATGATATCTGCTTGGGCCCCTTGATGAAGTTGGATCGTATGCATGCAAACTAGACGATCAACTCTAGATCAAGAAATGTATAATCTGCAAGAATGACACACTCCTATCTTGGATTATGCAATGATATCATGTGACATAAGAATCAGACAAGGAAATACTTATATTTCTTGTGCAGGATTAAGATATTGTAACGGTACATTATTTATGCGAATTGGGAATCATAACGTGTTGCTAGATACCGCTTATGATTATTGGAAATAAATAACGATTTATTTTCATGGCCAACATAGCATAAATCCTCAATAGGGTCGCACAAATAGGACTCTAACCACACGGTGCATTATTTGTTTATTCACAACAGTGAGTGTTGCGAAATATGATAAGATGATTAATTAATTATATACCGTTGTGAACCGTTATAATTAATTAAGTCAAAAGTATCATATGGAAACAAATTAATGCATTAGCTAATCCAAAGTTAATTATTAATGAGTTAATAAATAATTATGTTCAACACACTTTAATTAGTTTGAGCTATTTGGGCTTCTAGTTATTTAATTAATTAAAGGCCCGATTTGAGGAAGGATGAAGGAGTAATTAATGAGATGGTTTATTGGGCCATTGTAACATTTGATGTAGCCCAAAATGACCCTATTAATTTCAGCTAGAGCCCTAGTGGCATACTTGTAAATAGTTCAAAGAGAGGATAAGAGTTGTTGGCTATATAAAGGGGTCACCTCTTAGGAAAGCCCTAGCCTCCATCCACATTCTTTCTCCTCTCTTCCTAGCTGCCCCCTTCTTCCTCTTCCTCTCTTGCTCATGTGTTGAGCTCCATTCCTTCTTCTCCTCCATTAAAATAGTTAATAGGAAGAAGATATTCATAGAGGGGATTAGCTAAGAGCTCTTGAAAGCTAGCACTTTCAAGGAGCTCGTGGTTAGCTCCTTGGTGGGCTTGAGGCGCCATAGATGGTGGAGGTGGTGGAGCACGCACCCTATCGACTCTCATGCCAAGGAATCGAGCCTCTTTGTTGCTACACAAAGAGAGGTATAAATCTCCTATTCTCATCTTGAAATGCTTGTGAATGATGTTGAAACCTAGATCTCTTGTGTTTAATTGAGTTTATGGCTAAATGGTTGGCTCAAAAATCGAAATTGAACACTTCTTAACATTCAGTATGTTTGTCTTTTCGGATATTGAAAATATAATGATGATATTATGAAGTTTTATTATTTGAGGGTGTGTTTGGATGGGGTGTGATTGGGTGGGAATAAGGAATAAGCCCCTTATTCCTTATTCCGGTGCCAAACCAAACACCATGGGAATAAGGAATAGAGGCCTATTCCCGGCCCAATTCTAATTCTAACAAAATGTTGGAATTGGAATTAGGAATAAGGATTGGCACGAGATTCTAAATCCGGCCCCTTATTCCTTATTCCTATTCTTATCCACCAACTATCCAAACACACCCTGAGTGATCATGTCTAACAATAGAATAGAAGACAGGCGTTCAGATTATAGTCTAAATGCTTACAGTTAACTATTTATTTATTTATTAATTATTATTATTATTATTATTATTATTATTATTATTATTATTATTATTAATATTATTATTATTATTATTATTATTATTATTATTATTATTATTATTATTATTATTATTATTATTATTTTGCAATGCTTGTACTTAAAGTTGGTTGGTCTTGTTTCATACTAGACAAAAACCTTTTTTACTGCATTAAACAATATGATCACGTCAAATAATTCTATTTTATTTTGATAAAGATGTAGCTAAGCCCTGTAACTTAAAATATAAAAAAAAAATTCATCTCTACGTAAGACATTTGTTTTCTTAACCACTAGTTTAAAGATTTATTTTCCACATTAAATATTTGTTACGTGTAATAAGTACATTGTTCTAAATAATTCGGAATAGACACCAGCCCGAAGTTGGGGGCCCAACATCCCCCACTCCCAAACAAAAAAAAAAAAAAAAACAGAATTGGTATTGACCATCCATGGTTTTCCCATCCAGCACCATCCAAACTCAGATTTTCCGCATGCTGACGTCAGCAAAAAAATTTTGACTAATTTTTGAAAATTTTTTGATGCTGACGTCATCAAATATGCTGATTTAAAGATTCTGTTAAATGTTTTAAGGGTTGAATTAAAGTCTATAAGTGTTCGGTTAGATGCACCAATAATTTATTTCACTTTGTATGTTGAATATGATCATTTATTTCTTACTCAGGCAATTTGTATATATGTTCAGTTTATTGTTGTAAATGTTCATATTGTTATTGTAAATGTTCGCTATGTTTGTTGTATCTGTTCATTTTCCCATCCAACGCCATCCAACAGGCCTGGACATGCCAAAAATAATATTTTTCCGCCTGCTGACGAGACGCGTGTATTAAACTGAACACAAAAATACGAAAATTTCATTTTCAGATGCAACTAACTGAACAAATAAAACTTTTAGTTCAACCTTTGCCGTATTAAACTGAACACAAAAATACGAAAAATTCCATTTTCAGATGCAACAAACTGAACACTTACAACTTTTAATTCAACCTTTATGGCATCTAACTGAACAAATAAACCAGCACATTTGATGACGTCAGCATCCAGAAATTTTCGAAAAAATTCCGAAAAATTTTCGCTGACATCAGCGAGCGCCTTGCTGACGTCAGCGCGCGAAAAAATGAGGCTGAGGCCCATTTCTGACCTGTGGATGGGATGGATGGGAAAATTGTGGATGGTGTGTATCACACCTGAAAAAAAAAAATAATAATAAATACATAATATAAAATAAAAATGGAACCCGCTACTTGGATCTGTGCTGAAGCACCAAGAATTTCATATGCAATGAAGAATAAACCTAGGAGGGCAACAAGACTAATTTCCTACTTTTTGTGCTGCTCTTATCTTAACCTTGTAGTTTCCCATTCAAGTTTTGAAAACAAAGTTAGATTTGGCTAAATATTTTTGCAGATCTCACTGATTTTCATATACTGTAACGCTCAAATTTGTGAAATTATTGTTAAACAACGAATGTTGTGCCTTTCTTACTTGTTTGTGAACAACATTTTTCTTTTTACCTAGTACGTATTACAGTGAAAAAACTGTATTTATATATATCTTTAAAACACTGTACTCTACAAACACGTGGAATTTATTCTTCTTGTTTCAGCCGCTGAGTCTTCCCACATGCATCGTACGATTTGTACAGAAATGAGCAAATTCACAATTACGTTATTCTTTACTTAGGTTTAAAATTCGTATTTTGAATATACTACGTACAAAATTTCGGAATAATACGTTTTTAATTATAAAAAGATCATAACAAAATATTCGATAATTTTAGAAAGAAATAAAAGTTCATCATATTAGTCAGTAATTTTTTAAAATTGGGCATTAGTCGTAGAAGTTGCAAATATTTCAGGTATAATGAGGTTTTATTCGTAATATTTATAAACTCATTTAACTCATCATATTTATATTTTTAAAAAAGCTGAGAAAAAGAATGGCATGGATGTAAAAGGGCATTATTGAAAAGCATTATTATCGTGACTATACTACGAAATTACGAATGGTTCAAAATGAAGAAAGTAAAAAGTTTAATGAAGAAAACTTTGCAGTTTTATGCTCTACATTAACGTTTCGGGCCGTCGGGCCGAGATATTTATCAGTTTAAAGATGTGACTAATGTTTTTGCCAAACGTTTTGTGTGTAATTTTTATCAATGTTTTTATGAGTAGTTGCTGAAATGCCATTTCGTTTTTTTCCAAAAGAAAAAGTTTTTGTTCTATTAGTCTTCTTCTTCATTTTTTTTTAAATGATTAATGTCAACTTTTGAAGTTACGTAGCTATCAAAGGAATCGAATCCTGTGTTGCGCTACACCGGGTGTAGTGCATCCACTGACCGTCTGATCAAGATCAAATGGATGATGGGAGCTCCGTGCATGTAACCATATTCATAGGTCCGCAAAAAATAAACAGTCCGGATTAGATCATACGGCTTGTGGGTGTGCTACACGTTGTGTCGCGTAACATCGGATAGGGATCCTGCTATCAAAATATCATGAATTTCAATCTGATTTTTTTCAAGATTAGTTTAGCAATATTCTAAAGAACGACAGAATTTTGCATAGGAGTATGCTAATGATAAATTTTATACAAATTATGGACTAAATGTCATTATTTTTCTTTTTAAATTTCAACAGGCATATATGATAAGTGCACTATATGTCTATAGACTATAGTGCTAAATTAAAAATTTCTTATAATTGCTAAATCATCAAATAAAGTGCACTATATGTCTATAGACTATAGTTAAAAATTTCTTATAATTGCTAAATCATCAAATAAAGAAATTATTGATTGTCTCTCTCATACAGAGAAAGAGGCTCAATGATGCATTGATGCTAAAAATCTTAATTATGTTTCGTCGATTGACAAGCATGCTCGGGACCCACAAGTAGCAAAAATTGCATTTTCATGCCCTCCCCGCTTAGACATTGTCTATCGCCTAATTCTAAAAAAAAAAAAGAGAAAAAAAAAAGAAATGACATTGCACAATCGTCTTAAGCTTGTGATTCGCTCATTTATTCTCTCCTTAATCGCCGAGCAATTTTCAGGATTTCAAAAATAAACCGGACCATTAAACAAACGTGTTGCAATCAATCTTCGCCTTAATTTCTGAGAAGAGAACTCTGTACGAACCCCTCCATTATAACTCACCGGACATGCATCTAACAATAATAAGACATCACCGGAGATAAAAAAACTGGACAGAATGTCGAGTCAAGAATCAATTATGAATTTCTGATGTTGAGATTTCTTTCGTTGGCCGTTCCAACGAGTGATTCAGACTCAGCGCATATTCACCACTTGATTTGCCAGGTCAATAACCTTCAGAAGTTCAGATACAATTTAAACCAATAGTATCTTACCACGTCATCCGTATTTTACCTGAGCGTAAAATATCGCGGTCACGCAATATGCTCACGTGTTAATTGGACTCGCGGATCCCACAGTCGGTACCGCTTCGTTATTATAGAACGGGTCCACCCAACAGTATTTTTGTAGTTATAAAATTACATCTTTACCCTCGACTCCTTCTTTTCTGCTGGTAGCACCATTTCTGTGACCCTTTTGAGGGAAGAGGAGCTGGAAAAAGGAGAAAGAGAGAAAAACAAAACAAAAGAGACGTTCCCAATTTTTCTTTTCTCCTTGTTTAAATCACAATTAGCTCAAATAAACCCTCCAAACAACCTCGATTTTTCGCAAATTATCTGTTGCTTCTCTAATTCGCCTATCTCAGTCAAAATCAACGGATTAGACCTCCATTTCCTTGTACGGTACGGGAGGCTTTCTATTAGAATATTTATTATCTTTATCCATACACCAAAGCTCGACTCTTTATTAAATTTCCCTCTTTTTCCCAAAACAGCAAAATTAGAAATTGAGAATGACGATGGGAAGCATAAATCCAGTTGAGAAAAGGGGCAATCGCAAGAACAAGCAAATCGTAGAGGAGAGGACACCTCTTTTACCAACAAAGCATGAAGAAGATGGAGAAGGTGGGTATGTCGAATTCAACGGCGCCTCGTTCGCCGGTGCTGTGTTCAATCTCTCGACGACGATTGTTGGTGCAGGGATCATGGCCCTGCCAGCCACCATGAAGGTTCTGGGCCTCGTGCCGGGTCTTCTTATGATACTCTTTGGTGCAATTCTGACCGAGTCGTCGATTGAGATGCTCGTCAGGTTTAGTCGGGTTTGTAAAGCTGTTTCTTATGGGGAGGTTATGGGAGACACCTTTGGAAAGTGGGGAAAGACTCTGCTCCAAATTTGTGTGGTGGTGAATAATGTCGGCGTCATGATCGTCTACATGATTATTATTGGTATGATTCTGCTTTTTAGTTTGTAATTTAACTTTAATTATTTGTAGCTTTTAATTTGTCTTTCAAACATGTGCAATTTGTTTTTGTTTTTACTCGTTGGCTGGATTGCTGGAGAATTCTTGGTCAATTTTTGGTGAATAACTTCACTGAAGTTTTTCCTAATATATGACGATGAGCATGTTAAATTTCAATTTGGAACTGTAAAGTGTGTTCAATACTCAGCCAAGGAGTACTAAATTTGGACAAGCATTCAAAATTAGAAGAACCACAGTTTTCCTAAACTGCTGTTTATCTATTCTTTACCTATCTTTGGGTATTGCTCCATGTGCCTATTTCATTTTGATTTTACTATCTTTGCACTAGAAATATTAACTGAGTTAGGTTAATTGCAGGGGATGTGCTGTCTGGAACTTCTTCAAGTGGGGTCCACCATTTCGGGGTATTAGAAGGCTGGTTCGGGTCCCACTGGTGGAACAGCCGTTTCTTCGTTGTCCTTCTTACCACTTTGTGTGTGTTTACTCCTCTTGCCTGCTTCAAGCGTGTTGGTAAGTGCAGCTTAGACTGTGACTAATTAACTCCAAATGAGGTTCTACAAAATGTGAAAATGTGTTTAGAATTACAATTGAAGTCGGAAGTTGAATTTATTTTACAAGCTTCACACAGGCAAACATCTTGTCAATTTTTCTCTACGAAGAATGATTACCTCTTGAATTGAATAAGGCCTGTAATGTTTGAACTTTGGTTCTTTGCAGATTCATTGAGATACACTTCAGCTGTCTCAGTAGCACTTGCAGTTGTTTTTGTGGTGATCACTGCTGGCATTGCTATTGTCAAGTTGATAAGTGGTGGCATATCCATGCCCAAGCTGTTTCCTGAGGTAACTGATTTGAATTCAGTGTGGAATCTCTTCACTGCCGTTCCAGTTCTAGTCACTGCTTATATCTGCCATTATAATGGTAATTACCTGTGCTTTTTTGTGCAATGATATTTTATTAATAAAGGCCATCTTTAAGTACCAGGAAGCTGTGAATTTCAACTAGCTGTCATGCTAATTTACCAGAATCTCAATCTAAACTTTTGTAATGTTAGCAGGATATGATTAAGTGTTAAATAGTACTAATTTGGCCTTTAAAATATTATCATCTTGATCTTATGCCTTGGTGGCGAATTCTGAAATCAACAAAGACTGCAGTATTCATAATATACCACCTCGTACTGTAATGTCACTTCTTATTATAATAACTGGAAAATAGTAACAACTTGTTTTGTGCTATTCAGTCCACACCATTGATAACGAGCTGGATGATTCGTCCCAAATAAAACCAATTGTGCGTACATCCCTCCTGCTCTGCTCAACAGTCTACATCACCACAAGCTTCTTCGGCTTCCTTCTTTTTGGTGATCAAACCCTCGATGATGTGCTTGCTAACTTCGATTCCAATCTCGGCATACCATACAGCTCTATCTTAAACGACGCCGTCAGAGTCAGCTATGCCATCCACCTCATGCTGGTTTTCCCCATCATTTTTCATGCATTGAGGCTAAATTTGGACGGCCTCGTGTTCCCTTCTGCACGGCCATTGTCAGGGGACAATAAACGGTTTGCAGGTGTCACCGCGGCACTGTTATTGGTCATTTTCTTGGCTGCAAATTTCATACCGAGCATCTGGGATGCATTCCAGTTTACTGGTGCAACTGCTGCCGTTTGCATTGCTTTCATTTTCCCTGCTGCTATTACTTTAAGGTGACCTTTTCTTCTTCTTCACTCTCTCTAGTTATTTTATGATTTGTTTATCCTCATTCTTTTGTTATTATTTTATGGTAGAGGGCAGATGTAGAGAGTGACATGAGTTTTCTAGGACTCAACTTTGTATTCTTTCTTATAAGTTGAAGTAAATTAAGCAGCAGTCACATTTATTATTTTTATTTCACATTTTTATCATCTAGATGGTTAATACAATATTGAGGTCTCACTTGTCCAAGGTGATATTTATCATTTCAGTGAGAAAAGATGCTCATTCTTTAAAACTTTTGGTATTTTTTTCTCATGTTATTCTTTAATACATAATACTTTTATAATGTTATGTTGCTGATTCTTGTTTATCTACATCTTTTCAGGGATCGCCATAGCATAGCAAGCAAGAAGGATAAGATCCTGTCGGTTTTCATGATTGTTCTTGCTGTCTTCTCAAATGCAGTAGCTGTGTACAGCGATGCAAGAGCCATGTTCACCAAGAGTGATGACTCACAAACTTGAAGCAGCTTCTCCATTTAGTGGAACAATAATTCAAATCCTGTTAGCTCATGTGCATATTCGTATCTTGTAAAGTGTATTACGAAACACAACATTGTGTTGTGTTCTGTGAGGGTGATAGTCGAGTGTTGAGAATTCTTTTCACACAATTTATTAATTGAGTTATATATTAATAATCATATGTTCCTGGATGCTTCTGAAGTAGAATCAATGCACTTTGGCTTAAAAACAGAATTTCATCTCATGGACGAGTAGAAACGTAAGTAAGATTGCAAGTACCTCTTTTTTTTCCTAAATATTTCTGTGAGCTGAGTTTTATCCCAAAATAATTTGTCATTATGATTTTGTGAGTTCTGCCTAATGAACGAGAAATTTATATACTCTCTCAGGCAGTTTCAAGTTCTTTTGTGAAGTAGTACCCTTACTTTCCATTTTTTTGTCAGGTGAATCAACTGCAACTCCTGGACATGCATCCACATAGATAATGGCATTGTTACCATTAATGGGTTAGCTTAGGCTTTTAATTCTGTATATGCTATGCCGGCATGGAGCACATGCAGCAGTTCTTTGTGCAGTACAAGCATGCGCTTGCTTACTGGACTACTGGGTTGTGCCATGATGGAAACTATCTTCTGGTACCAGGGTGTATTAGAAATAAGAACCGTTCCTTTTTACAAAAACACCCTCATAAAATGTACAATTAAGATTAAAAGTTCCGTGTAGTTTGATCATTAAGTAAAAGTCTAGAATGGATGTTTAGAACATAATGGCCTATGTTGAAAGCAATTATGTTTTTTTTTTTTTTTTTTTTTTTTTCTGAAAAGAAACTTCCGTTGAACGTGGAGAGTCTAGCACACAGGTGGTCAGTGATAATAAAAATTTGACAGTACGCTATGCATCTCTAAACACAAATTACCTTATTTATGGGAAAAAAACTTTTGGTATCTAGTATACTGAGCTTTGTAGTTTGTACCATTATCTTCCTTCTCTCTCTCTCTCTCTCTCTCTCTCTCTCTCTATAACAAGCGTACCGGTAACATCATCTAAAGAAGAAAAAGAAGAACAAAAACGTGTTTATGCAGGCTTAGGCCTGTTAAGAGAGAGAGAGAGATCTGGGCCGGGTGCAGATTTGGGATCCTAATCCTCTAAGCGAGAAGCATAGCCCAAATTCGAATATCGGACCGAATACAACGTCGTGATTTCATTTTATACAAAATTGTAACCCGACCCACTCACACTCACACCTCACGTCCTTCTCTCAGTTCTCCTTTCTCCGGTTCACTCCGCCTTCTCTAAAACCCGGTGCCGTTGGAGGAGAAGATGAAGGTGCCTATGGGACCTCCACCCCTTCCAAACCCTAACCCTAGCTCGAGCTCCGATTCGGAACCAGAGCCTCCACCTCCTCCGCCACCTTCCGACGAACCTCTTCCCGAGGAGCCGAGTAGCTCCGACGAACCTGGCCCTCCCTTGCAAGATTCTGACAAGGAGAAACCGGAAAACCTTATTTCAATACCTAAACCTAGTGCCAAACCTGACGTGGTGGGTTCAAATTCGCAAAGTGCTCGGTCGCAAGTACCCTACACTATCCCTGAATGGAGCGAGGCCCCTGACCAGTCTTTCTTTTTCGAAGTGCTCAAAGATGGATCCATCATAGAGAAGTTAGATGTGTAAGTATTCTCTTAATCTTAATTTTTTGTTGTGAGGGTTAGATGTATACTGATGCTGTACAACAACTGTTTCACTTACACAGATGCTGGCTGTCAGTGCTTGTATAAATAGTACTATTGGGGCACTGGTGGAATAATTGTAGAGGATGGTTTGAAAATTACCAGTAGGATGCTGGTGTGGTAACTGTAATATTTCTGGTATTTAACATGTATGTACTGACTCAAAATTGCAATATTTAACTTGGCATTGGTGCAGATCAAAGAAAGGAGCTTACATGTTTGGTCGGACGGAACTCTGTGATTTTTTGTTGGAGCACCCCACCATTTCCCGATTTCATGCCGGTATGCCTTATCTTAGTTAAAATTTGATCCTCTTCAGATTTGTGTAAGAGCTGGATATATTTTGCGCTTACTGCATGTATCTGGTTGTAAGCATTTGGACCATAGGTCAGGTTGGTATATGATAATGTGTTGTTCAAGGAGTAATATAGGACTGCTATAATGGCAAAAAATGCCTCCATTATTACTTGTGTGGTCTCTCTCTGCAGCATAATCAAAACTTTCTACAATGAATATTTTGAAATGCATGACCAAAATGTGTTTTCACTTAACTATTTTTTCTTTCCAATTTTGCCACAGTTCTTCAGTTCAAGGGAGGCGGTGAAGTGTTTCTCTTTGATCTTGGCAGTACACACGGCACATTTATTAACAAGAATCAGGTATTTGGCCTTGCTAAAGTAGACTTTTAGTATGAGTAGAATGTAATTATATCCCCCATTTTATGACTAATCATTTGTAGTCTGCCCAAAATAAAGTCAGTTCGCTTTTGTTTTAGTTCACTGATTTGAATGTGAATTAGTTGTGTTTGGCTGGATTATATGTTAATGAACACACTCAGACATTAATTTTCACTTCAATTATTCCTACCATCTAAATTTAACGATCATATTTCTTATTCAGGTTAAGAAGAAGGAGTACACAGAAATTCATGTTGGTGATGTTATCAGATTTGGCTTGTAAGTTAACTATTTCCAGTTCTTTCTCTTGCTATTTCAAATTACTTTTAGTTATTTATTTGGAAAGACTTCAGATTATCAAATACAGTAATGGTACTTTGTATCTTATTCTGTCAGGTCGACTCGTCTGTACATATTTCAAGGTCCGTCTGACTTGATGCCTCCGGTAAGTTTGGAAACATGTTACATTTTGTTCTTATGGTTTGTAAGATTATGCAACAAGAAATAATCTCCCCCCCCTTTTTTTTTTTCCTTCATGAGTTTGCTTCCACGATTAAAGGAAGCGTTGTCATTCCTTTTAGAAATACGAGATTGCCTGCGATTTTATTCATTTTCACTATTTTTAATTTTTAAATAGGAGGGTGATTTGAACAAAATAAGGGAGGCAAAGGCAGCTAGGGAAGAGATGCGGGACCGTGAAGAGTCACTTGCCCGTGCCAGAAGGGAAGCTTCTCTCACTGAGGGTATCTCATGGGGAATGGCTGAAGATGCCATCGAGGAAACAACAGAGGTTTTCTTTTGTTTGTTCATATACACAATTATTCTATTAAACTTGTTGTTACTTTTCTCTTTGTTGCTAAGTTTTTCCATATTCCTTTTTAGGTGGATACTGATGAAATAACATGGCAAACCTACAAAGGACAGCTCACTGAACGGCAGGAGAAAACCAAGAGCAAAATAGTAAAGAGAATTGAAAAGGTATGGATCTAAACTAGTTTGTAATTGATAAAACTAATCATGCTCTGGCAGAGCAGTATGCAATTTGAGATCTTCAAGCTTTATGTATTCTATTAATTCTGCATTAGGTTGCACACATGAAGAAAGAGATAGATGCAATCAGAGCAAAGGATATAAACCAAGGTGGGTTAACTCAAGGCCAGCAAACTCAGATTGCAAGAAACGAATTAAGAATAACTCAGGTGAGTTTTTACTAGTGTTATTTGTAAGATACCTTGGCAGTTGAGTAATGCATTTGGGGTTGGGGGGGGGGGGGGGGGCGAGGGGTTATTTGCTCTCTGTTTGATTCTTCTTTCTTATTTTTATCATGATTTGCACTACCCTTGCTGATTTTGGTAAATATAGAAATGATAAGGTTCATTGCATCCATTTCCAGATAACTTGTTTATATAAACAAAATCTAATGGAGGGGTTCAGTATTAAACCAGCCAATTCAAATTTGAAGTTTTAGTTAATTTATAGGGAGATTCTGCCATGAACACCATTCAAGGCCCGACTCCAGTACAGTATTTTCAATCAATTTAATCACACCCATTAAATGTGGAGACGATTAGAGTAAATGGACGATTTGGCCCTTCGTGAAAACCGTTCCGTTCGATTTAACATATAAAATTTGAGGCCCGACATAGATTATGTGATCCTGAGCCGTCGGATTCAAAAGAAATGGACGGTCATAAAAATCGGTTTGCATTCCAGAATTTGCCTAATTTATAATCATTGTTTTAATGCAGTTAATGGAGGAGCTTGATAACCTAGAGGAAACATTGAATGAGAGTATAAGAGAAAGTGTAGGTGCTCGCGCTGGAAAAGGTGCCCATGGTAAGAAGAAAGGGGCTTTTGAGGAAGAAGACGATGATGCAACGAGGTATGTAGTTTTCCAAATTAGTATTGTGAATTTGTGATGCATTGATGAAAATGAAGGAATACCCCCTTTCCAGTATGGTGTAAACCTGTCCCACATCTGTTGATAAAAAGTTCCAACTTTTGTCATTCCTAATTGCTTAATCAGGGTCAATTCTGTAGCTAATTTATTGATTCCTTAGCAGGAGAAACTTATCTTGTTTGTTATTGTTAATCACCTCTCGAAACTGTAGTTTTAATTGCCTCTTGAACTGCCAAAGAAACTTTGTTTTTGTTTTATTTGTTTTCTGTGTGTGTGGAAGGAAGCCAGTTCTGTATTTACACATATCTGCAAAGCACACTTTTTGTATAGAATAGCTAACCTTCAACTCCAAGAGGTAAGATGACATCAAGAGTTGGTTATTTTGGTAAAAAATTAAAAATCTGTAGGTGTGTTAAAAAGTGGATTATGTGCCTTTAAATTTGAATCACTCACAAAATATTAACCCAAATTTAACAGCGATGAGGATGACTTTTATGACCGAACTAAGAAGAATAAGAAGAAATCATCTAGTGGCCAACAACAATCAGTGGAGACAGCTGATTCACTACTTGACAAAATGGATTCTATAGTTATTGAGATTGAATTAAAAAGAAAATCACTAGAAGACGAGAAAAACCGGTTGGCATCCAGTGGAGGCAGCAAAAATGAAGATGGAGATGATCTTGATGCTTACATGACTGGGCTCTCTTCTCAATTAGGTTTGCTTTACTATTTGTAGTTTTGAAAATTTATTCCCCTTATTCGTTAGTCACTTTATGCTCTGTTCTTGCTTCTGATTCATAACCAAGTCAATGTGGTACCTGGAGTTTGACATGCCAAAAAGTAACTAAAAAAATATATGTTGCAAATATATTCTGTTCCGTGTCAAAAAATAAAAAATAAATATATTCTGTTTTTCTCATAGATCTTGGTTTCATATTATTTTAGTTTTACCCCTTCAGTTCTCTTTTCTTATCAGAACTTTGCATACAGCCTTAAGTTTTTGAACAAAAAGTAGCTTCAAAAGCTACCTTTTCATTATATGAAACCTCAAAGTCAAAACAGCATACAGCCTTCTTAATAATTTACTCTTTTTGACATTTTTCCTCTTTTTATTGCAGTGCATGAGAAGGTTGTACAAGCTGAGAAAGAGCTAGCTGATCTTCAAGCCGAGTTAGAGAAAGTAATATATCTTCTCAGAATAGCCGACCCGATGGGAGATGCAGCTAAAAAAAGAGAACTCGCTAAAGCATCACAGCCTCTACCATCTGTAATTAAAGATCCCCATAAGCATACTGATCCAAAACCATTTAAGGAGCCCATGAAACCTGCGACTACTACACAATTTAAAGAGCCCAAAGTACCTAACGTAACACCAGTTAAAGGGCCCAAAGAACCTTCTGATATATTAAAACAAGAACCCGCCAACCCTCCCAAAGAAACAGAACATGAAGAGAAAGAGAAGTCAGCTTCTACATTTACTGTACCAAAACCACAATGGCTAGGTGCTGCTAGGGTGAGCAGAGAAACTGAGGTGGATGAGGTGCAACTGGAAAGAACAGAAACAGAAGAAAATGATGGTTTTGTGGATTACAAGGACAGGAAAACGACACTTCTGACTCAATCTGCTAATGTAAATGAAATTGAGGCGGCTAAGCCAGGTCTCATAATGAGAAAGAGAAAAGAACCTGTTAGTAGTGAGGATACTGGTAGCAACAACGATAATTCAAAAACACCTGCTGAAGCCGAAAGCTCAGTAGCAGATGTGGTTGCTCTTTTGCTTAAACATGAGAGAGGGTATCAACCGTTGGATGAATCAGAGGATGGTGATAAAAAGGTGAAGAGAAGTAAGAAAGAAAAACGGGTTTTGGGGCCTTCTAGACCTGATTTCCTTGAAAGTTCAGACTATGAAACTTGGGTACCTCCTGAAGGTAATATTTGCATTATTTATAGTACATTTTTTGTTCATTTTTTTTTTTAATCTGCAGTTGCTGGCTCAAGGAGCGACTAAATGTGCATGGTAGGTACAGTTTATGGTCTTATTATCTAATTATATTGTCTTGTAGCATAAAGCAATTTGGGTTGGTTATTGGAACTTGAAAGGTACTACATAGTGCTCAAACGCTGCTAAGGGTCGTAAATAAAATCCAGTATTGTTGTCAAGATAACATGATATCATTGTTGTTTGAGTAAGACTTAAAATTTCTGTGGCAGGTCAAACTGGCGATGGGCGCACTAAATTGAACGAACGATTCGGGTATTGAGGCTGGTAGAAGATTATTGATAGCAGGGACCAGTAAAAGGTGGATCACTTTTAGTGAGTGAAATGGGGTCTTTACGATCCAATGAGAGATTGTAAATGATAATTTATTTTGTAAGCCAGCTCGGGCACAATTTTTTGTATGCGCATGGAAGTTCGGGGGCTGATTTTTACTCCATAGCTTACGGCTTACCCTGTCGTACGTTATGCGTCGAAGTGAATTGCCACGTGGGAACTCAAAAAGCTTATTTACATTCTTTTAATCAAAATTCCCAGATGACAGATATCGTCACAGAAATATTGAACGACGCCAATGTTACCCAGCTTGCTTTTGCTATGAAACAGCCTCGGTAATTCCTCATGTTACAACGCCAGTGAGTGACTTGAAAAGGTGCAATGATTCCTCTTAATTATAAAATGTCCTGTGAGTAGCTGATTTTCTCAGCTGTGATGTATGTGCTGGATTGCTCCAGTTTCCAATCCGTTAAGCAAAGAGAAACATAAATAAAAGTGTAATTCTATGGAGGACAAAAATTTTAAATTGATCATTCATCTAAGTTAATAATAATATTAATAATAAAACTATCTGGGTTTAAGTCGGTTATAAATTTAGTCTAGAATTTGTCTAAACAAATGTCTCAGAGTGTAAAGAATTAGGTATGTTTATTGGTGGCTTGGGTCGGGTGGAGATATTGACCTTGTAATCTTGTCGATAAGACAACGGAACACAAAAATGTTTCGCATATATACATACAGAGAATTTCTATTGTGAACCATGAAGTATAAAAGGTTCCGTGTACCATGATCGTTTTGATCGGTGATTTTATAAATTGACAAATCTAAATTAATCAATTCAATCTATATATTGAAATCTCATAGCAAACAAAATTTTATATTTTTTGTAATTTTTTGCTATTTTTTTTCGAATTTTTTTAAAGCTTGTCATTTTTTGTTACAAATTAGTGGTAGAATATTTCAAAAATAACAAATTTTTAAAAAATTCGAAAAAAAATAGTAAAAAAATTTCAAAAAAAGTAAAATTTTGTTTGCTATGAGATTTCAACATATAGATTGGATTGGTTAATTTAGATTTGTCAATTTATAAAATCACAGATCAAAACGATAACGGTGCACGAAACCCTCTATGCATCATGGTTCACAATAGAAATTTTATATAGAATCGAATAAAATTCGACATGAGACTGTTAACTGGGTTTTTTGGATTCCTTTTAAATGAACAAATTTTCTGTTGCTGATTTGGCTCCTACCTGTTACTTTAGTCTCTTCTTACGAGTCTCGGCCTCTCGGGGGCGTGTATTTAAATTAACATTAACTCCGCGCTTTGTTGCTAACAAAGTCAACTAAATAAAAAACATGCACATTCACTATCCTGATCAGGTTTTCTAGCTACATTCGCCAAAACAAAAGTTCTAATGAGCTGTGCCACTACCGAGTTGTGATGAGCATTTTTTCTTCTAATTTTAAAGTATATCCGGTGATATAAAATTCAAATACGAAGCGTTATGCATCTTTCATTAGAGTTGCATCCTCAAAATTTGAAAAAAATAGACAAATTTTAGTCCCTGGATAAACTATTTTATTTGAAGCATTTCATTAGCAGAAAAGCTCCAAAGTCGCAATAGCTTTTTCCTCGTGTGTCACCTTAGTGACAAATTCGGTAACAATGCACATTGATATATAAATTGGCGACTTATTAACAATGTTTTGAAACTACAAAATATGTAACATGAGATATATTTCAACCCATTGCGTATTGGTATATAGAAGTTACTTTGTAACAATGTACATTCTATAAATTGACAACTTATTATCAATTCTTTGAGATTACAACAAAATATGTTTTGTGAGAAATCCCATCCCGTTGCATATCAATAGATAGCAAATACCCAGGATCTTCCCAATCTATAAATGAATGACAGCTACCTGGCTCCGTTGTCAAAACTTATAATTTCTAACTAATAAGTAACCTAAAAGAAAAAAATATATCAAAAGAAGAAACCAATTTGCTTCCACATATAATTTGGAAAGAGATCCAAGAGTCATCCCGGTCCTTTAATTCTCCAGGGAAAAACCATAACCATCTTCATGTATGAGCTATTGCACAATTAGCAGGCGGGGAATCCATCAATTGCTCATCGAGGACTCTATCCAACTTGTTCCTTACACGTTGGCCACTTTTAGGGCGACCCAGATGTTTTGCATTTTTATTCTTTAGGATCTTCAATCCGACAGCAAGTGTTATCTCCTTAGGCTCATAAGTCTGTTAATCATGTTTTTTGCAATGCTTAAAATTTAGCTAATATTAATTGGTAAAATGACCTTTAAAATAAAAAAAAAACAGCCTGCAAGTTATACCAGTTCCATTTTTGCATTAGAGGGTCTATTTAAACCCATTTAGCCCTCAACTATTTATTCCACCTCAACGACGATGTACAAAAAGCCATTAAAGAGAAAAAGGAATGCTACAAGTGCTTGCACCATGACAGGAGCGAGAACAATGTACAAAAGTACAAATTGGCGAAGAAAAATGCAAATAAAGCAGTGAGTGAAGTAAAGGGTCGGGCTTTTGAAGACCTATACCAGAAGCTAAATACGAAAGAAGGCGAGAAGGACGTCTATAAGATAGCTAGGATTAGAGATAGAAAAACGAGAGACTTAAATCAAGTGAAGTGTATCAAGGACGAGACCGATAGGCTTCTAGTGAAGGACGAGGAGATCAAGACCAGGTGGAGGGAATACTTCGACAAGCTATTCAATGGAGAAGAGGACGACCTAGTGATTGAGCTAGACGACTCTTTTGATGATACCAATAGACGATTCGTTAGGAGAATCCAAGAGTCCGAGGTGAAAGAAACATTAAAAAGAATGAAAGTGGATAAAGCTTTGGGGCCCGATAACATACCGATCGAAGTATGGCGTTGTCTCAGAAATGTGGCGGTAGTTTGGTTAACCAAACTGTTGAATAGCATTTTTCGATCGACTAAAATGCCGGATGAGTGGAGGAGAAGCACTCTAGTACCAATTTTCAAGAATAAAGGAGATGCTCAGAGCTGTACAAACTACAAAGGGATAAAGCTTATGAGCCATAAAATGAAGCTTTGGGAGAGAGTGATTGAGCATCGTTTGAGACGGATGACAGAGGTCTCGAAAAATCAATTTGATTTTATGCCTGGTAGGTTGACTATGGAGGCCATTTTCCTAGGAAGGTAGCTTATCGAGAGATATTGGGAGCAGAAGAAGGATCTCCATATGGTTTTCATTGATCTGGAAAAGGCATACGACAAAGTACCAAGGAAAGTCATGTGGTGGGCACTTGAAAAGAAGAAAGTTCCCACCAAGTACGTTACCCTCATCAAGGACATGTACGATGGAGTTGTCACTTGCATTAGGACATGTGATAGTGTGACTAGTGACTTTCCTATTAAAATAAGATTACATCAAGGATCGGCATTGAGCCCTTACATTTTTGCCTTGGTGATGGATGAGATCACGAGGGACATACAATGAGAGATTCCTTGGTGTATGCTCTTTGCAGATGATGTGGTGCTAATTGATGAGAGTAGGATAGGTGTCAATAGAAAATTAGAGTTGTGGAGACAAACCCTAGAGTCGAAAGGGTTTCGACTTAGTAGAACTAAGACAGAGTATATGAGGTGTGAATTTAGTGGGGCAAGACCAGAAGATGGAGATGTTCGTTTAGATGAGCAGGTAGTGCCTATGAAAGACATTTTCCGATATCTGGGGTCGATGTTGTAGAGTGATGGCGATATAGATGAAGATGTTAGTCATAGGATAAGAGCAAAGTGGGTGAAATGGAGACAAGCATCAGGAGTGTTATGTGACAAGAAAGTCCCACAGAAGCTAAAAAGGGAAGTTCTACACGACGGCAATTAGACCTGCGATGTTGTATGGCGTCGAATGTTGGGCCACGAAAAGACGACACGTCCAAAAGATGAGTGTAGCAGAGATGCGCATGTTGAGGTGGATGTGTGGGCATACGAGGAGGGACCGGATTAGAAATGATGACATACGGGATATGGTTGGGGTTGCACCGATAGAGGAGAAGTTGGTCCAACATCATTTGAGATGGTTTGGGCATGTTCAACGTAGACCCCCGGAGGCACCCGTGCGTAGCGGAATTCTCAACCCTTTGAAAACACAAGAAGAGCCAGAGGTAGACCAAGATTGACATGGGAATAAGCAGTAAAAAGAGACTTTAAAGAATGAAACGTCTCCAAGGAGTTGGCGTTGGATAGAACCGCATGGAAGCTAGCAATTCACGTGCCGGAGCCATGAGATGCGAATTTAGGGATCAAGTGTTGTCTTAGATTTGTAGGTTAGAGTATTAGCTCACGGCTTAGGTGTAGGCCTCACTACTACTACTCTTTATTATTATTATTATTATTATTATTATTACTATTATTACTACTACTTTATTTTGTTTATATATATTATATATATATTTTTTTAGTATTATTAGCCCTATATTTGACATATACTTCTTATTTTTCGGTGACTTGGTGACTTTTATTGGGTTTCTTTTCTAGCCTACCCCAACTTGTTTGGGACAAAAGGCTTAGTAGTAGTAGTAGTTGTGTAAACAACTCCCAAAATGATTATTTGTTTGCAAACAACACAAAAGCAGTCCTCAAATTTACAGCTACCATCACCAGAAAATAAAACCTGATTAGAGTGATTGTAAGGGCATTCTGCTAACACATGACACCTTGCCCACAAAACCACCAGCGACTCTTGTTTTGTAAGTTCAAGGTAACAACTAAAACCAACCTAAACATATTAAAGGTCGCTCATTTACAAGTTTTACTGCTTATCAAAGAATTTTGTCATTGATTTTGTTCTCTTTTTCATGAAAAGGAAAGAAAGAAAATTGTCCAAGTCAGTTGATAGATTTCGCTTCTGTCAAGTGACTTAGAATGGTCAGGATGTAATTGCCAGTTAGTCACAACAAATTGTGTGCTAATAGTGACTTAGAATGGTCAGGATGTAATTGCCAGTTAGTCACAACAAATTGTGTGCCAATTGCAAATGAATGAACCGTTGGGTTATTTTCAGATGAAGTAAATTACTGGGCTAATTTGCAAAAGACCAATTAAGAAATTATATAACAAATCACACATACCTTAGCTACAGGTGCAATAGTATTCCTATGTTTTACATGGAATCCAGCTTTTGACAGAGTCAATACAACAGGTTGGCCATCATCAGGGTGGTCTCCCTGAAAATGGTACAGACACAAAGGTCAAGTCAGGAAAGATATACTAAGCAACTGAATGGAGAAGCTAGAGAAAAATGAAAATTACTGCAACATCCAAGAAGCAACATTTACTTTTTGTGAAGCAATACTTACCAGAAATACAGGATACTTCAGCATCTCAACAGCATCCTCAAGAGTGAGCAAGCTAATATTTTTGTTCTGTACAAAAATCATATCCCTGAGATCTAGTTTGCATCTTTATAGCTGGCTAAAATTATTCTAACCATGCTTATGCAATGTATTTTCAATGGTATACACAACCAGCATAAAACGTACAATGCTCCCAAAAGCAGCATTTCTATAGGTCAGTAAAGCAGGACATGGTGCTAAAACTACTGAGTCAAGATGGCATGAGTACACCTATATTGATAAACTAGGAAAGATAATAGCTTCAGTTACTGTGCCAGAAAGACAAACATACAGGAACAGGGGCTCTTTTCGGGGTGCATCCCTTGTTATCCTCTCCCAATTGAATATAAAATCCATAAGGGCCATTCTTTAATAACACCTGTCAAGTTAAAAAGAAAGTAAATAACAGCAAAGAAACTTCTATAAACAGAAAGATAAGAAATAACCCTTGGAAATAAATGTACATTTTCCTGTCATCATGTTAACTAATGGATGCTCTAATTGCTTAATCCTTCTGATAGTTTAAATTTCCCTAGTTGTTAGGGTTAAGTAAGCCTTGCTTTGTTCACAATTGCTACATCAGGAAAATCAACAGAATCCTTTATTGCAGAATACATGGATAAGGCAGTCCCAGTTTTACCTACTAACAGCTGACCACCACCAAGAACACAAAAACCAACTGATGCCTAGACTGACATCTTATGCCTTTAGAGCAACAGAGCAATGAAACCCTAATAATAACCCTAAAATGTGACAATCCAAGTACTTCTTACTAAATATTTTCCCCTATGATGATGATTTAGTAGTAAAAGTACATTCACAAGATGAGCACCTCTTCTATTGAGAACACATACATGAAACTTAAAAGTGAAATTCAATAGTTCTAAGTTCTAACCTTTTGGTCTGTACCAGGAAAAATTCCAAGAACCTTGGGAGGAAAATTCAAATTCTCCTTTTCTCCGTCTTCATTGTCATCATCCTCTTGAAATAATGTACTGCATATGTACCTAGTAATACAAAGAAACAGCAATTCATACGAAGAATCAGTACAGAAAAAGAATAGCCTTCTTCACAGAAACAGCATAAAGATAGAATTGGTCAGTTCACACTTCCCAAGGTTATTACCCAGTGTCCCAGTACCATGCTGGTGCCAGCTCGATGATAAAATTTTCAATTCTCTTTTATTTCCAACCAACAATCAAAACAATGCCTTAAATCCCAAACAATTCGCTTTTATTTCTACTGTATATATTTTAATTGACATTCTAGGCAGGTCAAATGCCTTTCTGATACATACCAAAAAGAGCTTTATTTATCATTTATCATATCTATGCTTTTTTAGTTTATTTCTCTAAAGGAGGGTTGGGAGTTTTCCATACTTGCATTTCGGGTGTTGATCACAGCCAATGAAATAGCCAGCACCAAACCTACTCACTTTCAATCTCAAAGTACCCAGTCCGCAACTGCATATACAAAAGAAAGAACTTACCAATTATACTCACCATTAATCAACTGTTGAACAATTGATTGTATAAATATCTATACAATTTATGGGGATACATAAAGTGTGTAGAGATAAAAAGGTGGAATAGTTTGTCTGATTATTAAGAAAGTGCAGCACACCATTACCTAGGACATCTCCTGCTGTCGCCAGGGAGTCGTGCAAACAATATGTGGCCAAATTTAGATTCCAACATGGTCTCTACCTACAAAAAGGAGAATGGATTTCCAAATGAATTATCCCAGTTCCCAGTGCCCAGTACTATTGGATCCTCCAAATATAATAAATAATATTTCTAGCTTGTATGGGAACAAAATGACTATATGAAGTACCTCTCTTGGATTGACATTGCAAGCAAGTTCACAGCACTTGCTGAAACGTGACCAGTAATCATTCAAAAGGGATTTCCATTGTGTGGTCCCCGTAGAGACATTGTCCAACTAACGAGGATAAAAAAAAAAAAAATGAAAAGATGACATTAGGAATAAGAATAAATAAAAGGAAACAATATTGGTTCATCATCCTCCAATCAATGTTGCTCCCATAACCAAAATGTGACCAGTATAAAAGGTTACTAGCATAAAGGCACCATCATATAATCACAGAAAGCCATTTATATATTTCAAGGAAGCATACCTCGGTCTCCATACCAGCAGTAAAGCTATACTCAGAAACCTCAGAGAAATGCTGAGCAATAAATTCTGAAACCTGTAACAATAAGTATTTAACACCAAATATATATATATAATGATTTACAGCATGCTATGCAGATTGGAAATAAAATAAAAAACAAGTATAAAAATAAGAGAAATCCATTTTTTTTTTGTTACCATGCGGCCACGAAATTCAGGATGCAACACCCGGCTTTTCATTGTAACATAGTTTCTATCCTGATTATTACAACCACAGAAACAAGAATTACAAGTTTGTCAACCCAAATGATTCTTTATTGTATTAAAAAAACAACATATTGAACAGTTTGCAAAGCAAGTACAGAAAAAAAATTAGTACCTGTAGCACCTTCATTGTAACTGCATAAGTCGACGGCCTTCCAATTCCAAGCTCCTCCAGTTTTTTAACCTTTTCAAAAATGCTTAAGGATCAGTTATGAACAAGATAATTTAACCACACAAACCAATGTAGCATGTTTCTGTAGATTTGTACTGATTACTAACCAATGCCCCCTCAGAATAGCGTGGTGGAGGTTTGGTGAAGTGCTGGCTGAGATTGACTTCTCCCAATTTTATCGATTCTTTGACCTTACAAAAGGTCAACAAGTACTTAGCATATTTCACATTTTACTTGTCAAACATCCAAAATCTAACACAAGTACGTACACATCCAAATCTACAAACACATAATTGATCTACCTTCAGTCCTTGTAGAACCTCATAATGCTCGACACGAGTCTCATCTTCATCACTGTTTGTACCAATTGCTCCAATTTCTTTGTCCTGATATTTAACAATTCTCAGTACAAATCATACTAACAAATATCTATTCCCTGATCACTACCAACGTTTAAAAAATGAACTATCCAGCTGCTATGAGAACGAACAGACTGCTACAGCCTTCATCCATAGATGTAATGCGATAACATACCAGCCATCTAGTCGATAAGATGAATATATTAAACAAAACTAAACACGTACTTCATAAACAGCCCGATATCCAAGAAAATCAACTCTAGAGGCTGTTGAGCGAAAAACCATATCCTCGTCAGCTGTACCAATGTCAACTTGAATCTAGCAAGGAATTTCAATTAGTTTATTGATAAAATTTATATAAATTGTAGATATTTTCCAATGGTTTGCAGTCTGCACTGTTGTTGAATTATTTGTTCTTAAATTTCAACTTAGTAAGAAGTTCCTGTTGAAATTTATACGAGATCAAAATCAAGCAAAATTTATAATCATTATAATAGTAACAAATATACTCTCTTTCAATAGTTTAAGCTAATTTGATCACAAAAATCTGACCAATATAGCTACAAATGTACACCAAGTAACAAGGAAGAAACAGATATACAAAATGGAAATAAAGGAACATACCATGTTGTTCCTTGTTGGGTCCATTTGACAAGCCATTGTTCGAGCCCAAATAAGTGAGTAGAGCTTGAAAGCATCGTCACTAAGCACTCCTCTTAAAGTGGCTAATTATATTTAGTAGAAGTTAGCAAATATCAAAAGTATTGTACCAAACCTCAGTTCATATAGTCCAGTACGGCAGAAATATTTCAATTTGAGCAGAGAAAATATTTTGCCCCACCACTACAGAAATCAAAGACAAACAACGAACCAGCACTGTGTGTACAGTTACCACATAGGGAAACAGTGCTTCTTGTTTTGTATTACCCAAAATATAACATAAGACTGAAACAAGCTCTTACATGGCAACCTCCTTATATTAGTGGGCCTGATAGCTTCATGTGCCTCTTGTGCATTTTTCACTTTTTTAGAATATTTCTGTACACCCAATGAAGCATATTTATCTCCATATCTGCAGCAACAAAAGCATAGTTATAAAATTCAACATTTCACTGCAAAAATTGCATGAAATAAAAAGAAAGAAAGAGATGCTTAAGACAGATCCAGTAAATAATTTAGGTAAATTTGTGCCTCCTGATTAAATATCATCGAGGAGACAAATGTAATTAACTCCTTTATAAAGCTTTCAATCCAAATGTAATAAGGAAGGCATACTAGCTCGTACCAATAGATATCATCAAATCCAGAGACGTGTTCTGTGGTTTAGGCTTGATGGACCCAGAACACAGAACTAACTACCATAAAACAATAAATGTATTACAGGACAAAAATCAAGCCCCAGCACTGTTGTTTTTTTTGTCAAGATTATAGAGTCAACCAACAGAAATTTTCACTGTCACAATTCAATGCAAGTGGTAGCAAATTTTAGCTTGGCGACAACCACAGAATTTCCTTCTTTCTGGAGTGAGAAAATAGCAAACCTTTCTCTGACCAAAGAAACTATCTCCTTTGCTGCTGCTTCAGAAATCTTCAACAAAAAAACAGAAATAAAAAACACATTATTTCGCAAGCCATGCACAATTTTCAAATTCAAGACCTCTCGTATGGGAAAAAGAAAAAAAAAAGACATAATTTAAAGGGTCCATACATGAAAGCCATCCGTACGCATGTATGTTATGAGCCCTGTAGCTTGTCCACCTGATAATTTAACCCCTTCATAGAGCTGCTGAGCCAACTGTAATTAGAATGACACCAAAATTAGGTCACCTGATGAATAATACTTGCAATTAACTTTCAGTTTGAAGCTGAGAAAGAAACACAGCGAAAAAGTCAAATCAAGAACTTCCTTCAATATCACAATACAGCATCCTTTTACTGTCTGGCAATTATTCCAACTTAATAAAATGCTACAATAACAACAACAACTAAGCCTTTTGTCCCAAACAAGTTGGGGTAGGCTAGAAATGAAAGCCAGTAAGATAAAGGTCACCAAAGAATAAATAGTAGTAATAATAAATTAATAATACTAGTACTAAGGAGGGTTGCGATAGGTGTGGCGAGCCAATGTAAAAAACACAGCTATCTTTTTGGAAATGAAACCTAATAAGATGTTACAGTAATTTTGTATTTAATGAACAATTGAAGAGAATATTGCACAAGAACTTACCTTCATGGTATAATAGGCACTAAATTGCAGCTTATTTGCCGAGTCTTGTTGTAAAGTCGATGTTATAAATGGCATAGGCGGGTTCTTAGAAATCTTGCTAGTTTTCTTACTCAACGCCACAAATTTTGAACTCGAAACACGTCTCTCAATCTCTCTTGCCTTCTCCTCAGAGCTAACTGAGAACTGATTCAACTTCTCCTTACCATAGTGTGTCAAATGCGCATCGAATCCTTTCTCCTTATCCCAAAACAAACACTTGACATTCCAGTATTCTGCTGGCTTGAACTGTTCTATCTCATTCTCTCTATCACATATCAGAGCAAGTGCAGCAGATTGGACACGTCCAGCTGACGGACATCCAGGCAGCTTCCGCCAGAGCACAGGAGAGATGTTGAAACCAATGAGGTAATCAAGGGCCCTTCTTGCCAGATAAGCATTGACTAAGTCCATGTCGATGTCCCTTGGTGACTGCAGTGCTGCCTTGATAGAGCTTTCAGTAATTTCATGGAAAACAACTCTAGATATGGCAATGTCTTCGGTTAAAGCATCCTGTTGGTGGAGCATCTCAACTATGTGCCATGCAATTGCCTCACCTTCCCGGTCTGGATCCGATGCTAGAATTAGGTTTTCCGCTCTGAAAAAAGAATATGGTAAATTAGCTTTTTATCACACAATTAGGTACTTAATATGCTTGCGTTCAGCAAACTTAAAAGGTTCACAAATATTAGCAGCACAAATTTTAGTTCACACATTCATGCCCTCCTGCCACCAAGTTTTCCTACCAATAATTTCAATATCTAATGCCCGTACCACAATTGAAATTAAAACAAAAAAAAATCCCCTCCCTTATGTGTATAGTGTTTGGTTTGTGTATCACAGCTGTTAAATCACACTGCACTGATGACTTGAGGGATTGAGGATTTAAGTTCAGTTATGCAAAGGTTTGCTAACCCCTCAAAGTAAATCTAAGTAATTAGTAAACAGATAGAAGTAGAACAAATATATACCCATTTAGTGCAACTCGAATACTCTTCAAGTGGGTCCATGCAGCATGTGGAACCTCCCAAACCATGCTAAAATCATCATCTGGCCGTACTGATTTAGACCTCCCAGCCAGGTCTCTAACATGGCCATAACTTGGTATGACCTCGTACATATTTCCAAGGTAATTTTGAATCACTTTTGCCTTCGTCACTGATTCCACCACCACCACTGACTTCCCACTTGGGGGGTATAGTGGCTTGAACTCATGGGACTTGCTTCTCTTCACTGGTCCATTTATTGACTGCGCAGCCATGTTATATTCCTCTGTCCTAGAAGAGGATCTAGAAGAACCCTTCTTTGAACTAGAGGTTTTAGCAAGATTTTTGTTTTTCGCATTGACAGAATTTTTGGATTTTGAAGGGGTTTTTGCTGAACTTTTTTTGACCAAATTTTCAGGTGGAGATGTAGAAGAATTAGATTTCTTGGTCTTTGATGAATTATTTGAACTCTTGGGTACAGCTGCCTCTTTTGTTGTAATAGCAGTGGTTTCAGGTGGAGATGTACTAGAATTAGATTTCTTGGTCTTTGATGAATTATTTGAACTCTTGGGTACAGCTGCCTCTTTTGTTGTGCTAGCAGTGGTTTCAGGTGGAGATGTACTAGAATTAGATTTCTTGGTCTTTGATGAATTATTTGAACGCTTGGGTACAGCTGACTCTTTTGTTGTGCTAGCAGTGGTTGGTGCCTTTTTCCTTTTAGCTGTGCTGGATTTCTCAGCCTTCGTCAAAATTTTGCTGGGGCTTTCAGCCTCAACATCTTTTTTCATCTGAGAAGTACTTGTCCTAGAGGCCTTCTTCTTTTTTGTAGATATTGTTTTTGTATCTGTACTGGCTTCATTTTCTTTCTTTGCAACAGTTTTATCAGCTTTAGCGTTTTCTTTGATTGTCTTCTTGGACTTGCTAGCAAATTCAGTACCAGATCTTCCATTTAGGCTATTATAGAGGGCAAATAAGCCTTTTCCCTTTGGTGCTTCTGTGGATACTTTATCAGAAAGATCCTTCGATTTTCCTAGAATTAGATATGTTAATTTTGAACAGATAGTCAAGGTACCCACAAGTATGGGTAGGTTTCTGGACCATTAACCAACTTAGCCAAATTGAACTCCAACTTAAAAGGAAGAAAAAAAAGAAGAAGAAATGAAATGACCAAGTACGAGTTCACTCGTCACCAATAGCACTCAATTTGGATGCTTAACCAAATAATCCAACACACAAAAACCAATAAGTGCATGAAAGTAGTTCGAAGATACTGATCGGATATGGGAGGTGGCAAAACTGGTATGGAAACCTGTACTCTAGGTACTGATAAAAAAGTGAAAATTATACCTGAATGACCAGAAGAATAAGTGGCCCAGCCTTTAAATTGCGAGGGAAATCTAAAAGTTGACCCCAGATCAGCTCTGGTTAATGCACTACAGTTGATTACTGGATGCTGCAGAGGCTTTATGCTTCTCACACTAGGGGAAAGGGATATGTAAGGAGAGCTGTAAAAAGGAAGCCTCCCGAATTGTTGGTATTGTATCTGCAGAATGGCAGTTGAGATAACATAAACAACTGCAAATCTTAATTGAAAAAGGAGATCAATTAAAAACCAGCGGTTTGGTAGGTTATAACAAACGGATTGCCCTCATGGAAGAAACATAAAACTTCAATTAGTAGACATATTTAGTGTGGATAAGTAATGTCAGTCGCTAGTCAGATTCAATTCTGGTACACACTCAATGCCACAATAATTGTTTGGTATGATCAATTTCACAATTGAAATTGATTGAGATTAAGGTACAGCATTAGGCAATGCTTACCTCTTTCGTTTGTAAAGGGAAAACATGCAAGGTTTCAACACAATACCAACCAATGAAGAAAACAATTTTTTTAAAAAAAGAGAAAGAAGAATACCATGGCCTTAGGAAACGTGTACGGACCGGGCATACTTCTCTGTATACAGGTCGGAGAAAAGAGGTTGCGAAGTTGGAGCGCCATTGGATTGGAGAAGTCTTCTACAAAGTATAATAGAAGGCCATTGAAGAAGCAACACTAACACTAACACTAACAACAACGGAAGGTACCTTCCTTGGTAACGACCATCAGTCGTTGCCTTACCTGAAGTGTCTATTGTCTAGGGTTAGGGTTTCTGAAGGTATATATGTGGTGTTCAATAGTAGAGTGTGAGAAGAGGAGAGAGAGAGCTCGGAGAAACCGAGCAATGCAATGAAGGTGGGCGCGGGAGAGCGTCGGCTGTGAGGATGTGGTCATTAGTGAAGACATATCATCTCGGGTTGGGTTGGGTCGGGGTTTAGGGGTTTGGTTCTTCTCCATTTTGTGAAAATTGAACGTCCATTTTCCATTCATTCAAGCTAGTTACTGGTCTGGCCCAACCTGGCATTACTGGGCTTCACTAAAACCCGGCCCATGTTATCTTTTGCTTTGTTCAAAGGCTTCTGCATGTTATGGGCTTATGGCTAATGGTTGATGGATTGGAGAATTTTGACAAGGCGTTTCTTGCTCAAGCCAATTGAATTTTGATGTTGATGAAAATAGTTAATCAGCACTTTCCCTGTTGTAATGCAGGAGAAAATTGTTGTCATGTACAATCCTATAAAATCATCAGTGTCATCACTTCTCTAAGCAATTATGACAAACTAATAAGCAAGCAGTGTAGCACACATACCCCAGAGACTGCATTCCAAGCTAATAATCAAGCTCTTTCATGTCATATCTCCTTGAGACTATTCAAACTTATTGCGCTTGAGAATTCGGATACCAAATGAACATAGGAAGATGTTAGCTAAAGACCAATTGAATTGACCTTTTACAATGCAGCTTACAGTGTTTGATTCAACATTTTATGAACCCAGCAACCGAGTTTATAAAGTTCCAACAAAAACATAATTTAAGAAGAAAAACAAACAAATAACCTATAGGAAAATTAAACAATACGTAGCAGTTCTTTCCAATCTAAGTAATGCCTCTCCACCATATTCCTCATCTCTGCATGTGGTAAACCAACAGACCAGGATCCTCGGCGGTCAAAAAATATGACTGCCGAGCAGTCATTTTCTTTTTTCTTTGATATTTAAAAAATTTATAATTTAATTGTCGAATCCAAATCGTTGATTTTGTTCAATTTTACGAGCGATGCGTTTTCATATAAATTTTATAAAATTTAGAATTGATTTGATACTTGATTAAACTATCTATCTATCTATCTTTACCTATCTATCCATCTAAAATATAAGATGGTACCAACCAACAGAGAATTTCATTAAAAATTGTTACTTACAAATTAAGTATACATAACTAGAGAAAAAGGAAATACAAAAAAGAAGAAGCGAAACAAAGACTAAAAAAACTATACAGAAGCAACGGAAGCCAAAAATGTGGGAAGAGTTAGTAAGATGGTACTTTCAAAAACATGATTGATGATTGGCTTCGGAGAAACTTAAAAAAAAAAAAAAGAACTAATCCCTACTTGTTAAACTTTAACTTGTAGCATTCAGACACTTTCAGAATGCCTTTTTTCAATGTAAACTGTAAAGAGATATCATGTGGCCCGAAAAATGATTTAAGGTATTTTTCCAGATACCGTTGCATACTGCGTATAGACCATTGATCTGACTGTAACTCAGCTGTGCTTTTAAGTTGGAAAAATTGTTCCTAGTTCCTACATAGTCAATTCGCCTGATCACTTTCTAGACTTGTATTCCTTTGTTGATAACTTCAGTCTCAAAAATAAAAATTTCCTTTTGTTTAAAAACATATAATTAAGTCTCGTATCTGAGAAATTCTCTTTTGATGTTTTTCAGAACCTAGGACAAATAGAAATTTCTCTTTTACAACAGAAATTTTTTTTTCTGGTCTGAGCTAAAGTGCACACTGTCCTAGCCTGAACCAACTTGGAAGTACCAGGTTGCCAGGTTCCAGTAAAGTGAAGTCCATACCATTGTCATCTGGTAGTGTATCTGAGAACCAAATAAATTTCTTGAAAGCTTTGATGATTGATGAATTTGGAGGCTTGCAATTCCATGAGTCTAACATCCATCAGACAACAAGCAATTATTCAATTCTTCCATTTACAATCAAAAACAAAATTAATGCACAAGTGAAGCCAATCTCCTTAACAATTACTCTATAACAAGTCGAAACTCTCCAAATTCATACATTCACCTCCAATTTCAAAAATTCTTGCACAAACCCCTCAAGCTCCTGGTACGAGCTTCCTCCTTCACTCACGGCCTCTGCCACCTTCCTTCCCATCTCCTTTGCTCTGTTTCTCACCTCAGTCCCTTTCAATGTCACTGCCTCTTTCATGATGTTGGCCAACTCATCTTCTCGTGGTACCTCACTACTCCCCTCCCATGCTGGTACTGCCACCCCTGCTACTTCAACAAGAAACCTTGCATTCACAAACTGATCAGCTGCCATTGGCCATGTCAGCATCACAACACCAGCAGTCAATGCCTCCAGCACAGAGTTCCACCCACAATGTGTCAGAAACCACCCGACTGCATGATGGGACAGTATTGCAACTTGTGGAGCCCACCCTTTTATTATCATTCCTCTCTTGACATTGGCAATCCTCTCTTCAAACCCTTCTGGCAGTGTTGTACTATCACGCATGGCCCAGACAAAGTGGAGCCCACTTTTCTCCAATGCGGCCGCCAGTACAGTGGCTTGCATTGGTGGTAATACTGCTTGACTACCGAAACTAATGTACACCACAGATCCTTCATCAAACCTGTCCAGCCACAACATCACCTCAGAAGCTGATACTGACATGACCCCACCACGGCTGATACCGCCATCAATCGGGGTCAACGGGCCCACTGCCCATATTTTCCTGAAACCAAGATCTTCAAGCGGTTTCTCCAAGTAGACCCTGTCGAGCGCCTTGAAGGTGTTCGATACAAAACCTGAACTCTCAAAATTCCAAAGGAAGCTCTGCCTCACTGCCTCTGAAACAGGGTCACCCTCCATATAGCTCCTATACAAAAAAGT
This sequence comes from Rhynchospora tenuis, assembly GCA_027725995.1. Classification (NCBI taxonomy): domain Eukaryota; kingdom Viridiplantae; phylum Streptophyta; class Magnoliopsida; order Poales; family Cyperaceae; genus Rhynchospora; species Rhynchospora tenuis. The sequence continues at coordinate 45,085,941 of CM050888.1, read as the reverse complement.
CAATTGTCTCCAGAAATAAACCGGCGAACCAGGTATTTCAGGGAATGAAATCGGGTACGAGTCGTCAGTTGAATCGAGTCTTTGAGGAAGCCGGCGTAACAAGGAATGCAACACGGCAGTGCCAAGAACCCCAGACGACGAGAACGCAAACCGAGGGATGCCGACCTCTTTGGCAAGAGGCTGCGTCCACCCGAGAAAGAAATCCGATACAATTGCTGACACAGGGCGATCAGTCTGAGATCTGATCCATGAGAGGAGAGGGGAGTAGAGGTTGGACAGAGCATGGATGAATAGGCCGAAGGAGGATGGGGGCAGGTCTTTAGAGTTCTCGACGCCGGGTGGAAGGTGAGGGGAGGAAGGGAAGGGGAGGGAGAGGGTCTGGATGGAGGGGGATTTGGATAGGAGAGGGGAGAGCAGAGGAAGGTTAGATGGGGTTACAACGATTGTGAGAGAGAGGTTTTGGAGAGCGAGATGGTGAGAGAAGTCGAGGAAAGGGATGATGTGGCCTTGTGCAGGGAAGGGGATGAGGATGATATGCGGTGGCTGCCGATGTTTTTCCATTGATACTGCCTAGTTGGCTTTGATGATGGCTAGTGTAGTAGTGTTTAGTAGTGGTTAGTGGTTACTGGTAAAGTGGTATGGTCAACTTAATGCTTTGAAAAGTAAACTAGTTGGCTTTATTTATTAATTATTTTAGCAGTTTTATTTATTTATTGTGCTCAGATCTGAAATGCTTGTGCTCCAAACTCGCCTGACGACCTGAGGGGCCAAATTAAAAAAAAAAGATCTAATTCTAAGGTAGAAAACATGAAAACTAAAATTACGGAACAAATATATAATACCTGCTTTCTAAAATGCTTGTAATTATTTTTGCTTAATTACAATTAGTCAGTTGGTATAAGTGTACTAGTTCTTATTCTTTTTATTTTGTTTGCTCTCTCTAATGCTCTTTGCGTTAAATGTGATGCCTAAGGGCCATTTGCCAAAAAAAAATGCTTCCACTTAGCAAAATGAGTAGTATTTCATACACCTGACCTGCCCTATACAACTCTTCAAATGTATGCCACTATGCCTACGGGCTTTAAACCCAAAAGAAAAAAAAAAAAAAAAAAAAAAAAAAACATTCTTCAAATGTTTTTATTGGTTACGGAAAAGTTTTGCGATTTCAGCTGGGAACCCAATATCCTCAATAGAAAGATAGGCCCTACTGCTGTTTATTTGATTTTTCTATATGGTTCGAACTTTGTACCTTATCTATAATCTATAAATCTTCTATAATAAATCCTTCATTTCCAACTGCCTTATTCTACGGACTACGGTACCTCAAACTTGGTTTTTTTCGATTTTATGTGACTGTTTTGTATGCTTTCTTCGATAATGCATCTACTACAAATTCTGATTTATATATAACGCAGAAGACCACACGGTATTGGTTGCATAAAAACAGCTACGATGAAAAGAGAACCATGTGATTGTTTTTGGATCTTTTGTGGCTTCATTTTTGTATTCTCCTATGTGGTTAGCTCCAATAAACTATGTTTTTTTTTTAACATGATTAATTGTATCTTCCATGTTTTTTAACATTCTTAATTGAAAAAAAAATCGATGAAAGATGAAAAAGGAACAGATGAAAAGAAAAACGCTTGGTTTTTTTCGAGTAGCCCCTTAATTTTTTTTTTTTTTTTTTTTTTTTTTTTGTCTTAGCACCTCAATCTTGGTTATTTTGTTGGATTGTTTAAAAGTATTTTTCATATCATTTTCTCCTCAAATTTCATGATATTCTCAGAGAAAATTGCAGATGATATACTAATATATATTTAAACTTGAAATTTTAATATTCTTTTATCAATATTTTCGATTTGATGTCATTTTTTACTTTCTAAAAGACATAACATTTTAATACAATTTTTTTTTATAAATTTTTTCGATATGTCTATTGTTATTCGTTTAATTGCCGCATATAGAAATAATCAAATGACGTAGATTTTTTATTTTGGAGGTTTAAATATTTATGGCCATATTTTTTATTTAGTTATTTACGAGATTTAGTTAAATTTAGTGTGTGTCATTTATTATTAATGTCGTTTTTTAATTTAATTTGCGCTCTTTTTTTTATTTATATAAATGACATTTCGAAAATAACATTTCATCAAGGAAAATAATATTGCAATCAATGAACATAAACACCAAAACCACTCTCACTGACTATACGCACGAAAAAGGAGGAAAAAAAAATTACCAACAACAAGAATTAGATGCCCAATCAATTGACCATAACAATGAACATGCTACAAATCTTTTTCACCATAAACTGCAGATAAAATTTCATCGTGCTTCTCACGATGAGAAGCCTAGTGTTCTATAATGAAATAGGTAATCGAAGAGATTAATTTATTTAAAAAAATAATAAAAATAAGATGAGAAATTTACTAAACCAAACAAAATGCAACAAAGAAACGGTGCAGAGCTAAATAAAATATAAAAACAACAAGCATTCTCTAGTATATAGCATCTTGTTGCTCAAGCATTTTTCTTTCTTGCTCGGTTAGCATCTTGTTGCTCAAGAATAAAAGATTTCAGAATAGTCAATGCAGTGTGAACTCGCTTCACTCTTGGATCTCGCTAGTTAATAGTCTACAGGCCATGGTTTTCTTTCATAAGAAATTTGCTTCGGACTTCGGAGTTCTCTTGTTGAAAACTGAAAAGTAGACAAGTGGTACCAAACTTCCTTGCTCTAAACTGTTCTCCGTTTTCTCCTTGTATATATCCATTGCCCTTATTAGTTCCTGTTATAACTTCTAAGTTAACACTCCATTTGCCTTTATTTTACCTTATCAAGCTCTCTTATATCTAGTTTACAAGGGAAGACGAAACAAAGCAAAAATGGTAGAAGTAGAACAAACCAAGCAGCCACCACACATCCTCCTAGTTCCTTACCCGGCACAAGGCCACATGCTTGCGCTCCTTGACTTGGCGCACCTCCTCTCCCTCCGAAGCCTCTCTCTGACAATCGTTGTGACCCCAGCAAACCTCCATCTCCTCACACCTCTTCTCTCAAAGTCCCCCTCCATTCAAACCCTCTCCCTCCCCTTCCCTTCTAACCATGGCAACCCGCCCGGCAGTGAGAACAGCAAAGGAAGGCCTCCCGACAGCTTCGGCACTTTGATGCAAGAAATTACCGGCCTCCATGACCCCCTCCTTTCATGGATTCAGTCCCAATCACAACAACCCATCACCGCAATTATTTCAGATTTCTTTCATGGGTGGACACAAGCCTTAGCCGAAAAACTCGGAATTCCCCGGATCGTTTTCTCTCCGTCGGGTGTTCTTGGGAGTGCTGTCTTGCATTCTCTCTTCCGTCGAATGCCACAACGACCTGATCCGTCTGACGACGAGTATGTCCTTTCGTTCCCCGCCATACCGAATTCTCCATCATACGCATGGCGCAAGCTCTCTATGTTGTACAGAACCTATAAAGAGGGAAATCCGGTTAGTGAAGCCGTGAAGCAAAATTTCTTGTTCAATTTAAATAGCTGGGGCATTGTAACAAACACCTTTAAGGCGCTCGAAGCAGCGTACTTAGACCATCCATTGGAGGATTTGGGTTTCAAGCGTGTCTGGGCAGTGGGACCTTTGGCACCAAGTGACGGAGTGCAGGACCGTGGGGGCTCCAACACTGTCTCTTCTGCTGATTTAGCCACGTGGCTTGACAAATTTTCAGAGGGATCGGTATTGTACGTAAGTTTCGGCAGCCAGGCAATACTCGGGCCAGCACAGGCCGCAGTACTCGCTGCAGCACTAGAGAAAAGCGGGGTCCAATTCATATGGGCCATGTCAGAGAGCACAGTTATACCCGAGGGCTTTGCTGAGAGGATGGCAAACAGAGGAATAGTTATAAAGGGTTGGGCCCCGCAAGTTGCAATCCTGCGTAACCGGGCTGTGGGATGGTTCCTGACGCACTGCGGGTGGAACTCTATATTGGAAGCCACAGCAGCAGGTGTGTCAATGCTGACATGGCCAATTACAGCCGACCAGTACGTGAATGCAAAACTGATTGTTGAGGACGCCGGCACCGCAGTTAGTGCATGGGAAGGCTATGCGGTGCCAGACGAGGATGTGTTGGTGAGAGTCATAACAGAGGCAGTTGGGCAGAGATGGAACGCTATCAGGGAGCAGTCGAAGAAGATGCAAAGGATGGCGGAAGAGGCTGTGATGGAAGGGGGAAGCTCTTGCAAAGATCTAGAGGAGCTGGTGCAAGAGTTTTGGAAGATGAAGGCCAGGTGAGGGACAACATGTTAACAGATGGATGTTGTGTCCGGTGTTTGTGAAAATGCCTGAGGATTATGATCAAGCGTGAAGTAAAAACTTTTTTTCTTTTTTAATTTTTTTTTCCAATTAAAGCCCGCAGGCAAGTAATAATAGTTAGTATATTTAGTTTCTTTTTTAAATGAATTCTGTTCCTTATATGTGTTGAATAGTTAGTATATTTAGTTTCTTTGGTGCTGAGCTCAATCATAATACTCTTCAAAAAAAAAAAAAAAAAGTTCAACTTTATAATCATTTAAATTAATTATCCGTGTCCCACACAGATCACTCTTTTTTTATAATATCGATTTAGGTGTAACGTACGAATATTTTGGTTCAGTTATGACTTCCGGAGGTGTGGCCTCTTCCACGCAGTCTTTGTCACACACGCACAATATATATATATATATATATCAATTTAAAAATTATAATTCATAAAGCGATAGAACTAATAATAACTTTTAGAAATAATGTGAAATTACTTATTAGTAGCAAAAGCCCAAATTTCAAAATATTTAGTGGTAGTACTCAAAATGATATTTTCAAAATAAAGCATGAATTGAAAATTACTTAAATCACTTTTGTGGCATGCATTGAATTTTGATACTACATTATGTATTTATCATCCGACGGGGAGGATTTAGTCATCAATAGTTCCTAAGATTTGCTAATTATGCTAATTTCAATAGAGTGATCAATAGAATGGTCACGAATCATATCTCAGGATGTAAATAAAATTAATTCATCCGACCATCATCTCATGGTATGTAATACAAATGAATCATCGTAAAAAAAAAAAAAAAAAAAAAAAAAAAATCCTCATTTTCATAAATATACAACTAATGTAACGAGCTTGCTCTAATGGAAATGGCCGGCTTTGGAAACGTCGACACTAGACAGTGATATAATTATAAGAAATGGTTCAAAATATCTCATCGTTCGAGCACTTTCATTTGGAAGGAAAATGATTCATACCACAATAGCTTATTTTAGCAAAGAAAAATCTGATTTTGAGTCTATTAAAATAAAGTGGTTAATGAATAATGATATTATTGTGTCTTGATCTACAACTACCTCTCGAAGAATATACAAAACGGCCGGTTGATTAGAAATTTGACAAAAATAATGTATGGATTCGCAACCGGTCCTATCTTCTTATCATTGTACTTTTAAATAGCATAAAATCATAAGAATGGATCTTCGATATCATATATGCCAAGAATTAAAAAAAAAAAAAAATAGTAAGCAACAGAGAAAAAGTGTAGGCAACATTAAATGTCGAAATATACATATATAATTATAAGAAATTTTACAGGAGGAACCCCAAAGTAACCAAAATTTTACAGGCTATAGCTCTATTACAGCTCAACTGTGTACATGAGATGTGCTATATAGGACTTGGTACTTCTTTTGCTCGGAGCCGGAAACCTTCTTTATAAGGCCCTTCTAACACTCGCTCAGGGAATTTTACCCGGTGCATAAATTTTTCTTTGGTTTTCTTGAAGATTGTTTGGTGAAATATCAAGCCGGCAAATTTTGTTAAAGAATAAAAATTTACAGGGCTGCAAACAGTATTTCAGTTCTTGCTGGCACAAAATACCAGCACTCTGTACCAGATACAATCCAAGCTGCAGTTTAAAAAGAAAAACTGGAAATAAAATTTCTTGTAGAGGTTAGAAGTAGTACAAAGTGGGCCATTCGATGAGAACACAAATTTTTAATGTACAGATAGAGTGAACGTCGTATAAATTTTCTTGAACACAGCTCACTCTTTCTGTGCATAAAAAACAATGAACTATGAACTGGGCGAAAGGTTTGCTAGGCGAAAACAAGTATTCCCCTTCTTTATTGGGCCGTCTTTCCACATAGTTGAGGGATTAAATCGTGTAGTATGTGTCCTAATTGGACATCATCATTCCTAATTCAACATAAAATATTTACTGAACAATTTGATGCAGTTTTAAAAGGAACTTATCTATTTTGTTTTTTATTTTTTTTGAATAATTCTGATTCTTAAACCCCTTGTTTATGTTTTGCTGGTAAACAGTCTTTTTTTTCCTTTTGATCTACGCAATTATACTGGCCCCTGTGTCTCGTAGGTTAATAGATACTATTGTGGTCTGTGCTTGATTTGGTTACATTAATGGAGAAAATGTGACTATCGGTTTACTTAATTATTTACCATCTCTTTTAATTGGTAAATAAGATTTTCTGAAAGTTTGGAGGGCCGCTAAAATCCCATTATTGTATATGGGATTTTTCTGGGGTCAGGTGTGTTCAAGTAAAAAAATAACTGAGAAATACTTCATTTTGGTTGAAAATTCTGAATTTTTTCTGGTAGGAAATGTAGAATTTTTTCCGATCGAGACTTCTGTAACTAGACTGGATTTTGTTCATGTTCTTTCTTCCTATTTCAATTTTCCGCTTTTTCTAGGATTCTCCCGTACGTGTAAAATTTGATTTTCTGATCTAATTTATCCACTCCCCTTATCCGGATTTGTGTGATTTTAAATTATGGACCAACCTTCCGAGTCCAACTGTCCAAGTCCATGTGTGGCCCGTTGGTCCATGATATTCGGACAAAATAGGATAGATGTAACCAGGGTCCAAAGCATGATTAAGTAGTATGATTAATGATTTCGGCTATAAAGGAATTATCTTCATGTAACAAGCAAATATAGGATGAAACTAAATTGAAATCTCTCTTTTCTTCTGCTGTATCAATATTCTTTACTTTTTTTTTTAAAAAAAAAGATAAATTGGAATAATTTCTTATTTATTTATAAAAGTTGAAATTTTGAAGTACAAAGCATGCATGTGTATAATTTGCCGAACAAGGACGCAAGGTACGAACAAGTTTGTAAATGTAGAAATACAAAAGCATATAGTTCAATTCATGTAGATAATCGGATCTTCTCTGCTCCGGTCACCGATCAAGTGGGAACCAAGTGACGTGAGACTTCAGGCGTGCAATGTAGCAAGCTCCTCACAAAGCAACTCCTTGAATCCTGGCATGCTTTTTGGCTCCAATGCAACAACAATTGATACACCAGCATCGTTTCCAGGACTATCCATAAGACACACATACCCGCTGTAGTACATCAATGCAGGTGCACAAAATATTGGTTTCCCCAAACCAAAGTCGGCATTGTACATTGGCAGCCCGAGCCAGCTGATGACACGCAAGTCAGAAGCTGGGAGACCGCGTCGAGGTAAGTTCCCCATGTCAGCAGTTTCCAAGTAGTCGATCAATGATCTGGTATAATCATTACCGTGGTTTGTCGCTCCTTGTAGCCTTTTGGCCACATGACTGATTGGGCCAGAGATGACATCACCAACCACAGCTGAGACAGATGTGCGGATAACAGCATTGCCAAAATAGGTTGGCGGGAGTGGTGGGCACATGCGGCTGCGCATGTCAACCATGGTGTAAAGTCGGGATTTTGAGTTGATATCCAACTTTTGTGCCATGCAGAAGCATCGCCAGACAAGTGCCGTGATGGCACGGAAAGCCGATACACGAGCTCCGGCTGTGTCTCCACAGCGAAGCTTGAGTCCATTGATGTGCTTCTTGGAGATTTTTAAGATGGAGCTAGCATATGATGTGGAAATTCTAGAGGGAATGACGAGTTTTGGGTCAGACATGTATTCTATGGGATTAAACATGACTTTTCGGTCGACCCTAGCACGAAGGAGAGTTCGATCTAACAAAGGTTGTTTAATGCAACCGGCTTCACCAAGAGCAATGCTAGTCCATGCTTCTATAAAATTGAAGGCACTACGAGCATCAACAATTGTGTGGTGCAGGGCTGTGCCTAATGCAACTCCTCCACACTTAAAGAATGTCACCTAATTATAAAGAAATTTGGTTGGAATCAAATTCATTCCAAAAAGTATGTATCAAACAAATTTTCAACATCATAATTTTAGGGTGGCACCAATATTATTATAATTTTATTTTTTTAATTATAGTATTTCAAATTTAAAATTGAAACTTCGAATACAAACATATTGATATTTTAAATTTTACGAGATGGCTTAAATGTTTGAATTTTAAATTTGAAAATATTAATAGAAAATAAAATTAGTAAATCATTTGTTCGTATCTAAATTTATTTACATGATTTCGGGTTTATTGTATATTTTTGGGTAGTTTCCATTGCAACAAGATATCTACGTGTTGATACTTTTTTTTTTTTTCACTTCAATATTATTAAAGAAATTATATCATAAAAAAATTCCAAAGCAAAATTAACTTAGACCGTAGAAGAGACCAAAGTGCATGTTATATGTTAAAGAATTAACTGAAGAGCAATAATTAATCGTTATGTAACGTCGGAAAACGCATGCAAGAGTATAGCTCGAGCATTTGTGAGCCATGCATGCACTTGGGTATGCTTTATTATATTTTTAACCCTTGTAAAACTTCAACAAGAGTTTAAACAACTATTTATACCAAGCGACCATATTCGAAGAGACTAACAACTATTACTGTTACAATTTTTAATACCTGAAGCATAATTAACACACAGGGTGGATCAGGATGTGCAGCTGTAGGCACAAAAAGGTTCCTCATCTCGGTTGATGGTTCAAAGTTGTCAAACTCATCCAACGTAGTGTCAGAACGAGTTACAATAAACGGAACACCCTCTCCTGTGCAGTTGATCTCTATGCGGCCATTTTTGTCCACACCGAGACGACCTGCCAAGGGATAAAATGGAACAAGAGATTTTGCGAGAGATGTTTTTAATGATTCTATTATGGAAAAATCGCTGCTAGGGCTCTTGTCCGGCCGGTAGAAGTATACTGTCCCGGTGTGGCCCCTCCGAGCAACAAGGTCTAAGTTGGAAAGCCAAAGAGAGTGCCTTGGTGTTTCCTCACTCGGGACTATCATTTCCGAGCTCATGATCTTAAACATCTTTTTAGTTACTTTGGCTTGTGAAAGTGGTTCTTGGTTGTGAGTTGAATGTTTTTCTGCATACAGAGGTGCAGCTTATTGGCGACATTTTATAGGGAGATTAGGTAGTACAGGAAAGGCTTAAGGCAAAAGGATTAATCTAATTTGCTAGCCAATAATAATGGTCATTTCAAATTCGATTAATATAGTTTGATATCTATTGTCTTGTTGTTAGAGTTTGTTAGTGTTTACAATTTACTGTTTACTAAAAGAGTAGAGGTAGTGCTTGCTTGGCACACGCATTGAATTTTCTAAATCAAGTGATTCATCTTTTATGAATCATTGAGAATCAATTACAATTGACTGTTTACTAAAAGAGTAGAGGTAGTGTGCTTGTTTGGCACACGTATTGAATAATCTAAATCAAGTGATTCATCTTTTATGAATCATTGAGAATCAATTACATTATTATTCTTCGAATATAGTAATTTAGGAAGACTCGGAACTCGGAAGCACAGGTAACTTCTGGCAATAGACTAATAGGATTAATATATATGGTGAGGAAGGTTCAATTGATAGAATTTTTCATGCCATAAATATCTTATTTTTTATTTCAAAATTTGAAATTCAAATATATGTTGAATCCAAATCATTTAGATTTGTTTAATTTAACGAGTGATCTGTTTTTTATAATTTTTTTATAAATTAAAAAAATCGTTCAATACTTGATCAGAAGATCAAACATGAACACATGAATTAATTTATGATAGTTAATAATATCTATTCATTTATTATTTCTGATCGAGTATCAAATGTACTCTAAATTTAACAAAAAAAAATATACAAAAAAATATACGGAAAAGTATCTCTTATTAAATTAATAATATCAACGGAGTAATTACATATATAGCCAATGGATATTTCAAATTCGATTAATCTAATTGACAAGGATTGACTTGATTAGTTGGTTACTCGATAACATATATATTAGGCTGCTCCCCTTTTGCTATGTTTATGGGTAATACCGTAGGCCCCTATATCCTATTTGACCAGTTAAACTTTTATTATTTTGAACTGATTACAAATTGGTATAACAGCTTTGTATGTTGTTCGCAACGACTAGTTAATAATAATATGAATAATATTTTTGTTAATGTAAAGTAACTATTAACTAATAACGAATCTTTATTAATCTGAATAATAACTATATTAATAATCTCATACATGCATAATAACATAATATCAATAGGATTGCAACCGTAAAGTTGTTGTAATAAAGTATTGATTGGCAACAAATTAATTTTCTACGCTCCAGTAAAAATTAATAAATTTTCTATATGAAAAATATAATGAACGGTTAGGATCAATCATTTTTTATAATGCGAGAATTGAGATCGAATAGAGCTTGATTCTAGCATTATTCTTAAAAAATCATAAATAATTTTCAATACTAGCTAGTATATAAAAGGTTTACAATTTATCACAGGCGCGCTTTGACCTGAAGTTTATTTTGTCTTTTTATATATTTCAAATTTAATCATTCTGCTGAATTTTAAACGTGATAAAATCATAGATGCTGATAACACGATTTCGTACCTTGATAATTGCAACAAATCGGTCCGATTTTCTACTTTAAATTTTTATTTTGTTATTAATTTTCTAGTGTTTTCTTAGGATAAGATATGTCACCGCCCGCACCGACGGGTGCGGGCGCGTGAGGGTGGGGCAATATCATCTGCATTCATCCGTCGGCCCGTTAACCTACGTCGCAAACACAAGGAAACAAACGGATGTCAGCTACAAAACTCACTAACCGGTTATTTAACGACGCAGCTTCTCTATACTAGTTGATATAACAAAAGTAAACAAGACCGGATTAATCCACATAACAAAAAGTACATTTTACGGAGATAACCGGGTCTAGATCAGTCAAATCAATCACAAATAAGGTTCCTCCCCATCCCGGGAATCTGAACCCAAATCAATCACAAACAAGGTTCCTCCCCATCCCGGGAATCAGGGTGCAAATCCACATTCACAAATAAATTCAGTAATCCAGTTTCTAAATCCGATATCCTGCAAAACATACCATATACGAGCATACACATGCAAACAAAGTCAAGCGATAATCAAATCAAGCAATACGAAACTATATATAGAGAAGTCTGGTTACCTGACTGAGCAATCCACAAGAACAAGCAAATTGGTACGACTTTCCGACATAACTGCGACATAGAACTCGAATTCCAAATGGCCGACTATCCAAAGCCAAGACGGTATTCAAAATTAGGTGAAGAGAGAAATAGTGGGAGAGAGAAATCCGAAATGAAATGGAATGAGGCTAGGTTTTATTTATAGTAGAGGTTTCTTAGTGGCTAAGAAAGTAAATATTAAGTTACTTAATAGCTAAGTAAGTAAAAATGAATTACTTAGCTACTGTTTCTGAAAATATTGATTACTATTTATGAAAATATGGATTACTTAATAGCTAAGAAATCAAATGGATAAGATCAAATGAATATTATATAATATCAAATGGATAAGATCAAATAGATATTTTCAAATGGATAAGATCAAATAGATATTATATAATATCAAATGGATAAGAATGAACATTTTTCAAATAGGACCTTAAGATTTCAAGTATTGCAAACAGGTCCTAAAATTTAGGGATGTTACAAGATACTACTGAAATCCTAGGCTATTATTTCAGGTTAAGCATTAACCCTTATACGACAGCGGTGAAATTTGTCAAGAAGAGAAATTCAGCACAACTTTCAGCATCATCTCTGGGGGCCGCAAAATTATCTCTTCGGGCCACAAAGAAGAGCCACGGAGCAAATCACCTCTGAAGCCTTTTGGACCACAGAGCCATCTCTGTGGACCGCAGATATAATTCTGGAATGTATTTTTTCAGCACTTATTTTTGGAGGACAGTTTTGAAGCTTTATTTCCCATCTTTTGGACGACCTAAACGGAAAGAAAACACCTAGACTTGTCTATATAAACCTCTGAAACTTAATAGAAAGGGGGAACCAGACGAGACACAATTTCTCTTGAGTTTTGAGGCGAAGGCGAGGACAGGGCCGCAGTCGGGGTCCGCTGGAGACTTCTGTGGACTACGACAAAGGGTTCGACAAGTAATTCTCAAGCCAGATTCGCGATTACTTTGGTTGTATTATTCCTTATGGCTTGTTTATTATTTGATACGTTTATGATGCTTGATTTAATCCTTTGCTAGATACTTTAGGGCTTTGATTGTATTAATTCATGACATAGATTGATACTTTTATGTAGTTTAAGTTTATTAGTTGTTTCTATGCTTTCTAATTGTGCTATGTTTATTTATAATTGTTTGCTTTGATTGTTTGATCTGTTTGAATACCTGATTGGATGAAAGGCCTTGTCTAATTGTGATCATCTTTGAATTGATTATGAATTGTTATTGCAAACAAGTAGGGTTGTAGGTTAGTCTCGAAAGAGAAGTATCCTCTTTTACCTATGGACCAAAAGGAGTTGGTAAATCCCCTGGGAATCACAAGTAGAACTGAACCGTCCTAAGTTAGTATCGAGAGAGAAGACTTAGGGTTGTTTAGGAATGATTTATATTTGACTTGAGCACTTAAATCAAGGACCGAGAGGTGAAGTTTAATTATGTACTTAGGAAAGATTAAAGAATTCACATAGAATTAAATAAACCGATTAGATAAAGTTCAATCAAACTCGAGAGTGGATTGTAGAGAGAGATCTCGCAAAAAACGAACGAGGGAGACTAAGTTATGTTGAAATACAATCAAAATCCTAAAACCTCTTAACTTGTAGTTGAACTTGTAGTTTAGATTGTTTCTTCAAATTAGTTTAATTTTTTATTCCTTAAACCAAAAATACCAAAAACAATTTGTATCCCTTGTGTCCCATCAATTGAACTAAATAATACTAATAGTTATAACATTGTCCCTGTGGGTTCGACTCCGACTATACTTAACATAGGTTGTACGCTTGCGACCGATCTTGAGTAGAATTGGATATAAATTTATTAGCACTGATTTTACATCAGATGCATATATTTTAAAGGTAACAACCTCCAATTGATTAATAACAATTGATTGGTAAAAATAAAACAAATTTGGCTACGTATGTATGCACCCGTTAATCTTAGCCATTTGGAAGTATACCCTAGTTCTTTAAAGGAAAAATCAGTCATATGCCCCTCAATTCTTCTTCAATCAGCCATATATCATTCTATTCTTTAATATTAGCCATATATCCCTTTAATTATGTGATACTCTGTCAATTATTTACTAAACAAATTCTTAATAATAATAAAAATATATTGCTTTATTTTAGCCACGTTAATTTTAATTTTTTTCCTCAAAATTCTTAATTATGATGCATATATTCAAAATCGCATCACTAATTTCTAAAATACATCAACATCTAAATTAGCTTATAATTATGTTGATTTTAATTAAGTAAAATGTTACATATAGATTCGAATTTTCACAGCATAATAATCAACTTCTTTTATATCTAGTCTTCTAGTTGAATATTTGATCCAGTCGGACCATTGGATCTTAGAAATATTTTTTTAAAATTTTCTTGACCGTTGATTCAATATTAGATTCCAAATTTTATATCTCTCTATTTCATTTTTACTCATCTTTATCACTTCTACCACCATAAACATTTTGTTCTTATCCTTTTTGACGTGTGTTCTCTTCCAATTGGAAGACACAACATCATAACTCATGGTGTATATATAGCCTCACCTTGCATAATAGCATACTCTCTCTCTTCTTTCTTAGTTATTGTGAACGGAAGGAAATAAATCTGGTCCGGATTAGACAGATTTATTTCTTTTAGTGCAATATTTGATTGATAGTGTAAATGTAGAAAGTAATAATCTCTATTTTATTCTTTCCATCTCTCTCATCTTCTTCCTGTACAAGAAAACTATTGAAAAAAGAAAATAAAAAAGTAATGGTGTGTGTGTTGTGGATGCAGGTACATATTGTACTGAACCATGTTAAATCTTTTGTTTATTCTCTGTGATTGTTCAAGTTTACATGGTATCAGAGTCTGGTTGACGATTTTTCCCTATGCATCTGAACCGTCGGGGACCGCAGAGCTTTCTCTGTAGGCCGCGACACTGATCCTATTGCACAATTTGTTACCTTTGGCTCTGCCATTAAATTGATCTTTTTTTTTGTGCAAAATACAGCACAGTCGACCTTCCTCCCTGTGCAAGAAATTAGCACAGTTGAAATCTACTCTTTACCAAACCCGATACCGAGAACGATCATAAAATCCTTGTACCACCAACTACTCAAAATCGAAACGCCATGACCCTTAAAATCCCTGTGGACCGCAACTCTTCAGGGACAGATAACGGGATTTTGTGTTGTGGACCGCAGAGGTCATTCTGTGGATCGCAACTCTTCAGGGACAAATAACAGGGTCTCTGTCGTAGACCGCAGAGATCCATCTATGGACCGCAACCCTTCAGATACAGATAACAGAGTCTCTGTCGTGGACCGCGGAGGTCTCTGTCGTGGACCGCAGTAATCCATCTATGGACCGTAACTCTTAAGACACAAATGACCTACCTTCTGTCGTGGACCGCGGAGATCTATCTGCGGACAACTGAACCTCTGTCGTAGATTGCAATAGTCAATCTATGGACCACAGGGCTGAGATGGTTGAAATGGATGAAGATGAACAAGACCAGATGATACAGTCCCCTCAGTCACCACATGACCAGACTCATGAGGTAAGTATCTCTGAACCTGAACTACCTGATACTACTAATCAAGGTTATCAATTGCCTTACAGGGTTAATAGAGGGAGACCTCCAAAGAGATATAGATTGGATGAAAGTGGTGAAGGCAGGTATGCTATGGCCAATTTTATGTCCATGACCCACATTCCAGAATCTGTGAAAGAGTTTGATAAAATTCTTGCTTTAGTTCATATTCCAAGAAATTTGGAGGAGGCCTTGAGTGATCCGAAGTGGGTGGATGCAATGACAACAGAAATGGATTCTCTTGAGAAGAATGATACTTGAGAACTGGTAAACAGGCCGAGAGATAGGAAAACGGTAGGTTACAAATGGATATTTACAGTCAAATATGGGCCCACTGGAGCAATTGACAAGTATAAAACTAGGCTAGTTGCTAAAGGCTACTCTCAGACTTATGGGATAGATTATCAAGAGACTTTTTCATCTGTAGCCAAGCTTAACACTGTTAGAATATTGTTATCCATTGCAGCAAATCAAGATTGGTCACTACACCAATTTGATATGAAAAATGCATTCTTACATGGTGATGTAAATGAGGAGATCTATATGGACATTCCACCAGGATATGGTCACTCAAGTTCACAACCCCTCGTGTGCAAATTGAAGAAAGCACTGTATGGGTTAAAACAATCGCCAAGAGCTTGGTTTGGAAGATTTTGCAGTGCTATGAAAAGATATGGATACACCCAGAGTGATGCAGATCATACTTTGTTCTTTTTTAAGAATAAAGGAAAAATTATCATTTTAATAATCTATGTTGATGACATGATAATCACAGGTGACGATATTGAAGGAATCCGAATTCTGGAAGAGAAATTATCCAAGGAATTTAAAATGAAGAATCTGGGTGGATTGAAGTATTTCCTTGGAATTGAAGTGGCACATAACAAAGAAGGTATATCTTTATCTCAGAGAAAATATGTGCTGGATTTGCTAGCTGAGATGGGGATGTTGAATTGCAAACATGTTGACGCACCAACCAAACAGAACAACAAGTTAGGAATATTTTCTGATCAGGCACCAACAAATAAGGAACAGTACCAAATATTGGTTGGGAGACTTATCTACTTATCACACACTCGGCCTGATATTGCCTGTGCCGTATCTGTGGTTAGTCAATTTATGCATGCTCCTAGTGAGCAACACATGGAAGCTGTCATGTGGATTCTCAGGTATCTCAAGGGATCTCCCGGACGAGGTATGTTTTTCAAGAGGAATGGACACCTTCGAATTGAAAGTTATACAGATTCTGACTGGGCAGGAGATGTAACTGACAGGAAGTCTACATCTGGCTACTTTACCTTTGTTGGTGGGAATTTAGTTACATGGCGAAGCAAGAAGCAGAAGGTAGTGGCTTTGTCTAGTGCTGAGGCTGAATTTAGAGGGATTATTAAGGGACTGCAAGAATTGCTTTGGATAAAGAGAGTATTGAAAGACCTTGGTTTCTATAATAATGAAGAAATGAAGTGGTTCTGCGATAATAAGGCTGTCATTGTCATATCTCAAAAATTGTAAAATTTGGTGTCCTATGAGATTTCAATATGTAGATTAGATTTGTTAAATTATATTTGTCAATGTACAAAAATATTTTTGAAAAATTCCGTGGTGCATAGAATGCTCTATGCACTATAGTACATATTAAACCTTCTCAAATATATATATATTAAATTTTTTAGTATTTTAGAAAATATATTCATGGTATAAAGATAATGGTTCGTCAAATAACAACGATTTTTTAAAAATACCAAAAAAATAATAAAAAAATTAAAAAATATATAAAAATTTGTTTTCTTATAAGTTTTCAATATGGAGAAATATATTGAACGATTCAGATATGTCATTTTAAATTTGAAGTGTGAGAACGATCGTATTGGACGAATTCTATCCATCCAATATATTGAACTCGGGCATTTCTCGTTTGAAATTTAGAATAAATCATTGTTATGTGTGTTGGTATGTGTATTTTAGACACTTTCACAAAAATATAAATTTTGTATGAAACCTGTTGTACATGAGGATAGAATTTTTTAAATAGTAATTACCTGCAGATTTCTAGAAGCTCATATAAATTAATAGATAAAAAAATCATATATAGGCAATTATATTTTAATTTCAATATGCACGTATAACCACGTGTAAATCGCCAGTCAAATCAATAGGACTTTAGTTGAGGTGTCATCGGAGAATATAAAAAACTTAGGCTTAGCATTTTTGTGTAGAGAAGTTGGCCTAATGATGAGGGTCAGCTCAGCTGCTTGAGAATAGCGCGAGAATAACATGAAAATTGATGTCGAATATAAGTTTGAGAATTGAGTTTGGTGAAGAATAAAACTTAATTATTTGTAAATAATGAGCACTATATTTATTGAGAATAGATGAAAAGAATGTTCAATAATAATTAAATATTATTGTTATTGTATATTAATTATGATGTGCTGATTCTTTTTTGTACTAATTATTTTCTAAGTAATATGCCGTAATTAATGAATTCATAAAGCCAATGCACAACGTCAATACCACCTTTTAACAAATATTAATGTTATTCGTGAATGTATGTAGTTGCAGCTAATTCACAAACGCTATGTACGATTATCGTCTATTTGTTATGCAACCAAACGTAGATTACAATATATCTTGACCTCGACGGCTTCTTAGTTTGATTCCATTGCAAGATATTTTATTTTCGAAGATTCCTCCCTTCAGATCCCTTGCGAGATTCTTAGTCAAGTGGAAAGTTGTTTTGATTCCTCCCGAGGTTGGTTTAGTCAAGGTAGTACTAGTGAAGTAGAGGTGGTTGGGCTTCTCTAAATATTTTTCGCTTGTTTGATTCCCTTCCGAGCGTGGTCAAGTGGTCGAGGTTGGTGGACTGGTGGTCTATAATTGTCAGAGCTTAAGTACTTTTTTGCTTTTAAATTTCATTAAGGTGTAGAATTTCTTTTTCTTTATTTTAATATTTTTCTAAATACTATACTTTTTCTTTTCTACTTTTATTATTGAAAGTGTATTATGGAAGGTGAAGTACTATTATTATTTTATTATATTATTATTATTATTTTTTTTTTGCCTGTCCCTTTCTGGGACCTTCTAAATAGAGTTCTCCAAAATGTTATTGAAAAATAACATGATATGGTTGTGTTGGGTACGACACATAGTTATGTTGTTATGATATGACACCATACATATAAGAAATACGAGTTAGCACATTTTAAAATATATCAAAGTCGTATCGTTTTGGAGGTTTTTGGAAACTTGTTGAGGCCGCAAGACTCATCCACAAACCTCGAAGAAGACACTGAGGAAGTTCTCGAGTTGAACCTTGCTGAAACTCGCGAGCCACTAGAAATGGCCGCGGGGCGTGAGACTGAATCTGAGGCACCATCAACTGTTGACCTGAAGCCTTTGCCTCTAAACCTCCGCTATGAGTTTCTGGGCTTGAACAAGACTTCTCGAGAGATTGTCAATGTGCACCTAACGGATAAGTGTGATTTTAACAAATAGATAAAGATTAAAGAAGTACATCGATGACCAAGAAGCACAGTTGATGGTGATCGGCATCCTCACGGAACCGCCAAAATTCGAAACGTAGAAACAAGGGTCAGACTCGAGACCTTAAACAAGGTTGTTTGGAAGGCAACCCAAGAGTTATTTTACTTTAAATTTTAAATATACATAAAAAAATGACAAAACCAAAAAACATAAAAAAAATGATAAAACCATAAAACAAAAAAAAAATAGTTTGAAATTCATCCTAACACTTACAAAATTTTACAAAAATTGCAGTGCCAGAGATCTCGCGGATCATGGGCATTAGCCACGGGTCGCGCCTAGCCAACATAAAGAAGAAGAATGGAGCAGGACTTTTCGGTTCCTCTCCTTCGCCGCTCCAGTAGATCGGTTTGTTTTCTAAATTCCTTTTGTTTTTATTTAATTTAATTAACTACATTGGGATAATGCAGTCGATTAAGTTTATAGAGGGGAGAGGACGGGAACAAGTAAGGACTTCATATATTTGTGGGAAATTGTTGGGCAAAATATTTTGAAACTTATTGAAAATTTTATGAAAAAAAAATTATTTTTGTTAGACGACTTTAGGTTTAGTTAAGTTCATGCATGTCACAAGGATAGTTCGTGGACCGCAGGCATTGGTCACTGCCCGTGGGCTACCCAGGAAGCTCTTTGGAATCAGGCGACATTCTTCGCGGATCGAGACAAACCCCCGTGGTCCGCGAGCATTTCACTGAATTCGATATCATATATGCCAAGAATTAAAAAAAAAAAATAGTAAGCAACAGAGAAAAAGTGTAGGCAACATTAAATGTCGAAATATACATATATAATTATGGGTCATGCTATGGTGGACACCAAAATTTTTACAAAATGTTCAGCTGTAAATCACAGCCGTTTAAATTTGAAGGGGTAAAATCGGTATATCATATACTATCTCCGTCTCTCCGTCTCTGTCCGTCTCTATCCGTTAAGCACCGAAATAAAATAAAAAGGAATCTATCGGAGAAACATTGATCTGATACGGAACCAATATCCTACTTAAATTAGAATCAGAATTCAATTTTCCGTACAACACATTCTTCCAGTTTGCGATTGAGTCTGGATTTGTTTTGAGTCGGGTGAAGGTGCATATCTTTGGTTATTGGGAATCACTTCGTCCGGCCGGCATTCAAAGTCAAGTTTGCGATTGAAGAGCTAGTGCTCGTCCTTCTCCCTTTTCCTTTCCCCTCCCTCTCGCCGCCTGCTCCTCTCTTCCTCCTCGAGGTAGATCCTTGGTTTCCGATTAGAGTTTTTTTTTTTTTTTGATTTAGCGAATTCACTTTTTTCAGATTAAAGTCGCTTGATCTAGCGATTTTACTGTTTTTGATTTAGCGAACTTCTCCCGTTAATATCCCCTTCTAAAATGTAAATCTTTAGTATGCCAAAACAAAACACAAGAAACTCATGCTGATTGGTAAATTGTGACAGTTTGTTGTGCTTACGCAACTAGAGTGCAACTTGCTGTTCTTGTGCGAAATTGATTTGTCAACGTTGCCACTGGAACCACCATTTGTTTGTTGATACCATGAAAATTTATTCAAAAATTGTGCTTAGTTGATGGAACAGAAATACAGATTGAAATTCAGAGTTCGCTAATTGCTAAATACAGGATAAACTCATGGTATGCTTAGTTGATTGAAATTCAAAAATGGTGCTTAGTTGATTGAAATTCAGAATTGACCCAATTTCTTTATTTACATTTGACCTTGCTTTCTTTTTCTTATGTGGTTTTAAAATTTGTTTTATTATTTTTCTTGACAGTGTAGGAAAGAGGTATCAACAAGTACAGAACTTCTATATCAGAAAGAACCACAGGATAAACTCATGGTATGCTTCCTTATTACTTAATCTGTTCTCTATTTTTGTTTCAATTTCATTTGAGTTGAGGAGAAATGATTGAACTAGGTCAACTTGTTGGTGAAGGTATGAAAATTGCCCCTGAACTAGGTCAACTTGAAGTTGTAACCCATAAATAGTTCTGAACTAGTTCCAGTTAATCTTTAACTTTCCAGAGATAATATCATGTCATGTCTGTAATTACTTATTTACAAATTATAGCACATCAGCCATTGACTTTTTATAAGGGACTACTCTTTAAACTCTGAAATGGCACAATAGAGTCGAAGCATAACTAAATTTCTAAAAATAGTTCTATTAACAATGCGAAAATTTGTTTGGTAAAAGGGAAAAAAAATCCGGTAGCTAAAGGTACTTGTTCCAAAAATCTAGAACTCTTCAGGTGTAAATAAAAGACAGCTCACCCTTTACCTGCCAACTAGTATAAGTTTCCATATAACAAAGACAACAAAAAACCAAATAAACCACCTGAGTCCAGTAATGATCGCTTGGCTTTGCATTCTCATTTTGAGAGTATCAATTGGGTGCATCATCCCTTCTCCAACTGCCCCTGCAATTGGCTTTGCATACTTTCCAGAGGAGAAATGAGATCTGTGATTTAAGTAGAAAAGAGGAATTGCTTAAAATAAGATAGTTATATCTAAAGCAACCCTTTGAGCTACAAAAAAAATTCATCTGCTCTTATTGGTCCGATCGGTCATGTATAGATATCTTTCTATTCACTTTCTTATCATGAACAAATATGTATAATGCATAAATCAATTCAATGACATAGCACTAGACCTGAAAGATAAAGGCGTTTAATCAATTTTTTTTTTCAGGACGTGGCATCGTTGAAGGAGTATGACCGCATCATCAGCATGACTTTCTCAAGTGAAAATGAAGCTTTTGAGTTTTTCAATGATTATGCCAAGAGAAAAGGGTTTAGCGTGAGGAAGAGTATCATTAAGAGAGATAAAACAAATGCAGCCATCAAATATCGTCGGTTTTATTGCAGTAGACATGGCTTTCGAGAGAAGAAGCATATCGACAAGCCAAACAGAAAAAGACAGCACAAATTGCTCACTAGATGCGGCTGCCCGGTAAAGTTTTGTGTCAGACTAGACAAACGAACCGGTATGTGGTGGGTGCAGGATTTCATTGATTGCCATAACCATGATCTAGCGGCTGTTGATGCCGCTCCTTTTCTTCGATCCCACTGTTTCATCAACGAAGCTCAAAAGTTAGAGATATCTTCTAAGCGAGCTTCGGGCATTCGGAATTGTCAGATATTAGACTATGATGCACGATGCAGAGGAGGTTACCAGAATCGTGGTTACCAAGAGAAGAACTTGTACAACTTCAGTACTGGGCAGGAGCAGTCCAAATTGCTAGAAGATGATGCAGATTCAATCATAAGGTACTTCCAAGATAGGAAAAAATCTGATCCGGATTTCTTTTTCAAATATGACACGAAGGATGGGTGTCTTAATCGGCTTTTTTGGGCAGATGGACAGTCAGTTATTGATTACTCTTATTTCGGTGACGTGGTTATTTTTGACAGTACATATAAGCTTAATAGATATAATATGATAGTGGTTCCTTTTATCGGATGCAATCATCACCGCAGCACTATAATGTTTGCATGCGGCATTGTTTCTTGTGAGAATACTAAGACATACCGATGGTTGCTTGAAGCATTCCTTGAGGCCATGTACCAGGTACATCCAGAATCAGTCATCACAGATGGTGACCTTGCCATGGGTAAAGCCATTAAATCTATTCTGAAGGGGACAACACATCGAATATGTTCATGGCATATGGAGCGTAATGCCAACAAATACATCCATGGTGAATCAGCAATGCAGAAGTTTCGTAA
Source organism: Rhynchospora tenuis (assembly GCA_027725995.1). Taxonomy (NCBI): domain Eukaryota; kingdom Viridiplantae; phylum Streptophyta; class Magnoliopsida; order Poales; family Cyperaceae; genus Rhynchospora; species Rhynchospora tenuis. The sequence continues at coordinate 45,063,678 of CM050888.1, read as the reverse complement.
TTTGGTGTACACATGCAGTTCTGAAGAATTTGAGGAAAAATGGAAAGATTTTGAGAAGGAGGTGAGTAAAAGGTCGCCTAGTAGGCAGTGGTTGCAAATGATCTATAGATTGAAAGAATCATGGGCTGCAGCTTTTGTGAAGAAGAAGATGTTCTTAGGAATGTCGAGTACACAAAGAAGCGAGAGTCTCAATGCAAGACTTCATGTTTACATCAAATCTAAGATGTCCCTATGTAGGGCCATACAGCAGTTTGAGCGCTGCCTCACGCGCATGCGCACTAAGGAGGCCGAGCTTGATTGCATAGCCTTTCAGAAGGAACCAGTGTTACAAACCCCTTTCCTCGATCTAGAAAAATCTGTTGTGAGCAACTACACTCTAAAGGTCTTCTATATTGTTCAGAAAGAACTAGAAAGGGCTGTGGAATATGTGGTTGGTGAGACCTTCAATAGTAGCATGTCATCAGAGTATGTCATTGCTCGAAAAGAAAAACCAGAATCACAGCATGTCGTGCGTTGCTCTAGTACTGAGGTAGATATGGAGCAACTTTCATGTACCTGTGCAAAGCTTGAATATGAGAAAATTCCATGTAGACACATCTTTGCTGTGTTGATACACATGAAGGCAATGTGCATGCCTCGGTGCTGCATCCCTAATAGGTGGACCAAATATGTCAAGTCTGCATTTCCTTCGGATCGAGAAGGCGGTTCATTTAACATAACTGATCACTCTCAGAGGTTCCATGAGCTGAATAAAGCAGTCATGCCACTTCTTTATGAAGTAGCCAAATCCAATGCAGATTATTTGAACTTTATGGAATGGTTAAAAGACCAAAAACGACACTATGAACATGACAACAATACTGCTGAGAAAACTAAGGTCAAACAAGAGGTTAGAGATGAGGTAAATTCAGAACCGAAGATAGGAAACCCCAAACCTGTTGTAACCAAGGGCGCACCAAAGAAAAATAAGAAGTCGTATGAGAGGATTAAGTCAGCGATTGAGATCGGGCGGAAGAAGAAATGTGGACATTGTGGGCAGCGAGGGCATAATCGACAAACCTGTCAAAAACTTCGTGAGGTAAATATTGTGGTTTGCTATTTAATGTAACTTATATTGGTAATTCAAATTAACATTATCTATATTTTGCAGGATGATGTTGCTGCCTCTGCTGAAGTGCCGAACCATGAGGCTAGAGACGATATATTTGGTTCAAATACCTAAATCTTGGTTAGTTCATATATGTATTAGTCCTTTGATGGTCAAAAGCTGGTTAATGCTTCACTGGTCAGTGGTCACATAATAGAGTATTAGGAACACTATATTCACACGTAACTTTTTGGGTTCATATATTCACATATAACTGACCACTTATGCTTGGTTACAACTCAATTTGGTGCTTACTCATTTTAGAAGTCTTTGTGAAACTAGTTTTTCTAGTAGAATTCAAATTCTGTTAATCCTACAGTTTTTTTTTTTTAACAAAAGCCTTGTCAGAAAATCTGAAATCAATTTCTTTGTAACAGGAACACTAGAAGGGAAATTTGTTGACAGGAAGGAGGCTAGAAGCAAATTGGGTGATGCTAGTAATGCTGGTCCTTCTATTATGTTGTCTAGTTATGCTTTGAACTTAAAGTGGATCCGTTTTTTTTCAGCTTTGTGCAAAATATTTATGTTGTCTAGTTATGCTTTGAATTTTCATTTATAATTCCTCCTGATTGCGTTAAGTTCTATGTATGTAATGCAAAATATTTATGTTGTCAACGTGTCACTTTGAATGTGTTAAACTGCCTTCACAAGCATTTGGTGTACCACTGTACCGTCTTATCATGGTTTAAATTGCATGTGTTATGTGTTAAATTGCAATAGAAAGGGAGTTCAGCTTTGATATAGGTTGATATTGCCTTTTCAAAGGAGTTCAGTGTAGAAATTGCAATAGAAATTATTTACTTTGGTTTGTTTGTGATATTAAGATCTGGTGGGGATCTTTTCGTAATAAAGTTTGCTTCCTAATGATCTGGGAAGATACTGTGGAGCTAAAAGAGATTTTTTTTACTTTGTGTTTGTTTGGTTGCTTTGGTATCGCTACCGTTGTTTGGGTATAGGTACCACTGTGCCACCGCTCAAAATGGGAATGTAGCTAGCACAAGAACTTTGACTCAATTCCGTTTTAACGTAACTAGCACAAAGGGAATGTACCGGTACCGCTGTTTAGGTACCACTACTTGATCAATGCAGGCTGAGTATAAAAAGCGTAACTAGACAATAGAATAGCGAACGGTAATTATTTAATTCACTTGTGCTACCAATCTGTCATGCGAATGGTAATTATTTAATTCACTTGATATTGCCTTATTTAGTTAACTGCAAATTCGGCCTAAATACGAAAATAAGGTATGAAAATATCAACGAATTTTTGTAAATAGAAAGATATCTAGGAATATAAAAATTGATTTGGATTGTTCATATATTTCACAAGTTTTCCGTGTAAAACTAGTACAATGTGTATTGCGCTTATAAGATCTTTGATATAATAGATCTTTGATATAAATTGCGACATTTAATTCGTTGATATTTAATTTTCGCTGATAAGATTATAGGTCGAACGCTTAAATTTCGAATGGATTGTGTATTTTCTTTTTTTTTAATAAAAAAGAAAAACAATCCCATAAGGACTTTTCTTTTTTTTTTAAAAAAAAAAATCATTAACAGAGTTCAGGCGATTTGTTCATTCATGTTTTAAAAGTCGAACGCTTAAATTTCGAATGGATTGTGTATTTTCTTTTTTTTTAATAAAAAAGAAAAACAATCCCATAAGGACTTTTCTTTTTTTAAAAAAAAAAAAATCATTAACAGAGTTCAGGCGATTTGTTCATTCATGTTTTAAAAGTCGAACGCTTAAATTTCGAATGGATTGTGTATTTTCTTTTTTTTTAATAAAAAAGAAAAACAATCCCATAAGGACTTTTCTTTTTTTAAAAAAAAAAAAATCATTAACAGAGTTCAGGCGATTTGTTCATTCATGTTTTAAAAGTCGAACGCTTAAATTTCGAATGGATTGTGTATTTTCTTTTTTTTTAATAAAAAAGAAAAACAATCCCTTTTTAATAAAAAAGAAAAACAATCCCATAAGGACTTTTCTTTTTTTTTAAAAAAAAAATCATTAACAGAGTTCAGGCGATTTGTTCATTCATGTTTTAAAAGTCGAACGCTTAAATTTCGAATGGATTGTGTATTTTCTTTTTTTTTAATAAAAAAGAAAAACAATCCCATAAGGACTTTTCTTTTTTTTAAAAAAAAAAATCATTAACTGAGTTCAGGCGATTTGTTCATTCATGTTTTAAAAGTCGAACGCTTAAATTTCGAATGGATTGTGTATTTTCTTTTTTTTTAATAAAAAAAGAAAAACAATCCCATAAGGACTTTTCTTTTTTTTTAAAAAAAAAAAAAATCATTAACAGAGTTCAGGCGATTTGTTCATTCATGTTTTAAAAGTCGAACGCTTAAATTTCGAATGGATTGTGTATTTTCTTTTTTTTTAATAAAAAAGAAAAACAATCCCATAAGGACTTTTCTTTTTTTTTTAAAAAAAAATCATTAACAGAGTTCAGGCGATTTGTTCATTCATGTTTTAAAAGTCGAACGCTTAAATTTCGAATGGATTGTGTATTTTCTTTTTTTTTAATAAAAAAGAAAAACAATCCCATAAGGACTTTTCTTTTTTTTAAAAAAAAAAATCATTAACTGAGTTCAGGCGATTTGTTCATTCATGTTTTAAAAGTTGACCTTGTTTGATGCCTCAGAATCGCTATTTTCAAGTATGTACATAAGTTTAAATATAAAAAAAAACAAAATAAAAAGGGGAACTAAAAAGCGGTGCTCTGATGGTGTACATTGCGGGAAGCTATAGGTTTGTGTGGATAAGAAAAGTTTCATCTTCGAAACGACGAGGAAAACTGCTAGTCAAAACCACACTCATGTAGCTGACCCATCTGTCACGGAAAATCTCCTTGTCCCGGAAATTAAATTAATTATCTAACCTAAAACTTTGGAGGCGATGGATGGAAGTTGTACCCTTTTTGTTGGAGTTATGTCTTAGAAGTCAATATTTTATTTACTTAATTTAGTTAATGTTATTGATGATATTAGATCATTTGTTCCTTGATTTTATTATTGACAGATCATTCAGGTTGATGATCTGAATTGTGGATCTTTGTGTTTCATTTTGTTAAATGACAATAATAAATCTAAAATGTTTGTAATCTTGATAATTAACAAGGGTAAGATGTTACCAACTTATCATAAAAGATTAGTATGCAAGTTAAGTGATGATTAAGTTCTACAAATCATGGGTAAGATGTTACCAACTTAATTGCATATGTGTATGTTACTAGAACATAACACAGGACTTGACCCAATGCAATAAATATATGAATTGTGTTATGTGTCATTATTTATTTCATATGTGTTTGTTTCTATGTTTGAGATGGTTCAGCTTTTCCACATGAGGATTGGTTCTATAAATATCGGCTACCGCTGATTCCTGATAAGGACTGCTATACGGACATTATTTATGTTCTCTTGAATTGTGCGGGGAAAAGTTGTTCATCAAGACAATCATATGTCCCTCATTAGTATACCTAGTAGGTGATAATATCTATTGGGCCCCTTGATGGAGTTGGATTGTATGCATGCAAACTAGACAATCAACTCTAGTCAAGAAATATATAATCTGCAATAATGATACATTCCTATTTTAGATTATACAGTGATATCATGTGACATAAGAATCAAAACAAGAAAATTATCTATTTCTTATGCATGGTTGAAATACTATAAAATTATAGTATTTGTTTATGTTTATTAAGAATCATAACGTGTTGCTAGATATCGCTTACGATTATTGGAAGAAGCAAAACTTAATCATGACTTAATTTGCATACTAATCTTTTTATGATAATTAAAGTTCCTTGCTAATTATCAAGATTATCGACGATTTAAATTTATTATTGTCATTTAATTAAATGAAACATAGAGATCCACAATTCAAATCCTCAACTTGAATGATCTATCAATAATAAACTCAAGGAACAAATGATCAAATATCATCAATAACATAAACTAAAATTAAGTCATTAAAATATTGACTTTATAGGACATAACTTCAACACTTGGATCATTGGATTCTACACTTCAAGGGCTATAATTTTCATATATCATTTGCCCATAATGGTTATCATTTCCTATACTAATTTTCTGTTTAAAATTGGCTCAAATTCTAAAACAAATTTAAGGCCTTCTTTCTCTCTTCATTTGTTAAATTAATTGGGCTTGGGCTTTAAATAAATTTATACATTTCATAATAATATCTTCATATATTATTATAATATGTGAAATTTATATTATCCTCATAATATGCACATATTAATAAATTTATGTCTTGCTAGTTAATCACGTCATGTGATGTAATTTTCTATTTGTACTTTATTTCATACAACATGAAACTTTGTATATAGAAAATATATTTCTTGCTTCTATTTAGTTGGTGTGAATTATATTGAGGATCCATATTATGTTGATAATAGAATAAAATATTTTATTCTATAAACTGTAAGCGGTACTCTAGCATACATTACAGCTGCCCAAATAATATAGATGTTTAGAAAATCTATTTACGAAACATGATCCTTCTAGTAATGTTATTAACTTATTAACATTATTTGTGTCTATTATTTTCCATAAGATATTATGATTATTATACAAAGTAGGACTGTGTCATCTTCATATTATAATCTTTTCTTGATCTTCATATTTTATAATTTATATTCTTACTTTACCAAGGGGTCCTTATAATATCATTCCTCAATTAATGAGTGACAATTAGCTATTGACATATATATTTTTCTCCTATACAAGTTACATACAAAGAACTATTACTTTTATCACCACTTGCTTCAAATAGTTTTTAATAATAATTACGTTGTATATTACTTATGTGAAAAATATATCTTATCAATCTTTAAATTAATGACACGATAAAAATATTAATGACATAAACACAAACTATATAATATTTTTAGCAATCAGGTTTGTTCAATATATGAAACTTTTCATGTACTCGTGTTATTCAATGATCATCCTTTATCAACGTTTACAAAACTACAACGTACTTATAATTAACACGACAAATGGCATATTAGTGTTCTTGCTAATATTTAAGACATGTGAACATTTCAGAATTATATATATAATGAAAAGAAAAATCAGTTTTATTTCTGAAAATGGAATAGAAACAAAACAAATATTTTTAAATGTTATTGGAACGGAACAAAACGGAACACATAAATGGACTGAAATTAGTGGAAAATGAAGGATGAAACATAAAACTGTTTCGTTTACCGAAACGGAACGAAAACGAAACACTTTTTGTTTCGTTGACTGAAACAGAACGTAAACGGAACATATCAGTTCTGCTTTCATTTTTCACGTTTGACACTCCTAACCATGTAGTATGGTGCAACACAGAGAGGTGGCTAAGTACAGATTTGTGCCTTTTTTTTTACAAAGGATGCTGCAATAACCTTTTTTTTCTCTCTCCTTAAAAATTTGTTTGCACCTGTGACCTTTTGGCACGTAATTATTGTTGCTTTATTTCGACCAACCTTGATCTGCACTTTTTATTATCATGCTTTTAGGCCTGATTATATTGGGCCTTAATTTCATGATAATATTATCAGTTCTTCGGCCCACAAACAGATTTTTTTTGTCCCATGCAAATGCAACCAACTACTATCCAAGTTAACCAGATAGTGGATTCGTATCATCGAACTTCTAATAGACCTGCAAAAATGAGTCTATATTCCACTTTTTTCTCAAAATCAGAATATATAGGAGCTCAGGGTACAAGATATTATGAATCATTTAGATTTTTTTTCCCAATTTGTATATTACGTGCGCACTACCAGAGATATTATAATACAAATATTAGATTTAAAATCATTAAAGCTGAGTGGACCATGCATTTGTTCAGCAATATTACAAATTGATAGAAATTGCTACATGAAAAAAAAAAAAAAAGATATATAAGTGAAAAATTCATAGAAAGCACATCACATGTAATACATAAATTAACTATCGGAAATTTTAGTAGTTATTATATATAAACAGCTATTGATACAATCAACAAAAATATTGTGAGCGAGATTAAAGATTGAATGAGTCCTTCCTTTCAACTGATTGACTTATTTTTGTAAGGCTATTACAAGTTTGATGATGCGAATCCATACCTGGTTAACTTGGATTGTATGCATGTGATAAAAGAAATCTCTTTCACCGTACACTCCAATGAATGATTTATACAGTTCTTTTTCAGGTGAATGGATTTTCCCTTGAAGTATGGTGCAGCCACTGAACGGCTGAACCTCAAAGAGACCGCCAGTACTGATTTGAGCCAGTAAAATGCAAAGAATTAATGCTTCAACAAACCGTCATTTTAGAAGAGATAATGAAGTCCAGCCATCTTTCTAGAAAAATTTAAATTAGATATTTGATAACCCAGTAGTTTAGTAGTTGTAAGTGTATTTCAATTTTTGACACCTTAAAATTGTAATAAGACCACCTTGATTTAGTTCGCAATCTTCGACATTTTATTAATAAATCAAGGTGGCCTTATTCAACAGGCCTCGTAGGCTCGTAGCACAATATTGTCGAAGATTTAGTTCGCCATTTTTGACATTTTATTAATAAATCAAGTTGTAATAAGACCACCTTGCTCTGGCAACATTATGAACCTGTAGGGATGCAATTGAGTGAACATTTTTGCTTCGTGCCTCTTCAGTACTCAAACGGGCTGCATTTGCTTGTATTTATTAAAATTTAAAAATTATTTATGTCGGTGCAAAGATAGATTTATTAGTAATAAGAATTACTACCTTATTTGTTGCTAAAGTATTTTGTCGATCTTTCCCTGATAGAGATAGTGTTTTTACTAGTTGGCGTTGCACGGCTTTAGGATTAGTTTTTTTTCTTTCTTTTTTTTTTATTCCGATGGAATTCCATATAAGTCTCATGTAATTCAAATTTTTTTTACCAAATTAATTAAATTTGATTTTATTCAATTATAATTTTCATATAATTAGACCAACGAAATTAAATTCAAAAACATCGATTTTAATCAAATAAAATCTCAGGTGAAACTTATTTTGTTCAAATTCAAATAGATCAACTCTCGACCTGCCCAAAGCCCACTAAAGCGGTGAATTTTGTAACAAAGAAATCAATCATGAATAAGCATTTATACACACACACAATTAAACAGAAAAGCCCATTATTTTTATTGGGCTTACCTGAAGGTGCTTTAATAACCCAATGCCTACGAGGTCCAAACAAATGAAAAAGTTCTCCTGAGATTGAGATTTTGAGAGTATTTGGTTCAAAAAATAAAAAAAATAAAAAATAGATATTTGAGGGAGTACGGTCAAGTTAAAAGTATAAATCTACAACTTATTTTTTTTTTAATCTTAGTAACATTTTATCAGTTGACATAGTTATCAAATAAATGCTTCCTTCCTAATAAATAAATAAAAGAGAATAACAACTTTAGCTTCTAGGACATATATATGCTGCAAGCATATTAAAGTGGCATATTTGTCTTGAAAGATAGTTTTATTTAGTGGACCTAGCTAGCTACTTATAAAAAAAATTGCAGAATATTTTGTACAATATTCTTGACATACAACTTGACTAATAGTATAATAGAAAAAGCCGGCTCTGTCACTTCGCAGTATATAGAAGGTTCCAGAAACATTAAATTAAAGAACTGCAGCAAGTTGGTTTAGCAATTGGATATTTCACACTATAGTTGTCATCTTATATTGGATAATATTATATTAAATTCTATCTATTATTAAAGGTTCTGAAGCCAGAGTTCACAGTCATAGATACAGATACAAAAGCCCTGTAAGTGCATAATTATTGTCCAAAAATAGCAAGTTTTTTTAAAAAAAAAATAGTAAAAAAATTTCAAAAATTGTAAAATTTGGTTTGCTATGAGATTTCAATATATATATTGGATTGGTTAATTTAGATTTGTCAATTTACAAAACCATCGATCAAAAGGTCATGGTTCACGGAGCCCTAAATGAAACATGGTTTACAATAGATATTATATATATATATTTGGGAGTTTTCCTCGTGTAGCGTAATTTTAGGCAACCTCCTTGCTAAAGCTCAATAATTGTCTGAATCCAACCACATATGCATTTAACATGTTTTTCTTCGATGATGTCATGTGATGTCAATTTGTCCAATTGTCACATCCCGAGCATGATATGACAGTTTTCCGCCATGAAAGTACCGATCTAAGTACTTCCGTAAGGCTTAGGTCAATAACTAACCTATAAAAGACGCGTATATTTTTTTCCTTTTGATAATATAATCGAATATTATCAATATGACGATAGTAAAGAAATATAAAAGAAAAATAAAAACAAAAACCACAGCACACCACATAAAAATATATACATAATAGTAACAAGTCTAGTACAAATATCGTCTCATCAAAATGTGGCTATCCATCAAACATGACTATCCAACTCTCCGAACTAGAGTCTATACACAACACTTAATATAGTCCATATATACAACAAGACTATACTAGTGTAAATCAAAAGTCGACTCTAGCTCAATCATCTAAACAAGCAAACTAACTCACACAACTACCTCCTCCTCCTCCTCCTCCTTCTCCGGCTCCTCATCGGAGTCGCTAATAATGATCACCGGAGGATCAGCAGGTGCAGGGGCCGGAGGTGGAGCAGGAGCAGGAATAGGAGCACTATGCTCTATATAGAAGTACACGCCAATAGGAGCAAAAGAAATATGGTGAGTGACATAGGCCTGTAGGTGTGGCACAAAAATCCTCTGATGGAAGAAAGTCCCATCAAAAACCGCTATCGGTGGTCCCCTTACCGGCCTGTGCGTCCCCTGGAACCCCCAACCGTCGAGGAACATGCAAACAAAAATCAAGTGAGAAATAATTTTCTCAGTGCGGGTTTTAGTTCCAGACGTGGATTTCTAGTCGAAATATTCGTCTAGAAATAATACCCATAATAAATAATATAATGAAGAACTATATTAAATAAATTAATATAATATAAATAAGAAGAATAAACATAATGCGATGCAATCAATATATATCTTCAGTTGCATACCGCACAACGAAGTAAATAAGGTCCGATCAGTACCATCTGTAATAATCATGCATAGAAACAAGTCAGGAACAATCATAAATAAATCATACTATATCACATTAAATCATAATACACCCAAGTTTCCTAACCCAACCGGCTGGGTACGTGAGGAAACTTTTCCCTAACCCAAGAGCACGTGAGGGACTTATCTCTAACTCTGGGTACGTGAGGGAATTCCACATTCAAATAGCGCTACCGAACTGGCCAAAGCTGGTGGCCGACCGACTCCGGAGAGTGATTTGATTTCATGTCTTTCCTTATTCAATACCACTTACATAATCAGGATCTGGCATTTCTTGGCAAGATTGGATTAAGCTAGAAGGATTTAGCTCTTCCGTTAAATGAATATTCAAACTTGCCTATCTTATAATTCAAGTCAATTGAATATGGAGATAGATTCAACATGAGTTGTAATATCTATTCCTATAATCTAATATGATAAATTCACAATGCATAACAACGGGGAATCAGCATGCACATGCATTAATTTAAAGTTACCAAACAAATTTCTATAGAAATCCACGTATCCGCACCTGTATTTGGGTCAATCGTCTCCTCGGTTCGGTCCCCTGTATTTAATAAATACCATTATTAATTAACTAACGGTTATTTACTTGAAAAGACGGTCCGGCTTAAGCTACCAGACTGACTAGGATTTTCTGTTAAATTTATAGTAATTGCTTGTGTTTTCGGTAATTTAATTATTATTTATTATTATCTTAATTTATTTTTATTGTTATTTTATTTCATTTTAATTTATTTACTTAATTACTTATTTTATTTTATTTGACTTTTATTTTATTTTATTTAAATTAATTTTATTTTAATTTGTTTTGATTTATTTTTATTTATTTTCTTAATTAATTATTTAATTAATTCATTAAATAATTTTAAGTTCATAATATTATTTTTAATATTATCTTTATTATATGTAATTTAATTTATTTATTTATATTTAGTTTAAATAATTTCTTTAATAATTAAATTTATTATTTTTATTAAATAAGAATTTAAATCATTAATGACATATAAACTCAAAATCCGAAAAAAAAATCAAAATCATAAAATCATAAAACAATTTAAAAGTCTGAAAGTTATTTGATTTTATTGTTGGGATCAGAAAGTCGGTGATTTTGGTCGTCGTATCTGTTCTCGACTCACAGGGACTATTTTCATCATTTCCCATAAAAATTCGACTAATTAAAGAAATTTCCGACATTTAAGTGGCTTTTTCTTTAATTAATTATTTGTTAATCCATCTCATTAATTAACTTAATCTTAGATTAAGCTTTTATTAATTATTACTTAATTCTCAACCCACATTAACTATTTTCAATTTCAATCCGAAATAAAAGTCCAGCACAATTTTTCATCATCATTTTTTTTTCTGCTACAGCCCAGACGAAACCAGCCCAAAAATTGGGCCCAAACTCCCATCCGACTCGACCAGGTCAACCTGACCCAGTTGACCTGGGTCGGTCGTATCGGGTCCGCCACCACGCCGACAAGATCCGTCAACAACCTAACGGATCCGAATCCGTAAACTCAACAAATTTTCTAGAAAAGACCTTGGATCATTTTATTTTTCATATGGGTCATTTTTACTCACATTTAAGTCCTTTTCCTCACGAATCAATCCTTTTCTCTTACAAACAGTTCATCATTTTTATTCACGAATCGACCCCTGTCATCAACTCACGTACCAGAACGGTTCCAGAGGGGTACCAGAGACCTATGCCTCGTACCAGAGGCTGGTACCATTCCTCAATCCTGATCAAATAACCCCTCTAAACATTCTCTCGAACTTAATAGCAACAAACAACCCCAATTCATAAATTTTCGACCAATTCCCTTCCATCAGACCCAAATTATCCCTTTCAAAATAATGTTCTAATTTAATTGCAAGCTTTTCATTATAGATCCCACACTCAAACAACCCAATCAATGCATTTAAACCTCAAGTTCCTAGCAGCACAGTTAAGAAAGGAAAAAATGGAGCTCAAACTCTAATTTTCTTCCTATCGGTTTAAACAAATTAATAAAACGAAAACCAACTAAGAGGAAGTATACCTTAGTTCTCTAGTAAACTTTCCTTTCCTTTTCTCTTCCCTCTCAGTCCCACTTCTTCTCTCTCTCTCTTTTTTTTTTTCTAGAATTTCTTTCACCCGGCCAACCCCAAAAACCAACTAGAAGGAGTATTTATAGACAAATCAAGGAGAGAAAGGAGAGAGGAATCAACGACAGTGATTAAAAATAAAAATCCCAATTTTTTTCGCACTCACCCGATTTCTCCATCGTAGCATCTCAAGGCTACGGTTGGAGACGGTCTTTCTCAGCCGTGGCCAAGTGTGATTGGCTGGCCACACTAAATCTCCGCCAACATTCGTGCAAGGCGGTGCGACAAAGAAGAGAGGAGACGGAGAAATCAGACGGAGAAGAGAAGGGAAATGGCGGAGAGAAGAGAGGAGGGAGATTACGCCAACTGTAAAATCGATTTTTATCGATTTTACTTCGGCTGGATCTTTTGTGGCCACAGGTGAGGCAGCTCAATTAACTGATTTTAATTATCAAATTTATGCATATTTGATTAAATTAACAATGGATTTCAAGTTTAATTAAACTTTGATTTTGCTAGAATATTTTATACTAATTATAGATTTTACACAAAGTCAAATATTTCGAATTTCGAATCGATTTTATGTTACTTTTGATTTAATGGAGTGTTATAATTATTAAAAATTATGATTTTCTTATAAATTAATATTTCCTAATATTTTTATTAATTAATCCTAATTAAGTTAGATTGGTTTGTCACCCTACTATGTTACACCAATTGTCATAATTATTAGCACTGGGGAATGATATAATATAACTTCTTATTTTGCTTGATATATATATATATAGTTTTGATATGGTGAGTTGCAACTCACGGAGCCATTAATGAGTCGGAGTCAAAATTCTTGTATCTGATTCAAAATGACCGATCCAAACTGTCCAATATGATCTCCATATTGAAATCTCCTTGCAGACCAAATTTTATATTTGTTAGAAATTTAAGTATTTTTTCGGATTTTTAAAAACCGCTATTTTTGAACGGTACATAATTAATTAGATTAGCGATTTTCTAAATTTCCAGAAAAATACTTAAAAATTTCTAAAAGGGAAAATTGGATATAACCCCCTCTAAGCTTCTTCAATTGGATATAACCCCTCAAATCCTTAAATTTGGATATAACCCCTTCTAATCTTATTTCTTATGGATATAACCCTTATGTTTATTTTAAATAATATTTTAATTAAAAGAAAATTATTTCAGTATTGTCTGACCAATATACCCCTCATGCCCTTACTCCTCTTCATACTATGGACCTTTCGTCTTCACACCAACGTTTTTAAACAAAAGGCAGTAAAATTCTGATTTATTTCTTTCCAAATGACCGTATTATTCTCTTCTAAATTTTAATTTATTTCCATTCTCTCTTCTTTGTCTCTTCTTATCTTCCTATCTCTTCAAACCTTCAATAGTAATTAAATTAACTAATTCTCTTTCATTTTTCATTGTTTTCACACTTTTTCTTTTTTCCCTATAAATCCATTTCTTGCGAGAAGGAATTCCAAAACTCAAGGAAATGATATTTTTAATGGTCAGGTTTGAGATTGGCTTAGTGGGGTTTGAGTTGTTTCTTCTTTGCTAAATTATAATTTATAAAAATTTCTACAAACACCATGCTTACGTGCGTTCTTGAAGAATTTTCAAAGTTGTGGCAAAGGTAGTGGCAAGAAGACAAAAAGATTAATCAGATTTTTATTTTTAATTAAAGCTTTTTAATAAACAATAGTAAGAAAATGAAAAGTCTAGGGGCAAGATGAAGAGATGCATGGTCATCGGGAGGGTTATTTCGGTCAGAGATTATAGAAATTATTATTTTTTACTTAAAATATAATTTAAATTAATCAAAAGGGTTATAGCCCTAAGATATAAGATTAGAGGGAGTTATACCAAATTTAAGGATTTGAGAGGGTTATATCGAATCGGAGAAGTTTAGAGGGGTTATATCCAATTTTCTCTTTCTAAAAAAATATAAAATTTGGTTTGCAGGAAGATTTCAATATGGAGATCATATTGGGCGCTTTGGATCGGTCATTTTGAATAAAATCTAAGAATTTTGACCGCGACTCACGGAAGGCTCCGTGAGTTGCAACTCACCATAACAAAACTCTATATATATGGTCCAGATCAAATCCACAATAATCAATATGGCAGCGATAGATATTGCACGCCTACAAAGAAATACATTAAGTTACCTGCTTTGGAAAATTTTTCAAATAAAACAACAACGATGAATCTTGAAATTATTTTTCATGAATAAAAAAGTTCAGCAGGTGAAGTGAAATACATTCGATTACCTCCTTTCCAATTTTGGTACCTTCTACCAATGTTCTATTATCTATTAACAAAAGCATATATATTGTCCTTTCCCAAGATAACGTGATTTTTTCCTCAAAAATCAATTAAATATTTCAGTTTGACAGGAAGTGCAAGGGGAGGAATCTCATATATACACATGCATCATGCATGTGCATTGCTAATATTACGATGATGTCAATACCCCATACCATCTTATAATTGTTTAGAGCTTAAGTTCAACAAATGCAACTGTTTTGAGCTTTCTTTTTCTGGAAGTTAATGCTACAGCGAGGCTGTTTTGTTTTTTTATTGAATACAGCGAAGCTTTCTTTCCAAAAATATAATTAATCTGCTCCCTTCAGGTAACCCAAGAGACAAAAGAGACGAACAACGTGTGAGTTGGGCCGCAGAGATGAAATGCAAAATTAATTCTTCCCTCCACACCGTCCGATGTCTCTCTCTTCCCTCGAACATTTTTTTATGGCAGGAGCAGATGTCCATTGCCTACTACCTTAGTTGGCATGCATAAAAACTGTTTTATAAAATCTCCATATATCTGGAGTCTCAAAGAAATTTGACTGCAACCCATGTGGATGAGTAGTCCAAGAACCCGAATCTAGGACGCCTAAGCATCTTTTCCCATGTTTACTTTATTTTTATTTTTAATATAATAAACACGGAATCTCACTTAGCAATGCGGATTGATCAAAGTTGTATAATGATTTGAGTGATCAATCCAACAACATACTTCACCGGTTAGAGGGGCGGAGAAAATTATTATAGGGGGACAAAATCTTGAAGATTGAACAAATAAAAAAAAAAACTTGTTTATAAAAGAGTTTTTTTTTCTTAAATCAAGTATTTCATAATTTAATAGGGGGCAAATTATAGAAATTTTCTAAATATCAAAGAAATTATACATGAAAAATGAGTTTTTTTTTATAGCATAGAGGGGACATAGCCCAAGCTAGCCCCCTATTGTCTCTGTCACTGCCGGACCGATAATTTCATGCCATATGTAAAATATACACATTCCATAAATTTAAATTGTTACGTTAGATTTGTAGGTTTTGCATATTGATATATGCCATCGTGCGAGGGAACTTTGGGAACCGTTAAGAGATGATTTTTACACCAAGTAAAATTTTACAAAATATAATAATGTCAAATTTTAATTTTATAATTTTTTTAAATTTTATTTCTATCTATATCTAGAATCTTATAATGAGGATTGTAAATGTATTCTATATACATATATTTGTGGCTTCCTACCATATTATTTTAATATTTTCTATATTCTTTTGGATGGTATCAAAGATCTAAACTTATTTTTATCGACGACAAGAGACAATTCATAGTTTTTTTCTCAAATTTTATTGGACATTCATTCTTAGCTATCCAAGTTGAGTGAGCAATTTAAAATTTTGCTGCATCTAATCCAAAATTCAAATCAAATTCTTATTTTCTTTGTTCTTCAATCTACTTCTTATTTTATGACTCAAAACCTCCGATCCATACACTTCCCACTTCTTCAATCCTCCCATTCTTTTCAAGTTCATGATCTTGTCATCTTCTCTAACTCATGTTATATATATATGCATCTGTGTGCCAGTTTGTGACGCTTCATTTTGCTTTACAACTGGTTTGATCCGCTGCTCAAACGTATGTCCATAGGATAGAATCAACCGCAACTATATCTTAATTCTGGAGTTTCTAACAACCGGTTTGATCCGCTCAAACGGATATCCATATTCAAATTCTTGAACCAAATTTTATAATTTTTTTTTAATAAGTTGATTTGAGAATTATGGACCTTTCAATACCAGAGTTTTAAAAATCTACAAAGATATTAAAAAAATTAAAATATATGAAAATTAATTTCTAATAGTATTTAAATACGACCATCAATTTGAGCATTTCACATTGACCGTTAAAATTTTAAAATTAAAATACAGTCACAACTGATTTCTTCATCCTCTAGTCGTTGTTTTTATCCTATTTCAAATTTTAATACAATTTTTGTGGCGTTTGTTTGTGACTTAGAGGGTGCATAACTTATGCAAACCTTATGCACCGGTTACCTTTAATTATTTTTCAACAATACCCTTAGAAATAATTAATAATGATATTAAATAAGTAACAATAATTATTAAAAATCATAGTTAATAATAAAGTTTAATTATTATAATTAATAATTAAATAATAATAATTAATAATATTTAACAAGTAATATTAAATTATTAATAATAATAATTTTTATTATTAAATAATTAATAATATTTATAGTATTTAATTAAAAGTAATTATTAATATTTCATAATAATATAATTATTTATTATTATCATTAATAATTATTTTTTAATAATAATTAGTAATTAACAATAATTAGTAATTAATAATATTTATTATTATTAATAGATAATAATAATTAGGTCACAACGTATTATTAATGTATAATAATAATTCAAATTTAAACTCATTTTAGTCTTTGACATGAATATATGCATGCATTAAGTTACTCATCCTTACTACACAACCAAACATCCATTACATAACACTACATAAATACTTATGCATTTTTAACTTATACAACTCCTTACTACACAACTAAACGTCCCTTTATATGTTTTTTCTTCTTAAAAAAAATACTTTTAATATACTTTCTCAATTTTCAGGAAAAAAAGTACAAAAATCTTAACGCAAGTTTGCATGACACGACATAGCATGTTAACTCATGCCACGACCAAAAAAAAAAAAAATACCATCGTTTTGATGTTATTAAAGTTCTTTCCCACTTAATATGATCTAATACAATACAAGTTAATTAAAAAAATAAATAAATGCAGTGCCAACACGATCCGATCTAACTGAGAATTTCTATAGGGTGACGATTATAAATTTCTGGTGCAATGCTAAGAGTTCATCATTCTTCTTTTTATATTCAAGTACAGTGCATCGATACTCAATTTGAATGGCGGCTGGGTCGAAACGAATCTAAGGAAATTGCTAATTTGAGAAAATTGTTGCCAGTGCGGCGCCCGCGACATACATCACTTGTGTCTTTTCTTTCATATATATATTTTTTCCTTTCCTCTGCGACTCCTTCAAGAAAAAATAATAATAATGCTCCTTCCGTCCTTTTCGCAGTTTTGTTTATTTGCACCACTCCATGCGATTCTCGAATCGTCTACAGCTTGGGGTAATGTTCCCTATACAGTCGAAATTTTTTGGATCAGACCGTGAAAAAGTTTCAGACGTTGATTTACATGTCTGGTTGTGTTAAATTTTACTCGTGAATTAATACTGAAGGACACATGTTGTAAGTGGGTCAAATATGTTCCTTTTTCACATTTTTGCTTGCTTTGATTTCTTTTATAACAGAAAACGTTGATATACTTGAGGATGGATGGATTGGATGCTGTCCAAAAAGTAATTAATTACATACAAACATTAATATATATATATACTTCTTAGTCGACAAGATTGAATTTCTTTTTGTTTCAAATGATTAGACATGCATGTTAATTCCTTTCTCAAATTATATGTTTAATCAGTTGTCAATCTCCTTTTAGAAATTATGTTATGTGCTGCAGACTTAGTTATAGGGCTGTTAATGAAATTCATTTGGTCGTTTATCCTATGATCTATACTGTATTCGATAAAAATAGGTATGGATAAGTTTTATTTTCATTAAGACTATCAGAAATGAATATGAGTAAAGAAAAATTTCTGTTAATTTATCGGATAAAGATACGGATAAAAGCTATTTCATATCCATTATCTAACGGATAAAATTCTACAAATATATATGTATATATAATTATGTTATTAGTATATTTCGTAAGATATGGTATTAATTTGATCATCATCAAAAATTTATTTATGTTGATAAAAAAATTAATTCTCTTCTATTTCATAATGTATAATTTATAATTAATTTTATGATTTTTTAATGTCAATTGATGTGTCACTCTTGGTCTATATCCAAATAGAAGAGCAACGTGTTTAATTCAGAGCCACAAATTAAATCTCTACTACTTATAAATGCATCCATCCAAAGGTCATAAACAATTGTTTAACATTCCAGATAAAAGGAGTTAACACCCCCTAATGTCAAATGTGAATCATTAATTTTGTTAATCTAATATGATCTGTGGTCCAGATTTAAATATCAGATAAAAGGTTGACCCTTTAACTACAAACCGTCTGGGCGCTGGGTCAAAATTAAATTTGATCGCGAATTTGATTCGCAGGAGTTCGATTCCGCTTGCTCGCAAATTTTTTCTCTGATCAATTTTTTCTATAGCACCCCTTCAGCGCTGTAACACCCGTTCCTTCTTTAAGGTTTGACCACAGTTGACCAGAATAGTTAGACATTTGAGTAATCAAAATTGTAATATTTTATTTGGTCGAAGGGGTAAAAGATGAATTAAATTGACCAGCTTTGACCTATCTCTTGTATGTTCTTTTTACACTTGCCGCCTTAATCATATGACTCATCTATAGCTTTGATAAACAAGAACATGCCACCTGTTATTACCTCACACGTGTCTTCTGATAATTGAGCCATTTTTCTTTGATTTTATCCAATCCTTTATATATATATATATATGTATATGTATATATGTAGAGTTTTGTTATGGTGAGTTGCAACTCACGGATCCTTCCGTGAGTTGCGATCAAAACTCTTGGATCTGATTCAAAATGATCGATCCAAACCGTCCAATATGATCTCCATATTGAAATCCCTTGCAGATCAAATTTTATATTTTTTTTGAAATTTTTAAGTATTTTTTCGGATTTTTAAAAACTGCTGTTTTTGAACGGTACATAATTAATTAGATTAGCGATTTTCTAAAATTCAAAAAAAAATACTTAAAAATTTCGAAAAAATATAAAATTTGGTTTACAATGAGATTTCAATATAGAGATCATATTGGATGGTTTGGATCGGTCAGTTTGAATATGATCCACGAGTTTTGATCGCAACTCACGGAAGGCTCCGTGAGTTGCAACTCACCGTAGCAAAACTCTATATATGTATATACATACATATATACATATATAGGAAGAAAAAAAAAACTTAAGAGCCTAAGTATTGTGTTGTATAAATACCTCACCTATGTTCAATTTGCGCACCCACAAACATAGTTATGAAATTTTACGTGAAGATTGTTTCTTATTGCTAAAGAATTAATTAAATGGAAGGTATCACCAGGCGTATTAAAATTTTCCTTTTCCGATTAATATTTGATATGGTTGCTTCGTCTAGTTCCAAATATAAGCTCTCTTATTAATTCTGTATTTCCTTCATGAAACCATTAATGGTGCTATGATATGTGTCCGTGTAAGACATATGTATCTTTTTAGTCTAAGCATCTATTATCGTTTTTATTCTCATTTCCTCATTATGTGCACATGTTTTGATTTCTTTTAATTGTACCATATAAGTTCCATACGATATAATTCCTTAGCATCATCAATTGGAATAAAAATGAAAGATTATAATGAGAAATTTGAAACGTTATCAAATGCTCCAACTCATGATTAATTTGCATATAAATTCCGTAAACATAAAAGGAAAAAGAATATTAGAAATAGATTAGTAACTAAATGATAAATGATTCAAGTAAGCTAGGTTTTCTTGGGGACGAAAGTATTTTGTTTTAAATGGAAGGTTGATTCAGCGTCTTTCTTTTGAAATTTATTTAAAGCTCAAGCTTGTAATGGAACAATAACCTATGAAAAATTGATAGAGTAAGATTGAACCGAGTATAATTCATCGAGCAAAAAAAATGTATCCACATTATGAATGGTGAATCATCTTGCCTCTTTCAACAATTTATTGTGAACATATATAATTATATTGAGGAAGCACACCTGCGGTTTGTCCCTACCTCTTTTCAAAGCAACAACTAAGACGTTAGTAAGATTATCTGCGACAAAAATGACGACAAATGCCATGGAGACGACAAAAAAAGGATTTAGATTGTTTAATCTATTTTTTTATGTTGTATAATGAATTAAGCAAGATTTTTTTCTTTTTTTTTTTTACTTAAGACATGATATCTCTTGAAAATTTATGATTTCATTTGATGATAAAAGTTCTTATTATATCATGTGTACCGTAATTTTTGAAGAACAAAAAAATTTCACATAAAAAATATATACTGAAAGTCTTTAACTATTCTGAAATATATATATATATATATATATATATATATATATATATATATATATATATATATATCAATATTACAAATAAAGATGTGTGGGTGTCGGGATCCTTTAGTTAAATATCATCCGACACTCCAAGTATTGTGAAATAGTTGTGCAATAGCATTTTTTTTCTGAATCCTGTAATGTTATACTTTGTAACTAATTGTGTGTCAGATGTTATTACTCATAAAACTGACTCGATTCAACATAATATAATAATTTGGCAACACATTGTTTTATTTTTAATTTTTGTGACCCCTTCATATTTTCATTTTCATCATGTCTCAATCTCTTTTCTGTTGCTTAGAGTCTCTCTTCACCTTAATTTCTGTTCGTCACCATTCTTAATTTCAATTTACAAAATATAAATTAGATTCATTCAATTGAAAATAGATAAAACATAAGATCTTTTACGATATATATTTTATTATTTAAGTCATTTATAAATATATTACCTTTTATGAATAATATCAACACAATATAAATCATATTAATCATATTATTTCAGATAACTATAACTATATTTACACACATATAATTTTTTTCTTTAAATTGATCAAATTCTTTAAATTTAATTAAATCAAATTACCTACAATAACTAAACTATATTTCTAAAGATAAATATATCTTAACCATATATCCAAAAATGAACATAATTAAACTATAGAAACATAATAAAACTATAGAAACATAATAAAAATATTCTTATTATAGATATCTACATCGAGCGAAGCTCGATATACCCCTCTAGTATATATAGTGAATGGATAAAATACACTGATGTGTACGGATCGTCCCCGTACATATGAGTCGTTTTTCGAGATCCAAAATTCAAACGGCCAATCCGAACCGTTCAAGTTGTTCTCCATATTGAAAAACCCTCGGAGACCAAATTTTACATTTTTTTTTATTTTTTTACTATATATTATGATATTTTCAAATTGGAGGGCCTGAACTACTCCAATTGTAGTGTTTTTTGAAAATATCATAATATATAGTAAAAAAATTCGAAAAAATGTAAAATTTGGTCTCCGAGGGTTTTTCAATATGGAGAACAACTTGAACGGTTCGGATCGGCCGTTTGAATTTTGGATCTCGAAAAACGACTCATGTGTACGGAGACAATCCGTACACATCAGTGTTCTATATCCATCCTCTCTCTCTATATATATATATAATTGCTCGCCCACATATGGTTTAATTTTGGTTTTGATTTACATATAACATTTTAAAGTCCGCCCGCACATTGAGCGGACACTGCTACTAGTATTTAAGAAATATGGTAGTTGACGCGTGCTTCGCTGCTCAAATAAATTTTAATCAGTAAAATGACATACACCTTGTGGTATGGATCCAGGACGGTTGCAGAAATTAGGAAAACAAATTAAAAACAAATCGGAATTCTTTTACATTCTGATCCAAACTAAAAATAAAAATATATATTCATATGTATAAAAATTTCGAAACGATTTGAACATGAACTTTCCAATCAGAATGAAGACTAAATCAAGATGGCTTTGTCGTAAACGAATTAATTATATTCATATAATCACTTTACAGTACTGTCTAAATAGATTTTGGAAACAATTTAGCATTTATATTTAATAAATTAAGTAAAAATAAATTATTTATGTATTTGAGGATATACAATTTGTATTTTTTTATCCAAGGACAAAACAAAATATAAAAGTTTAAACTTGATTATTTTTTAGCCATTTTGAGAATGCAATATATACGCACTTAATTAATTTATTTTGTTCTCGTGAACTAAAAGAATTCTTTTCACACTTAACTTTCGTGAAACATTTCCGCTACAGACAAAAATCAATTTAAAACTCATATAGAGAGAACTCTTCGGAAATAAATTAAATTTGGAAGTTTGATAATCCATCATACAGAGAACAAAAGTATAGCAAATTGACTCTCTTAATTGATAAACTTATTTACCAAAACAGTTATACGATATAAAGTATCAACTACTTTTTAAAAATCATAAAAATATTTCTATGAATGTCAAAAGGAGTAAATGTCAGTATCAAATTTAAAACTCGTGAAATCCATATTTCTGAAGAGTATGAGTTCATCAAAAAGGTAGTTTGGATGTACGACTCAAAGAAGCTGTATTTCGTATTTTGAACAATAAATATTGGCCGACTGATCGGATTAAACGACCAAATAATAAATTTTGACGGCTGAAGTTTAATCACTCAAAACTGTAAAGTATATATACTTTTTAAATGTAATATTCCACTACAATATATATATATACCCTACTGATTCCCGCTAATAGTTCCGATTAGTCGATCAATTAATCGACATTAGCGATCATATTTTACAACTTATTATATTGAGAACCAACCCGTGCCATGCGGAAATCTCTAGAAGTCCTGATCTCATTTTGATTTATTGATTCGTCAACCCTTGCACAATTTTAGGAAGTTCTCCTACAATTAAAATGACGTCATGGAATGATTAATTCCTTTTGAAAATTAATGCGTGACATCGTACCAAGGGCCACAAGGCCCCAATTTAAAGAATATCTGTAATAATTAAATCGCAAGTAGCTCTTTGTTTTGGACTTCTAGTTAAATATTATTATTATTATTATTTTTTATTTTTTTTTTTGGGAAAAGTTGGGCTACCAACTTTTTTTTTTTTTTGAGAAAGGGCTACCAACTCTTACTAGAAACACATATTAATCAAATCATATTCGCAGTTTCAAGTAAATGACAAGATAGATAACGAGACGATGACATGATCTTTAATAAGAAAGTACAATCTTGGTAACGAATTCCCTTGCTCTTCCAAACCCAAAGACAATAACCAAAAGAGTAGTTGGTTGGCTGCAA
This sequence comes from Rhynchospora tenuis, assembly GCA_027725995.1. Lineage (NCBI taxonomy): Eukaryota > Viridiplantae > Streptophyta > Magnoliopsida > Poales > Cyperaceae > Rhynchospora > Rhynchospora tenuis. The sequence continues at coordinate 45,039,957 of CM050888.1, read as the reverse complement.
GCTTTTAACAGATGTATAGTCGTAAAATTTGCTATAATACATTATAATTTTGGGACATTTTATGGAGGGTTTTTTTTTCAGTCTAATTTGATATTTTATCAATCATAATGAACCTTTCATTGTTTTTTTTTTTTTTTTAAAAAAAAAGAGAGACTATGCATGTGTAATTAAATAAATTGTCCGCATAACTTAACAACCATATTTTACTACTATATTCATCCCTGCTTTATTAGAAACCACTATAAGCTAATATAAACTTTATTTACTAATATACTACCGTGAGTTCATATATAGACAATAATATAGAGAGTTTGAATTTTTTTTTTTTAGCGAAATAGTTTATGATTCGTGCCGACCGTCTATATATTATTCAATTTTAATACTGACCATAGATAGTTATATATTTTCACCTTTCTACCTCTTTTTGGCATTTCTTTTTGCTACATTTATTTTTTTATATATTTCTGTAATATGGAAAAAAAAATACACTGAAATTAGTGGTGCCATATAACAGTACTTTACACTACCACAAAAAAGACCTTCTGCAACGGGCCATCCGTAACGTTTTTGACGAAACACGTTACAGATCCATGGGAGGGTTTTGGCGCGAAAAATTCTGCGGCAATCTGTAACGTTTAAATTATATTGAACGTTAGAAAATTTCTCCCATTTGGCACCAAAAAAAGTTGTCGCACCTTCTGTAACGTTTTTTATATAAAAAACATTACAGATCTGTAACGTTTAATACTAAATAAGCGTTACAGAACCAACCCAATCTGTAACGTTTATTTAGTATTAAACGTTGCAGATTTGAATTTTGAATTTTTTTTTTGGCGGAGTTATACACACCCACGGACGATTTTCGTACTACCATGCACGCACCTTCTATAACGTTTAATACTAAATAAGCGTTACAGAACCAAGCCAATCTGTAACGTTTATTTAGTATTAAACGTTGCAGATTTGAATTTTGAATTTTTTTTTTTTTGGCGGAGTTATACACACCCACGGACGAAACCCTCCTCCTCTCTCATCACTCGAAAATTTTATAAGTCTCTCAAACCCTCCACCTCTCTTTCTCTTCTAAAACCCTATTTCTCCCCCATCTCACCCTCTCTCTCCGATCTCCACCTCGACCCGGCCCCCTCTTTCTCTTCCAAAACCTTCACTGCGCCTCTCCTCTCCACTCAACTCTCCACTCGATTTCCTCTGCTCACCCCTCTCCGCTCTCCATTCTAGAACTTTCACTGCCATTCTCTCGACGACCGCTGCCTCTCCATTCTCTACTCTCTCACTGTGGATGTAGCACTACATGATGAACCAAGAAAATCGTGGTCGAGCAAACGAAAGTCATCCGATGGACGAAAACCGTGGCCGAGCGAACGAAATCTGTGGCGAATGATGAATGATTATGATTTTGTTTTCATAAAACATTACAGATTTTTGAATTTCATTTTTTATTTATATTATTATTTACATTATTTATATGGAAAAATTCGGGCCCATAAATATTTTTTTTTTAAAAAAAGTTAAAATTTGTAACGTTTATTACATTAAAAACGTTACAAATTATTAATTTTTTATTTTTTTTATTTTTAAATTAGATATTTTGTAACGTTTTTTATGAAAAAAAACGTTACAGAGTACCATTCTGCAACGTTTTTTCATAAAAAACGTTACAGAACTGTAACGTTTATTTTGTAAAAAACGTTACAGATCTGTAACGTTTTTTTAATCTGCAACGTGGGCTTTTGCAACGTGTCCACAAACGTTGCAGAGTTTTTTTTTGAACGTTGCAAAACGTCAAATCTCAGGTAGTGTTAAATTACTATTAAAGACTTTCAATGCGAACCAATTTTTAACATAGTTTCAACTATATCAATTGTAGTCTGTTACTCGGGACTTCCAACGCAACAAACTGCAAATCACGATTTAAATGTCGAGTACTTCCCATTGTGCGATATGAAAAAAAAAAAAATGAAAATTGTCGAAAGCACCTATCGTTTTAAACGAGTTTGACAATTTTTTTAAAAAAATGCAAAATTTGCCCTAAATAAATGTTTATCAGATAAATTCTTACTTTCAACTAAAAACTGTTGACATTTTTCCGACATATTAAGTAGAGTTTCGAATTGAAATCCATTCAATTTTGAGCACTTTTTGAAATTTAGTTTTGTGCGCGAGTAAAATTAGTGAGATTCTTTTTCCTTGCATAAAATTTTTCCAGTAAATTTCTTTCTAAAATAAGTGTTATATATAGCAGGACACAGCGGCCAAGAATTGGCTAAATGCCAGATCTGATGAGCAATATCATGTATACTTTACATTTAAGACATTTTGTGCAGATCTAATTAAGTTACAAATCACTCACAAAATCGGACCATTTGGCAAATTTTAAACCGATCGGATGGATCATGAGCATAAATATAAACAAATACAGTTTGAATTATGAAGATAAGTTACACATCCAAACACCGGATAAGTCTAGGTATAAGCTACATTTTTTTCTATTTCTTATTCCTACAAAGTATAAGGAAAGAGATTCTCTCTCCTCTCTTCTCTTTTTCTTATTTCTTATAATTTGTGCAACCAAACACACCACTATGTTTCGAATGCCAAACCAATCGTCAGTTCCTACTTGTTGTCTATTTTTATTTAGTCGAGAAGACGATATACATAACCATTAAATTTTTGTTTGAATTATGTACAATTGATATTAGTGTTTAATCATCTGAAAAAAAAAATTGAACTATGAACAATTGTTGTAATCATCTGTATCGTAATTTTTAGTAAGAAAATAAGATATTTTAAATTGTACAGATATTAATACTAATATATATAAAATATAAACAAAAACTTATTAATCAACTATGTCATTATTTTATGTTGAAAGAAGAATCCCAAGCATGAATTCCAGCTTACTAAAAAGAATGTAAAGATTAAATTTATAGATAATTTTTTGACAATAACTCATCTATACCCCCCCTTCAAAATCCATTTAGCCCTTAGGCTGGAGGACTCTCAAAGCACGAGCCCAGTCTGTAGAACTCTCTACCGATGCCAGTCTAAACTCTAAAGGCGGTGAAAAACTTGCCCTGGGATTATTTATTCTAATCTTTATTTGTTTTGGATTAATTAAAACTTTGCGCAGTTGTCGATGCCCTAATGTGTTTTTGACTCACCACGGGATCACTAATCAAGTTGACGTTATATTCGTTTATTTCTAGAAAAGATGGTCCCCTACAAACCCGGCCTGTACATAATGGAAACTATTAAAAATTAGAAATGCTTGTTTTCCCCATTACTGTCTTCATCTAATTTTCCTGTAATCGACACAAGATTCTCATCTATATATACTAGATTACGAGTGACTGGAAATAAAAAAATTTATAATATGAAGGTATGTATAATATCATGATATTTCTATTAAATATAATAGGAAAATATTTATGGTAGATATGCATAATCAATTACTCAAGATTATAATTATGTTCAAAATTCAATTTATTATTTATTGTGATCATATAAAGCATTCTGGATAATTTAAATTTTTTTGAAGCTTGATTTGAAACTAACGATTTTGTTATAAGAAAATTGAAAATAAATGCTCTCTCGGTGAATCAAACCAAGGACCACTTGGTTGGCGGAACAAAGCAAAACCACTAAACCGAACAACCCAACTTTTTTTAAGATAATTTAAATTAATTTTCATAACAAAAGAAAGTCATAATTAATGTGGGTTTTACTCGAGATAAAATTAAGTGATATATATCTATCAATATATATTTTAAATAAATCTAAGCAAAATATTTATTTTGGTTTAAATAATTTAGTATGCATCATTCATTCATGCTCTATTAGATATTTCAGCTTATATATTTTAGGTGGACAAAATATGCGAGGGCTCCCTACGAGATTAGACTTTAGGGGGTAGTATTGATACCGAAAGTAGAATTAATTGGACTAGGATCGCCTATCCAAAATATTTTAAAATTGAGAAAGAAGAAAGCCCTTTGCATATTGCATACCCCAAAAATGCTCTGACAATGCACATAATAAAAGACGCAAAAGATTAAGTTCCCTCCTATCCCTTCAGCCAATTCAAATTTCTCCTAAACCCTTTTCTTTGTAATTCCAATCCTGCCTCCAATGGCGCAGCAAAACCAAGAAGAAAACCCCAGCGCCACCACCTGCTCGGACTCCAGCCACATCAACCAATGCACAGCAGACCACCACATGGTCCTCCGGCAACGAACGAACCCAAACACAGGCATTCTCGATGAACAAGTGCTCTGCCTAGTGTTTCGCCACCTCAACTGGGACCCACAAACGCTCTGCTCTACTGCCTGCACCAGCCGACGCCTCCGAGCTGTGGCTGAGCGTGTTCTCTTTTTTGAACTCTGCCTCTCACGGGCCCCACGGCTCGTTTCCTCTCTTGTAGCCGCTTGCAGTACCTTGCCACTTGGAAAGTCTGGTTCTGCGCCACGTATCCCGGGTGGTTGGTCTGCTCTTGCAAAGCTGTTGCTCTTCTGTTGTGGGTGTAAGCCATCAAGGTTTTTCCCTCTATCAAATGCTGTGCCGGGGCATTTTGTCGCGGTGTCGAGATTTTCGAAAACGTCTGGACAAAGTTTTCTTCTGCGCAGATTCTGGGGTGACTTGTTGTATGTCAGTGATCCATGTGAACATGGTTCACCGGCTGAAGAGGACCAGGATTTGGGGGCGTACAGGTAGGCTTTTTTGAATAACAAGTTGCTTGGTACTGCTTACGAATTATTTTCTTTCATCTTAGGGTAGTTATTACTTACTATGTTTAGTGCTTTCTGTTATATCATAAAAGAAATGCTGGATCTTGATCATATCACCGACCAGAGTATGTTTATTTTGTCATTGTCCATTATAGATTGAAATTCTACTTGTTTGAGCAGTTCATTGTGCTAAATGTTTGCAGATTTCATGGTTTTGCTCTCTTTTACAAAGGATTTTAATTCGATAGTTGCTATTACAGACTTAAGGGATTTCTCATATATTATAAACAACGAAATGAACTGCAAGCATTGTTCTTGAGTACTTGGTCTTCTACTTCTTCACTAAAAGGTAAATTCTTCAATTTTCGAATTTAATGTAGAGGAGTGTTTTGCGGGTTCATGCGGTCTCATACTCGGGCCTGCTTGGTAGAGAGGAATGTCAAGCTTGAGACCCAGATCAGATGCCCATACTGCGGGGCTCGTGTTTGGAGCATGAGTGGAGCCAGCCTTATCCCGAAACACGCTGCCAGAAGGCTGGGCTCCCAAGTCAACAGGATGGAGTATTTTGTTTGTGTCTATGGGCACCTTCATGGAAGTTGCTGGCTTGCTCGGCTCTCTTCAGACGATGATGATACTGATGATGAGAGCAATGATGATGATGAAAGGGATGATGAACCAGATGGAGACAAAAATCTTACTTGAAGCAACCACGCATGGATCAAGGTAATCTCCCTATTGTTATCTATCTAGTGCATACAGCATACTGATCCTGATGCATGACCATGTCGCCATTGCTTGCTGGAATTTTGTGGCATATATCAACACACATTGCCTCTAACTCTTCTAATTAATCCAATACGCGCCTGTAAGGTACGTATCAGTGCCTCATAACAAACCCGAATTGCAACATGTTTTTGACGAATGGTTACATTGAAGGGTGACCCACTTATTTAAGTCATGCAGGGTGAGCACACTACTGATAGAAACAGTCTTGAATTGGTAGTGTGCATGACGAATGGAAGCAAAGTAGGAGTAGGCCAGCAGTTATTAAAACATCTTTTGACACACCTCACATTAATATTCGGTCATCGGGAATTTACATCCGGATAAATTTTCTTTCTTGGAATCATTATTTGCAGAATTCAAATATTGAGTACTTGAGAGATATATGCAGTATGCGTATTATCATAATTAATTTGCAATTATAGACCATTTCTATATATAAATTTATATATGTTCTCTAATTAACCTTATCTTTGTGGGATCACAAAATTTGTGGGATCACAAATTTAAAAAATTTTAGTTACCAATTTGACCCAAAGAAAGAAACCTCATCTCGGCCAGAGCTCAAACAAATTTTGAGTACTACTATTTGTTTCTTGGATATATATATATCAGAGACGAAAAGAATCGTCGTTGATTTAATTGCTTTGACTTAATTAAAGCTATAAGTTGACAACGAGCTGATATATTTGATCTCGAGAATGCCAGAGTGTAATTTATGAGACGAATGAAGACTGTTTCATACAATCGTTCATGTTTTAAACTTCAATCAGTCGACCTAAATCATTCAATGTGTTCTTCATATTATAAACTTATAAAAAACTAAATTTAATATTTTGTAAAAATTTCTGTTTTTCAGATTTTTCAAAATCATTGTTTTCTTATTGGTGGATCCATTTTATATTATGAATTCTCTAAAATATTGAAAAAATATTAATTTTCTTTTAAAAAATGTAACAATTATTTTTTTATAAGTTTCAATATATATGTACGAAGAACATATATATCATACGATTTGAATTAGAATTAGTATTAAAAATTTAAAAATGTGAGAATGATCCCGTAAGAGGATCTTATATATTGAGCTCTAATATTTCTCATTCCATGCATTAACAACATCCATTAACAATATGGCACGGTGAATTTGCTCTAGGTGCTTTTATTTAAAGGACGGATTACCTTAGGGGAATAAGGTGTCCTGGCTTGCTAGAATGACAACGTTAATTACTGAGAGTTTGTCGTTCAAATCTGTATCAATAATTATGAGGGTGGAACTTAAGAAAAGTATGTTCCCCATCTAATAAAATGAAGGGGATAATTTAATTTTATAGTACCAATGCTTTGTTACCAAACAAAATCCATTAATTGTTCAGATTCTTTGTGTCCAATTCAGTGGGGCTAATGATATAGTACATATAGCATATATCCTTACTCTTTTTGGCAAGAAAACTCAACAAAAGTCTTACAAGGCTATTATTTCGCTATGTCTGTCAGTACGATATGAAGAACAAAACTCTAATTAGTAGCAAGCATATGTAAACTGGTGGGGGATCGAACCCCATTTTTTTGACAGCACAGTCAAATCAAAATTAAAAATATTTCAAAAGAAAATATTCATGGTAAAGTTAAATGTCTTATCCATTAAACTTCATTAGGGGTGTACATGTGTCGGGAACTCGGGATACGTACTTTCAATCCGTAACCCACCATCAAGAGCGTTTAATTTGGACATTTTTGTAAGGCAGCCGACTTTTGCAGGTTTCATTGAGAATTATCAAAGAAAAAGCACTTATTATTAACAATAATTAAGTGAGTACAAATAATAACATAAATGAAATTCTTAATAGTAATTTCATAGCATTGTTCACTCATGCAATAGCACTATTGATAATTCAGCAATATTTTATAAAGAATAAATAATAAACAAAAAAAATATTTAAACATTGCAACTCAGTTATATAATTTTTTGTATTCAAGATAAGGTTTAGGAATTAGGATTTTTCAAAATTTTTTTATGGTATGTAAACTCAATTATAAGGCGGGCATGTCTGGTTCAGCCAATATTAATTTTAAGATCCACAGCCGAAATGTATTTGAAAGTTAATTAGCTCGAATCTAACCATAGATAACCAAATAAAATTTAAATCCGTTGTTTTTCTGGTCGGGTTGGTCAGGTTTGTCGGATTGGGCAGATCATTTATACATCCCTAAGCCACATCATATGTTTTCTGGTGTCATTTAAGAACGCTATAAGACCATTGAAAATTAATCTATGATTAATGGATTCTAATATTGAAATATATATGCTTAAGAAGCAACACTTGTATATATACTTTGGAATGGCTATATACACTGGTGAATTCTGGATTTTTCAGCTGGTCTATATAGAAAGGAAATGAGAGTTTTTGGTTCCATTTGTTGAGAAGACATGCATAATCTAAAATTGTTTTGATGATTGATCGATAATATCATATGCATCCCGAGTATACCGAATCAAACACGCAAAACCTCAGACCTTAATTCAGTTTCCACTTATGTGTCTCTCTCTTCCACTAATTCGTGCAATTTCAAAGTAAAACCTGCTACCACTAATAAATAAGCGTAAATGACAGCTCTGGAAGTCAAAAGTCTTTGAAGTGACAGAACTAGTGTTAAAGATTTGGCAATGGTTAGGCAAAATATTATTAATATGGCCTGGGAAAGCCCAGTAATACAAAATCATTTATGGTTGATTTTGCATAAAATCATTTTCAGTAGAAAGAAGTAGATTGGATTTGGCCATTTTTGTGTCTACAAGAGAGATGCACCATCAGCAGTTTTTCCAGTTCAAACAAAAGAAGAATATATGTTTTCTTTCTGTGTGACAATCTGCTCTTGATGCAGTTCTATCAGATCAATTTTAAGATTTAAAATAGGATTTCTCCATGAAAACTCTATTGAGAAATTATTTCAGAAAAAGAAAATAGTATATGCTGGCAGTGATTGCAAAAAGAATGATGTACCTAAGGTGGATCACCATCAGATGAGCTGTTGTGGTGTGATGAGTAAGAGTAAAATATGTTTCTTGTGCAGTTGGCACAATTGGATAATTAATATTTTGACTTTGGTCGAATTAAGGCCGTCTACATCAGCAAAGACCAATTATCTATTCGATCTGATCTGTGCAAATGTGTGTACAGCAATTAGTGACTATAGAGGATTTTACATAATTTTGACAGAAGCAAATTCCCTCTATAGTCATTATATTTTTAAAATCTCTCTGTTTTCACCTTTTAAATTGGGGTGGTAATACTCTCATGCGATGACTTGATACAGATGTGGAGCGTCAATCCATCGTGAAACTGCAACAGGAAAATATAAAGCCTGAATATTTTACATAATTTTGACAGAAGCAAATTCCCTCTATAGTCATTATATTTTTAAAATCTCTCTGTTTTCACCTTTTAAATTGGGGTGGTAATACTCTCATGCGATGACTTGATACAGATGTGGAGCGTCAATCCATCGTGAAACTGCAACAGGAAAATATAAAGCCTGAATACGAAGTAATTACTAATTAGGTTTCCTGGAAAATCTCATATAACATCTTGGGAGCGTATATATCCCATTTTGCATTCAGTGATTGACACATAATGAGTTCAATTTATATGAGATTTGCATTGAACTAATAAACTATATTGATAGAACTGCATAAAGGGGATAAATCTTGTCGGAATTAAAGATCGATTTAATTCTATGCAGTATTGTTTTGTAGTGTTGCACTCAATTTTTTAGGTACTGACGGCTGATGCTGAAATTGTTTTTGGAAGTCTTACAAGTAATTCAATAAACTAAATATTTCAATCATGTGAACCTCACTTTTTGTTGACCTTTGCTGAGTATATATTATTTGTATTTCAGGTTATGACATTTTTCAAGGAAATTGCTCTTTTGAAGAGAGGTTGAAGAAACTTGCTAGTAGCCTTGTACTTAAGATTCTTGGATGTTTGGGAAGTGAAGTGTACTCGGTCGCATTATTGCTTAACTGCTTCTAGAAATATATTACAATGATGTTAAGGCTATCAGCTATGGATTGTCCGCAAAATGCGTGAAGAACTTTCTACACCGGATAAATTTTATAGAAACAAAATGCGTGAAGAACTTTCTAGACCGGATATATTTTATGAAAACAACAAATTTTTTATGCTTTCTTACCTTTTGGTTATATAAGCAAATTGTGTAATCCTGAAATTCTGAAATGAAACATTATTATCTAAGAATCTCATTTGAATGTTTGGATTGAGACAATGGTTAATTTTACTTTGGATTTCGCAAGCACTTTGAATGTTCTTATAAGAATTTTGGTTTCCAATTTAACCCTAAGCAATATGACATTGAAATAAAATTTTAAATAATGATGTGTTAGATTTCGTACCAAATCTATGCAGAGCTCACTTATAAACAGTTAGTATCAATGCATTCTTTAGTGAAACAAGTACATATTGGAATACCAGCGTATCCAACCAGGCAACAGCTTCAACTCCTAGGATATGGATGATAGATTTTAATCTGAACACACCCCAATAAAAAAATAAAAATAAATAAATAAATAAATTACGCAATCAAGCTCATGAGACCCAAGTCCAAAAGACCAGAACCATCATACTGTACCGGCAGGTACCGCACCATGTGTCTATGGTTCAAACTTGTGCATGCGGGAATTGATTCGGACACCCCGTGGTTTAGTCCGATCACCCTAATATATTTTAATATGACAACATTGTCCTTTTCGGTCTAAATAAATAGTCCTCTCTAAAACGCCGCTCTATTCCTTTCCTCTGTCGCTGCCCTATTGAAGCAGATGCTTGAACGATGTGAAGTCTAGAGCAAGCTACTCGAAGAGGAGATAAAACACAAGTTTTTGCCCTTTCTTATTTTCTTTTAGCCCTTTCCGATTATTTTCTTTGATTTTTCCGATTTCAGAAGTAACTGGCACTAAATATTTCTCAATGTTCTTGCTTCGTTTGCGGATCCTAATATATGCAATTTTTCTATCCTTATTATGTAACATGAAAGTTTCATTATGGAACTCAGTAAATTAATACTATTTCAATTTTTTTTACATAGTAATAAGGTGTTCGAGTCACCAAGAAGGAATAATAGTTTTAAATTGTATTAAGTACAATTATGCTCTGACTTTTTTCTTTATGTAAAGTTTTGGGAGTAAAATCTTGGAGAATTGACAATGAAAATGGAGCAATTTTTGAGTTAATCCTAAGAATCAACAAGCAGCAAAACTTAAAATAAGGTATTTCAGAGGTCTGAAGCTTTTTTGGGAGATCAAGATTGTCCATGTGGGTTGATCAATAATGTGGTGCCTAATTATACTACTATCAAGCCCCATAAATAGTGCCAAATTCATTATACTGGTTTTATTCATGCCATGATGAAAAATCGAAGGGTTTTGCTCTAAAGTCAAAGGAACCTGACGACTGCTGGAGCTTTTTTTTTTTTTAATGGTGGTGGATTTGCTTGGTAATAAATGTAATTTATATTAAACACGTAGGGGTAAATTTGTCTTAAGGGGTGTTCAGATTAAATTACGGGGTGTCCAAATCACTTCCCTGTGCATGCTGGTACTAAATAGGCTCTCCCGAAATGATAATCTTATTTCTATCCCCAGATATAACTCGGTTCCTTACTTCCTTATCATCAACTTGAGAATATTAAAGGAAATCTTCGGGCCATCAAATTGCAAATATACCTGAAAATATATGCTCAAAGGTTCATAGTATTTTACTTTGAATAAAACTTGAACATATCAATAAATTTTAATTGGCGCATCCAAGCGCAGCGTATATATTATTTCGATGCCCAGGCTCCTCATTGACCAAATTTCGGATAGCATCCATGTTATTTCTCCAAAATCCTTGAGTTATGTTAAATTTCAGGACGTGTAGCTTTCATCGTTAATTAATTTCAATCAAAGTACTGGCGCAAACGAAATGAAAAAACAAATAACACACTGCTGAATGATTTACTGGATGTTTTCTGTTCTTTGTGGGGGGGGATGATAAATACTCTGTCACTGCATTCTTTAGCTTGATATTAAATGGAATCAGATTAGTTAATGACAGCCCTCTGGTGCGGTTTTCACCACCCAGCCTTCAAAAGAAAAACTTAATTACAGCCCTAATTTCTTCATGTCCCAATACTATTATAAGCAGGCCGCGTGGCACAATGAATGGAAGATTTCAATCTAAAGCAACAATAAAACTTCTACTACCGAAAAGATGTCAAACAGTTGGAAAACATTTACAACAACTTAACTCCAGGTACTCAACCTACTTAAAAACTTTTTCGAGATACATGGACCACACCTAAATTACTCTTTTTTTAGAAAAAATGGATTTCACAACCTCTTCTAAAATGTTGTTGAAGCATCCTTTGCAAATAACGGTCACAAATCTGTACTTAGCTGCCTCTCTGTGGTTGCACCGTACTTTATGGAATTGTTGAGCTATCTCTTTATTGTGATCCAACATACAGGAAGCAAAATTGTATGGGTCGAAGTACGAACAATTTTCTTAAAAATTCCTATACCTGAAAATGAACTATATTAATGGGAATTTGTTTTAACAACAATTAGCCCAATTTTTTTCTCAAGTTCATCAAATTTGGATTTGCATTCAACTGCAGTTCCATATAACTTGCCATCAACCTAAATTGCTGTCTGTAACCAGTATAAGCCAACTATTCTATACATCTAACTCCTGTACCATCAGGTCTGGTATCAGTATATAAAGTAACCTACCATTTCATAAATGACATTGGATACAAAATTCAATGCACATGAGGCAGCTATGGGATCTCAGAACAAATACTTGTCTTTTTAATTTATTATAGGCTGGTCTTGAATTGCTTACTTTTTTCATGCAAAATTAAGGTCAATGGGGCTTAGAAAAAAGCTCAACACAACCATCCTCACTCAATCCCAAGAAAGAGAAATTAAATTAATTAACCCTCGAAATGGCAGATACCCGAACAAATAAGGAATACATAAAGAACAACAATCAGTGATTACTTTTTGTTAGATTCAGACCTGATGGGATGGAAGTCCTATAAATGAATATATGTCGTAAGATAAAATACAGGAAGGAAAAATGTACCTGATTTCTGATGCTTATTCAGTGCCTCTAATCGGCAAATGACGGGATGCAATCTCTTTCTTGGGGGTCATGCTCTCCCTTCTGTTATTTTTGTTCTTCTTGCATTTCAGGCAGTCAAACTATAGAGCATCACCGAGATGAAGACAGTATGTGTGGACAGATGAGCCACACCTAGGACACAGCGAGAGATGATTTGTGAGCCGAAGAGCGACACCTGACACATCTCGAGTTGGCATGGATGTGGCTGAGAGCAGTTTTTGCAGCACCAACTGGATGGCGTAACTGCCAAGCATGAAAAGTAAACCATTATTAATACTTTACATATTGGTAAACAGTAGCATGGCTTTGCAGCAAGCCGAGATTGATTCAGATAGGCTAGCTAAGTTTCACTCTGGATACTTGATCAGGCAGCTTTCCTTAGAAACCTTGTTGATTCCTTTGTTGATAATAATAACTCTCAAAACTGCGGTACCAAATAAAAACAAGAGGTTCAAACATTTCATGGACAACTCTACCATAAAGGACTTTCCAACACATTTCCTGGATAGGTAGAAAACAAAAATCATATATAAATTTACCTGGGTTCGTGATCTTGAGCTGCTGGCTCGGTCTGGCATCAAGTCGCCTCGTGTTAAGCCACTGTGCCTCTTTACCTGCAAGACTCCAACTCGACCACCTTTTCTCTCACTTGACGTGATATCTCCCATTGTTCCTTCCCCTTAAGTTCCTCTTTTCTGGCTTACTCTCTGAATGAATGGATTGGGAGGAGGAGAAAAAAGAGAGCAGGGAAGAAAGGCGGCAGAGGTGGATAATGTTAGGGACAAGAGTTGCTCATTTGGACCCAATATGACTGTGTATAGCAGCACATTATATATAGTGCCACCTTTTGGTTACATTGAGCTTCCAGCCAGACTATTATTATTCTGTTGCAGTTTTTATTCATTGACGCTATGACACCTACACATTTAAAGTATTAACATGTCACTAAAACACATAAGAAAACAAAACTAGAGAGAAAAAACAAAAAACTTTGTCTAGAAGAATATATAGAGTAAGACTGTATGATGACTGATAAAGTGCCTATATAGATGAGATATCTTAGCTAGATAGTGTTTGCTTTTGTCAATATGGATTATATCCATCTACCATGCATAATACAACAAAACTCACCCTAAAATTCTCAAACTAATCCCCTACCCCCCTACTGAAAAATAATAAAATTAAATTAAAATTAAGGAATCTATTAATTCTCTGACGGTAAGGCCCCTATCCAATTATTGTGTAAATTACTATTGACATGTAAGTATTTTTTTAAAAAGAACAAAATATCCTTGATTAAAAAAATGCAGTAAAGTATAAATGGTTTATGACAGTCAATATTAGTACAGATAAGTATCAAAGGGACGAATATATAACAACAAAGGATTCAAATGTCACAGAAAATGATCAAGATGAAACAATCCAAATTCTATACCTTGATGACCGAGAGAAGCAAATCCCTTCTCTTGTGGTGACAGCATCCTGTTGGGTGCCAAAACTGCTTCCTTTTCTAGACTGCTTATGCCAAACAATGCTGAATTGAGCCAAAGCGATAACTCTATTACCACATTTAGTATCTCAACTCCACGAGATGGAGCCATTGGAATAGTCTACACAAAAGAGAAAATAAACAGAAGTTCAATTCTTGCATTCCCACTGATAATGCTTGTTGAGCAAGTTCAAAAGACTTTCCTTGTTCCCATATCATACCTATAAATTTTGAACTAATTCTTTGGAAATGAAGTATAGGTATTTTCGCAAAACAAGTTTGCGGGAGTCAAATCCTTAACCTATTGTTCATTAGTTATTTCTCAGAACTTATGTCATCTGAAGAAAACCGCATGGTTGTAAAGGTATAAATATGGATGTATTACATAGAGAAACTTGTAGCCAGTTTAGTTGGACAATAAATGATAGCTTCTCACTCTAATGCTTTCAGTATGTTTATGAGAGAAAGATTAATCAAATTTGATTATTTACTTTGTAGGACTAACATACACACGTTCACCAAATTGGTACCTCATTTACTTAAAAAAAATAAAACAACAGGGCACTGCACGCTTCCAGATACAACAGCAATGTTTCACCAAGCAAACAAAACAAATTCAAGAAAACTTTTAGTTCTAAAAAAGATCTAGCATTGGTCATCTGGAAAGTCATACTGTGGCAATGACTTCTGTCCTGATGATAATGTAGAAATCTCTTTGTTGGAAACAGATATAAATAGAATACTATAAACAAACGACAACTAATGGATATACCAGTACAAAAAGGCTATTATGATATCTGATTTTTGCAGGACCTCTTGGTTGTCATCCTAGCATCTGCCATAGAAATGAGATATTTCTAAAAAACAAAAATCATTCATCCCTTACCTTATAGGATTCCCTCCCTCCCTCGCACTAATCAATACCAAACTTCTTTCTGTTGTTCAGTCACATAATAAAGACCCATCCTATATATCTATATAATCTAAAAGGAACAATTTCTGTAAATTATAATTAACAATCCATCGGTCCTTTTTCTATAGAATACAATACAGGGTAAAAGTGAATTGTAAGTTATACCAACAAATAAGACTGATTAATTAATCAAATGGAGCAGCAGAACAAGCACCTAATAAAGCTCAGAAATCTTCACGGAGATCAGATCAGATCAGATCAGTTGAACAAACGGAGCCGTCTCGTCACCCGAACCGCTAAGAGGGCGCCGTGAATCGACCCCCTCTCACTCCTTTACGCACACAAACACGATCTCGACTGCTGCTCTGGCTCGCCGATCGATCTCCTTGGGTTCATTGAGAGGCGCTGGAAACAAGGTGCGCGCCTCCCTTCTCGAAGGCTAGGTTTGGTGATTAGTTTACAACTTACAACACCTCCAGGTGGCTTCAACCTTCCCGGCGTTGATCAATTGGCTTGGATCTGTTTCCTAAAAGAGATCTATTGGCCTTGATTTTTAGACATTTCTCTCGTAATTTTGAATTTTCTCCCACAATCAGTTAAGGGTTTTCTGTTCCAATCAACTGCTCTCTATTTATGTTGCGAGTCAAACAATCATACTCGATTGACCGAATCTTTTCTTTCGTTGAAATTTGAAAACGCACAGTCAAAACAGAAATTTAAATTATCAGTTTATCACGTACAACTTATTGTTGTTTATAAAAATCAATATTATTGAGTTAAAAAAATAAAATAAAAACGTTTAAAATGCTCAACTTGAGCTCCAAATAAACTTAATTTATACAGTGTATGCATATTTCATTATGTATAATGCAATATTTCTAATAAATAAATCTGATTTTCAATCTAGACAATAAAAAGAACTTAAACATAGATTATCGTGATAAATTGACGTCGAATGAATCAAGTATAGCTTAAAATACTCAACTGGTGTTATAAATAAGCTTTATTTGCATATTATATCAATATTTCTTTCTATATAACATGGCATTTTAAATAAATAAGATCTAAATTATATTCTAGACCACATAAAAAGCTCTAATATACATTATTGTGATCAAGTGATATCTAATAATATCTAAACCACATTAAACGCTGAACTGAACCTCCGAATAAGTTTCTTTTGCAAATCATAAGCATATTTCTTTTTGTGCAATCCAATATTATTAATAAGTAAGTATTAAATTATATTCTATACTATATAAAATGCCTAAATACAGATAATGCTAATCAATTGATGTCGAATTAATAAAAAATCGCTTAAAATGCTCAAGTGAGTTCCAGATAAGCTTTATTTGCAAATCGTATGCATAATTCTTTAAGTATAATGCAATATTTTGAATAAGTTAGATCTGAATTATATTCTAGAACATATAAAGTAGTTAAAGTTAAATATAGATTATTGAGATCAATTGACGTTGAAAAAATAAAAATTGCTTAAAATGCTTAAGTGAAGCTCAAATTAAGCATTATTTACAAATCGTAAGCACATTTCTTTATGTATTACACAACATTTTGAATGAGTTATATCTGAATTATATTATAGACCATATAAAGTGCTTAAATATAGATTATTGTGATAAATTGACGTTGCATGAATCAAGAATCGCTTAAAATGCTCATTTGAAGCTCCAAATAAACTTAATTTGCACATTATATGTATATTTATTTATGTATAATGCAATATTTCTAATAAGTTACATCTGAATTATATTCTAGACCATATTTGTTTAAATATAAATTATTATTATCAAATGACGTCAAACGAATCAAGAATAGCATAAAATGCTCATCACATGCTCCAAATAATCTTATTTTGCACATTATATGCATATTTATTTATGTGTAAAATAATATTTTGAATAAGTAGGATATTAACTATATTCTAGACCATATAAGAAACTTAAATACTGATTATTATGATCAAATGACGTGGAATGAATCAAGAATCACATTATATGCTCAACTATAGCTCCTGAAAGGCTTCATTTGCACATTATATACATATTTCTTTGTGTTTTATGCAATATTTAAAATAAGTAGAATCTGAATTGTATTCTGGGAGATATCAAAAGGTTAAATATAGATTATCGAGATCAATTGACACCAAATAAATCAATAATCATCAGTTAAAATGCTCAACTTGAGCTCCAAATACGCTTCATTACCACATTATATGCATTTTTCATTATTTATGCACAATATTTCTAATAAGTAAGATCTGATTTTCAACTAGACCATCTAAGAAGCTTGAATATAGATTATCGTGGTAAATTGACGTCGAATGAATTAGGAATCGCTTGAAATGCTCATCTGAATCTCCAAATAAGCTTAATTTGAACATTATATGTATACTTCTTTATGTCTAAAGCAATATGTCGAATAACTTATATCTGAATTATATTCTAGACCTTGAAAAAGCTCTCATATATATTATCGAGATCAAGTGATATCTGATGAATCATGAACAACTTAATATGCTGAACTGAAACTCCAAATAACCTTCCTTTGCACGTTATATGCATTTTTTTTCTTTTGTAACGAAATATTTTGAATTAGTAAGTACTTAATTTCATTTTAGACCATCTAAAGTGCTTAAATATAAAAAATCATGTTCAATTAATGTCGAATAAATCAAGAATCGCTTAAAATGCTCAAGTGAAGCTCCAAATAAGCTTTAAATGCACATCATATGCATATTTCTTTATTTATAATGCAGTATTTTGAAAATTTTAGATCTCAATTATATATTTGAACATACAAAGTGCTTAAATATAAATTATTTTAATAATTCATGTCGAATTAATATAGAATCGCTTAAAATGCTCAAATCAAGCTCAAAAGAAGCATTTTTTAGTTTTTACACATTATAAGCATATTAATTTATGTATAATTTAACATTTTGTTAGAATAACTTAGATCTCAATTGTATTCTTGACCATATAAAGTGCATAAATATAAATTATTTGATCAATTGACGTCGAATGAATCAAGAATCGCTTGAAATACTCATCTGAAACCCCCAGCTTAAATTTCACATTATATGTATATTTCTTAATTTATAATGAAATAGTTCGAATAAATTACATCTGAATTGTATTCTAGACCATATAAAGTGCTTAAATAAAGATTATTGCAATGAAATGGCGTCAGACGAATCAAGAATCGCATAAAATGCTCATCATATGCTCCAAATAATCTTATTTTTCTCATTATATGCATATTTATTCATGTATAAAACAATATTTTCAATAAGTAGGATAGAATTATATTTTCGACCATATAAAAAATTTTAAATGCTGATTATTGTGATCAAATAACATCGAATGAATCAAGAACCACATAATATCCTCAACTGAACCTACAAATAAGCTTCATTTGAACATTCTAAGCATATTTCTTCATGTATAATGCAATATTTCAAATAATATCTTGACCATATAAAGAATCAAGAATCAAGACTAATATCTTTACCATATAAATATTGTGATCAAATAACGTCAGAAAAATCAAGAATAGCATAAAATGATCATCACATGCTTCAAATAATCTTATTTTGCGCTTTATCTGCATATTTATTTATGTCGGAAACAATATTTTCAATAAGTAGGACATGAATTATATTTTTTTACCATATAAAGAACTCAAATACTGATTGTTGTGATCAAATGATGTCGAATGAATCAAGAATAACATAATATCCTCAACTGAAGTTAAATGGAAAGCTTCATTTGCACGTTTATGGATATTATTCATGTTTAATGCAATATTTTGAATAAGTAGAACCTGAATTTTATTATGGGAAATATCTATAGTATATAGATTATTAAGATCAATTTGTCAAATAAATCAACAATCGTTCAAAATGCTCAACTTGAGCGCTAAATAAGCGTCAGTAGCACATTATATGCATATTTCATTAAGTATAATGCAAATTTAAAATAAATAAGATCTGATTTCTAATCTAGACCATATAAGGAGCCTAAATACAGATTATCGTGACAAATTGACTTGGAACTAATAAAGTATAACCTAAAATACTCAATTGATGCTTTTAATTTTTTTTTTTTTGCACCTTATATGAATATTTCTTTCTGCATAACACAATTTATGGAATAAGTAAGATCTGAACTATATTCTAGACCATGTAAAGAGCTCTCATGTAGATTATTCAGATCAAGTGATATCTAATGAAACATGAACCACTTCAAATACTGAACTGAACATCCAAAATAAGCTTCCTTTGCACGTTATAAGCATATTTATTTTTGTGTAATGCAATATTTTGAAAAAGTTAGTTCTTAATTATATTCTAAACTTTATTTAAGTTCTTAAATATAGAAAACTTTGTTAAATTTATGCCGAATAAATAAAAAATAGCTTCAAATACTCAGATGAAGCTCCAGATAAGCTTTATCTACACATTATATACATATTTCTTTATGTATAATGCACTATTTTGAATAAGTTAGATCTCAATAATATTTTTGACAATATAAAGTGCTTAAATAAAGATTATTGTGATAAATTTAGGGTGAATTCATATAGAATCGCTTAAAATGCTCAATCAATCTCTAAAGAAGCATTATTCACGCATCATAAGCATATTTCTTTATGTATAACGAAACATTTGGTATAATAGGTCTCAATAATATTCTATACCATACAAAGTTCTTAAATATAAATTATTGCGATCAAGTTACGTCGAATGAAGCAATAATAGCTTTAAATGATCATCTGAAGCTCCAAATAAGCTTAATTTTCACATTATATGTATATTTCTTAATGTACAATGCAATATTTCAAATAAATTACTGAATTGTATTGTAAACCATATAAAGTGCTTAAATAAAGATTATTGTAATATTAATTTGGGCATTATATTCATATTTATTTTTGTTAGAAACATGATTTTCAATAATAGGATATGAATTATATTTCCGACCATATATAGAACTTTAACTGCTGATTATTGTGATCAAATGACTTGGAATGAATCAGAAATCGCATAATATTCTCAACTGAAGCAACAGAAAAGCTTTGTTTGCACATTATATGCATATTTCTTCATGTTTAATGCAATATTTTGAATATGTAGAATCTGAATTGTATTTTGGGAGATATAAAGAGGTTAAATATTTATTACGATCAAATGACGCCAATTAAATCAACAATCGTTCAAAATGCTCAACTGGTGCTCCAAATAAGCTTCACTCGCACATTATATGCTTTCATTATGTATTACGCAATATTTCAAATGAGTAAAATCTGATTTCTAATATAGACCATATAAGAAGCTTAAATTCAGATTATCATGATAAATTGATGTTGAACGCATAAAGTATAGCTTAAAAAACTCAACTGATGCTTTAAATTTACTTTTTTTTTTTTTTGCACGTTATATGACTATTTCTTCATGCATAACACAATTTTTCGAATAAGGAAGTTTTGAATTATATTCTAGATTAGGCAAAGACATCTTATGTAGATTATTGAGATTAAGTTATATCTAATGAATAACGAACCACTTTAAATATGGAACTGAACCTCCAAATAAGCTTTCTTTGCACATTTAATGCATATTTCCTTTTGAGTAATGCATTATTTTGAATAAGTTAGTTCTTAATTATATCCTAAACCAAATAAAGTGGTTAAATATAGATAAGTCTGATCAATTTATGTCGAATAAATCAAGAATACCATAAAATGCTCGGGTGAAACTCCAGATAAGCTTTATCTACACATTATATACATATCTCATTATGTATAACACAATATTCTGAATTAGATATCAATTATATTTCTGACCATATAAAGTACTTAAATATAGATTATTGTGAGCAATTCATGTCAAATTAATATAGAATCCTATAAAATGCTCAAGTCAAGCTCCAAAGAAGTATTATTTACATTTACACATTATAAGCATATTCTTTTATGTATAACGCAACCTTTTGAATATGTTTGATCTCAATTATATTCTAGACCATATAAAGTGCTTAAATATAGATTATTGTGATAATTGACGTCGAATGAACCAAGAATCGCTTGATAAGCTTAATTTTGACATTATATATATTTTTCTAAATGTATAATGCAATATTTCGATTGAATTATATCTGAATTGTGTTCTAGACCATATAAAGTGCTTAAATAAAGATTATTGTAATCAAATGACGTCAGACAAATCAAGAATCGAATAAAATTCTCATCACATGCTTCAAATAATCTTAAGTTACGCATTATATGCATATTTATTTATGTAGGAAACAATATTTTCAATAAGTAGGAGATTAATTATATTTTCTACCATATAAAAAACTTACATGCTGATTATTGTGATCAAATGACGTCGAATGAAACAAGAACCACATAATATCCTCAACTAAAGCTTCAGAAAAGCTTCATTTGCACATTGTATGCATATTTCTTCACGTTTAATGCGATATTTTTGATATGTAGAATCTAAATTGTATTCTGGGAGATATCAAGAGGTTAAATATACATTATTATGATCGTTTAAAATGCTCAACTCGAGGTCCACATAAGCTTCTGAAGCACATTATATGTATATTTCGTAATGTATAACGCAAAATTTCAAATAAGTAAATCTGATTTCTAATCTTGAATATATAACGAGCTTAAATACAGATTATCGTGATAAATGATGTCGAACGAATAAAGTATAGCTTAAAATACTCAACTGATGCTTTAATTTTTTTTTTTTTTTGCACATTATATGAATAATTCTTCCTGCACAACAAAATTTTTCGAATAAGTAAGATCGGAATTATATTCTAGACCATGTAAAGAGCTCCCATGTAGATTATCGAGATCAAGTGATATCTAATGAATCAGAACCACTTTTAACACTGAACCGAACCTCAAAATAGTAATATGCTTTCTTTGCACCTTATATGCATATTTCTTTTGTGTAATGTAATATTTTGAACAAGTTAGTTCTTAATTATATTTAAATCATATAAAGTGCTTAAATATGGAATACGTTGCTCTATTTATGTCAAATAAATCAAGAATAACTTAAAATGATCAGGTGAAGCTGCAGGTAAGCTTTATTTATCTACACATTATAAGCATATTTCTTTATGTATAACGCAATATTTTGAGTAAGTTAGATCTCAATTATATTTTTGACAATATAAAGTTCTTAGATGTAGATTATTGTCATAAATTCACGTCAAATTAATATATAATCGCTTTAGATGCTCAATCAAGCTCCAAAGAAGCATTATTTACACATCATAAGCATATTTCTGTATGTATAAGGCAACATTTGGAATAACTTAGATTCCAATTATATTCTAGACCTTATAAAGAGCTCAAATATAAATTATTGTGATCAATTGACATCGAATGAATAAAAAATCGCTTGAAATGGTCATATGAATCTCCAAGTAAGCTTAATTTTCAAATTATATGTATATTCCTTAATGTATAATGCAATATTTCGAATAAATTACATCTGAATTGTATTCTAGACCATATGAAGTGCTTAAATAAAGATTATTGTAATCTTAATTTTTCTTAATTTTGGCATTATATTCTTATTTATTTTTGTAAGAAACGATATTTTTAATAATAGGATATGAATTATATTTCCGACCATATAAAGAACTTTAACTGCTGATTATTGTGATCAACTGAAGCTATAGAAAAGCTTCATTTGCACTTTGTATGCATATTTCTTCATATTTCATGCAATATTTTGAACAAGTAGACTCTAATTGTATTCTGGGAGATATCAAAAGGTTAAATATACATTATTACGATCAATTGACGTCATATAAATCAACAATAAATTAAAATGCTCAACTCGAGCTCCAAATAAGCTTCAGTAGCACATTATATGCATATTTAATTATGTATAATGCAATATTTTAAATAAGTATAATCTGATTCTAATCTAGACCATGTAAGGAGCTTAAATACAGATTATCGTATTAAATTGACTTCAAACGAATAAAGTATATGAAAATTAGCAAAAGAGTTGTATCATCTATTCAAAGAATAATCAAATGCTATTTATTAGTTAGTTTAGAGTTATTTTTAGTCTTAATTAGTCAAAATGAGGTAATAATCTATTGATGTATTTTGTGTTGTCTTTTGTGGTCTTCTAGGAGGTAACTAAGTGTGACGCCGTTCGGATCGAGAGGCTTAGAGAAACCAGCAAGCGTAACAATGCATTTACTCAAAGAGGAGTAACACTCAACTCTCAAGAGGAAGAAACAGAGATAAACTCAGAAATTCATATTCATTCAATAATCTTCCTATTACATTCTGATTTTCAGCTTAAATAGCATTCTACTACAATTAAAAGCTTACTCATTAATACAAGTTCTCAACTACTTTTTATAATACCAAAACACATTTATAACCTCCTAGAAAACCACAAAACACAACAACAGATTATTAACTCAAAATAACTCCCAACTAACTTATTAATAAATTTTGACTGCTCCTTTCAATAGATGACATGGCTTAGATGATTAGTCAGCATCTGACGTGGCATCTTGATCGGTGTCATACGCTTTTGCTGCGCTGAAACTCATCCTCGAGTTTAGCTCTTCTTCTTCTTCTTGTGATCTTTGTAAATCTCTTGAAAATAGAACAACTAACAAGCACCAAAATAATTGCACGAAGAGGTCTATGTTGTCTTGTTTTTATGCCTTCAAAATTTATCTAAAGGTTCAAACAATTAAAAAGCAAACTGGGCTCACCACATTCCCGCTGCGATTTCTCAAATTTTTATTCATCGGATCACCACATTCCCGTTGCGATTTCTCAATGTTCTTCTCCATGCAAACAACAAGAACATTTTCCACTCACATATCATGCACCATAACACATAAGAAACCAGAATCAAGTGGTGCAATCCACAAAACGGTAATCTCAGACATAACTCTGCTATTTGATCAAAAACAACACAAAACTTAGTATTGCAACTGATAAAAAATGTGAAATACATTACATTTGTTGGCATGGGACTCGGTTGCAAAAATGAATCGCTAAATTCTGAACTCATTGATGTCTCTTATTTTATACATATTTTGACCGTACTTAGCCCTTAATTATTGATCAAACCATTACAATTTATCCCATAAATTGTTGTGTTTTTCTAGATTTTGGTACTGCCGTGGCATTTGATTTGTTTTGTAGGAACTTGGTGGAACGGACATAATAATTGCATAAAAAGGAGAATTTTGGAGAAGAAAAATGACTAAATGAGTCCATAGCACTGTAGAGCTCATCCTAAGCTTTCCAACGAACTTTGAATCACCTAAATCGGAGTCCGGATGAAGAAATTACGGCCCAAATACTATCGGTGCGCAGTGCTGCCATTTCGGTGCGAAATGTACGGATTTCGATGCGAAATGCACTTCTGGAAAGTGCGTTTTTGGTAATTTTCGAAGAAGGAAAGTGCAAACCGCCTCCCCTTTGCCCTAGCCGCCTCTTGGCCACCTGGGATGATTTTATATGCACGTTTCTACCTCCAGAGAGGCTATCGAAGCCTCCATACACCAAATTCCACCTTTTCCACCTCCGTTCTCGCGCCGAAAGGCGCGGGTTTTCACCATTCTTCATTGAGCACGACCTTGACAGCAACTTGGAGCGATTCTTGACACGCGACAGCGGCAGAACCAATCCAACCACGACTCTGTAGCCTTGCAAACAAGAGTTTAGCGGGATTATTTGGTTATATCTCTTCTTCTCTCTTTGTTTGTATCGATGATGGAGCTTGTATCTTATATTTCTTGCATGTTAGGTTAGTTTATTATGTCTTAAGGGTAGTTAGTAGATTAGTTTAGTATTTTGTGATGACTTGATGGATTTATATGATATTTTGTGGTTTATTTAGTTGTGAAATAATTGTTTGCTTGATTGAATTGGTTAATTGCTTGAACGTTAACTTATTGATGATGCGCAGCATTAATAGGATATAACTCGACCAAATAATTGATTTGATTAAAGTACATGAGATAAACCAACGCTCGAAAGAGTAGGTTAGTTAACGACCGAAAGGACTAACTTCTATTGCACCGACAGGACTTTAGATATCTCTGGAAATCCAACTAAGTATTCCTAAACAATCTGGTCTAATTACGTGAGTATAGGATTAGTTGTTTTTGTGGTAAAACCCGACATCAAATCCAAACCAGAACCAAGAAGCGAAAGTTGAGGTTAGGGTTAGGGTCTGGTCGCTTAGTAACCTTCACAAAACATCCAGTAAAATTATCAAGTCGAAACAATAGGTTTAAGGCAAGTTTTAGTGTTGAACAGTACCCATTTCTCCCCGAAATGGATCTGTTTCTCCCCGAAATGACCCTCTGTCTTGGTGAAAATCGTGATAGAGTTGTCTTAAAAGCTAAACTAATTGAACACTTATCCTTAGGACATTCATTTGCATCTGTTTGAGTCCTTAAATCACCAAAAATAACCAAAAATATTTATTTGTACTTTATTTATTTGTCTTTTTAAACTACAAAACCCCAAAAAATTGTCTTGTCTAGCTTTCGTGAGGAAGTAAAATCCGGTATTCAATTTAATCCGTCCCTGTGGGTTCGACCTTAAGCTTTACCAGAACGACTAGTGAGGAAAAGTCTTAGGTTATAAATTTATTTGACCTAGGTTTTATTCCTTCATCACTCATGATTTCAATGTGAGTTAAATGCAAAGTTTTCAGCTCAAACTATACACTCACTGTTACCAAAGAACTAATCTCCAAATTTGAACTTTTTGCAAAGGCAGTAGGAGAGATGGGAGGCAGCGATAAATCATCAACAACTTCTTCATAATTGATTATGGGATTGCCAAAAGGATCCACTTTTGTCTCTAGTTCACTCGTCCCAATAAATACATCGTCGTCGTCGTCGGGGTATTCATCAAAGATCGGCGGTGAATCAAATGATACACTATTTGATTCACTTTCATGCGCAACACTTTCAGATATTTCAAAAACATTATCAATTCTCAACTGAATGTTTTTATCTACGGCCCATTGGAAACAAGTGCTCCTTTGGGTATGGTGTCGATGACGAGCCGCTTCAGCACAAGACACCAAAGTTGATTTGTTGTCGTGGGAGGGGTTGCTCTCTTCATCTTTACCACAATAATCGGAGTCAGCTGAAACATGATTCAATGTATCATATTTTGTTCCAGAGACTTGCACGTGCATAAAATGGTTGCTTCTCTGCTGGAAGTGAGGTGAAAAAGAAGCATCATTGCTGGAGATGAATTGTTGTCGGTGGTGACAAGAAAAATCGATGTAGCTCGATGAATCGTGCCTCGGTCGGCGATCTCGATTCACATGAGTGTTACTTGTGGAAGAACCGTGCCTCGGTCGGCGATCTCGATTCTCACAAGTTGTGCTTCTCGAAGAACCATGCCTCATTCGGCGGTCTTGGCTTTGATTAGCCTCCAATTGCGTAACACGCTCATGGAATTGTTGTACAAACTGTCTCAGCTCTCGCATCTTCGTAACGCACTGGTCTTCGCCTCCATGGTGGATGTTGTGCTGTCTACAACGAGCAGCCATCAAACCTGAAGAAGCTCTGATACCAAATGACGCCGTTCAGATCGAGAGGCTTAGAGAAACCAACAAGCGTAACGATACATTCACTCAAAGAGGAGTAACACTCAACTCTCAAGAGGAAAAAACAGAGATAAACTCAGAAATTCATATTTATTCAATAATCTTCCTATTACATTCTGATTTTCAGCTTAAATAGCATTCTTCTACAATTAAAGCTACTACTCATTAATACAAGTTCTCAACTACTTTTTATAATACCAAAACACATTTATAATCTCCTAGAAGACCACAAAACACAACACAAAACACAACAACAGATTATTAACTCAAAATAACTCCCAACTAACTTATTAATAAATTTTGACTGCTCCTTTCAATAGATGACATGACTTGGATGATTAGTCAGCATCTGACTTGGCATCTTGATCGGTGTCAAAGTGTGTTTTGGGATTAGAAAAAATAGTTGAGATGATATATTAATGAGCGATGGCTTATAAATGTAATAGATTGCTATATAAGCTGAATATGAGGATGTAATATTAAGATTATTTAATTATTCCGAATTTTACTCTTGAGTTGAGTTTATCTCCTCTTTTATCCACTGTTGGGTTAAATTCTTACTCCTGTTTGAGTAATGTATCTTAACGTTTGCTGGTTTCTTTTAGTCTATTGATCCGAACGGCGTCAGTATAGCTTGAATTACTCAACTGATACTTTAAATTTCCTTTTTTATCACATTATATGAATTTTTTTTTTTTGCTGGATAGCACAATTTTTTGAATACGTAAGATCTGAATTATATTCTAGACCATGTAAAGAGCTCATATGTAGATTATTGAGATCAATTGATATCTAATGAATCATGAACCACTTTAAATACTAACCTGAACGTCCAAATAAGCTTCCTTTGCAAATTATATGCATATTTCTTTTTGTGTAATGCAATATTTTGAGTAAGTTAGTTCTTAATTATATCCTAAGCCATATAAAATGCTTAAATATAGATAAGTCTATACAATTAATGTCGAATAAATCAAGAATAGCTTAAAATGCTCAAGTGAAGATCTAGATAAGCTTTATTTACACATTATATGCATATTTATTTATGTATAACCCAATATTTTAAATAAGATAGATCTCAATTATGATCAAATGAAGCCAATTAAATCAACAATCCTTAAAAATGCTCAACTGGAGCTCCAAATAAGCTTCAGTCGCACATTATATGCTTTCATTATATTGCGCAATATTTCAAATAAGTAAAATCTGATTTCTAATCTAGACCATATAAGAAGCTTAAATACAGATTATCATGATAAATTGATGTCGAACGAATAAAGTATAGCTTAAAAAACTCAACTGATGCTTTAAATTTTCTTTTTATTTTTTTTGCATGTTGTATGAATAAATTTCCTGCATAATACAATTTTTCGAATAGGTTTTGAATTATAATCAGGTAAAGACCTATCATGTAGATTATTGAGAATTTGAGATTAAGTTATATCTAATGAATAACGAACCACATTAAATATGGAAATGAACCTCCAAATAAGCTTTCTTTGCACATTTTATGCATATTTACTTTTTGTGTATTGTAATATTTTGAATAAGTTAGTTCTTAATTATATCTAAACCATATAAAGTGCTTAAATATAGATAACTCTGTTCAATTTATGTCGAATAAATCAAGAATACCTTAAAATGGTCGGGTGAAACTCCAGATAAGCTTTATCTACAAATTATATGCATATTTCATTATGTATAATGCAATATTTTGAATAAGTTAGATATCAATTATATTTTTGACCATATAAAGTACTCAAGTATAGATTATTGTGATCAATTCATGTCAAATTAATGTAGAATCGCTTAAAATGCTCAAGTCAAGCTCCGCTCCAAAGAAGCATTATTTACACATTTGCATATTTCTTTAAGTATAACGCAACATTTTGAATAGTTTGATCTCAATTATATATTATTGTGATAATTGACATCGAATGTACCAAGAATCGCTTGAAATGCTCATCTGAACCTCCAATTAAGCTTAATTTTCACATTATTTATTTATTTCTTAATGTATAATGCAATATTTCGAATGAATTATATCTGAATTATATTCTAGACCATATAAAGATTATTAATCAAATGACGTCAGAGGAATTAAGAATCGCATAAAATGCTTATCACATACTTCAAATAATCTGATTTTACGCATTGTATGCATATTTATTTACGTAGGAAACAATATTTTCAATAAGTAGGATATGAATTATATTTTTGACCATATAAAAAACTTACATGCTGTGATCAAATGCCGTCGAATGAAACAAGAACCACATAATATCATCAACTAAAGCTACATAAAAGCTTCATTTGCACATTGTATGCATATGTCTTCACGTTTAATGCAATATTTTGGATATGTAGAATCTGAATTGTATTCTGGGAGATATCAAGAGGTTAAATATACAGTATTATGATCGTTTAAAATGCTCTAACTCTAGGTCCAAATAAGCTTCTGTAGCACCATTATATGCATATTATTTTTATGTATAGCGCAATATTTCAAATAAGTAAGATCTGATTTCTTTCTAGAATACATAAAGAAATATGCTTATAATGTGTAAATAATAAGCTTAAGAGATTCTATATGACCATATAAAGTGCTTAAATACGGATTTTTGTGATCAATTCAAATATTGAACTGAACCTCAAAATAAGCTTCCTTTGCACATTTTTTTAATGTGTAAATAATAAGCATATTTCTTTATGTATAGCAACATTTTGAATAAGTTCGTTTTCCATTATATTCTAAACCATATAAAGTGCTTGAATATAGATTATTGTGATCAATTGACATCGAATGAATCAAGAATCGCTTGAAATGCTCATCTGAAGCTCCAAATAAGCTTAATTTTCACATTATATGTGTATTTCTTAATGTATAATGTTTTATTACATCTGAATTGCATTCTTGGCCAATATAAAGTGTTAAATAAAGATTATTCTACTCAAATGACGCCAGAAGAATCAAGAATGACATAAAATGCTCATCACATGCTCCAAATAATCTTATTTTGCACACTATATGAATATTTATTTATGTAAGAAATAATATTTTCAATAAGTGGGATATGAATTATATTTTTGACCATATAAAGAGCTTAGAATAGCACATAAACAACAGAATCTACAGAATAGCTACATTTGTATATATGCATATTTCTTCATGTTTAATGCAATATTTTGAATATATAAAATCTGAATTGTATTCTGGGAGATATTAAGAGGTTAAATATACATTATTATGATACATTGATGTCAAATAAATCAACAATCATTTAAAATGCTCAACTCGAGCTCCAAATAAGCTTCAGTAGCAAATTATATGCATATTTCACTATGTATAACGCAATATTTTAAATAAGTAAGATCTGATTTCAAATCTAGACCATAGAAGGAGCTTAAATACATATTTTCGTGAAAAATTGGCGTCCAACGAATAAAGTGTAGCTTAAAGTACTCCAACTGATGCTTTAAATTTGCTTCTTCTTTTTTTGCACATTATATGAATATTTCTTTCTGCATAATACAAATTTCGAATATGTAAGATCTGAATTATATTCTAAACCATGTAAAGAGCTGTCATGTAGATTAGTGAGATCAGGTGATATCTAATGAATCATGAACCACTTCAAATACTGAACCGAAAATCCAAACAAGCTTCCTTTGCAGATTATATGCAAATTTCTTTTTGTGTAATGTAATATTTTGAATTAAGTTGACTCTTAATTATATTTTAAACTATATAAAGTGCTTAAATATAGATAAACAATTGGCGTTCAAATTATTTCGAATAAATTCAAGAATAGCTTAAAAATGCTTAGGTGAAGCTCCAAATAAGCTTTATCTACACATAATATGCATATTTCTTTCTGTATAACGCAATATTTTGAATAATTTAGATGTCAATTCTATGTTTTGACCATATAAAGTTTTTAAATATAGATTATTGTGTTCAATTCATGTCGAATAAATATAGAATCGCTTAAAATGGTCAACCCAAGCTCCAAATAAGCATTATTTACACATTATAAGCATACTTTATTATGTATAACGTAACATTTTGAATAAGTTAGATCTCAATTATATTCTAGACCATATAAAGTGCATAAATATAGATTATTGCGATCAATTGACGTTGAATGAATCAAAATTTTTTTGAAATACTCGTCTGAAGCTCCAAGTAAGTTTAATTTTCACATTATATGTATATATTTCTTAATGTAGAATGAAATGTTCCGAACAAATTACATCTGAATTGTATTCTAGACCATATAAAGTGCTTAAATAAACATTATTGTAATCAAATGACGTCACACGAATCAAGAATCACATAAAATGCTCATCACATGCTCCAAATAATATTATTTTGCGCATTATATGCACATTTATTTATGTACGAAACAATATTGTCAATATGTAAAGATATGAATTATATTTTCGACCATATAAAAAACTTAAATGCTGATTATTGTGATCAAATGATGTCGAATGAATCAAGAATCACATAATATCATATGCATAATTCTTCACGTTTAATGCAATATTTTGAATAATTATGATCAGTTGTTTTCTGGGGGATATCAAGAGGTAAAATATACATAATTATGATCAGTTGGCGTGAAATAAATCAACATTCATTTAAAATGCTCAACTTGAGCTCTTAATAAGCTTCGGTAGTACATTATATCCTTATTTTATTATGTATAACGGAATAATTCAAAAAAGTAAGATCTGATTTCTTATCTAGACCATATAAGGAGCTTAAATACAGATTACCGTGATAAATTGACGTCCAACGAATAAAGTATAGCTTAAAATACTCAACTGATACTTTAAATTTGTTTTTTTTTTTGCACATTATATGAATATTTCTTTCTGCATAATGCAATTTTTCTAATAAGTAAGATCAGAATTATATTCTAGACCATTTAAAGAGCTCTTAGTAGATTATTGAGATGAAGTGATATCTAATGAATCATTAACCACTTTAAATACTGAACTGAACCTCCAAATAAGCTT
Organism: Rhynchospora tenuis; assembly: GCA_027725995.1. Lineage (NCBI taxonomy): Eukaryota > Viridiplantae > Streptophyta > Magnoliopsida > Poales > Cyperaceae > Rhynchospora > Rhynchospora tenuis. Next base: position 45,008,147 of record CM050888.1, on the reverse strand, counting down.
CCTTTGCACATTACATGCATATTTCTTTTTGTGTAATGCAATATTTTGTATAAATTAGTTCTTAATTATATTGTATATTATATTTAGTGCTTAAATATAGAAAATTTTGTTCAATTTATGTCAAATAAATAGAAAATAGCTTAAAACGCTTAGATGAAGCTCCACATAAGCTTTATCTACACATTATATGCATATTTCTTTATATAAAGAGACAAAGGGACAGCTCTGACAACTTCAACAGTGTGTCATATAGCCTGTTACACGACGCTGGCGTTACATAACACTTAAAGGCGTAGTCACACGCAGGGACGGAGCCATAAAATTTCATAAGGGGTTCAAAGTTGCATGCTTTTAAGTAAAATCTTCGAATTTCATCTCGTTCATTTGGATGGTACTCCAAAATTTTCAGTCGCTTTGTGGAATAAATTGAATAGTTTTTTGGTTAATTTGAACCCGTTTAGGAACTTGAGAGATTGAAGCATCATCTTGAGGCTGTTGTCTTTTTAAAAATCTCTCCACATTTACTCTAATAAAGAAACATTAAGAGGAAAATTTCCCTTAAGTAATTAGAATTAAAAAATAAAATTATTTCATTGTTCGATAAATATTACACCAAATAACTTTATTGTTTTCGTAAATTGTCATTAAAATAAAACAAAACAAATTATTTGACGCCAGGATAACCCTTTTTTTCCATTTTTTTTAATTTGTATTTATTTCCCTCTTGTGATTTCGCTAATTGCACAACTATTATTTGGTTGGCTATTATGCAACTAAGGCAACAACAAAAAATTGCATCTCCATTCGGTCATATTATTGACTTTTTTATTATGGTAATATTTTGCAAATATAAATTGTTGATCTTTCTAAAAAACAAACTTACAAAAATTGACACTATAAATTAGGCATGGGTTCAACAATGTAAAATTATCTAAATATTTGGGGGTTCAATTATATATGGTGCGTATAATAAGGTTACACTTTATAACTATGAATATTAATATTAGTAATATTATTTACTAAAAAAAAGGGGTGACATTGACACCCCTTGATTGCACACGTTATCTGCAAATTCTCTGTGAAAACTCAATGCTTTGAACCAAGGCATGGGCCAAAACGTTGGAAAAGATATTGGGATTGTGTGGCGTTGTGCAACTTTATAGGCAGTTGCACAATGGTACCGTAGTCTGTAGGGCATTGCCTAGCGCTCTGCCTAAGTACACTGAAAGTTTCCAAGTCTTTTAACCTGGCGTTGTACAACGCTACTGAGCTAATACAACATTGAGACTCAATGTTACCTAACGCCATTAAGCACATTATATGCATATTTAATTATGTATAAGTTTTAATGCAATATATATATATAAAGAACTTAAATATAGATTATCGTGATAAATTAACATCGTATAAGTCAAGAATCGCTTGAAATGCTCATCAGAAACTCTAAATAAGCTTAATTTACACATTATATTTATATTTCTTTATGTATAATGCAATATTTCGAAAAGTTATATTTGAATTATGTTCTAGACCATCTAAAGAGCTCTCATATAGATTATTGAGATCTAATGATATGTAATGAATTGTGAACCACTTTAAATGTTGAACTGACCTCCAAATAAGCTTCCTTTGTCCACATTATATGCATTTTTCTGTGTAATGTAATATTTTGAATAAGTTCTTAATTATATCCTAGACCATATAAAGTGCTTAAATATATATAATTCTATCCAATTGAAGTTGAATAAAGGATCGTTTAAAATACTAGACCATATCAAGGATCGTTTAAAATACTAGACCACATTATATGCATTTTTTTGTGTAATGTAATATTTTGAATAAGTTCTTAATTATATCCTATGGTTATCAAGGATCGTTTAAAATACTCAAGTGAAGCTCCATATAAGTTTTTATCTGCAAATCATATGCATATTTCTTTATGTATAATGTAGTATTTTAAATAAGTTAGATCTCAATTATATTATAGATCATATAATGTTGATTATAACACTTTACTAATCTAACACATTTAAGTTGAGATGGTTTTTTTTTTTTTTTCAAAGATAAATTGCAAGCCTCCAACTTATTTTTAAATTAAATGTCTATGAGAGAGACCCCTAGCCAAGTTTCGAACCTACGACCTTTCACTCATGCTGCATTATTCTTTGCCACTAGACCAAGAGTTGATTCTTGTAAAATATTATTCTTATACATTGATATTTATAAAAATTACCCAATCCTATGTTTGGTGCATTCGCTAGTATATTTTAAGTTCAGTAAGTGAGTAGCTAGTCCAACTTATTATGCGATTAAAAAAAGTTTAATAGTCTATTGCAAGTTTCGAGTTATTGAAACAATTTCTTATTGCAACGATTAAAAATTCCTAAGAATCATATATAGTTAATCCATTAACCCACAAACAACCACCTAAATAGTTGTATTGTTTTTGTTTTTGAATATTGCACGATGCCATATTTGTCTAGGTCGTAGAGTAGCAGTAGTCTTTAATTGTTCATAATTTAATAATTTATAAATGAAAACCATCGGCAAAGGTAGACATAGTCCGCATCCCCACCTACATTGCCGAAATTGAACAAAACTGGCCGCGAACTACATCAAAAAGGAGTTTCAGCAAGATATATTATCCTTGCAACAAGCCCGTATTATCCCTTGCAAACTATTTCGGCAAGAAAACCTTTCGTGTTGCAACAGGTCCTGTAGCAAGGGTCTATTGAAAGGAAATTTTGTACGTGGGTAAAGATTAACGAAAGTCTTGCAATGTAGCAAGACCCCTACATGAACTCTTACAAGAAAAAATTATTGTTGCAATTCTCTTTTCCAGTCTGCAATAAAAAAGTGAAAATTTAATAATTATTATTTTTATCGCAAGACCCACGGTCTTGCTAAATTTCTTGCAGAACCGAATAGAAGAAGTGGCTAGAGATATGTGCGTGCAACACTAAATAATCTAGCCCTTTCTCTTGCCACTTTACGTTCGATTAAAATTTTATATTTATTTTCCATTTGCATATTAATAATAGAATAAACAATATGAAATCATAATAAGCATTAATAAACACAATATTGCAAAACAAACACAACAAAACATTAATAAACAAAAATCAATCTATACAATAATTCAAACATCATTCTAATAATTACAACACGAACATGCGGTCATAATTAACCAAACTGTATATTTGCAATACAACAATTTGTATAATCAAAAATTAAATTCTTCCCAACTAGTAGTCCTCAAATCTGTCAGCGGTAAGCAAATCTCTCCAACTTCAAAAACCATTGAAGTATTCAACATTCCATCTCAAGTGGCTTAACATTTGTTTGACTAAATTCACATCCATTATAAACCTGTAACAAACAAATCAATTTAGAACACGGTCAGTTTGAGTTCCGGTCACCTTTGATTCAAACCAGAATGAATTAAATTATTCTTGTAATACAATAAACACGTGTCTTAAGAGTTAAAATTACCGAGTCCTTAACTTCAAAAAGCTAATTGCATAAATGACTCGCATAGAAGAACAATCAGATCATATCTATCAAAATTGTAGAAGATAATAACTATTTTTTATTAACACAAAGTACTGCAAATTATCTTGCCAAAGAAATGGCATATGCATTGAACTTCCTTTCCTTATATATGCCTTCTAAATGGGTACCATATCAACTATGATGATAAGTCACTGGATTAACAAGAATCAAACTTGAAAATGTAGTGAACTTATGAATTAAAAAAAAAAACAAAGTGAAGAAAGCTCACACACAATTTCATTTTCAGGTGGCACCATTTGGGAAATGGACCCAATGCATACAAAAAGTGAGCCGGGATCTGCCCATTATCGAGGGCTAATAACAACAGTCCACTATTCCTGAAAATATAAACAAATAGATAAATAAGATGAAATTATTTATTTGTTCAAGATAACGATGGTAACTTTTATTTATGAATTTGCAAATATAACTTGGTCCCATATTTTCCCAAAAAAATAATTAGAAGAACAATTACTTGTTCAAGATATTCTGTACAGACTAGGAGAGAAAGAAGCAAAAAGCAATCACATGATGAGCAGCAATTATATGCAATAACTCTTCCCATCCTGAAATGGAAAAAGGTAGAAAAAATAAAATAAAATCTCAAAACCATTAAAGGAAGGTGTTTGAATCTGATAAATCTGGGAAATTTCTTGAAATTTCGAAGTAAAAATAATGTCCTATGATGAAACTAACCTTGCTATTCTCAATGGATACTATACTTAATTTGCATGTAAAGCAACCTCTTTGAGCAGTCATCAGTAGAAGTTACAAGTTTATAAGGAGGTGGACAGTAATTAAAAATTATCTTAAAACTACCAGAATGTTTATAATTTCATTTATCAAGTGCCTTTCAAGCTTTTGTGACAAATTATTCAACTCAGAGGCCTTAATTTTAGGAGGATAAATCCTAAACAAAACATAAAAGTAAACTTGAAAACCTGAAGCTATAACGTAGTCTCCATCAGAAAACACCTTGACCTTTCTTATGCAATTTCTAACATCAAAGTTTGAATTAAATTCACTTACTGAACTGAAGATATTCTAAACAAATATACAATAAGATAGTCAGAAGTGATCAGAACAGTTTTCCACAAAGAAGATAGCAAATTTTTAGGGGAAAAATACTATAAACAATTCTGCTATAGTCTTAAATTGTGCAATAGTTCGAAAATTGACAATAAGAGACTGAAGAATAAAGAATCAGGGGTCGGGGGATAAGAGAATACCATTATTCATTCGTACACGATTCCATCTCCTCACCATCGGCACCTTTAGCGCGCTAGGACAGAGCAATAGGGAGAAACGCGGTCCGGTAGCCAACCTAAGAAGAAATAGGACGGTGTAGAGAGCCAAGGTCATTGTATTGAAGAACCAAACAAGAGAAACGCGGTCGATGGAGTGGAGAGAGGCGATAACTGTCAGTTCGGAAGACAGGCGCAAGGCTAGGGTTTGGAGTCCGAGAGAAGAAGAGAAACTGGTTTCGGGGAGGGAGAGATCGAGGCATCGATTTGAGCACAACTCAAGACGGCTCCGGCAGCCACGTTTTGGTGGAGAGACAGGAGAGTGGTGGGCCGTCGGAACCCACGAGAAGTGAGAGGCGACGGTGGGTGGGTAGGTGGGTGTGTGTGTGTGGGCGGGGGGGTGTTTTGGGGGAACGGTTTGTCTTTCTTTGTCAATCCCGTGAATCCCATCTAAAATAACATTTTTCATATTTAGATTTAACCATTTAGGCATTTCGTCTGACAAAATTTTAGATGCCATGATTATTTTCAATTTACATTGACATGTTAAGTAATATCTTATTATTTTATTAAATAAAAATTATATTTCAATTATAAATTGTTAAGAACAAAATATTCTCATTGTGTTTATCATTATAATGTTTATCTTAGTAATATTTATTGTCATTTTTTTATTTTATAATATTTTTTATAGTTAAAATTATATACTTATTAGTTCTATTAGTTCTTTTATTGCCATGATGATTTCTGTAATTTCATCTTAATAAAGCCTACTTTAGTTTATTCTTGTCATTATATTTATTTTTCTAGTTTAGTTTTGTTTATAAACTTCAAAGCGGCCAGAAATTTTTTTTTTTTTTGCAAAGTCGTAGGAGCATAAATTTTTGACGCAATTAGTAAAAAGTTTCTGGTTATATAAACTTGGGGACAAATATTTGGCGCCATTCATAGAAACAAAATTATGGTTACATAAAAGTTGGCGCAAAAATTTTCTTACATATTAATATTATCATCAGAAGGCATATTCATATTCACTATCTAGTTATAATAAAATGCGTACTTCTAATTTATGAAATATTTTAAATGATAGGCTTCATAATTCCCAGATTCTGCTTCAATAAAAACTAGAGGGACACATCGCTTCGCTCAATAATAATATTTTTACTGATTCTTCATTATCAAATTTGTTATAACAAATCGAGTTTCATTATATGAAATCTTAAAATTTCAATGTTTGATACTCATTTATAATGATTATATTCCAAATTATTATTGTGTAGTTATATTATACGATATCATATCAATCATAATGATTATGAAATTTACTATAGGAATTTAAAAGAATGGTTGAAGAGGACAAATTTATAGTATTAATTAAAAAGCCGTGGCCGCTATGATTTATGATAATCTGAGTCGATTGTTCATTTACACTGAAATCCATTCGTTTATTTTTTTTTAAAATAAATTAAAAATAGTCGTAACAATTAAAAATAGTAGTACTAATGTCACACCCCGACCTGAGGGAATGACACCTCCTCCGCCACGAGAACAGTTTCCCGCTCCCGTAAGGCGAACAGACAGACAGACTATTTTTTTTTCATTCCATTTTCTTGATTACGGCCCAGAATTCACACAACATCACAGATGAACACACCAAAGTATGTTACATTATTTCAAACCACTATTTACATAAGTAGTTCTTGGCAAAAGAAAAGCAAATCACACCACAGTGCTACCAATCCCGGCTTATTTATATACAAAGGACTGGTTCTCTCAAGCTAGCTATTTACATATGCTACAAAATAAGTAGGAAAAACCACCCAACTTTCCTGAACGCCATGACCGCTACCCCGGAATAAAACTCAAGTTTAAAATAAAACAAATACCAAAAACCGATACTGCCCAAAACCTACTAACGGACACACCAGAGAAAGCACACACACACTGGACACTCCTAGAAGAAGTTAGCGATCAGAACGCTTCCTCTTCCTGGGAGTGAGCCTCCGGCTCTGGCTCAACCTCGACTTCGGACGTTGGAGATGCAGGAGGCATCTCAAAATACAGATAAGCCAGTACCTCTGGCAGCTCATCCAGACAGATGCACAAAACAGCTTCACAATTCAGACTTGGGATCCGTACCGCAAACTGAATGTAACTACACTCAATAGTAGCGATAGTACTACGCCTCACTCCATTTCGCCTCTCCGTTGGTACCAGACGAAAGGGTCCGATGACCGGCATACTGCATCATGAATATGCACAGAAACAACCAAGCATAATTATTTTCCCAGTAATTGCATTTACTCAAGCTCTTATCGGCCGGTCAGATTCAGAAAGAACTTTTCCCAAACCATAGGTCCAACCCTAGGTACAGATTTCAGAGGGAATTTCCAGAAATAATAGCGCTAGAATCCTGGCCGGGTAGGTGGCCAAACCATACTCCGGAGAGTAATACAATTCAAGTTTATATTATGCTATTCAGACTGAATAAGAATGGTCCGATTTAATTCAGAGTCAGATTCTTCGATTATATACGAAGGTTATGCAACATAGTCAATTTACAGAAGCCATTCCAGTCTTTGAGATTCTGACTTTCCAAAGTTATCAAAGAAATGATAAGTCAGATCCATGCTAATAACTATTCAAACGAACAGTTTGATTCAACATGAGTTTTCTTTATTCCGGGTTTCTGAATGACTATATGTCTTAAATGCAACCGTATTCTCAACATGCTATGCATGAATTTAAAGATACCGATATCCGAGTTTGAACAAAGAAACCGCGTAAATTCCGCACCTTGCTGCTTACTGCTCCCTCGGAGTTTCAGGGTCCGTGCCTGTTTACAAACCACAGATCAAGTACCGTTAATATTTGTTTAACGGGTTTCCTTTAATCTGAGTCTGGTTTCTAACGTTTAACCGTGACCATCATAGTTGGTTTTCCAAGTCCTTTGTTTACCATAATTATATTAAATTCACTTTAGTTATTTCTCCAATCATCAGAAACAATGTTTAACGTTTCTTTCCTAATATCGAAAATTATCATCAGATACAGAATACAGAAATATCAGACAGAATTAGGAAATTGTTAAACACAATTAAAACAAAAATCAGAAAATATAAATCAGAATTATTTTATTTTAGCGGGATCAGAAAGTCTGGTTTATTTGCCACAGTATCCGTTCCTTAGTTTCACAGACTATTATCATCATTTCCCTAAAAAGCCCACAGATAAGTATTAGACTACAGTTAGTCTATATCAAGCTCAACAGAGTCCGTCATTAACATACAGATATTAGATTAAATCCGAAAATCTAATCTTAACTAGCCCACTTTACAAATTATTTTTCCCGAAATAAATCAAGCCCACAGAAATCCAGCCCGAAAATATTTTTCCTTTATTTTTTTTTTCTCAGCCCGACAGGTCCAGCCCGCAAAACCAGCCCAAAAGCCAACTCAGCTCAACCCAGTCAACTGGCTCGGTTGACTGAGCCATACCGTAACGGGTCCGACAACACCAATCCAGATCCAACCCGATCCAATAAGCCACCGAATTCTCACTTAAGCCCACCGAATCTTATAAAACCCTCAGATTTTTCATTTTAGCCCATCTCTTTTATTAAAATCCTTCTCTGTCACAAATAAGCCCCTCAAACCTTTCAAGTTAGCCCTCGGAAATTTATTTTTCTTGCAAAATCATCACTGGGCATCGCTACACTTACCAGAAGCATACCAAATCGCCAAATCTCGTACCAGTAGCTGGTACAGCTCTTTCAACAGTCTCAATTAGTCATTTCATGCATTCTACATGAACTCTATATGCTTGTATAGCCCTACATGCCTCAGTTTGCACCCTATGCATCAAAAAATGCATAGATATTTATATGAAAATACATGTTCATGATTCTCCTTCACTGTCAACAGCTAAAACATGCACAAATGCATCTCAGACCCATACCTACAGCCTACCAAGTTCACAGTTGCCTAAGCATAGGAAATACTATGCACATATCCATGTAGTTATAACAGATAAGTAGAAAATGCACCTATATGCTTCAATTTAGCACCAAGAAGCATGCTTATATGCATTTTAACTCAGTATATGCACAATACCAAGCTAACAGTTTATATTACTTTGAATATAACCATAAAAACTATGTAACCATGACAGATAAGCAAATCATGCATATATATATGCTTATATCTAACACCAGTAAGCATTCTTATCAGTTAACAGTTCCTCTAGTTCATCAAATAACCATCTAATCATGACAGATAATCCAACATACATCATATTTCTGTTATAACTCGATTACATGCAACTATACACCACTATATGCATTTATTTCCCCACTATTATGCTATATGCATATGAATATGCCTTAATTTCCCTCGGAAATCCATAATTAGCCTCAGAATAATACAGATCATCACTGGCTTTATCAAGTTCATGAAATCATCAAGCAAAACCAACCATAACCTCTACCAGATCAGACTACAATTAATCATTAGCCTAATTAATTAAAGTGAACCCTGTTAACCATCGAATCACCTCACCAGATGCTACTGCCACAGTTAGCATTACCACAAACTGAGATTAAATCAAAGAGAGTTAACACAAGGGCCAGGGATATACCTATCTCGTGAGATTTGACAAATCTTCTCAGGAACTCAAGTACAACCAAAGCCAAAATTAGCGTCAAGCTTATCAGAAATAAACTCAAGTCCATAAACCTAAGACTCGCTGAAACAAGAAATCCATATCAATTTCACAACAATTGATATCAGAAATTCAAACTAGAGAGGAAGAAGTGCCATTACCGTCTCCAAGCCGTCTCAACCTCCCTTCTCTTCTTCTCCCCGTTTTTCCCCCAATTTCCGAAACCCTAACTCGGTCCTTTGATAAAGGAGCTTACCTCGACGAACGGGGAGAAGGAGACAAGGCAGAGAGATGCTGTGGAGGCGTGCATGACAGCCACGTCGCCCCTCCATAACTCTCCTGACAGCCCGCCATCGATCGGAGAGGAGAGAAGATCACTCCTCGTGCCAACACAGAGAGAAAGAAAGAGATGGCAGCTATCGAGAGGTCAGCTTGGAGGCGACCGAAGTCAGAGCCAACCAGAGTTCGACACAGAGGAAAGAGCTCGTGAAGAGCTTCGGAAAGAAGAAGCGAAAGAAAGAAAGACAAGTCGGAGGAAGGAGAAGAAAGAGACGAGTGTCTCTCTCTCTCTTTTATCAAATTCATCCAGATCTTTTGTGGCAAAACTGTGTGGCCTTCGGTGTAGCAAACAACTGACATACCCTTAATTCCAATAACCATTCCTTAATTAAATTAATTGACCTAATCCAGAAGTCAGATATTCGTGGCAAATATACCGCTAAATTCCATAATTTAAACTGAACATTTCCATGTTCTCAGATCAGAAAATCCCGCAACTTTTATTGTTGCAATAATTTATTTAATCTAATTTCCTTGATCATACCGCTAATTACTGGTATTTTCAGACAGACAAGGACTTGGTTACCATACTACGGTCACTTTTGTTACAACTAATCATTAATATTAGCAAAAAAAAATTTTGGGCAAAAAATTTATGTCAAGTTTATATAGTGACTTTTTATGGAAGAAATTACTAATTTTCAACTTACAAATTTTTATTGTCTATAAATTTCGACAAATTTTTTAGGCGGAATTTTTATATTTTACATTGAAAATTTTGGCAAGTTTGACGAAATATATTAAATTATTTTTCAATCTAAAAACACATAGCGCAATGAAGCTGAGATTGCAATGTCTAGTAACAATTAGGCATGAACTACCTTTGGTGTGATTTTTTATGTTCTCCTTTTTTAACATATATTTTCTACATTAGATTCTTTCATAAACAACAACATGTTGTCTAGTTAAAGATGAAGACAACTAGTTGTAGTTACGCGCTTCGCGCGTGAAGTTTTGTTTTGTTAATTTAACAGGAAAGATGTAAAGTTTCATTTCTTATAATACTCAATATATTTTAAATGAGTTGATTAAATTAAATTAGATTTATCATTATAAAAAAAATATGAAAAATAAACTCATGATGCACAAAGAATCCTTAAATCATGATGCACCATAACATTACTTCATTTTTTTTCCCAAAATATCATAATGAATAACAAAAAAAAATAAAAAATTATATATAATTTTATTTCCTAGAAGATTTTAATATGGACAGCAACTTGAATGGTTTAGATAGACCGTTTAAATTTTAGATTTCGAAGGGAGAGCATCTTTAACCAAAATCACTCTCTCTAATGTAATATTTTGTACTAAAATAATTATGTTCATGTCTTCGATACCTTTATTTTCTCAACTTAAATAAGAATAAGAGATATAAAAGAAAATTAACAAAATAAATATTACTATAATTTCTAATTGTCTTGTGTTTCAAATGATCGATCCAAATTGTTTGATTTATTTTTCACATAAAAATATCATTGAAAATTAAAGTTTGTTATTTCTTGATTTTTTTACTATTATTAAGGACTTTAGAAAAATAATCGATTAAATGTTTTTCTATTGTCTGATAATATAAATTTTCTAAAATATTAATTAAATAAAATAAAATCTTAATTTACTATTATTATAAAATTGATGCATTACAAAATGACAAAAAAAATCAGAAAATATGTACCATTATCGTAAAAAACTCGTTTTTTGTTTCCAATGATATTTCAAGTCAAATTACAACAATTTTTAGTTTGAGATGTAAAATTGAATGATTAAAACAAATTTGTCAAGAAATTTATATGGAAGTGATCAAAGATATAGAACCATTTCCATAATGATAAAAATCATGTAAGATAGTTTGAAGATTCAAATTGACAAATTTGGATTCATTTCATGTATTATAATTTTCAGACCATGCATATAAAATTTATTAATACGATAATAAATTTAGAATAGCCCTCAAATAATAAAAAATACTAAAAATCATGTAAATTATTTCAAAGCACCAAAATGAATTATTTTAATATTATAGAACATTAGTACTCTGTTGAATCTAAAAATAGAAAATCTATATCCTTTGATTATATTTATAAAATAGAACGAAATTTGAAAATTTAATATAGAATGAAATTCTAAAAATAGAAAATAGATTACTTATGAGTACGAATAGAACCATATGTTTCAAATGATCGGATGTTGCAACAAAATTATATATCGGTCTCCTCAAAAAATCCCTACTCCTTATAAAAATACCAATCCAAAAGTCTATATAATTTAATTCCAAAAAAGTATCAAGTTCTTGGTTACAAATCATATGGTTCATTGATTATTATAATCTAATTTTAATTCCATATCAGCACCCCTACCGACCAAGTGGTCGAAATATGGTATTTTCGGTATTTTTAAAATTTCTCGGTATTTTACCTCACAATACCGAATACCGCTGTTTTCGTCACCTTTCTGATTCATGGAAATTTTGGGTATCTGATACGGTATTTAAAACACTCATGTTAAGTTTTGGTTTTACATCTAGAAAAAGCATTTAAGAATAATAATCATTCATCCATTTTAGTGAGCACATATGGAAATTTTTTATCAGCTAAATGTTTTATTATTTTTTATATAAAAATATATATATTTTACTAAATTATGTTTCATATGTTGATATGTCAATTTTATTTTTTGTTGTAATAGAAATATTTTATAAATTATTATTTGTCCACAAATTTGGATGGATAAGTTTTCTAATATTAATTATACTTACATAATTTTTATGTTAATAAGTTTTCGCATGAATCTGAAACTATTAAAGGGTGCATCTCGCTAAGATTTAAAATGAAAGTATTTTCAAAAAATGGATGTATATAACGCATGAACTTCCCAGTGTAAATAACGACTTTTTTAAATGGTGCTTTTTTTTGGAAGCAACTGACAGTCTGACATCAATATTTCATAGAAATAATTATATATTGTTTGGTTGGTTATTTTAATATAATTGTACACATCATGATGAATGTCAAATGCAATTAAGGTGCGATAAAATAAGAAGGCGCATGATTGAATTGAGGATTGGGTGCCACGTGTAAATGATGGAGGTTGTAATTTGTTTTCTTATTTTTTTAGTTTCTTATTTTAGGCGGACACGAAAAAAATTGGGGAAGTTATCAGAGAAAATTTTGGCGCAAATGTTTCGCGCCATCATTAAAAACGGTTATGTAAAATTTGGGACAAAAAAAATGGCGCCATCTGCAGAAAAATAATTGTGGTTACATAATTTTTAGCGCCTTCATTAAACACCTGTCGGACGCATAATCAGTCTTGCCGATTGGTCTTGCAAATGTCTCTGTTCCGCAACAAGATAACTAATCACGCAACTTAGTCTTGCAGTAACATATAATTAGCAATAAACGTTAAACTTCTTGCGATCAAGGTGTTGCTAAATCACCTTTTTGGTGTAGTACTGAAATTGGTACGCAGCCTCACACGTGCCTATTTGGATAAGGTCAACGGTCCAAAATCAAAATCTGTTCATGTTAGGATAGGTACCTAAGTTGAGAGGATGCGAAGTCATAATTAGGGTTGTCGTCGTTGACCAAATAACTGCAATATATATTAGTGTATATAATTACCAACTGCTCTTACGCAGTTTGCATGCTATGTGCTCGTTGGAAACGATGTAAAATTACTAAATTGTGTCTTACGTGATGTACCTTTCAAACAAAATATACAATTTAAAACAATGCATAGTAGTATCGTTTACCATCAAATATATGAAATCTAAATAAAAATTATAATTATCTTTTGGTGGGACACATCATTTAATCCGTGTGCTTAATTTTCTTCTTGATCAAGACTTTTCAGAGTGGGTTTTCAATTTCATGCTTATGTGTCCCGGGCGAACAGGTTTTACAGGAGCTAGATATTGATTTTTCAATTCAAACCTGTATTGGGAGAAAGGTAGCAAATCAAATACGGGTTGATTGCTACGGGCTTCGCTTTCAAAAAAAAAAAATAAAAAAAAAAATAATAATAATAATAAAATGAATAATAATAATAATAATAATAATAATAATAATAATAATAATAATAATAATAATAATATATAATAATAATGAAGTAAATAAAGAAAGAAAATAATAAAAAAATGTACATAAAGGACACTATATGATTTTCATTAGTGTAAACAATGAATACTATAAATTTTATCTAACAGTAAATAAATCCTTGCATAGAAGAAATCAATTGAAATTTAGATAACAAGAATCCCAGGGTGTAAAAATTTCGACAATATGATCATCGTCCCCTCACATGGCCTTTGACTCTCACACTTTCTAAGTTTCTATACCTTTTAAAAACTTTTTTTTTTTTTTTTTTTTTTGAAGTTGATACCTTTTAAAAACCTTCTACAAAAACTCCTTACTGTTGCCGTTGACGTGGTCCGGGAAGCCAATCATATGAGGTGTTTAGGGGACTTTTCGAGCTACTTGGAATTTTTCTATATGCTTGTTGTGACAACCAGTGTTTTCAATTTCCTATTAATTACCGGAAAATTTCGACAATATTTGGTATTGGAACAATGACTGAAACGAAAAATTTTGACAATATTTGGTATTGGAACGATGGTATTCGATATTAGAAAGACGAAATATCAGAAAATTTTGGAAAAATATATGATTTTAGCCAAAGTTCACCAAAATGATTTATTAAACTAGATTTGAGTCCTAATTTATAATCCGTTCACAATTTTAATTGAGGATCGATCTGAAATTTTAATCCGATTACAAATAGCCGTCTATATTTTCTTTTATTCATTTTTTTTGTCATGCTTTCTTTATATATTTATAAAATAAAATTATTTGATCAGTCACGTTCTTGGAGGCATTAAGAATGTAAGACTTGGCTCGTAGTTTGTTCTAGCATACTGTATGGCTCGACAGGTCAGCATTTATGTTTCATGCGAATCAGGTTAAGACTTGAGAAGTGAGAGCTGATTCAACCTTTTATTTTTAAACAAAAACCGTTGATTGAGACGGTACAACTTTTAGAAAGTCAGCTTATGTATTCGGTTCAATTTTTTTTTTTTAAATTTGATTAATCGCATCAGATCAGATAGTAAATCACCTGGGAATTGTTACAGGAAAGATTCAACCAACTGAGAGAAATAGAAATACATCTTATCTTTATCTTAGCCACTGCTCCAGAATTTTTGGCCAAGGTGAAAGAAAGCAATAGAGAGGTATGGAATGGTATGGAAATGAATGAATCTTGCTCCAGATTTAAGAATGTATACATGAAGGTTAAGTTTTGTTATATTTTTTTTAATACATAGAATTACCGTATTAATCTTATTCTCAAATAGAAAAGTGAGAAAGTTTCTAGGATTCAGGGGTAATTTTTTAAAAAACAAATATGTCTCTCCATTCCCATCCATTCTCCTCCAAATTCGGAGGATACAAGTCTTTTCCTCAGAGTTGGAAGTTTGCCCTCCATTTCCATCTGTTTACTTCGAAAAATTGAATTGGAGCAAGGGAAAGAATTTCTCTCCGATTCTCTCCCTCCCGTTCCCATCTTCTGGAGCAAGCCCTTAGTGTACAAAATTTTGTCTCGGTAGGTAGCAAGTAGCAACAACTAGGCCTGTCAAAATCGTTCCGTTGGAACGTTTGGCGTTCCGTTTCCGTGCCGGCGGAACGAAAACGAAAGGCGAAATATGTTTCGTCTTTGACAACGGAACGGAAACGAAACTGGTATTTCTAAACGTTATCGAAATGGAACGAAAGGGAACATGAAAATGAACTGAAATCAATGGTAAATGATGAACGGAACGGTAAACGAAACTGTTTTCTGTTTCGTTTGACGAAACGGAACGGAAACGAAACTGATATCTGTTTCGTTATTTGGAACGGAACGAAAACGAAATCCTTCATTTCCGTGCCGTTTCTGACGGTTGACAGGCCTAGCAACAACCCACAAGGGACCTACCGTTGACCAAAGTCAAAAAAGGTCACCACTTGGCATATTGGCTTTTCCGCGTATAGTTTAATATATAATTCAATAATCCTCCATTCACTGTCACAGGATACATCCATTTCATAACCGCGTTAGAGCCACGAGGGAGCCTTTAATACATCCTGTTCGCATAAAATGGACATTCATTAGGGAAACAAAGAAGCAATAAGCATTTATTGCGCGATAAGTAGCAGTAACTACTCCACAAAGCAACTCCATCAATCCTTATTTCAAAATAAAATAGTTCCATTGGTAATCGATTCAACAAAAGCACCAAAAGCTAATAAAGTATCCGACTTTAAGCGCAACTTCTGCCAGAACTGCGATTCGGCTTCGGCGCAATATAATCGTCTTAATTTAGTTTAACTATTATTATGATTAAGTCTAAACCCACAATACAAAACCTCTTAAAAGTTCGAACCCAGAGTTAGACCCGGCCTCTCTCTTTCTCTCACACTCAACCAAAGTCTACGCGACGTGCTTTACAAGGATTGACGAATTCAACCCAGACATCAGAGCCTTTCTGTTCCTATCTGAGAAATATCGTAGATTGAAGAGAATTATAGGGGCAAATTGTCTGAATCGTTGAGTTGGGGTAAGTTTGTTTTTCCCAAGGATGTATCTTAATATCTTATTATCTTCAGGTTTTTGAGTTTTGAGTATTGTTCTTTCTCCTTTGTCTGGTATTTGGTCCATGAATCTCTCGCTCAAATTGTACTTCTCCGCCTGACCTGTGGAAGTAGCAGATAGGGTTATGATCGTGTTTTGTAGTTTTTTGTTTTCTGAATGTTGCGTTTTTTGGTTGCCTCATGGGTTTTAATTAGAATTTACTCAATTTTCAGGTTTAAGGATTGGGCAGTGTAAAGCTTTTGTGGAGTTAAAAATTTCACCCAATATAACTTATATTCTTCAAAATTGTCTTAAAATTCTAACAATTATGAATGTTTTACTGTTGCAGAACATGATATCTCCTCTGAAAACTCAAGAGAAGCAATTGAAGAATGAACCGAGTTGATACAACAATTGTTGGTGTCATTATAGGAGTCGTAGTTGGGATTTCTATAGCCATTGGTGTGTTCTACCTCATAAGGTACTACAAGAAGAGCTCCAGTTTGGAAAGGCGAGTCAGTAACACTTCTGCTGCCCCGATCCGTGAAAATAGAGAGAATGGTGCAAGTGTAGATTCTAGTGTGGCTATTTCAGATGACTTAGAAATTGGGGATGAGCATCAGAGTCGGAATCGGAATCTGAATCAACTTTGGGGTGGGAGAGGCAAGCGGGGTAGAGATGTCAGAGATCCTATTTCTGTTTCAGGAATCCCAAGATATTATTACAAGTAAGCTTAGTTACATTTCTTAATTAATTTATTGCAGGTTACGTTGGTTGATCCCAAATTCCCAATACAAAACGACCCAAAACAAATAATGGGATAATTTTGCAAATCACCCTACAAACTTCCAATTTGTTAATCACACCACAATTCAATTGTGCAAACAATGAAGTTTTTTTAGTAGTTTATGTTGGAATACTCAGAACATGATAAAAAGTGAAACTTTTGGTCCCAACGATTATAGTCAGAAGTCAGAACAAATAAATGGAACTTTTGAGCATTGTTCCTTAAGTTAATGATGCTTATTGATCAAGTTTTTTCTTGGGGTGATATGCACACTGAAGATGAGAAAATTGGAATCAAAGCTAAAAACCAGTACTGTGCTCAACAGATTACTATGTAGCTATGCGCCTGGTGAACTTCGAATTCTTGGTCTACGTGTAAAAGTAAAAAATTGTAAACATACAAAATATTATGTTATATGTAGGGATATCCAGAAAGCCACACAGAACTTCACAACCATTTTAGGGCAGGGATCTTTTGGTCCAGTTTATAAAGCAGTTATGCTGACAGGAGAAGTGGTAGCTGTAAAAGTGCTTGCAAGTGACTCAAGACAAGGCGAGAGAGAGTTTCAAACTGAGGTAGGCCCTATTTATTCTTAGGGTTACCTGCAGAAGTTTGCTATAATTTTAGTGAAGTAATGCACTAGCATAAACCAACTTCATCCTGTTTTTGTTCTTCATTTGACTGTCTTATTTCTCTCAACTGAGGACTGAACCTTATTAGTTAAATCACTCAATAGTGAACCAGCAATTGTGTACCGGTTGCTTTATATAAGAGTAAGCTTTATTTGAGGCTTATTTGCACTTTGGGAGACTTCATTGGTTGAATGACCATTTGGAAGAACTGGTAATGGCTGGATCAAATGTTCTAAAAATTTTTCATTAAATTGGTGTTCTTTCTTTTTTGTGTTGTAGGTAGCATTGCTAAGTAGATTGCATCATAGGAATCTTGTGAATTTGGTTGGATATTGTGTAGATAAAGGTCAGCGGATACTTATTTACGAGTACATGAGCAATGGCAGTTTGGCAAGCCACTTATACAGTAAGTTATTAGTATTATACTGGTCATTTCTGATATTCTAGTGGTTCCTTTTTCTTAACTTTTTAGGGTTAGAAAAAAAATTTATGCACTATCCTGTCCTGGGCAACATCAACAAGAATTGGCATGTTACCAGCTAAATACAATTTCTGATATATTGTTGGTCTTGTTTTTCAGGTGAAAATAATGAGAAAATACTGAGTTGGGAACAAAGGCTGCAAATAGCCCATGATGTTTCTCATGGCATTGAGTACCTTCATGAAGGGGTATGGCTATGGAATACCAGTTTTGGTCCTTCATTAAAATATATTTCTGAGATTTGCACAAAACATAGAGCCTGCCTTTTTTAATATTTTGAAAATGCGGCCCTAATTATTCTTTTTCTGGAGTAGAATAGTGTAGTGTTGTTTATAATCCCCCCCTCCCCCCTTTTTTGCAAGTTTTGCCTAGCTTAATGTTTTTTAATTTTTTTCAATATCGTTTGAGAATATCACGTGTGTGTTTCCTTCATTCCTGTCAGGACTCTTGGCTATCCTTGGTTACTAATGAACCTTGGCTGTTGTTTGTAGGCAGTGCCACCTGTCATTCACAGAGATCTAAAATCAGCTAATATCCTTTTGGACAGATCAATGCGTGCCAAGGTATTACAGCTTGATATCAAATCAACATTTATTTAAATTTTAATGAGAAAACTTAAGACTGAAATCAATAGGGTCACTGTCCCTTGCCATTAAGGCATTAGTGTACCATGCCAACATAGCAAAAGGGTGCCCTTTATTTTTGATTGCCATAATTCAAGTATAATGTGGTTAAACACCACAAAACCAAAAGTAGGGCAAGAAAAGCAGGCAACAGTAAGATTTTGACTTTCTTGAATTGAAGGTTGCTGATTTTGGGCTATCCAAGGAGGAAGTATTTGACGGGAGAAAATCAGGCTTGAAGGGCACATTTGGTTACATGGATCCGGATTATATGTCAACAAATAAGTTCACAAAAAAGAGTGATATATACAGTTTTGGGATTATATTGTTCGAGCTTATTACTGCGATTAATCCGCAGCAAGGTCTACTGGATTATATTAACCTTGTAAGTTCTTTATTACAGTTCATTACTTTCTTATGATTATTTGACTGGATAATTATGTTAAAGGTATCTAACAAAATTCCAAAAGAAAAGAGCACGCTAAGGACTGTTTTTCAGAAAGTAATCGTCTTAATATATCATTATTAACTCAAAACTTGAAAGGGACAAAGTGATGAGAAATTGTTAAACAACCAATATGTTCACTACTATGACTGAAATGATGTATGTAATATGTTTTTGACTTTATTCTGAGTATGAAGTCGTTATAAAATTATTTTCATGATGATTATTATTTATATGAATTAGTTGGGAACATGGTAGCTATCAACAGCCATTAAATAAATAAATATAAAATTAACAAAATAGGAAGAAAAAGAAAAGAGAAAATAAGGCACTGATTTTACTGACTTTAGAATAAGAAGAAATAAAAAGTGGCCATGCTACAACAACCTCTACTGTTAGCCATTGTCAACCCCTGATTGGGAAAAAAAATATTTAAAATTTATCGTCCTGATAACAAAACTGATCTGTTGCAGTAAGCAACTAACATAGTATACTGTTATCAACACAGTTACAATTTTATTGTTTGGCCTTCAACATCATGCAAAACCTCATAATGTCACACATGCCCTTTTGCAAATGTATAAGAAATCACAAAACTACGACACTTTCCCTACACCCTTTACTTATTTCCATCCAAAGATGTCTTAAACTTTTCTCTTCCTTACATGTGCTCCTTTGGACAATGCCACACAGAAACAGAAGTGAGGGTCTGGATCAACTTCTTTGTTTACCTCTATATAAGTTCTTTTTCATATTTGTAATATTTAAGGGGTACTTTGGTATTTTAATATCCTTTTCCATCAGAACCCATTTTCAATGTGCACAACTTAAGTTATGCTATTTGAATATATTGTTTCCTCTTAGTTCTGAAGCTATAATGCCTCTATATCAGGCTTCTTTAGGTGGAGATGGGAAGCCCGACTGGAGCGAAATAGTTGACAAAAATCTATTAGGTGAAAGTCATCCAGAAGAGGTGCGGCAGCTTGCTGATGTGGCACATCGGTGCTTGCACAAGCTGCCTAAAAGGCGCCCCCCCATTTCTGATGTCACCCAGGCTATTGCCAGAGTAAGACAGAGAAAATTACGGAAAGATGCAAGTACTTTTACAAGAACTGATACTTCAGGGGTTCTGCGAGCAATTGAGCTGCAGCAAGTGGAACTTTCTAATATTGCGAGCACGAAAGAGATGCATGGAACTGCCGTAGGAGCTTAATTTAATTGTAAATAGATCCTCGGTATTTAGTTTTTGGTTCCTTGTAATGTTTGGTGGAGGCATGAATCATGAATATGTATTTCGAGTTCGATACATAATGAATCTGAATCAGCATAATGCGGTTTTCATATTGGTGCTTCACGTGGAAAATTGATTTTGGTGCAGGTATATACTTGTCTCGTTCAACTTAACTCACTTTATAATTATAGATGTCCTTGTTTCTTTTATCATTTGAAACAATTTGTTGTTTCCAGTCCTAGTCGGCATTTCTGATCAATAAGGAACTCTACTTGATCATTAGGCACTGATTGCCTAAGTCTAGTGTTTAAAATCTTAATTCGGACGGGTAAATTGAAAGCTGGCGGTTGTTATCAACTGATCGAGGGTTAATTTGTTTGTAAATTCATTGCATTAATAGCAACTTTGATCCATCCATTTCGGATCGAAAGGTCCAAATTAAATCTCACATTTTCTTATTAAAAGAATTGAACAGAATGATATTAAGGAATCATTAAGTCTTGATAGTTTTGATTTGGACCATACAATGTGAAATAAACGATTTAGATCTAGCAAGACCATTTGATAAAATCCTACAATTGGAGAGTAAATCATTTTTTCATGACTAGCTATTGTGTGTCGTGTAATCATGTCTTCGGCCCTTGAACCACTAGAAGCAAGGGAAAAGCGTTATGGTTCCAACTTCCAACCCTTAATTCACGGGAACAGTACACGTATATTTTATTTTCTTTTTTGTAGTTACTTTTCTGTTATCTTTGGAAAAGTAAACTGTAATAATAGTAGAAATCCTTGGGAAACCGCTACATTTGTCTATTTGACCTCTATTAAAATATAGTGATAAATAACATTTTTGCATATAGCGTCCGGTCAAACAATATTAAGCCTTTCTATTTCAGTAGCAAAGGCCATTATGTAGCATCAACCTTGCCAGTGTTTGAAAAAAAAAAAAAAATCTAAGGCAATATTTTTTTTTTTACCATTTACCAATTAATTTAATCCCTTCAAATTGGGCAAGATTGCAAGAACTTGAGATTAATTCCAGTGACTTGCTTATAATAATAGAATTTTTTTACGAATTCAAAATGTGTAACTCATCTGTGCCTGTGCAGATACGGAGAACCTGATGATTCAAAAAAAAAAAGATACGGAGAACCTGGACTCACCAGAATTACTTCTCACTAAAACAGTACAACTGTACCACACTGAGTTTTGAATGCAACTATTACTTTATGACTATCCGTGTAATAAGTTTTAAATATAACCATTGAATATTTATGAAGTAATTAATGGTAGTGGCATGTCTTTTATTATAGAGATTCAAGTTCAAATCTCTAAGTCAAAATTAAGTAGGATTGGAAAATTGGAGGATCGATTTTATAATGCAATGCTCACAATTTTCTTTCTTTGTATATGTATGTATTTGGAGGCTGCTCACAGACTTGTGTTAATAAAACAAAACGCTTCTAGTCTTAAGTTCCACAAATAAATAAAATAGAGGACAAAGCATTGAAATAAAGAATCGAACGAAACAAGGAGTCTTATAACATTGTTCATTAGCAATTTCAACACACAAGAACACAAAATAGAACAGCTCACAACTGATACAAGAGACCACATGTACGGAGGACACCTCCTAAGATAACATTAACACCTACGGATAGACAACCCCAAACTTCATCCCCATTAATGCCTATCTCACACCGACCCAAAAACACCAAAACCCTAAAAAATTTAACTACTTGCATAAAATTGAAATTAGATACCAACACATAAGTTACGCATGCATTTGCATTTTTCCATGCTTGTTAATTACATCATCACTAGCTACTTGAAATCATAGTGAGGACTATCATGATGATGATCCATGTTGCTCATGAGTGGCAGGGTCTGTGGGGTGCTGGGACCTCCGGCCCGATGGTCACCATCTTCATTCACCCCTTGCTCTCGGTAGTACCCATGCCCCGGCATTCCGTTTTCTCCAAAAAACCCATACTGATGCAGCGGTTGCACCTGCATTGCACCAGGGTGTGCAAGTGCATGCTGGTGCATGACATGCGCCATCATCGGAGCAGTAACCATCTGATGCCTGTGCTTCACCAGAGGGAGCGGCTCGCCACGGATTGACCCGCGCTGGTCCCCTTCAAACTCACGGTACCTCGACAGATATACTGAAAGCGGCTCGATGTAATCATCAAACCCGAGCTTGCTCATGGCCCAGAGCACATCCTCAGCAGTGATTGTCTTGCGCTGCTCCCGTTGACACCTGTCGTTAGCCTCTCCAGTGACGAAGCTTATATACTCCGATACGCACTCCTGAATTGTCTCCTTTGCGTCGTCAGATATCTTGGCATGAGGTGGAAGCACCCTCCGCATGATTCGAATCACATTAGCGATTGGCATGAACCTGTCCTGCTCCCTAATCGCTGCCTGAGCTTGGCCTTGTGCTTGATCAGCCGGCATGGCCTCAGGCACCGATGGGTTTGCGCAGTTCATGTCGGACTGAGATGAGTTGGCGTTCATCAGTGGCATAGGGTTTAAGTAAAATTTTAAGTGGAAAATAAATGGAAATTTATCTTAAGGCACTGAGGAAGAGAGTAGAGGGTGGAGAGGAATTCTATATAGAAAGAACAAAGGCAGTTAAATGCACCGTCGTTTCTTCGCGTCCATGAGGGACACGTGGCGCAATCTGCTAGAGACTGGAGGCCACCTACTGGCTTGAAACTTGGCACTTAGTTATTGATGGTCAAACAGTCATAAAGGATTATTTGTGGCGCTTGAGGTATAAGAGTTTGTACCGCTAAAATCTTTAGAATATTAAACTATTTCTTTAAATAAAAAAAATGATACAAATTTTCTCCTAAAACATTAGTAAGAAGTAAGAATGCATGCATTTAATTAACAGTGAAAAGTTCACTTTCATTTCTTATTTCCACATTTCTCAGATACGTGGAGTAAAAAAAAATAATTATGTCCATTATATATAAAATTGGACCAAATGAGAACTTAAGAATTTTAAAAAACACGAAGAAAATGAAATGTATTTGACAATATGAAACCTACAACAAAGTAAAATGATAGGGAAAATGCTATGTCAAAGTGATATGGACGAAGGGTACATCAAACTTAATCATATTTCAAATTCGAAATTTCGAATGATCGATCTGAATCGCTCAATGTGATATTCGTATTGAAACTTTTTTTACAACCAAAATATATATTTTTTTCGAAATATTTTGCTGTATTTTAAAATTTTAGAAAATTCTCGATTTAATTAAACCCTCCAAAACAACAATTTTTTTTAAAAAAAATAAAAAATTGAAAATTTTGGTCTATAACGAAAATTTCATTATGAAGATCAAATAGAAAAGTTCAAATCGACAATTTAAACTTTTAAATTTGAGATCTGATCGGATTTTATGGGCCATCCATCAAATCGATTTGATGAATTAATTTCTCGAGATTATAGTATAGAAGTCAGTATTATGTGCATGCAAGCTAGTTTATACAATATGGTGCTATAGTTGTGATAACAAAAAGTTTATGCGGCACACTTAACTTATATAAAAAAAAACACCAGCTTTAATAAAATGATGATTTTTGTCCAATAAAAATAGTGGAAACTCGTCTATAAATATAATAATAAAAAAACAGTATATAGTCCAAAGCCTCACTCCCTAAGGCCATAACGGTTACTACAATTCCATTGTAAAATTCCGCTGACCTCGTCTTTCTCTCTTCATTCGAATAAAGAAAAATACATTAACGTCTGTCAGATGATTGTGGCAAAATAGGCGAATTAGGAGTTAGGACTTTGGGAGTTACTCTTGAATAGTGGACTTGGTCAAACATCTCAGAGAGGGGAGAAAGAGAATTAGACGTTACAAGTGGGCCGGGTCGAGGCCCGATTGGATTAAAAAATGGGCTAGGAGCTGCTGAAAAGCTTGAATTAAAAGAAAAGAGAAACTAGATAGACGTGGGGCCCCGAGAACAGAGAGATGGGATCATGGCCTATTCATGGGACCCTGGATTGACAGCCAATGGAAGGGTGAGTAAAATGTTTTTGGAAATCCTGCAGTAAAGATTTCCGGGTGTTTTTGTAAATTGTCAGATGTCTGGTAATAACATGTTGCTATATCAATATGTGATGCACCACATCCGTACACGGTATTTAACATTATACATATATAAAGATTGAGAAACATGAGTTGCACGTGGAGGTGTCTTTTATTGTGGTTAGCACAGTAAATAATCAAGGCCGTCCATTCTCTATTATTTTATCTGGTCCGTTGGATGGCTTTGACGGGTGCTCTTTTTTTTTTTTTACTCGTGCCTTTTCTCTCTCCCCACTTTGAGTCTGATATACACAACTTCCGAGAGAAAGAGAATCACCTCTCTTTGACCTTTGCATTTTTTTTTTCTTTTTTTTTGAAATTTCAACGCCTATAGGCAACTTCATTAAAGAAACATCCAAATTACAATAATGTGAGTACAAATCCAACTAGAGAAATAAAGCAGCACCCTCAACTAAACTACGGCTATGAAAACCTGACAATTACCCCAAATAACCTAAATAGCATAAAGAAAATACCTGAAAAATAAAGAAGAAAGTAAATAAGAAAAGAAAACGCAAATACTAGAACCAGGTCGTAAAAATGAAATAAAAAACAAGGGGTGGAGGGGTGCTGTTAAATGTTTAAAAGAAAAAAGAAAATCATGGTGGCGCCTCTTGCACCTGTTGAAAAAATTGCTCATCAAGGGTTAAATTTTGCTGCAAACCAGGCCGTACGTAGCTTTGACCTTTGCATCAATATGACAATATCAAGTCTTGAGGACGGTTTGTTTGGATGGTCTTACAAATAAGTAACTCCACGGATTGGTTATTCACGTGCAACCAACACAAGTCACAAACTACACGAATAAGCAATTTGTTGCCTTATTCGAATTCCAGCTGAAACTTGGAATTGGACAAATTGGCTCAGTGCCTCAGTCGTGATCATTAAAATATTGATAAACATCCTTTATGACCACTTTAAAATAGAAACGGAAAAACAAGATGGACCCACTAGAAATAAACAAACAAATGAGCTTGAATAATTTATAATTTTTATCATATGATAATTATAATTATTATTATAATAACGGATTTAACTTATTAGTAATAATAATATTATTATTAATTTAATTATTGTGTATAATCATTAATATTTTTATTAATATTATTATGATGATTGCTACAGTTATTATATCAATCATTATTATTATATTAATTATTTTTATTATACTTATTAATATAATATTAATTAAACTAATATATTATACATATATTCATCTGGGCCATCGTGAGTGGCACGTGAGTTACCGTAGTAAGCACAGTAACTCAGATTTTCTGTGGTCCATGATTCTTTGTGGAAAGAATAATATTTAGTATTTTTTGTGGCAGCTTCCATATAATATTTGAATAGTATCCTCAATTTTTATGGCATTTTTATATGACGTTTTGAATACCGTAAAAATATTATATGAATACATCGTGCAACGAGCGAGATTCACTCTATGGTTATTGGTTATCTTGACCACAAGGTTGTCCATTTTATTTTATGGTAATAATGATTCCTATTATTGCATGTCTGTTTGCAAAGAGTTTCATAACATATCTGCATTAATTAAAAAATTATTTAATAATATATTCGGATAAGAATGAATCGTGCAACGCGCGAGATTAAAACTAGTTCATATCATTCCGCTCCTTATACCTACCACATTAAGCCATGTCCAAGTTTGTAATCACCTAATCGGTATGCCGCTCTATGCTCTTCAAAGTTCTAAAATATGTTAGAAAGCTCAATTCAATATACATCTCTATCTCTACTATTTATAAATGCACGGATCGAAAAGGTGTTACACTCTAGGTCTAAATAGTAAACAGGTGTTTCTGCCTTTGGATCAACTTGATCTGTGGTTGGATGTGAATCGCGAGACGAAGCAACACTCTTATTTAGTTTTTCATCTAATATAGAAACAAATTGAATAACACATCTATTTGTATCACTAGTAAATTAAGCAACATATTTTTATTGTCTAACATTATTTTTTTTCTTTATTTGCCCACATATGAGGGCATCTTATGCTAGTATTAGAAATTTATTAAAAAAAATAAATTTTAAATATGAGTTTCTATTTACCAATTTTTTTTCCTAAACATAAAAGTTATAAATATTAAATTTTTTTTGACCTGCCTAATAAAACAGTTTTCTCCATAACTAATTGAGGGGGCGTTGGTTGTGTAGTAAGAGGTTGCATAAGTTAAGGATGCCTAAGTGTTTATGTAGTGTTATGTAATGGACGTTTGGTTGTGTAATAAGGATGAGTAACTTAATGCATGCATATATTCATGTCAAAATACTAAAATGCCCTTAAATTTGAATTAGTATTATGTATTAAAAAGATGTTGTGACCTAATTATTGTTAATTACTAATTATTATAAAAATTAATTATTAATGATAACAATAAATTGTTTTTATTATTATGAAATATAAATAATTACTTCTAATTAAATATTATAAACATTATTAATTATTTAACAATAAATTTTTATTTATTTATGAATTATTTTTAATTATTAATTATAAAAATTAATTTTTATTATTAATTATGATTTTTTAATAATTATTGTTACTTATTAAATATTTTTATTTATTAGTTATTATTAATTAGTTGCTAATTATTAATTACTAATTATTGTTAATTATTAATTATTATAAAAATTAATTACATATGATAATAATAAATCATTTTTTTTATTATGAAATATTAATAATTACTTTTAATTAAAGATTATAAATATTTTTATTTATTTAATAAAAAATTTATTGATTAATTATTATTATTATTATTAAATCGTTATTATTAATAATTAATATTACTTGTTAAATATTATTAATTATTTCTAAGATGTATTGTTGGATAAAAAATTAAAGGGCATCAGTGCATAACTTATGCACCCTTAAGACGTCTTATGTAATGGGTGTTTGATGACTTAAGGATACATAACTTAAGTTATGCACCCTTTAAGTCACAAACAACGGGCCTGAATACTTTTGTTTTAAGGATTTTGCACAAATTTTGGACTTTGCTCGTAGAAAGAAATGGCATAGTCGGGTTTTGTAGGTCTTTCCCTTTTTGTATAGTGTTTCTTGTTTTCTTATTTTACTTTTATTTTGACTTTCCCTTTTATAACAAAATCTTTTATTAATGGAAAATTGTTGGTGTGGTGCTTCCACCTGGCCCTCAAAAAAGCTTCAAACAGAGGAGAAAACATTTAGTTGATTATCTTGGCACATTAGTACATTACTACTTCTTAGCTTATTTTCTAAGAAAGTGAATAATTAATGTATAACCTTTATACGTGAGCTCGGATTGTTTGGTTGAAAACTTTGAAGCATGCAGAGATATATAACAACCCTGATGGTGATTTATGAAATTATCCAAGCCTAGCTGACGCATTTGACGTGAATTTTGGGTTTTAGACTTTCTAACATCCCACCAGCAATTCCGTGCACCTTTTGCCCCCATCACATAACATAAAAACTAAAGAGGAGGATTCCGAGGAACTAGAAATAGAAGTTCAAAATCACAAATTTGGAAAAATTAGAACATTTCACAATATTCACTAATCTTAAACAAATATTAATTTATGTTTAAATCGATCATGCACAATGTAGCACATGTGCATTTGCGGACATTGTCCATGAACAAAAAAAATATATATAAATAAATAAATAAATTCTAACGAGATTTCCTAATTTAACAAGATGTCGTATTTAAAGTTGATTCCGTACTTTCTCCTTTTGTATCACCTAACATAAAAAAAATGAATCTTGTATCTCAATGAAAAGATACATTATTTGGTAGCAATATATTATGACTAACCAAGTTGTTAGAAAGAGCCCCTCTTAGCTTAAGACGCAATACTTCTTAAGGACTCTTTCTAGTCATATCATGTATTTTAAGATTAATTTATTAGATGTCAAAAAAATTGGTAAAAATACTTCAGTTGTAATCACTGAACTTTGAATTAGTCAATTTTAGTAACCGAATTTTGATATTCATCAAAATTTATCAAATTGTTTAGCTTTTAATCCAAAAAGCTAAGGAAAAGTGATCAGATTTAAAATAGAAAAAGTTACCATTTAAACAAATTAGTTCATTGAATAATCATATTTGAATAATTATCGAGATCGAGATAATATAAAATTCAGTTACCAAATATAAATTTAATTCAAATTGAGTAATCTCTGAATATGTTTACCTGATAAAATTAACATATCGTAATCATAATAATATAAAGCGACAATCTGAATATTTTGCATCTTACTTTCCGGATCGTATTATGATATAAAAATATATTCAGGCAATCATGACAAATTGATAATTACGATACACACTCCGTACCGTTGAATTAACTATTACTGGACTTGTTTCACAAACAAAACCATAGCTAGTGTCACATATAGGAGCAGCCACTTTAAGCTTTTACTTTTGGGGTGTTTGCGGTCCCATTAATAGCAGCTTCGGCGTCATTTTCTTTCTTTATTATTATTATTATTTTTTTATTTTGATCAAAACGTCATTGTTTTTGTTTTAACTTCCCCCTTGTGGAATCAATATACCGAGTCCGAGTGTTTTTTCAGGTGCCATTTTCTTAAACTTTTTTTTTTTTTTCCTTCGTGGAATCAATATAGCCATTTTTTTTGTGACGAACTCCACTGAATAACAGTAAAATATATATACGAAATTTGGAACCGATTTTGACAACTTGAGGCCGAATTATCTATCACTTTTCCCTATATCTCGAATTTGAGAACTTCGTTAATTAAATAAAAAAATATCAAGCCAAATTTTTCATTGGACAAAAAATGTAAGCATTATTATGTAAATCCAAATAAATATATATACATATGTATGTATATATATTTTATTGGTAGCTCGTACATAAAAATTAAACAATGCTAATATTATTATGTTCGTATCGTAGTTGGCACGATACAATATTCATACCTATCAGCATAGACCTATAACAAGAACACGTGTAAAACACTGTATATGGTTGGTACGTATTAACCAATGACTTGGTTAGGAGAGCAACCGAAACCGATGCGCGTAAAAAGACACTTTTTGACTTAGTAACCTACTTGACTTAATGCACCTTGAACTCATTTTTACCATTTGAACATGAATTTATATTTTGACAGAATTGGTTGCGCTATGGTTGGCTCTTTGAAAGTGATAAGCCTTTTATCTTATTCCGCCCACATTTAACATTATTATGACATATATATTTTTGTGCAATTAATTTCTAAGATCTCCAACTGGGTGAATCACAACTAATATGAAGAATGAACGATTTACTTTTTGTTATCTTTGAGTTGATCTCAACTACAATAATGTTCTGTTTATTTAGTATTTTATTTAATAATTAATTTACAGTTTCATTAATAACCTAAAGATAAATACAATATAATAGAAATTACATCTTAGATATTGCTCAACCTAGAATACAGAATTCGCAACTTAAATAACTAGCTAGAGTAAGATGTCCAGCGAAAAATTAGATCAATTCGATCGATATATAAATTATACTGACTTGAAAAAATTTTCAATCTAACATAATCAAAATGAGTTATAAACTTATCATTTATGATAATTTAGTTGAGAACCTATAATGAATTCAATTCATTTGGAGATCTTCTTCCAAAATTTTCGGTTAATCCGTTGAATTTAATTTATGATTATTATAATTTTGATTATTTTTCCGCATTTTTGTTACAGTATATTTTTATAATTTATATTACATTTAAATCAAGTATTTAAATTTAGAAAAATATTAAATTATGAAATGATAAGATTTATAGTTACATTCTAGCTCGCGGAAAAAATGTTGACATTCGATTCGGCATAATAAATGTCGGTGGACAGATCGAAATAAAATTAGTTAGACAAGCTAAATTATTATTTTTTTATTCTTTATCATTGCCTTCGAGAAAACCAATGTTATTATTATTTTTTGAGTAACTTCTAACTGATCAATAATTGTTCATACACCAATGTGAATATTTCTTTTCTTTGTTTTCTGTTCTCACTATTTCATTCTTATTCTTTAAAATAAACTTTTGAATCTTAAAGGCATAGTTTTAAAACATGTAACAATAGACGCAACACGCTAAATTGTTCCTTGTTAATTTTTATTATACGAGTGTTCTCCAATACAATTATAGGAATTGCAGAGAAGCTTTTGCCAGCCAACTGCATCTCTCCATTTTACTGTAACTCACTTTGCTTTGCCACTCTTCCTTCCCTCTAAGGCTCTAACCACATCTCTCCATTTCGCTTTCAGTCACTTTGCTCTATGGTAGCTGTTGCAACTTGCAAGTCGCAATCCATTTCTAGTCTTCCTCTCAAATAAATTATTAATATGTCCTTCATAAGTCATGACTCACCTGCTGCTCAGAAGCCTTAGATCCACTATGCTCTCTCTCTCTCTCTCTCTGCACGAATACAAGTAGAGATGAGATCCTGACGAATTCCAACAATTAATCAATTAATTAAAACCAAATAATGGGTCTAGAAGTTAGTTTCCTAAAGAGCATCCGCCGAATCGAGCTGAGAAATTTCACTTTCGGATTATTGCTAGGATGCTTCATCGTCGCTTTTGCATATTTCTCCATGACAAATAGTTTTCATTCTGTAGGTCAGTTCACCAAATTCCATTCTGATCTGCTCCAATTTTGTCTCCCTCTTTGTTGGAATGTTCCTTTGTGCTGTGATTAATGTTTTTCTCCTCAATTGGTGAAGTTCTGATGCTTTTCTTTTAATTGCTTGTTCATTTGTATTTGGTGCTAAGTAGCTGTTGTTCTCGTTTCTAATTCAAATTATCTCTTTATTGTTTTTGTTAGAAAATTCTGCATCAACAGAAAATGTAGCTAGTCCAACTCCAAGCAGTGACATGTTGAAAAAGATGGCCAGCTTAGATCAACAAGGTACGTCTGAGGCACCAATTAGAAAAGTATCACTATTACCAGAATAGTACTACCAATTGTGATTTTGGAACTAATTTCAGTATGTAGTTAATTTCTAGTTATACAATTGGGACCGTAAGAATGTCCTTTTATTCCCACAAAATAGGACCTGTTAGCTCATCAACTTTTCAATTTTGATATGTACTTTGTTTTCTAATTGAAATATATATGGTTACATTGTTTGCCAAAAAATGATTAAAACTTTGTAGGATTGGTACAGTGCCAAGAAAGTTGAATGTCTAACAACCCAATTGGAAAATTATATCATATGTAGGGGGGACAAATGTGAAACTACATGCACTAATTTGGTTGTGGTTAGATATCACGTGGGGGCCCAATAGTAACTAAAAAACATGCTGTGATTTATATTATCGTCTAAGTAGAGTCAAAATTCTTATTCTTAACTGAACTTTTCCTTTTTTTTTTTTTTTCCTTTCCAATTACTAAGATACGGGTACAAGACCCAAACCAAAGAAAGGAAACAAAAAGCAAGTGCCATTGTGTGATCTTTCCCAAAAGAGAATTGACAAGTGTGAAATTGAAGGCGATGTGAGAATCATTGGTAAGAGCGGCACTATATTGTGGGTTCCATCACCAGAACCAGATGATGGTCCAGATTATGAGAGAAAAGAATGGCATATCAAGCCGTACCCCAGGAAAAAGGACAAAGCAGCAATGGACCAAGTGCGAATGGTGACAGTGAAACCAATGGATCTAGAGGAAGCCCCAGCTTGCACAAATTACAGTGATGTGCCGGTTATTGTGTTCTCTGATAGCGGGTATACAGTAATACCTGTAGCATTATGGTTTAACTTTCTAATCAATTTCTTGGGCTATAGATGTATTGGTGGCGGTCCTAATCTTATAGTGTGTTTTCAGGTACAGTGGGAACTACTTCCATGACTACACTGATGTGCTAGTCCCATTGTTTACAACTGCTCGAAGGTTCCAAGGAGAAGTTCTGTTTCTGGTGACTGATTTGAAGGTTTATTGGATTGGAAAGTTTCTTCCTGTATTCAAGAACCTTACAAAATATGATCTTATTAATTTTGATTGTGATGAAGAAGTACGGTGCTACAAAAAAGTTTATGTCGGCCTGACAAGTCATGATGATTTTGATATCGATCCTGAAAAAATTCCTGAGAAATACACGTTGGTGGATTTTACAAGATTTATGCGCACAGCTTATGAGCTCAAGAGAGATAAAGCTGAAATCCCGATAGAAAAAACACTGGGAAGGAAGCCAAGATTATTGATTTTTGCTAGAGCAAAAACAAGGAAATTTCTGAACCTAGATGATATTGTTCAGGAAGCTGAGAGATTAGGGTTTGAAGTGGTGGCTACTGAGGCAACTTATAGATTGGACCGAGTTTCTCTTGATGTGAATTCGTGCGATGCAATAATGGGTGTGCACGGTGCTGGGTTGAGTAATATGGTGTTCTTGCCTGTTAATGCAGTGTTCATTCAAGTACTCCCTTGGGGCGACCTAGGGTGGGTTGGTAAGTTCTTATTGGCTTGTTCAACAAATGAACTATAAATTTATGATCCATGTCTGATAAGTATGAGTCTATATCGGATAGGACTAGAGGACCCCATGCCAAATAATAAATCAATGTCAATACTAAAATGTAGAATGGTAATTGTTTCTTGTTTTTATACCTAATACTTAAAAAAATATTTATCATATCTGTCCAATAACCCAACGCATCTTAATATGTATCCATGGGGAAAATGAAGGATTTTCAAATTAAGAAAGAGGTAACAAATTAATCTACGAAAAAAAATTGCAGGGGACTATTTTAAGAGGCCAGTTGAAAAGATGAAGCTGAAGTACTTGCAGTATGAGATCTCACCAGAAGAGAGCTCTTTAATGGATGAGTACCCAAGAAATCACACAATTTTCACAGACCCGCAATCTGTACACCAAAAAGGGTGGAGTGCAATTGATGAGATTTTTCTTAAGAAGCAAAATGTAAGGTTGGACATGGATAGGTTTAGACCAATTCTGAAGGAAGCTCTAAGGCATCTCAATTCAGAGGATTCATGAATTTAACTGGTACAGCACAGTACAGTCCTGGTTTTTCCTTTTTTTTTATTATTTTGTTTTTTTCTTTTTGAAAAGTGAATATTGGAAACTGTTGCAAGTTAGACAAGGTATAACCAGATTGATTATTGTCGATGAATATTCCAATTTGACTTTGAGCATTTAATTTTTTTGTCAGAGTGATCTGAGAGATGGTCTTCTTTCTTACACTTTTCCAGCTTAATTAATTGTGCACATAAATTTTAAAATTTCATTTAGTGGAAAATAAGAATACAGGAGGCAGCAAATTATTATAGTTATTCATAATAGATTGTACATTGTACAAGGAAATTACTGGTATACTGGTAAAGAGAAGAGAAGAGAATAGTTTCAGAAAGGAGACAGAGTAATTGAGAGAGATTAGAAAACTTGTATATTGATTTTAATTTACACTGCGCCTGGTACAGGTATATATAGACAAGGTTGATGCATCCAGAACTCCTAATTATGTCTAGATACATAATATGACCGTTTTGTATACACTAATCTAAAATTGGCAGTGGTTAGCATTCTCAGTTCTTGACTGGACTTATCCAGTGATACTCTTGTCTTCAGTATCATGGAGATCTCCAGTGGTATCCTTAACACATTGGCATCTTTGTTTTTTCAATTTATTTATCCTTTGCGTTCTCATATAAATAAAATTGGCCGGAACTGAACGAGAGAAGAATATTCAGAGGAAATCTAGAACGCATGCAGTGCCCAGTGAATGGATCAGCCACGAAGGATTTGGCGTATCATGGACTCTGCTAATTATTAAGGAACCATGTATTTTTTCCTTTCTTATATTTTTGTTTTGTTCTTTTTATGTAAAACAAAAATAATAGACAATTTTTTTTAATTTTACATGTTCATCGTAGTAGAGTTGCTCAATCTTACTATTACATACAAAGGTTTAAATAGCGGATAGCGGACGCATATCGGACATGCTAATGCCATAGCGGAGAGCGGATAGCGGGCATTTAGTGGCCGCTATCGGAATATAGCGGATTTGCACATGCAAATGTATTTTGAAGGTCTAATTTAGTCTAAAATTAAAAATTAAAATATTTCATGCAACTAATTAACGCTAATAAAAATTATATTAATATTTTATGCATATTTGACCATTAAATTTTAAGAATTTGAAAATGTTCAAAATATAAAAATTGTGGCTTATTTTGTAAACTTTCCATAGAACTTTGAATCACGTCAATTGGAGTTCGTATGTGAAAGATATGTCCAAAATACTACAATTATATCAGCAAATTATAAACTATACCGCAATTTCCGCTATTATATGCTATATCGCCGCTATTTCACCTCTATTTTCCGCTATTTCCCTCTATAGGCCGCGCTATCGGACAGACCGCTAAATTTATAGCATTGTAGCGGTATACCAAATAGCACCGCTATGGCCGCTATTTGAACCTTTGATTGCACATATTGGAAATAGACAGTTTTACGTTTTATTGGTCTTTTGCTGTATCCTTTTAATTTGTTTGTGTATTTCAATGTGAAAAGAAATATATGCAATTATTTGTAGTATTAAAATAATTAGTGTCAGATTTATCTTTTCGCAATGAGTTTGTTCAAATTTTAATCATGAATTAATGAATGGTCAAATGACATTATTTTGTAGATGTAATGCAAATGATAGTGAGCAAAACACAGTATAATTGTCAATTATAAGTGCGTCATAGGAGGGTCTAAAAATATAAAACTAAAGGAACCCAAGGACGTAGCTGTCGATGTCAAAAAAATAACCACCACTGTAAGTTCATCTAACATAGCAATATCAATTAACCAAAATTTTTTTAAAAAATTAGAAATTACGGATACAAAACTCAATAATTAATTGCTAATATTCTAATTATCACAAAGCGACAAATCTGGCCATGTAACATAATTCTGGTCACCTAGTAATTCCAATGCTCTTGTCAGAACAGGTTTGAATCTTGTTATATTTAGTTTCACATTCTGCTGGCCCAAATAAATGTTGCCCATTGCTCCCCAACCCTGACTATGGAACGAACCGGGATCTCTAAAAACTGCATGATCTCTCGGGTAGAGATCGGTCAATGTGCTCTCTTCTTCACTTATACAGTACTGTACATACTTGAGCATCATATTTGTTGCTCCTAACCCAAAATAATTAAATGATATCCAATGGAGGTTTCCCAAAGGAACTATTTGAATCACTGCTGCATTGGTCGGGAGGAAAACTTCATTGGATAGCCCTGCACCATGAACCCCCACCATCACGTCAAAGGAGTTCACCATTCTTGCAAACTCCCCAATATTGGTATGTAAAGTTGATTCATTGACAGCAACCTCAAATCCCATCTCCTCTCCCGCAGCAACAACTTCCCCAATATTTATTAATTTTCTAGTGTGATTTCTTGCTATTATCAGAAGCCTTGGCTTCGTTTTACTCTCCTCTACCAGATTTTTTGCAAAATTTCTTTCGAGTGAATAGGCCCTTCTCATTAGCTTAGCAAAATCTACCATCGAGTAATTATTTGGAGTTCTTGAAGTATCCACTGTAAAATCACCATGGCTATAGAGACCTACAATGACACCAGGATAACAGTGCACTTGGTTTTCTTTGTTGAAATCTATGATTTCATAATTCGATATTTGGTTGAGGTACTTTTTGTGTTTCTCAATCCAATCTGGCTGCAAGTCAGCCATGAGTATTTGAACTTCACCTTCGAATTGTTGGGCAGTTATGAAAAGCGGGATCAACACATCACTGAAGTCATGAAAAAAGTTTTTTCCAGCGTAAATTCCCTTTGAAAATACAATTGCGGTGATGTTGTGATATATGTTGCATTCAGGGGCCTCTGTGGAAGCGTATAAGGGCTTTATGGTCACTGCTCTCACATTTGCCATAACATTACTATCGTATTTGCGAGTGTAAGGCTTAATTGTCCATGTTTTATTTTCTTCCAAGTCCGTTTGATCAGGAGTGAAAAATATGGAAGACAAATTTCCATGAATTCTTACATTGCTATAGATTTCGCATACATCTGATCTATAGTCTTCAAAGTTGCAAGACAGTACCGGTGGAACCTTTAAAGATTTGTTCTTCATATTCTCTTCTCCTTTTCGAAACACATAAAAAAAAAACAAACATTTATTATAAGAAAATGAAACTAATAAGAGCGAATGCTGATATTGCTACCAGAGACTTAAAAATTTTAAACTCCATAATTTTTTTTTTACTAGTTTCTTCTGAATACCGGCAGCCATATACTACTGCTATAACACTAGAAATAAACCTGACTTGTAAAGAAATTATTATTTATTTTTTTTTAATTTTTGTTAGGTACCTATATTTTCTGAAATGATGTGATCATCTCCTTGCATGCCCGAAGTTTGACCAATCAATTCTCCTTGCATTCCCGAAGTTTGACCATTCAATTCTCCTAACATGCCCGAAGTTTGACCATTCAATCCCCCTGCTAGGAACGCTGTAAAA
Organism: Rhynchospora tenuis; assembly: GCA_027725995.1. NCBI lineage: Eukaryota > Viridiplantae > Streptophyta > Magnoliopsida > Poales > Cyperaceae > Rhynchospora > Rhynchospora tenuis. The sequence goes on along the minus strand of CM050888.1, from coordinate 44,970,926 downwards.
CAACATAATCACTTGTAATTAGCCGATGATATAAAATTTGAACAAGAAATGTATATGCACAAAAAAATTAATAGAAAAAGTAATAGACTCAGATCAATGATTTCTGCCATCTATATATGTTATTTGACCTTATGGACGCAGAGAGTAACATAGTTTTCCAAACAGAATAAATAATAATATCATTCTAACAAATGATAGGCGGTCAAACTATTCCCTTTACTAGAAATGGAAATTGAAGACAAAAATTTAAAGAAATGCACTAAAGCAAGTGCACTACTGTCTACCGCTCCCTGAATGCAAAATTGGAAATTCAAGACATTTCCTGTACATTGAGGAAAATATACAAAATTCATCATAGAGATTTGAGTACCAGATTTGCGATGGGCAGTGAATGAAACTGGCGAAGCAGAAAAATGTAAATACACCAAGGAGACCAGAAAACAGGCAGTTATAGGACCAGTAATGATCTCCCCTACGCTTCTAGCCCATTTAAATTGGTACCCCATTTTTCACATACACTATTCTTCTAGCTTGACGATTGAGAATGGCACTTGTTATAAGCTTTGGGGTGTTGGGTTAGGGTTGGGGGTGCTGGGGTGTGTGTTGGTTTCTGAAGCAGGGGAGATGGGAAACTGGGGGTGATGAAGTCGTCTTTTTTTGGAAATGGGAGCTGCCTATGGAATTTAAATAATGATTTAAAGTTGCGTTATAGTATTGAGAGAGCCAATACAATTGTCGATAATCAGTATGTGCATCGGGTTGAATCAGATAGATTTGGTACACATCGAACAATATTTTATATGATTATTGTTATTGCTATATACGTCGACACACGCAGTGACGCAGATGATAAAAAATAAAGGACAATGCATTAATTAGGGACATTGAATCTCAATAGAGTCAACTGTGGTGTGAAACGCCATAAATTATAAAGCGAAGGATTTGAAATTAAAATATGTCAATAATTTTAAGCAATAAAAATTATTAAAATAGGCACAATTTGAAATTAACAGTTAAATCAGTCAGACAAAATTACTTAAACAGTAAATTTTTGGATACATTGCGTAAAAGTAAATTTATAAACTTAAGTTATTTTAAAGTAAGAAAAATTCGTACTAAAAAATTAATTATGAAATAATTAAGAGGCATTTTATTTAATATAAGTTCTATCGATTAATTTCGGTCATTTACAAATTTCTGAGAAAATTTTAATATGGAATTATTCTTATACCATTTATTTTGATAACATAAAATTAATTAGCAATTTTGTAAATTTTCAGTCACCGGATTTTATGGTCCAACATCCGAAATTTACTGCTTAATCAATCCAAAATCCGAATTCTCTTAATCTAGGATGTCTCATCTTGGTCTTTATCTCCGAATTTTTCTGGACGTAGGATCTTTCTCTTATCCCCTATTATTTACCCCCTCCCCCCCAATGATAAGAACGAGAGAAAGAAGAGTGAGAGGAGAGGAGGAGTTATTGGCCGGAGGTGGAGAAGGTGGTGGCGGTGGTGTTTCTTGCTCTAAACTCTTCTCCGTTTCTTCTGTTTCTTCCTTGGCACTCTTCTGAGGAGGTACTTAGTACTGACTACCTCCTCTGTGCTATTAATTTCATTTTCTTATTGTCGGTTGGTTGTTTGTTGGTATGCTCACGCTTGAGTTCATGTTGTATTCCTTGTGTGTATCTAATACTGGCCTAGCTAATTTTTTTTTATGAATTTAATTTGTCCAGTCATGTGATCTGATAATGCATAACGGTGTCGTTTGGATGGTAATGGAATTGGCCAATTCCCGAAATTAGCAATTCTATTCCTAAATTTTTCATCCAAAAAATTTTGGAATAGCCAATTTCAATCCTAACACAATTTTCAATAACACTCTTCCCAATAACACTTTTCTCTCTACTTTTCACACTTCCCAACGCTATTCCTAAACTCACCATCCAAACAACATTTCCAATTCCCGGAATAGCCAATTTCCACAATTCATGGGTGTGTTTGGATCTAAACCGGATAAGAATAGGAATAAGGATAGAGGGCCGGGTTTAGAATCTCGTGCCAATCCTTATTCCTAATTCCTATACCAAGGTTTTGTTGGTATAGGAATAAAGGCCGGAATTAGCCCATATTCCTTATTCCCATGGTGTTTGGTTTGACACCGGAATAAGGAATAGGCCTCTATTCCTTATGCATGCTCCATTTGGATTTCCTAAGAATAAGGAATTAGACCCTTTATTCCTTATTCTCGCCCCAACCAAACACACCCCATGTGAATAGTATTTTTTCCTAAATTTATGCTATTCCTATCCTATTCCTAATCCATCCAAACAAGCCCAACATGACTACATGAGAACCTAAGTTGTACGAAGCCTGAACCACCCAATACGGGCCTATTTTATTATATATTGTTTGTGCTGAACCAATGAGTGGCGCTGTTTCCTTTGCTTATTGATTTTCTCTGGGCTGAGTATTCTGGACGGTATTTGAATATTCGGCATTTTATGAAAATAAAATAAATCTATTGAAGGCACAAATATTTAATTAAAGGATTATAATGTGCATGGTTGACTAAACAAGATCTTTTATAATTTTTGAGGCCGAGAACTATGGATCGATTTGAAATAGAGTTTGTCCGATTTTAAAAATGGGATCATCAAAGATCATTTAATTACTTTTCATTTGGATTTGGAACACTGTATATGACTGTGTGGACTTTTTCATCATTTCTCGAAGAACGATTGGGTTTCCTCAAGAAAGGGAATAAGCCTTAGATTTACCCCTCACGAGTTTAAATTCAAGTATTAAATGCTTCTTGACGACAAGAAAAACACTAACGAAAATCTATTCTCATGAGAGTTTATTAATTTTGTGGATCCTTTCCTTCCAATAGGCGCAAGCCCCTATTGTTAATTACCCAGTGACGAATCACGAGAACCTCTGATTAAGGGATTTGAGAAATTATATGTCGTAGGCTAGAAAAGTTGTTATCTCAATTTATTTTATGTTTCAGCTTAGACTGAACTCAATTGATGTTACCAAACTTAGTTGACGAGGCACAATTGAGGATTTGTTTCTTTTGGCTTAAACTGTACTCAATTAACAGTACCAAACCTAAGGACCTAATTGAGGATATTTAAGCATTTGTTTTATCAAGTAGGTTTTAGATGGTAGCTTAGTTTCGACGGTTTGTAGGAAGTGGTTCTTGATCATTTGACGATTTAGAAGAACAAAAGAATTTGACTTTTGCAATTCTTGGCCATTTGGCGGCTTGTAAGAATAAAGAGCTTGGATTTAATTCCTGGGACTGTGTGAGTCGCTGTAGGAATTAGTTCCTAGGACTGTGTGGGTCGTTGTAGGAACAAAGGAGAGATTTAATTCCTAGGACTGTGTGAGTCGCTGTAGGAATTGGTTTCTGGGACTGTGTGGGTCGCTGTAGGAACAAAGGAGAGAGTTAATTCCTGGGACTGTGTGGGTCGCTGTAGGAACAAAGGAAAGATTTAATTCCTGGGACTGTGTGAGTCGCTGTAGGAATTGGTTCCTGGGACTGTGTGGGTCGCTGTAGGAACAAAGGAAAGATTTAATTCCTGGGACTGTGTGAGTCGCTATAGGAATTGGTTTTTGAAAAGACAATTTGACTTTGCGTTGGCGTTGATCTTTATTTCAGGGAGTGACTTTTCCTCGACTGAAGAGGTTTTGGCTTTGACTTTGGGTATCGAGTTTGGACTTTTAGTTTTCTAATGTTTCTTTTTGGACATTAGTGATTTTTATTATTTTTCTTTTACTTTGGTTTTAGAAATTTAAAGGGTTTTAAATTCATTTTTAAATTGTTTTGAAAAATACTTATTTGAAAGTATTTAGTTGAAAATAGTCCTTTGAAGTTTGTTTTAATATTGAAATTATTTAAAATTTTTATTTTAAAATTTTATAGAAAATTTATTTAAGTTTTATTGTGTTTATTATTTTTATAAAATTCAATTTTACGACGAAAATACTTCAAAAATATAAAAGGCTTGTATTTTGAAATATTTTTATATCAAAATATTAGTAAATCTGGTTTCTATAGATTTTTAAGATTTTATAGTTATTTTATTTGAATTTTCTGAGTTTCCTACTATTTTTAATGAATTTTCTAAATTTCAGCTGATTTGGCATTTCAGGATTGGGCCATGTAGGCAAGGGAACTGATGTGGCTGCCGATTGTATTTGATGAAGTGGCTGCCTAATTGAATTGGGCTCACTATAAAGAGCATTGGGCTATAATGGTTTTGGGCTTATTAGATTAATTTTCTTCATAATTCAAATCTCATTAAAATCTGTCAGCCTTCGTGTATCGGATAACAGAGGAGACACGGAACTTTTGGCCACAGAAAATCAAATAGACTTAGGCGCTGAAATCTCATCGAAGAAGACGGATTTTATTCTTTCTTAACGGGCTCGTAAACTTAATGGATTTGGCTCCGTTAACGCTTCCGGTCGTCGCAAGGTTGGAGAAAAGATTGCTCAGAATCGTGAGGCGACGAGTAAGACAGCGGTGAGCTTGGTTTTCTTCGCGTCCACCTCTAATGGCGAGGGAGCGAGATGCTGACATGACAGTGCAGTGGACTGTTGCCGATGAGATTTTAAGAGCTCAATTGTACCATAGATGGAGTCTATGACATTACAGAAGTAAGGAGAAGGGATTTACTTATTTAATTTGATTTCCGTTTACCTTTCTAGGCGTAAGAGGGAAGAGTTGGTACAGTGGTGGTACAAGAATGGTGCTGAGAGCAATTTAGAGAGAGATTTGTTGGGATCTGGTTCAGTTTAGCTTGAGTACTGGACAATATATAACTTGTTTCATTCAATTTTGATGTATGTGTACACTAGTTGTTAACAATTTACTTACAAAATAAGCCTATTGTATACTAGACAGTGTATGACTTTACCTTGCGTTGTATTCTCTATTTCACATGGTCTGGTACAGAAGGTTCACCTTATAGTTTCATATAACACTAATTGATTAAATATGCATTAGACTCAATGTACTATGTTCATATATTCCATTGGTAAACAACAATTGGAAGCACACTTATTCTCAAAATAACAGTTCCCTGTTGAGAAAGAAAGTTCAATCTTCTTCACATAAGTATCTATAACCTTATTTAGGAGATAACAGTTAATGGAAGTTTGATAAATAAGCAAAGTACATCACTTACCTGCGCCCTGAATGCAAAGTTATAGTACTTATCTATGATTACAGAAGGCTTAAGATAAATTTATTGAAATGCATATCTAAAGTTTGATAAGGATCTTTTGAAAATTTTACAAAGCAAACCCTATATGAACTATATGAGACATAATTCTCTTTCAAAGCAGATTATGAAATAAATTTTGATAAAATGAACCAAAAGAGGTACAATGCCTGATGAACTAAGTTTATATGATTTATTATACTCAAAGTATAGAAACTATTGAATTTCTTTATACCATGCTGTGTTTGGGAGAGACAAAACTATAAGATGACTAATTGCAATTTTTATAGGGATTACAGTATAAAAAAAGATGAGATATGAAACATTTCTATTAGAATCCAGAGATTTTAACTAATTGTGTTTTACTGTTGATAGCTGCTGTCTGATATCTAAATGCACACTTATATTCATTATGAACCTATGAGACAGATTCAACCCAATGGTTTAATGCTTACGGCATATTAGTCCACAAGTTCCTGATAATCACATCAGATTGCTATCAGCCATTATGTAAGAATTCGTTCTAAAATTCAGAAAGCAATTGAGTCTAGGAAACACATCAACTCACTAAAATGCAATTTGGTCCAGACTTTGTATAATTATATGAGGTGTTCATTCTGACAGAAATTTGGCAGCACCTCCCTCTCTTTCTGATGATCTGTATTTCATCTCTAACCATGGCCAAGGCCAGTTAGAGACGAGCTACCGAGAACTGGAGAGACTCCAGCCAAGGTAAGGAAGGCTCAGATCTAGAGAAACTCTAGTCGAAGCGATTGAAAGCCAAAGGTCTGGAGAGTATCCAGCTGAGGCAAAGTTGAATTAATCAGTTCTAATCAAATTAAATGGGCTCCACACAACAAGAAACATTTCAATTGACTTTGTATACACTATCTTACTATCAGGTCATGGAAGAGAAGAAATTCATAGACAAAATCATACGCTTTTGTTAAAGAATAGGTAATCAATCCAATTTTAATGTCAAATCAATCATAAATTCATCTTTATTTCAGTTAATGGGCAATCACCAAGACTTGGAGAGTCTCTAACCGAGGTGAAAAGGTAAGGTCAGATAATGGTGACATTTTAATCAAAATAGAAAAAGGAACTTAAAATCTGAAATAAACTTCATTTGAGATCAAACGAAAGGTGTCAGGAACTAAGGAATCCTTAGTCGAGACAAAGAAACATCTGAATTTAGAGAAAGATGACAAATTGAACTTATTTTAAGAATATTGAACACAAGTTATCAAATCAAGCACAGATTTCAAGCAAAACCAAAATTTTCATTCAAACTTCACAAACAGAGTTACAAAACCATTCGTTACACATACCTTTGACTTACTCTTCAACTACAATTGCTCAGGCGATCTTGATTGCACCTGGTTTCACTTTTCCTTCTATGCCTACCAAGTGTTTGTTACAATGCCTCAATCAATCTATCTAAGTTTTACAAAGATGGATTATCTACTGTGTGCGTGTGTGAGCTCCGAAGTCCCTAGAGAAGTTCTCTAGAGGTTCAGAGATATGCTTGAAGTGAATTTTGGAACTTGGGAGTGTTCTTTCTTCAGCTTCATTTCGAGTATTTATTGGCAGTGGGTGTCGTGTAGCTCTTTCAAGAAGACAAATCTTCAATTAGATCTCAGCCCTTGATGGAGGAGGCACACGGATCGCCAATTGATCGTGTGGCTGAGAAGCGAGGAGTTTGTGCTTTCTCCCGTGGTCAACAGTGAAGGATGAGGGAGGTTTGACTGAGGTGGTTATGGAGGTTGTTACACTCCAATTAATCTTGGCCTTTGATTATGGAGCACACAAGTCAAAGATTGATCAGACGGCTGCTATCGTGTGACGCCGTCGGAGTTTCTAGAAGATCATAAGGGAGGGCTGACCCGGTGGTTTCAGTTTGTTATTTTGTCATCATTGCTTATGCAGCGATCTCTCATCTGACGGCCTTGATTAACTCGGGCTCAATTTGGGGTAACAGATTCTGTTGGAGATGATGATTGCGTCAGTTGGCCGGCGGTTATAGGGGTTGCAGCGCAACTCTGTCTTCTTCTCCTCACATTTCTTTCTCTTCTCTTCTTTTCGCTTCTGAAGAAGGAGATCCCTTCATCACTGGGTCCCATCTGTCGGATTTAATGAGACACAGACTCAACGACATTCCTCTCCCATTTCTGTGCACTCGGCTCACAATACACCGCATTCTATCGTTTACTTCTGAGTTGTCTACGGTTCATGAGCCAAATTCATACAAATTGGTCACTGTACAGAAGGAAGGAGATTTGAATTCTGGAACTTCTCTCTGGTTATGTCGGATACTGGAGGGTGTGGCACAATCATATAGTTCTGATATTTTATCATTTGGTAACCTTGTTCTTTTGCTCATTTCCAATTTTAATTTTTTTCATGAAATCCAACATTCAACTCGTTCCAGTAATTACACATGCTTATGGAAATTTTATCAACCCTGGATGCTCCCATCTCCTTAACTTTATTCACCATCACCATTTCATCATCATTTATATTTTTTTTTTGAGGGTCAGCAATTGCTGACAATTTTTCATTAATAAACAAAAGTTTACATAACAATAAAAGTTGAAAACAAACACCAGTATCAAAACTGGTACGTCACAACAAATAATCGGTATAAACTCCTAACAATGTCTATACCTAATGTACTAATATCATACCGATATCAACTCATCCAAATCCAATCTAGAACCTACCTAGTGCTTACAAACTGCGCTCGACGCAGAACCGCAAAAAAACATCACCGAAAAATCATAAAAGAAAAAGAGTGTCAATGCTTCTGGTCTCACCACAACGACTAGCACTAAGGCTCAATCCAGATTTGGAATGGAGTTTCACCGTCCACTGTCGTGCCAGCAAAAAATCAGACCGAAACGCCACCTTGACCGCACACCCACGACGACCGTCTCTCACCACACCTCAGCCACACTGCATCTCGGCTGGACGACCACGACATCCGAGTCGCAGCACACCTCAGCTTTGCACCTACATGGCTGCAGCACACAACCGTGCAACCTAATGGCCGCACCACACATTGACTGCGGATCCACGACGATCGCGCCGGAAATCTCGGCTGCGCGCCCCTGACGGCCGTCCGACACCCAGCGGCGCACCCTTGGTAGCCAAATCACGTCTCCACTGTGCACGACATCCGACGCGGCCGAATCAACAGATCTCACTCCCACTGCCTTCTAGCTGCGCTTTCAGAGGGGAGGGAAGAAGGGTTGGCGGAGGTCGGCGGCGAACAGTCGCACTGTGGCACTGTCGACTCCATCAACCTTACTTACTGTGCACATCACACGACACACGGCAGTAAGAACGAGCCAACTTGAGCGCGGACCACACGCGACTCAAGACACTACCACAAACCCCCTTCTGCCATGGCCGACGCACCAACTTCAATTCTCACCGCACCAATAGCAACTGGAGAAGAAGAAGAACAGGAAAGGAAGAAAAACAAAGAAAAAAGCGAGGAGGGGTGGCGGGGGGAGCCGGCGGCGGCCTCCCCCACTTAGGGTTTCAGTATTTTGGGGGGACTTTTGAGTCGCACTTTTTGGAGAGCTGGTTCGTAGCTTGTGGGCATCAATTAATTTATTCCTCATCATCATTTATATTTTTATTGTTCTCTTCAATTATCGCCAAATTTTCAACTTCAACAATGACATAATCTATTGTTCTTGTTTCGGATTCAAATTAGCAAAGGAATTTAATTACTTTTCACCTGCAAATAAAAGATAATGAGGCTCCGCCGCCAACCGTGGGTGCTGCTCGCCAGCCTACAAATAATGAGGCTGTTATCCTCAATTTCCAGGAGGCTCTCAGAGCTTGGGTAGCCATGCCACCTTCGGCCGACAAGCGGGCTATTGGTCGTTCGCTGCAGGACTCCCCTTACTGGGCCATTGCCAAGTGCCAGGAGCACCTTGACGGGATCCCGCAGCCTCCGGTGGTGTTGCCAACGCCGTCGGATAACGATGCACAACACCTCACGGTTGGTTGCACAGTTGACCCCATGGTGTTAGCGGCTGCCACAGAAAATCCGTTCAAGTCAATTTTGAATCCAATCACCTTTGGAACTTTCGGTACGCGACACACTCTCGGTACCCACGAGGGAGAGTCAGATGCTTTCCTTGCCCAACAAGTGTCTCCTTTGGCGCGTGGCACCTCTTCGTTTTCGCCTACTGTGGGTGAAGACAACGCTTCTCCACATGGTCCTTCCCCACTCGCAGACATTCAGGTCCAAACGGCTTCTTCTCCCTCTGCTACTAGAATTGAACAGGGACACGTGTCCAACTTCGGCACGTTGCTTCTGTCCTCTAATGCGCACGCTGATGCATGTGCTCGGACGAGCTCTATAGGGCCAGCTGTTCCTCCCTTGCTACTACAGCCGAGGCTTCCTTTGGGCCAGTTGCAGTCCAGGCCCATGTCGAAGTTAACTCAAGCTCGGATCCCATTCTCTCTCACATAGACTCTCTTCTGGGCCGGGCCGACAGCAATTTATCTAGAGTGGCCCTCTTAGATTAATCAGAGTCTCCCTTCTCGTGGCAGGATCCTTCTCCTTCCCCTTATCGACCTGGTCGTCCTACGGGACCTATTGTCTCACCCAGCGATAGGAGGAATCCCAGGTCAGCAAAGAAACTGAAGTTCTCCTCTCCTGCCGAGACCTCCTCTGCTGCCACGGTACACCTACTCAGCAGCCCCCCTAATCCACCAATTAACACTCCAATTGAGGCAGCTTCACCAACGCTTAAGCGCAGCACTCGCAATGCGAAGCCGAACACTACACTCAAGGGATTTCAGGTTGGAGCCAAGAAGAGGGTCAAGTCAGGCAAACAGGCTGCTACCAACAAAGCCATCTGAGAGGCTATCAAGGAAGCGGGTCTCGATCGTCCTCTCTCGGGTCCTATCCCGGCCCTCAACTTGGCTAAGAGACGGGCTCTGCGCGGTTACTGCGGGCTGCTCCCATACACTTCCAATGCGCCACAGCCTACGCGGCCCCCGCCATCTTCCTCTGCTAGTGGGTCTGCTCCGCTGACTGCTGGGCGAGATGTGCCTTCTTCGTCTGATACTGCTTAGGCAGGACTGCTCTTTTCTATTTGTTTTGTTCAAGCCGCTTAGGGCTTTTATTGTTAAAAGTTTCTATGTTAAGCAATTTTTTTGTTCTCTCTTGGAATGTTAGAGGCATCTATGATATTAAAAAGTGTGCGGTGGTCAAAGATGCGGTTAGAGATTCTTGTTGTGATATTTTGTGCCTCCAAGAAACAAAGTGGCAGTCTTGTGACTATTTTAAAGTTAAAACTGTGTTTTCTTTTCCTTTTAATAATTTTGCTGTGCTTAATGCTGTGGGATCTTGTGGCGGTGTTCTCCTTGCTTGGTCTAATCGTTTTTCTTGTACCACAATAAACACCCTCTCTTTCATGGTCACCTCGGTTTATGGACCGATTAACGACAATCTCAAGCATGTCTTTTTAGAGGAGTGAAAGGAAGTCAGAGCTTCCACTGACTTGCCTTGGGTGCTCTTAGGAGATTTTAACTTGATTCGTGACGCCAACGAGTCTTCTTCGGGGAACCGCAGTTTGAACTCAATGCTTATGTTTAACTCCTTCATAAGTCAAGTAAACATCTTTGAGGTTTCCTTGCAAGGGCGACGCTTTACCTGGTCGAGTAAGAGGCCGATAGCCTCCTTCTCTAAAATCGATCGGGCTTTTCTCTCACACACTTTTCTTACCTTGGCAGCCAGGTACTCTCTCACTGACTTGCCTGCGACCACGTCTGACCATGTACCTCTACTCCTTTCCTTTGCACCACTAGGCTGCGGTGGCAAAAGGAGCTTCAAATTGGAATTCTACTGGCTAACTGCCCATGACTACGACTCAGTGGTCCAATCGGCTTGGTCTAGAGCCCCCTCCTCTGCTGATCCGGATGTAAACATCTTGCTGAAACTTAAAGCTGTCCATAGGGAACTTGCTTCTTGGGCATCTTGGAGATTCCCCAAGTTCAATCTCTTCCTTCGACGGACGAAATTGATCATACGCTTTCTTGATCTCATTGAGGAGACTGGGCCGCTAGACGGGGAGGAATTTCTCTTGCGAATCTCGCTCCGGGAACATGCCTACAAGCTTATTCAGCTCCAGGAGCACAAATGGAGATAGCGGACTAGGGCCACTTGGCTTAAACTGGGGGACAAAAATACTAAGTACTTTCATGCGGTTGCGTCTATACGTCAAGTGAGGAACAAGATCTCTTCAATCTCCCTCCAAGACCGAATTGTCACCTCTCAAGTGGATCTCAAAGATGCGTTCTTTCACCACTACCACTCTGTTCTCGGCACCTCACCTGCAACCCCGCCTCCCTTCGATCTTACAGGGAAGCTTGGCCCCAAACTAGACCTTTCTAGCTTAGATTTGCCTTTCACTGAGACAGAAATTCTGGCGGCAATTAACGGAGTCTCGTCCGGAAAATCTTCTGGGCCTGATGGTTTCCCGGTGGAGTTCTTCAAGAGGTCCTAGGAACATATAAAGAATGATCTTCCACCTGCTTTTGCAGCTTTCCAACAAGGCAATCTAAACCTCAGGAAGCTCAATCAAGCCTCTATTACACTTGTCCCAAAAAAGGCCAATCCTATAGAGATCGGAGACTACAGGCCCATAAGTGTCATCAACACCTTCTCCAAAATTATCTCTAAGATCCTTGCTAATAGACTGCAACTTTTTATTCCTACCCTTGTAAGTCCTCTTCAGATGGCTTTCACAAAGGGGAGGACAATTATGGAGTCTTTTATGGTGGCTAGGGAATTCCTATCCTACTACCATAAGAGCAAACTTCCGGCGGTGCTTTATAAGGTTGATTTCTCCAAAGCTTTTGACTCTGTCTCCTGGACCTTCCTTACAAATGTTCTCATTGAACGGGGATTCCCACCGGCTTGGATTTCTTAGGTACTTGACATACTTAGGACGTCTTCCTCCACCGTCAAAGTGAACGGAGAATCAACTAATCACTTCTTCCATAAGAAAGGACTAAGGCAAGGGGACCCCCTCTCACCGATGCTTTTTATCCTAGCAGTGGATGCTCTACAGTCTTTTGTTAACAATGCTGCCCCGTTACTTGCCGGTCAGATTATCATTCCGCCCAGAGCGCTGCAGTATGCAGACGACACTGCCATTCTCTTGGAAGCTATCCCCCGTAATCTGACAATTCTGAAATACATTCTTGAGAACTTTGCTATGCTCTCGGGCCTTCACATTAATAACTCCAAGTGCTTGTTTGTGCCAGTGGCAATTCCTTCGGGATCTCTTCCAGGAATTGCACAAGTTCTTCAATGTGAACCAAAGGAGATGCCGGTCACCTACCTGGGCCTTCCCCTGACAATCCGCAAGCCGAAGAAAATCCATTTCAAACCGCTTCTGGATGCTTTTCAACGGAAACTAGATGGTTGGCAAACAAAGTTTCTTTCTTTAGGAAGGCGTCTAACTCTTGTAAAGACGGTCCTAACGGCCTTACCCTTACATTACATGCAAGCTATCAGATTACCGAAATTGCTAATTAAGCATTTAGATGGGATCAGACGAAGGTTCTTTTGGAAGGGACGAGAAAAATGTCTGCGGGGACACTGTCTTGTGAATTGGGCCAAATGTTGCCTTCCAAAAAAATGTGGGGGCCTTGGCATTATAAACCTCTCCATCCAGAACCAAGCTCTTCTCATGAAGTGGTTATGGAAGCTGCAACATCAGCCAGACTCTACCTGGGCTGCTTCCATACAACTATTGTATGGCACAACAGACCTTGTTGTACTATCATGTGACACCAGAGTCTTCCTGGCTTTCAAGGAAATCCTTTCTTTTAAAGACTTCTACAATGCTTCACTATTGAGCGTGCTTGATACACAACAATCTGTATGGAAATGGACCTCTTCAGGGATCTACTCCTCGGCAAGTGCCTACTCCATTCTAGCGGACCCTGGTGTTCGGTCTTCCTACTATACGCTGCTTTGGAACTTGAAGATACCTCCAAAGGTTAAAATCTTCCTTTGGGTACTTTTATTGGATAGGGTCCTAACGCAACAAAATTTGCTTGTTAGGAATTGGCCCTCCATCCCGGCTTGCAAATGTTGTGACCATGGCACTTTTGAGACATCTTCTCATCTCTTTGTGCTATGCAACTATGCTCGACGAGTTTGGACTTTGATTCAGATCCGCTTCTCACTGCCACTTCTAATCCTTGCACCTGATCTGGAGGAGTTATGGCTACAAAACAGGGCATCCGTTGGCCATTCTTGGGACATCATATGGGCGGCCGTAACCTGGGCAATTTTGAAAGAAAGAAACCGCAGAATCTTCAGCAATAAAAGCTTACCCCCAAATTTGTTAATGGCGGAAATCTGTGCCGCTATTTCTGCTTGGTTATCTTCGGCCTAATTCTTCGCGAAGCAGTTTTATTTTTTCTTTCTTTCTTTTCTTTTCTTTCCTTTGCAGTTTTGTATAGATTTCTTTTTCCTTCCTTTAATTTCTTTTTTTAACTTTACTTTGTACTACCTTTTGTAAACTTTTCTTATTAATACAATTATTGGTGTGGCTATCTGTTTACCTCTAATTTTTGCCATATGAGAAAATTTCAACAAATTCAAAAGGCGAAGAAAATGAGGCCCATAAAAGCATGACGGGTCCAGATTCTCAGAAAAGTGGGGTCAAATTTTGAGACAAAACACGAGTCTAGATTAAAGACAACATGATATTGATATTAATATTAATATTAATGTGACTGTGATATGTCATTTGGTCTCATTAATTTAATATTTAATATTCAATATTCATGAAAATATGATACAAATATCATGGATGAGTCGGCAAAGTAAGAAGTTAGAAGATGTGCACGAGACTTCAAGAAATACTCTGATTAAGACCGAAGCATGTTACATCTTTGGAATTTTGAACAAATACATTACAAATGGGTATGTTCTTAGAATCAAGTAAAATGAAATGGATTGATATGCCGAGTAAAGTGTACAAGCCAATTAGATTGAGCATTATATGATTTGTGCTCTAATCATTTCATTATCAAAACAAAATGAAAGAAGTATATGAACGGGCCCATATATATAACAATGATAAATAGGCCCAAATGAAAAATGGAAAACAGATCAGTGAAATAAAAAAGGAAACTAAAGAGATGTAACCCACGAAGGATCAGCGTCTCTTGTCTCCTCCGATTCATCTCAACAATTTGATTTCGCTGCTGTATGACTGCATCCACGATTCAGCGCCTACACCTCTCACAACTGTCAAATAGCGATTGGCTATCGCTTGACCCCACTCGCCAGCGCATCGCTTCGTCAGACATGGCACGCGCCAATTGGTCTCGTTCTTGGGCCCCACATTCAAACGGAAAAGAAAGAAAAATGGACAGAAGAAAGAGACGAAAGCTTCTCGTCTCTGACAAAACCCAATCCAGCGATATACTGCATCGCTACCAGAGTTCTTAGCACCATTGGAAAGCCCATGTCAAGGAGAATTCAATGATACCAAGCTCGACCATAATGGTGCACTAAAACATGATTAATTTAAAGAGAAAGCTCTCGAGCTTATGTAAAGAGGGACTTGAAATTGAACAAATAAAAAGGATGAGGCATCAATTCTTCGGCCTAAACACCTTTCTTCAAGTCTTATGATGTGTTCTAGGAAGTCAATTGCAATCAGGTTGAGCTCAGGTAATGAGAACACCAATTAGTGCAGCGGTTGAGTTTAAGTGCTGGTCAAATCCTGATTAGACAGTGGTTTACAACTTAACTGGTGTTTAATACATGTTAAATATGGTCCAATGATGCTCTAGTAATTGAGAACAAATGCTTAATTGCCACCAAAATCAACTGGAGAGGAATTGGCTTAGGTTGAACTTGAGAAAAGTAAAAACGTAAGAGAAGCAGTTCTCTCTCTGGTCCCTCCCTCCATGTGCTGCCTCCATGACAAGTGAAGACAAAACTGAGCAAACTTGCTCCCCAAAGAACTTCTCCTGGCCATCAGATGAAGCATGGAAGGTCAAGATGAAGTCAAAGTGAAAATACACCTCCATATTCCCTAATTGCGCCTCCAATTTGATTCTATCTACTGAAATCCTATTGGAACATGATAAGCAAAGTTGAAGGCACGATATAAGATGCTTGGAGAGTAAGCATCAACCCACAGCCACAAGATCAACTCAAAGCCTTTGGATGGCTGCCACATAAGAGGAACATCTTAAGCAAGAGTGTCCATGCGCCTCTGCCTATATAACAAGCCCAAGATAGAAGAAAAAGGGGACCTTCTCTTCTCAATTTTGTATTGCTGCTCTTTCTTTTCTTAGTGATTTCTAAAAAAAAAAGAAGAAGAGAAGTGTCAATTTAAGAAATTTTGTAGGTACGTTTGAAGTAAAATCTCTGTAAACAATCTATATTATATATCAATAAAAAAGAATTTTGAATATTTAATTGCTGTTTTGAGGTTTGTTTTCTTTGCTCGGCCACCAAGCCATGGTGTGCCAGAGCTTGCATAGCAGATTTTATTTTGCATAGTCTTGCATCTTGTTTTGTTTTCTTTGTTTGTTTTAACATGCTTCTCATTAGGGCTTCTGTTGGCATTAGTGGGTGCGTGAAATTAGATCCGCATTCACTAGTATCAATCTGAGCTTTGATGAAAGGGATGTGTGTATTAATAAATAGTTTCAACAGTAGCTGCATTCAAGTTTCTCATACCAGCATGTTCCTTCACTAGGGCTTCTGTTGGCATTAGTGGGTGCGTGAAATTAGATCCGCATTCACTTGTATCAATCTGAGCTTTGATGAAAGGGATGTGTGTATTAATAAATAGTTTCAACAGTAGCTGCATTCAAGTTTCTCATACCAGCATGTTTCTTCACTAGGGCTTCTGTTGGCATTAGTGGGTGCGTGAAATTAGATCCGCATTCACTAGTGTTAATTTTGGCTCTGGTAGAAGGGATGTGTGCAACAACAAGTGATTTTAACGAAAATTGCATTTGAAGTCCTGTAGAGCATACCATGTTTGCATTTGGTTAGGAGTTACTAGTTTTGAGGGGTGCGTGACTTAGACTCCGCCTCCATAGAGACTACGTTAACTTCTTATCCTTAACTAGCAAGTAATAAAGTCTCATGTAACTTTTCTTAGCATGCATTAGTTAATATTTGTGCTTTTATGTGTGTGAATTTGCATATTTACTTCTTAGTCTTCAATATAGTGCAACACCTGAGCCTTGTCATGCTCTCCAAAATGGAAACCAGATCAGTTATGAGGTGTGTGACTTAGACTCCACCCTCTTGGCTTGATCTAATTTCTGCTTTGGGCAGTGAGCTAAGGCCCAGGTAAGTTTAAGTAAAATTTTTACTAAATTAGGGACTAGAATAAAAAAGCCAGTCACTGTTTTGAGAACAAAAGAAATAAATTTCCAAGTACTGCATATAAAAGTCTAACTAAGGGTTCAGTTATATTGTTGTGATATTCAGATAAATTTATAGTTGTTTAGTTTGCATCTTGCATAAAACATAAAAACAGGTTTCAGTGTTCTGTCCTTGCACTTATTATGTTTGCATCTTATGTTTTATACATCGTTTTGCACGTATAGGTTAGCCCATGTCAGCAAATGAAAATTTCATTGCATATAAAAGATGTTATAAAAAGCATGTAGGTTCCTATTTATTTTAACATTGAGCTATTTCAAATCAATCTCATAGTATGGCCGTGTCCTTTTTTTAGTTACAGCATGCTTGCATATCCAAATCGTCATATTCATATAGCTTAAACTAAATCCAGAGTCAAAGAGTTTAGTATGAGTCTACTATGTCAATAAGCAAGGTCATATGGTTTAAGCAATAACAACAACACTACTTTAAAATTTGCATTCATAAACAATAATTATGAGAAGTTTGGCCCACGGGAGGTAAAAATAAAAGAGTCATTTAAGTCAACTCCAGATCTGAAACTTTGCATTTCTGTTAAGATGTGCCAGCTTATACAATTCATATTGCATTTGCTTTAGATTGCATTCATATTTGCATCTGTAAAAAGAAAAAAAGATGAAAAGCTTGACTTGAGAATATGACAGCATATAGAGATGAACAAAATAAAAAATGATTCTGTGACATTTGGTTTCTCTGAACTGAAATGCGAAATTGAACTAGAGAACTCTGGAATTCCATGGTGGAGATTAGATGCTTACTGGCCAAAGAACTGACAAACGCCTGAGAAATAACAGGAGTTAAAATCTGAAATCTGGATAATTTCTGGTACCAGCAAAACCAGTTTTGACAGTTACGAATTCTTTTTTATTTCCCAAACAGTTGAACAGAACCAGTTAAAATTTTAACTGTGGATAGAACATGATATGAGGCAGCTCCTGTTAAAATTTCAGAATTTTTAGACGAACAGATTAATTGTGGTGAATTTCTGAAGTCAGGCCAAAATTGAGATCCAGAATTCTGTGCCAGCAAACGAACCAGAAAGTTTCTGTTTCGAAACCCCTGAAGCAAGCCTCCAAAAATTTTGTAAAAATTACAGCACATGTGTCTAAATGTCTATTCTGAAGTCTAAAAGTTTCAAGTCCTAATTCCAAACAGATAGAAAATGAAAAATCAGAAACCGAACTGACGTCTGACTGTCCAGAGAAGTCGATACCAGAAAGTTGCACTACATTCAAAAATTGTGTAAAAATATCAAACCAACTCAGAAAAATTCGTACTAGATACCAAAATTTCCTTCTTGAAGTCTAGTTTCGAACAAAATAAACCTCATGTGAAAATTCGCAATAGAACCAAAACAGTCGTGAGAATAGTGAATGAAGGTCGTGCCGCCAACAAAAAAAAAAATTGAAAGTTTGCTTTAATCTCAATAAGTGCTTCTTAAGTTCAGCTCAGAAATAATAATGTCATAAATATCAAAAGTCCTAGTAATGATAAGAAAGGAATGGTACAAACTCCTTTAACGCATGAAAATTCAGACAGCCGGCATGCCTGAACAGCAAGAACCCGAGACCAAAATCTCAAACCTAAAAACCCAAAAATAAAAAAATCCAAAATTAAACCCCAAAAATTCCAAATTCCAAAAATTCCAAATTCAAATTCAAAACCCAAAATCTAAGTCCAAAATATCAAGCCCGAAACCTTGAATCCAAAGACCCCAAATCTAAAGTTCCAATCCCAAAGCTGAAATCCAATGACCAAAACCCAAATCTATAAACTCAAATCCCAAACCCTAAAGCCAGATCCGAAAACATAAATCCAGATCCAAAAATACAAATTCAAATCCCAAATTCAAATTCCAAATCCAGATCCAAAAACACATATTCAAATCCCAAACTCAAATTCCAAATCCAAATCCTAAATCCAGGGACCGAACTTTAAATACGTCTGAAAAACCAGAATTTCAGTAAAATTCTAGAACATAAGAAGACCAAAGTTTAATACATCCACACTAACCAGAACATTAAATACGTCTTAATGTCGAGGGTTTAAAACGTTTAATAACCAAACTCTCACATGTCACAAGACCAAGAAGTTCAATACGTCAATAGTTGACTAAAACTTGAACACATTCTAATGCCGGAATTTCAACGCGCCAGAATGCATGAAACTCTAAATACGCCAGAGAATCATAGTTTGACACGTCAACAGCAGACCTAAGTGATACTGTTTTAGTGAAGTCATACTCTTTGCACACATAAGCGTGCATCATGATAGCTTTTATAGGCATTCATGTCATTTGCATCCATAGTGCATGTGTTCTCATCTGAACTGTATCATATTTAATGTTAGCCACTTGTGAAATAACAAAATTGACTCCTTGTAAGCTTATTGTGCCTAATCCATTGACTATCCCGATCTAGAGGTGCTCTTGACTTAGTTCAGAGGTAATTAACAGTAGGGGCTTGCGCCTACTGGAGGGAAAGGACCTACAACAAACAATCAAACTCTTGAGAGACCTAAGACCACGTTAGTACCCTCATCCTTTGTCAGGCGGGTATTGATGTTTGAGTCTTAGGACGCTCGAGGGGTATCTGATCCGTATTTTTTTCACCCCCACGGAGGTATCCCTAAATCCTATCCGAGGTGCGGACCCGAAAAAAGTGCGAGACAGATTCTGGCACGCCCGGTGGGACATTCTTCTCCTCTCATCAGGGAATAATCAAAGGAATAGGCACATAAGTATACAAGAGTCTATTAAATCTCATGCTATACGCTAATGTTAATTTTAAATTCTTATTATTCCAGGAACAATGGTGACCTGGTGCCAAATTGTTACTGGAGAACATCTCAAAAATGGTGGTAGCTCATTGGCCGGAACTCACCAAGTGCCCGTCCAAGCTACTACGCAGCTCTCAATGATCGCGTCCGCTGATGCAAGCAATGGTTTAATGGTCGGAACTCACCAAGTGTCCGTTCAAGCTGCCACACAACTCCCAACCGTGGTGTTCTTTGGGGGAGCATCCACTGTCGTCTTAGGAAACACCACCCCATGCAACAAAAAAGGGGAAGTGTTGGCCCAACGTGTGAAAGAAGTCCTGACTCCTAAACTAAAAGAAAACAAGACAATGACTAGGCTCTCGAGGTCTCAAGCCCTCCGCCTGGTTCAAAAAGAGGAACTGGATACAGACTTGCCTCTCAGTAACGTCTTCGCTCCATTGAGGATGTTAAAGAAGGATTTTGAAGACTTGCGCATCCGTGGAAACTGGGAACTCCCCATGCATGTTCCCGCCAAAATTGCTAAGACTGTCACTCCTAAGAAACACCCGGCGGCAGAGGCTATCCATGCTACCTACTGGATCATCAAGAAGCTCCGCCGGGCTGACAAAATTGTTATCAAGGCTTCAAATAGCCCTAAGAAACCTTCAGTCAAAGAAAGGTTGCAGCTTCCGATGCAACAACATACTCATTTCTCTTACTATGAAGACTCAAGAGTCAGAAACGCTAACTACAACACCGATGAAAAGAAGGTTAAGTCACCTTCGGTCTCTGACAAACTCGCCTTTCCACCGCTAAAGCCTAATGCTAAAATCATGACGGCCATGGGGGAGGTGACACAAGGAAAGTGGTCTAAACAAGTTCAAAAGAATGCTTCTGGACTGTCTCCAGGAAGTGCAAGGTACCCGGTGCCCAAGGAAGGTGTCAAAGGAGAACGCGTTAACGTGAAATTAACCTCCATGCTCATTGCGAGTGGCGACGGTTCACGGTCTGTCAATCGAATTACCTGCCCGCCCGCCCAACCGAAGTGTCCAGTGCCAGTTCAAGTCTTTTCTTTAGCTACTACAGTTGAGAAAGAGGCGTCCAACAGGACTCCGGTCCCGGTTGCATCAAGTGTCAAGCATGCCAAAGATCTTGCTTGCGTCGCCACCACTCAAGTTCCGGCTAAAGTCGCAATCCCAGAAATGAAGAAAATCAAAGTTTCCAAAGCTGAATACCCCAAAACACACCAAAAAGAGATAGTGGAGAAACCAAATCCGTCAGTGGAGAACTCCTTTACTCCACTAAGAATTATCGAGAAGAATTCTCCAACTACCCAAATGAAAACAATCCATGAACTTCAAACTGCAATGCTGGAAAAGAAGATTTTACTTGACCAGGGGAAAGGAAAAAATATCAGTGTACCAATTCTTCCTGACACTCAGATTGTGCACCTTGGTACGCTGACAAACGATGAGTCAACCATTTCCACCTTGAAAACGGGAGAACAAGTGTTGGTAAAGCAATACACTGGGGGCAGCATCCCTAAAAAACAAAAGAAAATTTCTTCCATACCTGTTAACAAAAAATTGGCATTTTCCTCTCAAAAAATGGGAAAACAAGTGCTAAAAGAGCAAATTGAGCAACCCACTGGGGGCAGTCTCCCAGGTGAACAGAAGAAAAATTTTCCTATACCTGCTCAAGAAGAATTGACACCCTCATACCAAACAACGGGAACACAAGTATCAATAGAGCAACACACTGGGGGCAGTCCGCCAGGTGAACAAAAGGAAAATTCTTCCATGCCTGCTCAGAGAGAAATAGTGTTTATCGCCCAAGAAATAGGAGATCAAGCATTGATGAAGCGACATACTGGAGGCAATACCTCTCCTAAATCTATCCAAGAAAGAATGATGATTATTTCTCAAAATATAGGAAAGCGAGTATTGACCTTGCAACACACTGGGGGTAGTCGCCCGGGTGAACAAAAAGAAAACTCTCCTATATACGCTCGAGAAAAATTGGCATTCTCATCCCGGGAAATAGGAACACAAATATCAACAAAGCAAAGTGCCGGGGCCAGCTTCCCCGAAAAACAGAAAAGAATTTCTACCATCAAAGAGGGATTGACACATATCTCCCAAGAAACCAGAAAACAAGTATTGAAAAGGCAGAACACTGGGGGCAGCACCCCTAAAATGCATGAAAGAATCTCTCAAGTGCCTGCCCAGGAAGGCTCGGTATTTTCCTCCCGGAAAGTAAGAAAACAATTGCTGAAAGAACAACACACTGGGGGCAATCTCCCAAGTGAACAAAAGGAAAATTCTCCTATATATGGTCTAGAAAGATCAGCGTCCTCAACCCAAAAAACGAGAACACAAGTATCAACAAAGCAAGATACTGGGGCCAGCCTCTTCGAGGAACAGAAAGGAAGTTCTCTCATCAAAGAAGGATTGACATATATCCTTCAAGAAACCAGAAAACAAGTATTGAAAAGGCATGATACTGGGGGCAACATCCCTAACAGAAGAAAACTCATGGAGCAATCAAGGGGTCTAGGTGATGTTGCTGTTGTTCATATGATAAGTGTGACAGAAGATCCTGGGGAGCCTGTCGATCTCAATGCGACAGATGATACTCTCAGTCGCATGATAAGCACAGCGGAGGATTTTGGGGAATTTGTCAGCGACAACACAACGAATACAGATTCTGATAATCAGTCTGAAACATTGGAGACTCTCATGCAGATTCCAAGCTAAGAAGGCAACTATCCACCCATAGATTTACAAACCCCATTGCAGGGTCAGAACTTCGAGGATTTATCATTTGAGCAAATGTTAGATCTTCTAGGAAATGAAAGTGGGTCTGAAAATGACAATGAAATTCCTCTTAAAGAAGAAATTGGAGAAAGAATAGAACAAACTGAAAGTGAGAGCTCTACCTGGGGCAGCTTGATCAGTCCTGGTGAGGCAGCTCAGCAAAAGAATGAAAGCAATGCAATAGAAAACCAGAGTAGTAAGGAAGAAAACTTCACCAATGATGCAAAAGGAAGCAAATGCTCTCAATCTGACCAGGTGTCTCAGGGAGAACCCGTAGAAAGTGAAGAAAGGAGCTTCGAACTGGGGGCATCCTCTGATAGTGATGAGGCTGCCAAAAGCAATCGAGCACTGAAGCAAAGCGACCATCAGTTGGAGACCATTCAACAAGAGAATGCTCGATTGACAAAATGGTGTGCGAGCATGCAAGATTTTCTAACAGAAAGAGGATTGTGGCAAGATTTCCTCTATGAGAAAATGGATTCACGCTCCAAGAAAGTCAACTTTGCATTTGGGGAACTTGAAAGTTGCACTTTAAAAGCAAAGTTCAACCACAACAGAAGCAAATCAATTCTAAAACGCGACAAAGAATCAGGGGATAACTCCACATGGTCTCCTGAAATGCTTAAGAAGATTGAAAAAGAGATAAATGATATGAATGACACGATGAACCGCCGGTTAGAACAACCTGGGCTAAGTCATCTCATACAGCCTACACGAACATTTAGGGGGCCGTATCCCAAAGAGTATGATTCGGTATGCTACCCAGAAGGATATATCATACCAAAATTCCATTTGTTTGATGGCATGGGAAAAAAGAAGAGCCCTGAAGTACATTTAGCCCAGTTCAGGTTAAAATGCGGGGATACCGTGAGGAATGAAGTCTACCTGCTACGCCAATTTCCTCTAAGCCTGAAAGGTCTAGCTTTGGAGTGGTATGCCACCCTACAAGAAAACAGTATCCGAACTTGGGAAGATATGGCAAGTGCCTTTTGTCGTAGATTTGCAATACACATCCGAAAAATCACGATGGTTGATTTGGCAAATGAGAAACCAAAGAAGAAAGAATCCATCAAGGACTTTGTCATCCGGGTGTGGAAAATGAACTTTTATTGCAAACCACCAGTCCCTGAACCTGAATTGGTGCGAATGGTGATAAGGAACATCTATGGACGAATCAAACCATTCCTCTTAATGCACAATATTCTCACAATTGAAAGCTTGTTGACCAAGGTTGACGATTATGAGAGCCTAAGGCCAGAAGATTGGTGTTTGCTATTTAAAAATGAAACTGAAAAAGCAGAAACTGGGGTGATCCGGGTTTCTAAGAGGCCAGGAATAGCACGGGGTTCGAAAGCTTCCAAGAAAAAGAATACTAGCAAAAGCCAAGCAAAACCATCGGGTGAATCCTACTCATCCCATATGGTTTCTCACATTTCATGTGCCATCGAAATAGATGATGAAACCTCAATGGATGATCTGCCAAATGAACACAACGATGCCAAGAAAATCCCAACATTGATAGCATGTACCACGCAAAGTCTTTCTGAATGGATGGAGGAAGAATCAGGGGTCCATGGAAATGAGAAAGAAGTGTCGGCCTTGGTCGACCGCACTAAGCATGACATTTTAGAAGGTCTAGTCAAGCGATTGGAATTATATGGTAGTCAACTCGCAATGCTTCGCCTTGAAAATGGTGAAATGCGGCGCAAGATCGTTACACTCTATCAAGAAAATCAAGAAATGTGTGGCGAGATTGCTGCGCTAAAAAAGGAGAATTCTGGGGTGTACCACAAAATGGTCGGACTTCAACAAGAAAATGAGGCGATATGGGTGCTTCTGAAACTCTTGAAGAAAAGAAACAAAGGTGTGACGACCTCTTTTGACAACCAAATTAGACAACCATATCCTGCAGAGTACAATAATGTACGGTATCCAAAAGGGTACATGATCCCAGACTTTGAGCTATTCACTGGCGATCAAACCAGAAAGGATTGTGTTGACCGACACTTAGCTCATTTCATAGAGTTATGTGGCAAAACAACTGGATATGATGTTTGGATGCTTCGACAGTTTCCGGCAAGCCTTGCTGGACCTGCATTCGAGTGGTATAATTCTCTTGAAAATAATACCATCATAACATGGAATGACATGGTCAATGCGTTTCGAGATGAGTTCGAAAAACCAGGTGAAATAGATGTTCTGAAGGAATACCAACTATGCCCGGCGCCAACCAAACCAAACGGTAAAGCAAACTCCTTTCAAAAAGATAAAGGGGTGAAACCAGTTGAATGGTCTCAATACCTCAATAACAACAAAGCCAAAGTTGAAATGGCTCAAGCAGTCCGAAGTTATACACCGACTCAAGGAGCAGAAAATTCAAAAACACTAAGTGGACATGGTCACGCCTTTGACTACGTCGACCCTCGAGGGAGAAATGATGACAAGCAAACACTACCAAAGACAAGGGGACCGACCCTGAAAGAGATGCAGAACAAGTTGTATTCTTTCAAAATGGAGGAAACAAGGAATCTCTTTCACCAAGTTGCAAGTAAACTTGAGTTCCCACCAAGCAAGAGACCTCATGAAATGAAAAACTTCAATGATCCTAGATTCTGCCCATATCATAGGGTTCTGGGGCACTCCATTGACGAGTGTTATATGTTCAAAGACGTGCTGGAAAGGATGATTCGAAAGGGTGAGCTCACACTATCTAAGGATGCCCGCCAAAATCCCATGCCTCATGTGAAAGTTAGTTTGGTACCACACCAGACTACAAAAAATATGAGTAAGACCAGTAATGATGATCATGAAGAACAAAAGTATTGGTCCGCTACCAGCAATGCAATCTCTCATGTAGAAATGAGCGATGAAATCATAAATAACAATTCAATGGGACGAAGCAACAACACTCAAGGAGCTTCATCCCTGACGAGATCCTCAGATCGAGATTGGCTAAAAAGAGGACTTGATCCGTGTGATCGTCAAATCATGCAACTTCAACAAAAGAAACCCCAACATGTGGTCTTACTCCTTCAAGGAAATAAAAAATTACACCAAGAGATGGTCAGTAAAACAACCATGTCTACGCCAGAATATAGCAAGTCAAATCAAAAGATGGCTGCACTCCATCAGGAAAAAGCTAAACTGGGGGCAGAAAAGGCCCACAACACTCAAACCGATGATGGAGCAGGTTGCATAAATCTCGTGGGTTCAACACTTTGACACGAGAGATAAACCAAAACCAAAACCAAAACCAAATCAAAAGCCAAGTACAAAATTAAGATCAAAACTCCAAATAAACTTAAATTTAAATCCAAAAAAAAAATTCAAACCAAAGTCAAATCCAAAATCAAATGCAAAATCCAAAATCAAAATCCAAAATCAAATCCGAAATCAAAAAAACAAAACCCAAAATCGAAAGTAAAACCAAATTCAAATCCAAATTCCAAAATCAAACCCAGTGCCAGAAACCAAATCGAAAGTAAAACCAAATTCAAATCCAAATTCCAAAATCAAACCCAGTGCCAGAAACCAAATCCAAATCTAAAACCAAATTCAAATCCAAAATCCAAAATCAAACTCAGTGCCATAAACCAAATCCAAATCCAAATTCAAAACTAAACCTAAAACCAAATCCAAATCCAAGTCCAAATGAAATCTGGTCAGGATCTAAATCAGCGGTGCTTGGTATTTAGAACTTGCCACAAATCAACAAAAAAAAAAAGGAGTATCAAACCAGCCTTGTGCCTCGTGTTTGGTATTTCACCTTGAGATTCTCGGTATCAGTCGGCACCGCGCCTCGTATTGATATCTCATACTCAAGTAAAGCAAATAAATCTATAAACAAAAAAGGAGTATCAAACCAGCCTCGTGCCTCGTGTTTGGTATTTCACCTTGAGATTTTCGGTATCAGTCGGCACTGCGCCTCGTATTGGTATCTCTCACTCAAGATTCTATAAACAAAAAAGGAGTATTAAACCAGTCTTGTGCCTCGTGTTTGGTATTTCACCTCAGAGATTCTCGGTATCAGTCGGCACCGCGCCTCGTATTGGTATCTCATACTCAAGTAAAGCAAATAAATCAATCAACAAAAAAAAAGAAGAGAAGGAGTATCGAACCAGCCTTGTGCCTCGTGTTTGGTATTTCACCTTGAGATTCTCGGTATCAGTCGGCACCGCGCCTCGTATTGGTATCTCATACTCAAGTAAAGCAAATAAATCAATCAACAAAAAAAAGAAGAAAAGGAGTATCGAACCAGCCTTGTGCCTCGTGTTTGGTATTTCACCTTGAGATTTTCGGTATCAGTCGGCACCGCGCCTCGTATTGGTATCTCATACTCAAGTAAAATAGGTAAATCTATCGACAAAAAAAAGGAGTATCAAACCAGCTCTATGCCTCGTGTTTGGTATTTCACCCAGAGATTTTCGGTATCAGTCGGCACCGCGCCTCGTATTGGTATCTCTCACTCAAGAATCAATCAATAGAAAAAAAACAGGAGTATCGGACCAGCCTCGTGCCTCGTGTTTGGTATTTCACATTGAGATTTTCGGTATCAGTCAACACCGCGCCTTGTATTGGTATCTTTCACTCAAGAATCAATCAACAAAAAAACCGGAGTATCAGACCAGCCTTGTGACACGTGTTTGGTATTTCACCCAGAGATTCTCGGTATCAGTCGGCACCGCGTCTCGTATTGGTATCTCTCACTCAAGATTCTATAAACAAAAAAGGAGTATTAAACCAGCCTTGTGCCTCGTGTTTGGTATTTCACCTCAGAGATTCTCGGTATCAGTCGGCATCGCGCCTCGTATTGGTATCTCATACTCAAGTAAAGCAAATAAATCTATCAACAAAAAAGGAGTATCAAACCAGCCTCGTGCCTCGTGTTTGGTATTTCACCTTGAGATTTTCGGTATCAGTCGGCGCCGCGTCTCGTATTGGTATCTCTCACTCAAGAATCAATCAACAAAAAACCCGGAGTATCAGACCAGCCTTGTGACTCGTGTTTGGTATTTCACCCAGAGATTCTCGGTATCAGTCGGCACCGCGTCTCGTATTGGTATCTCTCACTCGAGATTCAATCAACAAAAAAAAGAGTATCGAACCAGCCTTGTGCCTCGTGTTTGGTATTTCACCTTGAGATTCTCAGTATCAGTCGGCACCGCACCTCGTATTGGTATCTCATACTCAAGTAAAACAGGTAAATCTATAAATAAAAAAAAACAGGAGTATCGGACCAGTCTTGTGCCTTGTGTTTGGTATTTCACCTTGAGATTCTCGGTATCAGTCCGCACCGCGCCTCGTATTGGTATCTTTCACTCAAGAATCCATAAAAAAAAACAAGAGTATCGGACCAGCCTCGCTCGTGTTTGGTATTTCACTCAGAGATTCTCGGTATCAGTCGGCACCGCGCCTCGTATTGGTATCTCTCGCATCCAGGAATTAATCAACAGAAGAAGAAACATTTTGATATCAGACTGGCACCGCACCTCATGTTTGGTATCTCACCTTGAGATTTTGATGTCGGTCGGCACCGCGCCTCGATTTGGTATCTCATGCTCAAGTTAAAAAGGGGAAGCAAAGAAGAACATCTCCAATATCAGACTGGCACCGCGCTTCATGTTTGGTATTTCAACTCGAAAGAAAAGCAAATCTTTTATCCCACCGATCTAAAAAAAAAAAAC
Source organism: Rhynchospora tenuis (assembly GCA_027725995.1). Classification (NCBI taxonomy): domain Eukaryota; kingdom Viridiplantae; phylum Streptophyta; class Magnoliopsida; order Poales; family Cyperaceae; genus Rhynchospora; species Rhynchospora tenuis. The sequence goes on along the minus strand of CM050888.1, from coordinate 44,942,969 downwards.
TTATAAAGAAAATGCCTTGTCCTTCTGGACATCCTTAAGGCATTTTTTCTACAAAATCCCACAAAAAAATATATTTATATCCACCTTCATAAAAGGATGTCCGGAGTTTTGTGTTTTGTGCTTTGAACAAGATATCAGGTGCCTGTTCATCTCACCTGTCAAAAAGGATGAATAAAAGTTCTGTGTCTTGAACTCTAAAGAAGACATCTGAAGACGTAAGTCTAATACCTTAACTTGTGTTGAGAAAGACTGTGTGGCTTTCGAATACGCAAGTCATGGGACACTTACCCAACATTTTAATCCGCTTTATGAGGGAGCCTATGTGGTTCCTGAAAGCGAAAAGGTGCTTGAGGAGGCTCAAACCTGTGTGGTAGCTGAAAGCATCGAGGTCACGTCCTATGAAGCATATCCGAGGGAGTGAGCCTCACCAATCCACCACGTTCCTTAGTAAGGTAAGGATCTCAAAGGCGATTTGTCCTCATGACCCTATAAACCGACCTTTATATCCAATAAGATGTCTATGTGCACCCACGGTTCATGATTGAAGCTATACCTCAAATAGCTATACATATACGTATATCCCCATAATATATGCGTATATCCAAATAAATAAATCCCACGGTTCATGCCTGAAGCTATACCTCAAATAGCTATACACATTCACATATCCTCTTAGCGTATGTGTGTATCCTGACAACAAATACCCCGGACTATGCCTAAATCCCTATCCTCAAACAGTTATACATGTACGCACATTCTCAGAGCATACGTGTATATCCAAACAACAAACTCACGGCTTATATCTAAAGTTATGCCTCAAATAGTTATACATATATGCATATCCTTATAATATGTGCGTATATTCAAACAACAAGTCCCACGGGCCATGCTTAAAATCCTACCCCCAAATATCTATACATGTATGCATATTCTCAAAGCATATGTGTATATCCAAGTAACAATCTCACGGTTCATGCCTGAAGCTATACCTCAAATAGCTATATGTGCACGCGCATTCTTATAGTGCGCACAGATGACAAATCCCACCGGCTGTGTCCAAGACCATACCTCAAATAGGTATACATGTGTGTATCCTTATGATATATACACACATCCAAACAATAACCTTATGAACTGTACCCCAGTCATAACCCTTAAAAGACCCCATATGCCCAAAAATATGTCCCAAACTATATCCCTGCAATTTGCCTTAAAGCAGATAAACTATTATCCAAACAAGTCATAATCAATAAACAAAAAGATCCAGTGACAAGAACAAACAGTCAATCAAACAACCAAGACAACGAACAATGTTATCAAAGAGAAAATGTGAAAAGGAGACGCCTACGCAGGGGGCAGGGCCATATTCCCTGCCAACTTGTTAAAAGCCTCAGACGATGACTGGAGCATCACCTCTATAGCCTCCAGACGAGCATGTATTTCCCCAAATTGCTGGTCCAATGGAACATGAACTGGCGGAGGGTCTCTGATGGCGGATCCGTCATCCGAGGGAGGAGAAGCTTTTCTTATCGGACTATACTGGTTCACAGCACCGTTTTCCTGCAAGATGTAACCATTAACCAAATGATCGGTGTCAGGTACCAAATGGCCATCATGATCGCCAACCCATCCAAAAGAAGACAAGACATCCAGGAGGTTGCAACAATGCACCACGTCCCTCTCGGATACCGATTTTCCCCACAGCATGTCAGGCATTGGGATCCGGGCTCGATGCATTAAAGCCGCTAGCAGATGACCATAAGGCAGACACCCATGCGTGAACTTCACTGCCTGATGCATATGCTGAAGGATCAGGCTGGCCAAATCAGGCTTGTCACGTCTGCGGATAAGCGGGCGGAGATAAAATAGACCGCCTGGCCAAGAAGGTTGGTCAAACTCCCTTGTGGAAAGAGAATATGAGTCACAACCAATAAAAGAGCCCTGCAAACAAATCCGACAAGATCAAAAAATGTTCAAGATGAAGAAGAATGCAAATGCAAATGTACCTGTGAAGGGCAGGTAAATGCTCAGTGGATACAACTTCGGAACCCCTTTCATAAGGACGAGCTTTGAACCAGCGACGACAGGCGCCAAAGGTCCCAAAACCCTGAGGCCAATACTCATAAGCATACACAGACATGCCACCCAGACTTTCAGTGGCCTGAGTAAGGGCTGCCAGATCTTCTATCCCAACCTGGATCTCTCTGCCAAACAGATACGAGAAAGCAGAAGGGACCCCAAAGTGATCAAATGCTACCTTAAGATTGGCATAAAACAAGCGCACAATCGAAGGATAATAAGGGCGATTGAACAAAGTCAAACCCTTAAGATTCCAAGCGTTAAGCCAGCCATCAAGTAGGTTCATATTCTGACCCACTATGGCATTGTTGGGAGAAAAGAAGAAACAGTCGGCCAACAGACGCCGATCACCCCCAGTATTGTGCATGTGGCATTCAAAGACTTTGGCATCACGAAAAAGGTAGCGATTGTCAGGGTTCAGAGACCAGTCGACAGTAGTTGGACCTGGGCTCGCCACTGAAGAACTGGAAGCGTCCCTGAGACGTTTTGGATTCGAGACTGACATGATGGAAAGAAGTACAAAAGCCAAACCCTAAAAAAATAAAGCAGATGTAGCGGCGTCGCCGCGGCATTTAAATACAAGACGAAAGACAGTGATGCCGGGATTCTAACCTAAATGCGTATGAGTTCCAGGCGTCAATCGCTCCGCGATTAAGGGAGAAATCATGGAAAGATATACAAAAGGCGAAACATAAAAAGATACAGCCTAGAGGGATATCATATAAACATAAGCATAAAGCATTACAAGCATCCAGTCTCATGCAGTCATACAAAACAAGGCAAGCATAATGTCATGGCTAAGTCTTGAGGTACAAGAAAAGGAGATACAAAGGGTGACAACACAAAACCTCACTCCAAATCAAGAAATGCTCAGCTCGGCTTAGTGCCTCTCCCAGCAAAGAAGCTCGGTCATCTCTAAAAAGTTACTCGGTCTCTATTAATCCCCATGCTCTCCTCAGCTGATGCAAGGAAGCATAGAAAGGGCCAGGATCATCTCCATGACTGGCATACTTATGTTACTCTTCGAAAATCCAATACCAGCCCCACCGAGCATCATCGCCCCTACAGCGCCACAACCACTAAACTCTAACGAGCCGACCTCTGGCACACAAGCATCGCCTATCTCAGTGACTGGGGGCAGGACGACACCCAGCGGAGTCACACCGAGTCATGGAGGGCACGAAAATCACAACCACCAGATGTGACATCTACAACAAAACCCCTTGTAAAAGAATACCGAGCTTAATAACACAAAGAAAATTTTTAGTGTTAAAAACTTGCAATGCTTAGGCCTAAAGTCTGTAGGTCGACACCAAAGGCCACCAGATGAAATAGAAGCCGGCCTGCGCGGGTAACTAAGTGATGAATACTGAACGGATCGGAAGAGAAGGAACTCTCTCGCAACCCCATACAGTCACAGGTACAACGGCTAAAGAGCCACCTGGTATAGAGCAACCGTCATCCCTAATGAACGAGGCGGGAACGATGGACTCAGGGTACGAGATGTCTTCAAACGATACCTCTAATGTCTCCACCTCGACCTCCTCTACATCCATCTCAACAAGTGCGGTTATATCTACCTCCTCGATGCGAGAGTAGATGTCGCTACTATCTCTGAGACATCTAAACTCAATACATACTGCCATATCTATCCCACTGAATGTCACCTGCTCCGTACCTCTGGAGTCAGTCGGATATGTCAATACAACCTTTGTTACAAAAGTGTGACCCACCTCAACACCTCAGGGTAGGACACCAACAAGAAGAGCAATACCCCCTTACAAACAGGGGGCAGGAAACGAAAAGCAAGGAGAGACCATGTTCCTTGATGTCGTTGTTTTAAAAGAAGAGTTCGAACATGAACAAGGAAAAATAGCCCAAGCCATGCTGGTTGAAGAAATTAACGAGGAGGACTGGAGAAAATTGTTCCTTCACTTCTTCTAGCAAGGAAAACTCCTACTCAAGCACGTCTTATTCCCTGGTACGTGGGACCGAGGTGGTCTTACCAATTGAAGCTGATCTCCTTTCACTAAAGATCGCCATGGCTTCAGAAATCCCTCAAATCGAAAAAGTAAAGCTCAAGTTTCAAGAGTTGGATGTCATAGATGAAAGAAAGCTCGTTGCTCAACAAAATCTGGAACTCTACCAGGCTCGAACGACTCGGGCTTATGAGAAATTGTCGAGGCCAAGATCATTCAGAAAAGGAGAATCAGTGTTGGTACTAAGACGAGCAATTGTGGGCAGGCATCACAGCCCCAAATTTGCACCAAATTGGGAAGGTCACTCCATCATCAACCAAGTATACGATGACGGAGCATACCTATTAGCAAATGCAGACGGTGAAGACTTCATTAGCAATTGGGTCGAGACTCATGAAGAAATGAATCATCTCTTCGCCTGACCAAAACATGCTCCAAATTGGCGGAATCCATCCTAAAAATGGTGAAGCCTCTTCAAATCATGAAGCTCATCCCAAATCGGTGAGAATCCCACCTCCTAATAAAAAAAAAGGGGAAAAAAATGAAATGAAATCCTTCAAATCCAAAAAATACCACCTCCTAAAAAAAAATGATGAAATGAAATCCTTCAAATAAAAAAAATCTCACCTCCAAAGGGATGAAATTCCTTCAAATCCAAAATTCTACCATTTAAAAAAAAAGAAGAAAGAGAAATGAAATCCTCTCAAATCGAAAATCTGACCCCCAAAAGGATGGAACCTCCTCAAATCTAAAATAAAAAAAAGGTGAAATCTCCCTAAATCTCAAAATCCACCTCAGAAATGGTGAAATCTTTCCAAATTCTCTAAATCCACCCCAAAACGGTGAAATCCCCAAATCGACCTCAAGAACGGTAAAATCTCTCGAAATCTCAAACTCGCCTCAGAAATGGTGAAACTTACCGGTGAAACTTACCTAACAAAGACTCCATGTTGAAGGAATTTGTGTGATTCCCGAATACATGGAGCATGGTGAAAATTACCCTAAAAAAAAATCTAACCCGCTTTATGACGGAGCCTGTGTGGCTTCCGAAAGAGAAAAGGTATTTTATGACGCTAAGCCTGTGTGGTAGCTGAAAATACCAAGACCACACCCCATGAAGTATATCTGAGGGCGTGAGTCTAAAACCCCAACTTGGTGTTGAGAAAGACTGTGTGGTTTTCAAATACACAGGTAAGGTGAAAATTACCCTAAATTATCCACTTTATGAAGGAACCTTTGTGGCTCCTGAAAGCGAAAAGGTGTTTTATGAGGCTCAAACCTTCGTGGTAGCTGAAAACATCGAGTCCACGCCACATGAAGATTGACTGATGGTGTGAGACTCACAAATCCACCACGTTCCCTAGTAAGGTAGGGATCTCAAAGGCGACTTGTCCTTACGGCTCCATAAGTTGTCCTTTCCAAACAAATATATATATATATATATATATATATAATAAAAATAAATGGAGAGCTCCCAGAGGTTCTTCCAGTTACCCAAAATCCAACAAGACAAAAAAAAAAGCAAGGAAAGATGACATAAATGTGCGATCATAAAGCATATCAGTGTGTTATACAAGCAATTACCAAGATAGTCATCACAAGTCATGGCTAATCCAAAGTGCAAAAAAATATATACATAGGAAGTACAATAAAAGAAAGATACAAAGAGTCATCAAATATCAAAGACTTCTATGCGGGTCGCGAGCGGATGACTCAGCCTCATCTCCTTCACCACAATCAGTCTCTGTCATCCCACTCGCTCCAAAGTAAGAGCATGTCATCCTGCTATCAAAAGAAGAAAGGGGACGTACGGGAGCTAAAACCACGCCAGTCGACGTCTGGTCAGAATCCTCGCCCCCGAAACCCACAAAAGTCCCACCGAAAGACCTCAATTCTTTCCTCAAAACAAAAGCATGACTTGTCTCTGCAGCCACAAGCGGGGCAAAAGCAAGTGGAACCGCAGACGGCCTCAAACTTCAGATAACACAGTTCTATCTCATACCAGATGCCACAATTACATCGACATCCTCCAGGTCCAAACCCTGAAGGACATGAAAGTTATATCCCTCGAGCAAACCTCTCGTACCCATACTCTCTGAAAGTGCACAAGGACATATGATAGGTTAGCAATAAAGACAGGGATAACCAAATCCAATGACAATGACAAAGAAGGGTACCAAAAATACCTGGAATAGACAAACCAAATGAAACCTCATCATGAATCTCCAACTTAATATCCGGGACAATACAAAAAAAAAACTCATTCGTGCTCTGAAAACCCTGGATCAAGAGCCCGTGATGGTGACATAGCCGACACAAACCAAGGGACCCATAATCCCACGTCGAAAGCCATCAGGTGAAATGGGAGTCGTCTTGCACAAACGCAGGCGGCATGATGAGAAATAAAAAAATCATGGACCAAAAGTTGAAAGAAAATAAGAAGAAAGGCAGAAAGATTAAAAGCAATGGGGACACCAGAGTAGGTCGTTCGACTCGAATTCCTCACAACCTACTCTGGTGGGGGGCATTTGTTTACCTCTAATTTTTGCCATATGAGAAAATTTCAACAAATTCAAAAGGCGAAGAAAATGAGGCCCATAAAAGCATGACGGGTCCAGATTCTCAGAAAAGTGGGGTCAAATTTTGAGACAAAACACGAGTCTAGATTAAAGACAACATGATATTGATATTAATATTAATATTAATGTGACTGTGATATGTCATTTGGTCTCATTAATTTAATATTTAATATTCAATATTCATGAAAATATGATACAAATATCATGGATGAGTCGGCAAAGTAAGAAGTTAGAAGATGTGCACGAGACTTCAAGAAATACTCTGATTAAGACCGAAGCATGTTACATCTTTGGAATTTTGAACAAATACATTACAAATGGGTATGTTCTTAGAATCAAGTAAAATGAAATGGATTGATATGCCGAGTAAAGTGTACAAGCCAATTAGATTGAGCATTATATGATTTGTGCTCTAATCATTTCATTATCAAAACAAAATGAAAGAAGTATATGAACGGGCCCATATATATAACAATGATAAATAGGCCCAAATGAAAAATGGAAAACAGATCAGTGAAATAAAAAAGGAAACTAAAGAGACGTAACCCACGAAGGATCAGCGTCTCTTGTCTCCTCCGATTCATCTCAACAATTTGATTTCGCTGCTGTATGACTGCATCCACGATTCAGCGCCTACACCTCTCACAACTGTCAAATAGCGATTGGCTATCGCTTGACCCCACTCGCCAGCGCATCGCTTCGTCAGACATGGCACGCGCCAATTGGTCTCGTTCTTGGGCCCCACATTCAAACGGAAAAGAAAGAAAAATGGACAGAAGAAAGAGACGAAAGCTTCTCGTCTCTGACAAAACCCAATCCAGCGATATACTGCATCGCTACCAGAGTTCTTAGCACCGTTGGAAAGCCCATGTCAAGGAGAATTCAATGATACCAAGCTCGACCATAATGGTGCACTAAAACATGATTAATTTAAAGAGAAAGCTCTCGAGCTTATGTAAAGAGGGACTTGAAATTGAACAAATAAAAAGGATGAGGCATCAATTCTTCGGCCTAAACACCTTTCTTCAAGTCTTATGATGTGTTCTAGGAAGTCAATTGCAATCAGGTTGAGCTCAGGTAATGAGAACACCAATTAGTGCAGCGGTTGAGTTTAAGTGCTGGTCAAATCCTGATTAGACAGTGGTTTACAACTTAACTGGTGTTTAATACATGTTAAATATGGTCCAATGATGCTCTAGTAATTGAGAACAAATGCTTAATTGCCACCAAAATCAACTGGAGAGGAATTGGCTTAGGTTGAACTTGAGAAAAGTAAAAACGTAAGAGAAGCAGTTCTCTCTCTGGTCCCTCCCTCCATGTGCTGCCTCCATGACAAGTGAAGACAAAACTGAGCAAACTTGCTCCCCAAAGAACTTCTCCTGGCCATCAGATGAAGCATGGAAGGTCAAGATGAAGTCAAAGTGAAAATACACCTCCATATTCCCTAATTGCGCCTCCAATTTGATTCTATCTGCTGAAATCCTATTGGAACATGATAAGCAAAGTTGAAGGCACGATATAAGATGCTTGGAGAGTAAGCATCAACCCACAGCCACAAGATCAACTCAAAGCCTTTGGATGGCTGCCACATAAGAGGAACATCTTAAGCAAGAGTGTCCATGCGCCTCTGCCTATATAACAAGCCCAAGATAGAAGAAAAAGGGGACCTTCTCTTCTCAATTTTGTATTGCTGCTCTTTCTTTTCTTAGTGATTTCTAAAAAAAAAAGAAGAAGAGAAGTGTCAATTTAAGAAATTTTGTAGGTACGTTTGAAGTAAAATCTCTGTAAACAATCTATATTATATATCAATAAAAAAGAATTTTGAATATTTAATTGCTGTTTTGAGGTTTGTTTTCTTTGCTCGGCCACCAAGCCATGGTGTGCCAGAGCTTGCATAGCAGATTTTATTTTGCATAGTCTTGCATCTTGTTTTGTTTTCTTTGTTTGTTTTAACATGCTTCTCATTAGGGCTTCTGTTGGCATTAGTGGGTGCGTGAAATTAGATCCGCATTCACTAGTATCAATCTGAGCTTTGATGAAAGGGATGTGTGTATTAATAAATAGTTTCAACAGTAGCTGCATTCAAGTTTCTCATACCAGCATGTTCCTTCACTAGGGCTTCTGTTGGCATTAGTGGGTGCGTGAAATTAGATCCGCATTCACTTGTATCAATCTGAGCTTTGATGAAAGGGATGTGTGTATTAATAAATAGTTTCAACAGTAGCTGCATTCAAGTTTCTCATACCAGCATGTTTCTTCACTAGGGCTTCTGTTGGCATTAGTGGGTGCGTGAAATTAGATCCGCATTCACTAGTGTTAATTTTGGCTCTGGTAGAAGGGATGTGTGCAACAACAAGTGATTTTAACGAAAATTGCATTTGAAGTCCTGTAGAGCATACCATGTTTGCATTTGGTTAGGAGTTACTAGTTTTGAGGGGTGCGTGACTTAGACTCCGCCTCCATAGAGACTACGTTAACTTCTTATCCTTAACTAGCAAGTAATAAAGTCTCATGTAACTTTTCTTAGCATGCATTAGTTAATATTTGTGCTTTTATGTGTGTGAATTTGCATATTTACTTCTTAGTCTTCAATATAGTGCAACACCTGAGCCTTGTCATGCTCTCCAAAATGGAAACCAGATCAGTTATGAGGTGTGTGACTTAGACTCCACCCTCTTGGCTTGATCTAATTTCTGCTTTGGGCAGTGAGCTAAGGCCCAGGTAAGTTTAAGTAAAATTTTTACTAAATTAGGGACTAGAATAAAAAAGCCAGTCACTGTTTTGAGAACAAAAGAAATAAATTTCCAAGTACTGCATATAAAAGTCTAACTAAGGGTTCAGTTATATTGTTGTGATATTCAGATAAATTTATAGTTGTTTAGTTTGCATCTTGCATAAAACATAAAAACAGGTTTCAGTGTTCTGTCCTTGCACTTATTATGTTTGCATCTTATGTTTTATACATCGTTTTGCACGTATAGGTTAGCCCATGTCAGCAAATGAAAATTTCATTGCATATAAAAGATGTTATAAAAAGCATGTAGGTTCCTATTTATTTTAACATTGAGCTATTTCAAATCAATCTCATAGTATGGCCGTGTCCTTTTTTTAGTTACAGCATGCTTGCATATCCAAATCGTCATATTCATATAGCTTAAACTAAATCCAGAGTCAAAGAGTTTAGTATGAGTCTACTATGTCAATAAGCAAGGTCATATGGTTTAAGCAATAACAACAACACTACTTTAAAATTTGCATTCATAAACAATAATTATGAGAAGTTTGGCCCACGGGAGGTAAAAATAAAAGAGTCATTTAAGTCAACTCCAGATCTGAAACTTTGCATTTCTGTTAAGATGTGCCAGCTTATACAATTCATATTGCATTTGCTTTAGATTGCATTCATATTTGCATCTGTAAAAAGAAAAAAAGATGAAAAGCTTGACTTGAGAATATGACAGCATATAGAGATGAACAAAACAAAAAATGATTCTGTGACATTTGGTTTCTCTGAACTGAAATGCGAAATTGAACTAGAGAACTCTGGAATTCCATGGTGGAGATTAGATGCTTACTGGCCAAAGAACTGACAAACGCCTGAGAAATAACAGGAGTTAAAATCTGAAATCTGGATAATTTCTGGTACCAGCAAAACCAGTTTTGACAGTTACGAATTCTTTTTTATTTCCCAAACAGTTGAACAGAACCAGTTAAAATTTTAACTGTGGATAGAACATGATATGAGGCAGCTCCTGTTAAAATTTCAGAATTTTTAGACGAACAGATTAATTGTGGTGAATTTCTGAAGTCAGGCCAAAATTGAGATCCAGAATTCTGTGCCAGCAAACGAACCAGAAAGTTTCTGTTTCGAAACCCCTGAAGAAAGCCTCCAAAAATTTTGTAAAAATTACAGCACATGTGTCTAAATGTCTATTCTGAAGTCTAAAAGTTTCAAGTCCTAATTCCAAACAGATAGAAAATGAAAAATCAGAAACCGAACTGACGTCTGACTGTCCAGAGAAGTCGATACCAGAAAGTTGCACTACATTCAAAAATTGTGTAAAAATATCAAACCAACTCAGAAAAATTCGTACTAGATACCAAAATTTCCTTCTTGAAGTCTAGTTTCGAACAAAATAAACCTCATGTGAAAATTCGCAATAGAACCAAAACAGTCGTGAGAATAGTGAATGAAGGTCGTGCCGCCAACAAAAAAAAAAATTGAAAGTTTGCTTTAATCTCAATAAGTGCTTCTTAAGTTCAGCTCAGAAATAATAATGTCATAAATATCAAAAGTCCTAGTAATGATAAGAAAGGAATGGTACAAACTCCTTTAACGCATGAAAATTCAGACAGCCGGCATGCCTGAACAGCAAGAACCCGAGACCAAAATCTCAAACCTAAAAACCCAAAAATAAAAAAATCCAAAATTAAACCCCAAAAATTCCAAATTCCAAAAATTCCAAATTCAAATTCAAAACCCAAAATCTAAGTCCAAAATATCAAGCCCGAAACCTTGAATCCAAAGACCCCAAATCTAAAGTTCCAATCCCAAAGCTGAAATCCAATGACCAAAACCCAAATCTATAAACTCAAATCCCAAACCCTAAAGCCAGATCCGAAAACATAAATCCAGATCCAAAAATACAAATTCAAATCCCAAATTCAAATTCCAAATCCAGATCCAAAAACACATATTCAAATCCCAAACTCAAATTCCAAATCCAAATCCTAAATCCAGGGGCCGAACTTTAAATACGTCTGAAAAACCAGAATTTCAGTAAAATTCTAGAACATAAGAAGACCAAAGTTTAATACATCCACACTAACCAGAACATTAAATACGTCTTAATGTCGAGGGTTTAAAACGTTTAATAACCAAACTCTCACATGTCACAAGACCAAGAAGTTCAATACGTCAATAGTTGACTAAAACTTGAACACATTCTAATGCCGGAATTTCAACGCGCCAGAATGCATGAAACTCTAAATACGCCAGAGAATCATAGTTTGACACGTCAACAGCAGACCTAAGTGATACTGTTTTAGTGAAGTCATACTCTTTGCACACATAAGCGTGCATCATGATAGCTTTTATAGGCATTCATGTCATTTGCATCCATAGTGCATGTGTTCTCATCTGAACTGTATCATATTTAATGTTAGCCACTTGTGAAATAACAAAATTGACTCCTTGTAAGCTTATTGTGCCTAATCCATTGACTATCCCGATCTAGAGGTGCTCTTGACTTAGTTCAGAGGTAATTAACAGTAGGGGCTTGCGCCTACTGGAGGGAAAGGACCTACAACAAACAATCAAACTCTTGAGAGACCTAAGACCACGTTAGTACCCTCATCCTTTGTCAGGCGGGTATTGATGTTTGAGTCTTAGGACGCTCGAGGGGTATCTGATCCGTATTTTTTTCACCCCCACGGAGGTATCCCTAAATCCTATCCGAGGTGCGGACCCGGAAAAAGTGCGAGACACTATCGCCACCTAAACTTCAAAAAAGAAAATAGAAAAAACATCAAATTTTCTACGATATATATATTTTTTTATTTAAGTCATTTATAAACATATTACATTTTATGAATAATATCAACATAATATAAATCATATTAATCATATTATTTCAGATAACTATAACTATATTTACACGCATATAATATTTTCTTTAAATTGATCAAACTCTTTAAAATTTTAATCAAATCAAACCTACAATAATTAAACTATATTTCCAAAAATGAACATAATTAAATTATAGAAACATAATAAAAATATTCTTATTATAGATATCTACATCAAGCGAAGCTCGATATGCCCTCTGGTATATATGGTATTGTTAGGAAAAAAAATAAAACTATTGTAGGATCGGTACAGTGTCAAGAAAGTTGAATGCCTACTGAATAGGAAAATTATATCATAAGATAGGGAAAACAAATGTGTAAAATTAGTAATGAATGGAAAATTATATCATAAGAGGTTTAAATAGCGGTTAGCGGGTTCATAGCGGACATGTTTTTGGATAGCGGTTAGCGGATAGTGGGTATTTAGTGGCCGCTATCGGATCAAAATATAAAATATCATCAACAAGACTTATGCACAAGTATTAAAACATAAAATTTCATGAGGATAGATAATTTTTTTTAGACATACTTTAATTAACTATACTTTAAATTTTGAATTTAAAATATTTGTTAATATAGATCAAAAGCACCACTTGATTTGAGATTGTCAAAGGTTGCATCTATTTCTGCCGTCAAATCACTTTAGACAAGTTCTTAAACAAAAAATTACGAACTAATGTTTCATACATCTATCTATACTACTTATAAATGCATCAATAGAAAAGTGTAAGAACTAAGATACAACCTTAGTCTGAACCATCTGTACCATTGATTGACTTTAATTTTTAATCTGCACCATTGATTGTTAAAACAAAAACTTGATCAGTGGTCCAGATTATAGCGCATAACGAAGAGGTATTTAAACTTTCATTTGATCGGAACGCACAACAGCAATCGCTCAGTGTACCCGTTCGATTCTTCTGTATGCATTTTTTTTATAATTTTCCAATAAATTAGTCAGCGCATCTCTTCTTTTTTTCTTCTTTTGAAAATAAAAAGCCCGTAGGTAGCCTCGCCTTCCCCGCTGAACAGCCTTCTCTCTTTGATCTCGGACCCACCAATTTCGCAATCTCAACCTAACCCCTGATCACCGAGATGAAGGCCGCCGGCTCCGTTCTCTCGGCTGCTGCCTTCGTGGGTTGGTTGCTGCTGCCGTGGGATGAAACAGGCGCTAAAAGATCCCTTCCCAGCACCGCTTTTTTTTCCATTTGGAATTCGAAATCGAGAAAGAGGGATACCACATGGATTGTTTTGATGATGGCGGCGGTAGGAGGTGGCGAACAAGAGCCGTTTGATGAAGTGACTAATGATCTACCTTCGCATCTATTGAAGGGGCGACGAATTTTGAAAATAGACATGCAGCGTTTCGATCCAAAATTTGAAATTTAAAATTCTCCACTCCTTTGATTTTTGTCGATTCCCTATTTAAACCAAAGAGTACAACCAACGGAGGAGTACAGATGTGTCAACCATTTCTCTCTCACCTCTGTCCTCGCCATTCGAGTAAGAAATTTCAATTCTCCATGCATTGCCAGATCCAGATTTCTCTCGCTTCCATTGTCTGATAAACCCCATCCAAATTGCAATGCTATTGGCCAAAGCGCAAATAACTGGGTCTCACAAATTGGGTCGAAAACCTCCAAAGTAATATATCCTTTTCATAATTTTTTTGCTATTTCTTTAATTAGTGAAATCTGAATATCCAATTATAACACCAGTAATTAATATACTTGATTATATCTGTATTATCAGGTTTTTGGTCTGGCGATGGTGCCTGTGATTGGGCAAAGTTGAAAGGGCTTACTATACCAACTACCATGTATACATGAAGCAAATATGGTACAATTTTGGTCCTTATCTTATTTTCATGATAGATGAATTGCAGAATACCCACAAGTGATCAGAAAATTGCACAACAACACAAGATGCCAATCTTTTATTTTTGCAAAGAGACTCTGGTTTGTTGGCACATTGGGGTTTTTTTTGGGTAACTTTTTTGAGAATGGTATTTATCATTTATGAAACAATTGACAAAGTGGACTGATTTTTCATCATGCTAATAGAGTATGCAAGTTGTTTTATGATTATGTCTTGTACTTTCTCTGCAATTTCAGGCATTTTGTGCCTCAATTACAATGAATATGAGTAAGATTTAAGGATTGAATTAAATGTTTATTTATTTATTTTCATTATTATTATTATTATTATTATTATTATTATTATTATTATTTGTTGTAAACGAGAGTGGTTGCTTTAATTGTGCCTGCTTTACATTTTTTGCTATTATAGATTTATATTTACTAAGTTTAGGGCTTCTCTTTTATTCTCTAACTAGAATGGTTCATCGTCTGACACAAGATATGGAAACTAGATTGAATTTGCAGTAAATTTAACAGCACTGAAGAGCATTATTCTTTAGTAACACTTAACAGTTGCACACTTTTTCCTTTGTAGGTGGGTGAACTGAAATCATCCTAAAACTTCCATTACTAGACCTGATCTGACCAGACAAAAAGGCAGAATTTGTAACAAAATGTACCGGTAAGAAACACTTCGTTTGTCATTATACCAGTGACAATCCTTTTCTTGTTTCTAATTTCAGATTAAGTAACATTCAATGGGATACTTTCCTTCTTTTGTTACTCGGCTGCACAAATGTCCAAATCCAGACTAACCATTTGTAAGCTCTCTCAACTCAAAAATCATCATAATCATGTCATTCATGTTTTCTTATGGGCAAGTGGAAGCCTGCAATATATGTATTAGAAATAATGCCTTATTAAATTTTTTTTGCTATGACTAAATTGCCCTTATCATGTAGCCAAACTTTAGGAATTCAATGGTAGCTGTCATTTTTTAATGAAAATATCCCTTTTCATCACATTCTAAATAATATGTGTCTTTATGTGAGTAGGACATCATCCTACAGTCATCAAGTAACTTCTTGTGATAGGGACACCGTCCCATGATTACACAAACCGTGTCAGTAGAGACACTATCTCATTGCTGGGTACATGAATGGTTCTCAGTTCAACGACTCGGATGACAAGAAATCAAGGTTGTTACTCATACCATGCCATGACAAGCAGAAGTTTGGTTGATTCTATACCATTAGAATCCTAATCCGTGATCCATGGTTAATAGTTTAGGTCAGGGTTGTAGGAGAATAGAAATATAAATGAGAAGTGTTGATCTGTTGTGATCAGAAAGAAACTTGATTCTAGCATATTCTTATTTACATTCCTGAAACTTGTTTCCTGTTATTTGTTCACTACTTTTTATGTTTAATACATAAAAAAGTAAGAAGTACCCTTTACTTAGATTATGAATGAGATGATGGTAATAAAAATGAATTGTAGTTTTGCTAACCCATCTATTCTGTTTTATGTTTATTAGAGCTTATCTTTGAGAAATTTGAAATCTCATTTATACATCTGGAAGAGTGCTGAAAGAAAATTGCATTGCAACTGCAACACCAATGATGGCTATCAGTGGATAATTATTTGTTGGTTTTTATGCTGGACAGGAATAGCATTGTACTGGTATGCTCATGTGGTTGTAAACTTGTATTGCTGATCTGCAATAATATGCTGGAATATGTAGTTAGTTTACTAGATTTTTTATTTTTTATTTTTTTCATTCGGTACTCTACTCATTGTATTATTTTTAGTTAGTACAAAATGGCGTTTTTTTACCTTGCCATGCTAGGATGGATTTTTTTTTTTAATTCCTTCATGTATCGACGTCTAAGTCCAATTGTGCTTGTGTTTTCATTGTTAAGTGGACTATTTCACCCTGATTATTTACTTGTCTATGATATTAACTTATTATTACTTGATCTCTCATTTTTCTTCGAGCACACTATCTAATTTGCTTTTCTTCTGACTTCTCTTTAAATTGAATGGTTTAAAATGAAAAATCTGTACAGAGGCTTCAACAATTGAAGAGTTATTATTTTTCAAATAAAAATTTGCCCACACATTGGGCGGGCATGTTTGTTATATTAAAAATGTACAATATATCCGTGTCAAATAATATTTTTATGTACTAAATTCCGGCCACACATTGAGTGGGCACTGCTGCTAGTATACATATAGTAGATACTTGACATTATACACTATGTTTATTATACCAATCAACTGACTAAACAAAAAAAAAAAAATCTCACGGTACATCATATTGGCATGAGAGAAGTTGTTAATTAGATCGTCAAAGTAGGATATGGGCATATATGGTTTTCTTATTGGACGTGCTGAAGTTTATAAACAGCCGTAAAAACCAATTAATATATCAATTTTTTTGCCGCTAACAAACAAAATGTTGTTTAGCACGGTAGCGGATGGCTAATGCCACCGCTAATGAAGCGCTTTTGCGCCGCTAATCAGCGTTATTTAAACCTTACTAATGGTAAGTATCGGTTAGATGTCATGTGGGCCTCAATGGTAACTAAAAAGCATCATTTGATTTTGCTATCATCTAAGGAGATTAAAAAAAATCATTTTCTCTACGGTAGTTTTCCTTTACTTCTTTCTAATTTCTAAGATATAGGTACAAGACCAAACCAAAGAAAGGAAACAAAAAACAAGTGCCCTTGTGAGGAAAAAAAAATTGATAAGTGCGAAATTGAAGATGATGTGAAAATCATCAAAAAGAATTGTATTAGATTATAGTTAGGTTAGAGATAATTGAGGTTGTATGATGATTAGAGATTGATAGCAAAAAAGATTATAGAGGGTTGGTAGGAGATGCACAATTGGAGATGATTAGTAGTGAATTTAGATTGTCTATAAATACTATTTATATAATTGAAATAAATCCAGAGAATTGCTTTCTATCATCCTATAAATTCCATCATCCCCATCATCCTAGGTCTTTATTAAATTCTCATCCCCTTTTTTCCTTTTTTGGAATGCAACTTATATAATTAAACCTCATCTCTTTTTTTTTTTTTTTTGGAATGCAATTAATCCTCTCTTTCATTCCAAAGATATTTTTTTCAGGTGAAAAATTTTTACGGGATCCAGAGGCCAACTAGAACAATTAGTCGGCCAATTAGAACAATTATTTGAAATATTAAATAATTTTTCTAGTTGTTATGAAAAAAAATAATTGTGCTGGAAAAAAAATACTAATTGTTCTATTTGGTAAAGTAATTGTTCTAATTGATAAACTAATTGTTCTAGTTGTTCTGGAAAAAAATAATTGTGCTGAAAAAAATGCTAATTTTTCTAATTGTTCTGAAAAAAATAATTGTGCCGGAAAAAAAAAACTAATTGTTCTATTTGGTAAAGTAGTTGTTCTAGTTGGTAAACTAATTGTTCTAATTATTCTGAAAAAAATAATTGTGCTGAAAAAAATGCTAATTGTTCTAGTTGTTCTGGAAAAAATAATTGTGCTAGAAAAAAATGCTAATTGTTCTAGTTGGTAAACTAATTGTTCTAGTTAGTAAGCTAGCTGTTCTAGTTGTTCTGAAAAAAATAATTGTGCTGGAAAAAAATGCTAATTGTTCTAGTTGTTTTGGAAAAAATAATTGCGTTGGAAAAAAAATAATTATAGCAGTTATTAATGGAAACAGAGAGGAAATAGAAGGGGGAGAGGGATGAGTCTCAGGGATGATGGGAAAACATTCCGAACATGGAAAGCTTTTATTAATGCATTTCTAAAAATAGAAAACGCGTCTTGGGATGATGAGGATGGTGAATCTTTGGGATGATGGTTATCGGTCCAATTTCAAAATCAATCCAGTACATTATAGTGTGGGTCCCATCACCTGAATTAGATGATGGTGCCGAACTGCCGATTATGAGAGGAAACTATGGAACCGCATCCTCTGGACTTCGGAGAGAGAAGTCCAGTGGTCTTCTTGCGATCCGAGCCGTGCGATATAATCTCAACGGTTAAATTTTTTTCGGGCCTATCAATCTGGTACTATTCACGGGGCACCCATCATCATTGAGATTAAATCGGACGGCTCTGATTATCAGAAGACCACTGGACTTCTTTCTCCGAAGTCCAGAGGATGCGATTTCAGGAAACTATGGCATATCAAGTCGTACCAATGTTTCGATACCCTATCTGCACCACTACCAGCCATGGACAAAATTCGATATTTTTATGAAATTTTCTCGTATTCTCTCTTAATACTAATACATTAATACTAATACTGTTGTTTCAGTCATTGTTTTGGTACACGATATTGTAACACCCCGTATTATTTTCCGAACTTGACCAAGGTTGACCAAAATTTGACCGAAATCTGACCTTTGACTAGTCAACATTTTGACCATTTGTTGTTTTGACTGTTGACCGAATGGAAATAATAAGTTTGAAAAAAAAAGTTGGACACCTCCTCCTTGATTACTCATACACTAGTGGCCTTGTCGTCGCGGCTTCGCCGCGACCAACCCCTAGGTTTTGTATCAGCCGATAGAATTTTTTGTGTGAAATGTTATTGCCGAAATAGGCAAGTAGTTTGGTTTGATTTTTGTAAGACTTGTTAATAGAAATTACAATTTTCTGAACTGTCGATTGTTAAAAAGAAATAACTATTTTATAAATTATAAAAATGGGATTAAAGAAAGAGGCAAAACCATCCGAGGAGAAAGCGATGATGTAAGAAGAAATCTGAGATACTTGGACAAGAAATGAAGGCAGTTTTTAAGGAATTAGGCATATTTCATACAAAATAAGCAACATAAATGAAAGCACAACAATAACTTATTATCAGAGAAATGTATACAAACGAAAGCATAACAAAAATAAATTATCATAGAGAAATTGCCTTTTATATTTCAGAGGTATTTGTCTGCTGACTATTAACTTATAAAGTTTTGTATTAATTAATGAAGTGAAGTGTTTGTGAGAGTTTTTTTAATTCTGGATGTGTAACAAACATTGAATTTTAGATGGCAGCGCATCTATTCCTGCAATGGACCACTTAATTTTTTTTTCTGCCAAAAATTTTGGCATGCATGGATTGTTGTATTTTATCAAGTAAAGTGAAATTTTCTTTCTGTTCGTATGAATTATTGAAATAAAATGCTGGAGAAGACATGAGGAACCTTTATTTATGCATGAAAAATCGTGAAATAGTTATGAACAATGAATGAAGCTTTGTAAATTTGGCCGTACTTGTGCAGTAAATGCATTGAAATGCAGATTTTTTTGTCCAACCAAGAACTTTCCTGATATTATGAAAGGTGGGAAGGTAAATATGTAAGGACGTGTACATGAGTGTTATATCCAAAAAGCAAAAAAGCACACATGTACATGCATTACACGTATGAGGGGTGTAGAGGAATGAGAAACAAAAAGGTGCTACGGGCATTAATGTACATATGGTATTGGTGAAGTACTATTACTTTATATTACATTTGGCTGTATATATTTCGAAAAATTCAGAAAAAATACAGTTGTGTAGATGGACGACTGTATGAAAGAGATCTGTGATTTTTCCAAATTAACTTCAAACAGAATAAAAACGCCAAATCGACAAAACATATAAGAAATAATTTTTGTAACGTCCATTCATGTGATTTTTTCTGTTTTCGGGTATGAAAAACTGTCCGAAAAAATATTCCAGAAAATTCATAAAAAATACAGTTGTGTAGACAGACGACCGTAGGAAAGAGATCAGTGATTTTCCCAAATTAACTCCAAACATAATAAAAATGAAAAATCGACAAAGTAGATAATAAATCATTTCTGTAACGACCGTTCATGTGATTTCTTCTGTTTTCGGGTATGAAAAACTACCCAAAAAAATATTCTGAAAAATTCAAAAAAAAAATACAGTTGTGTAGATAGACGACTGTAGGATAGAGATCTGTGATTTTTCCAAATCAACTCAAAACATGATAAAAACGCAAAATTGACAAAGTAGATAAGAAATCATTTATGTAACGACCGTTCATGTGATTTCTTCTGTTTCCGGGTATGAAAAACTACTCGAAAAAATATTACGAAAAATTCAAAAAATAACAGTTGTGTAGACGGACGACTGTAAAAAAGAGATCTGTGATTTTCTGAAATTAATCCAAACAGAATAAAAATGCAAAATCGACAAAGTATATAAGAAATCATTTCTATAGCGGCCGTTCATGTGATTTCTTCTATTCTCGGATATGAAAAACTATCCGAAAAAATATTCCGAAAAATTAAAAAAAAAATACATTTGTGTAAACGAACGATTGTAGGAAAGAGATCTATTATTTTCTCAAAGTAACTTCAAACAGAATAAAAACGCAAAATCGACAAATTAGATAAGAAATTATTTCTGTAACGACCGTTCATGTGATTTCTTTTGTTTTCGGATATGGAAAACTACTCGAAAAAATATTCCGAAAAATTCAAAAATAATACAGTTGTGTAGATGGATGACTGTAGAAAAGAGATCTGTGATTTTCCGAAATTAACTCCAAACCGAATAAAAACGCAAAATCGACAAAGTAGATAAAAAATCATTTCTGTAACGACCG
Source organism: Rhynchospora tenuis (assembly GCA_027725995.1). Taxonomy (NCBI): domain Eukaryota; kingdom Viridiplantae; phylum Streptophyta; class Magnoliopsida; order Poales; family Cyperaceae; genus Rhynchospora; species Rhynchospora tenuis. Next base: position 44,922,227 of record CM050888.1, on the reverse strand, counting down.
TTCATGTGATTTCTTCTGTTTTCGGGTATGAAAAACTATCCGAAAAAATATTTCAAAAAATTCAGAAAAAATATAGTTGTGTAGACGGACGACTGTAGGAAAGAGATCTATTATTTTTCCAAACAAACTCCAAACAGCATAAAAACGCAAAATCGACAAAATAGGTAAGAAATCATTTCTGTAACGAACGTTCATGTGATTTCTTCTGTCTTCGGGTTTGAAAAACTACCCAAAAAAATATTCTAAAAAATTCAGAAAAAATACAGTTCTGTAGACGGACGACTGTAGGAAAGAAATCTGTGATTTTCTCAAATTAACTCCAAATAGGATAAAAACGCAAAATCGACAAAATAGGTGAGAAAACATTTCTGTAACGATTGTTCATGTGATTTCTTCTGTTTTCGGGTATTAAAAAATACTCGACAAAATATTCTAAAAAATTCATAAAAAATACAGTTGAGTAGACGGACGATTGTAGGAAAGAGATCTATAATTTTCACATATCAACTCCAAACAGGATAAAAACGTAAATTCAATAAAATAGATAAGAAATCTTTTCTGTAACGACCGTTCATGTGATTTTTTCTATTTTTTGACATGCAAAACTACCCGAAAAATATTCTGAAAAATTCATAAAAAATACATTTGTGTAGAAGGGCGACTATAGGAAAGAGATATGTACTTTTCACAAATTAACTCCAAACATGATAAAAACGCAAAATCGACAAAGTAGGTAAGAAATCATTTCTGTAACGACCATTTATGTGATTTCTTCCGTTTTCGGGTATGAAAAACTATCCGAAAAAATATTCCAAAAAAATACAGTTGTGTAGACGGACGACTGTAGCAATGAGATTTGTAATTTTCACAAATTAACTCCAAACATGATAAAAACGAAAAATCGACAAAGTCGGTAAGAAAATCATTTCTGTAACTATCGTTCATGTGATTTCTTGAGTTTTCGAGTATGCTAAACTACCCAAAAAAATATTTAAAAAATTTAGAAAAAAATACAGTTGTGTAGAGGAGGACTGTAGGAAAGAGATCTGTGATTTTCACAAATTAACTCCAAACAGAATAAAAATGCAAAATCGACAAATTAGGTAAGAAATCATTTCTGTAACGACCGTTCATGTGATTTCTTCTATTTTCGGGTATGAAAAACTATCCGAAAAATATTATGAAAAATTCATAAAAAATACAATGGTGTAGACTGAAGACGGTAGGAAAGAGATCTGTGATTTTTTACAAATTAACTCCAAACATGGTAAAAATGCAAAATCGACAAAATAGATAAGAAATCATTTCTGTAACGATCGTTCATGTGATTTCTTCTGTTTTCGGATATACAAAACTACCCGAAAAAATATTCCAAAAAATTTAGAAAAAATACAATTGTGTATAAATTAGATTATTCCATTTCATGACTAATAAATAATATCTGATAATTTAATTTTTTTAATCAATATTGTCATTTGATTCAACCTCATTGTTGTGGTTATACCAGTGGCACAGTTCCATCCATTTAGTTTGGTTGGTATTAGAATCTTGTCTTTCATATAAGTTTTTTCGTATACAATTATAGCAGGATTATACATATATGATATTATGCATCGTTGAAAATGCATAGGGACCCAATGATTGCTCTAATCCAACTCCTTAATTACTGAAAAAATAGTCTTCATTTCTCATTTGTAAACATTTAAGATTTGCAAATATAATATGCAAAGTAATTACTTGTACAAAAATTTAATAACATCAAGAAGCGGTAAGTGAATGACAGATACTGACTTAGAATATACCCCATCGGAAGCATCACTCAAAGCCCTATTTTCACTGCTAAGGATGCTCGCTTTTCACTAAATCCACCAATTAGAATTTGTTCCTTCTCACCATCTCTACCTTGCTCCCAAAAAGTGACTTCCTCATAACCTGATAAGGTAATGTTTCGAGTGTGGTCTGTGAAGACAATTACTGCGTACACTAAAAAGACCTTAACAATGTTTGGGTACAGTCGGAAAAAAGTCACATTTGTGGCAACAAAAAGCAGTTTAAATTGAGAATAATCTCGATCAACTATAGGTTTATTTTTTTCAGTTTAAGCTTGATGGACAAATCATATATATATATTTTTTGGGCTATTACCATCCTTCTCTTATCCTACACAGATCCTCTTATGGTGTGTCTCCTCAACCTCTGTAGTAACATTTGTGGTTATAAAAAAATAAGATTTATATATTAGTTACAAATAATTGATTAATAAATGTATTATTTATTAGTTGTATAACTTACTATAACCATGCATACGTATTAAGTCCATTATAAATATGCAGGAAGTTTGTGAGTCCTAATTCAATCCACTTAGTACCAGAAAGTTGCTCTATGCTGCCGGTGTTAAGAGTAGTGGCGATGAATCAATTTGGTGATATAGAGCACTTAATTTAGTTCAACAAAAACAGACTCTTTGATTTTATTCATCTCCTCCAACTACTATTTTGGATATGAACCTCACCATCATATGGTATGGTTGCAACATCTGGTGCAGACTCGTTCTTGATATTTGTCGCATCTCTTTCACATGTGTAAACCTTCTTCTAACAGCCTGAAAGAAAAATCATATTATTGTTGAGAGTCAACAGCACTATTAATTATGGAAAAATTTAGGACGAATTAAAGATATGCTGAGCATTAAACACAAAATCATTACTAATTAAGGCATGATCAAGATAAATGCGGCAATCATTTGACAAAAAAAAAGAAAGTGTAAAGAGAAAAATTGAAACATAATCATAACAATTTCATTTTCCTAACAATTTAAAAAAAAAAACTAAAAGACATGGAGAAAATAAGGAAAATAATATCAAGTTACTTAGAATAAAATTGAAGACATATGCAGCTCCATGTGCTAAAGCTTTATGTTAAATGACAGGTAAGAAGGGGTGACAAGTGTACTGTGTTTTGGAGAGCCATGGCATGATGAATGGAATGTTCTGGTTCCCTGGAACCGTCCAATTCTGATGGCCAGAATTGTTTGCACAATAGCCTACCTAACAATTCTGATGTGGCAATGGGTATCCTTGTCAGTACGGCATCCCCCCGTCTGCCTATGGAGCTCTCTGCCCGATCTGACAGACTTTTGTATACTTCTGCCGATTCTGGTGAATTTAATTTCAAGGAGGCTATTAGGTTGTTTCTGGGTGCAGGTCCCAATCTGTCACATGAGATGAAAAGAGTTCTTAAGGTGATTTGGCACTGCTCTGTCTTGCTCCCTAGAATTCGTTTCTTTCTTTGGAAAAAAACTAAATGATACACTGCCTTTAAAAGGAACACGCAATTGTAAGCTCAAGCAACAAATCCCAACTTGTCAGGTTTGTGAGGAGGGGCCATATTTGGCCTTACATACACTGTTTCGTTGTCCATTTGCTGAGACATACTGGTTTGCTGCACAACCTTCTTTGAGAGTGAATAACATACCTCCTGAGATATTGGGCTTCTCTACACAGAATACCAGTTCATGCAAGGCTCCTTATTTGTTCAGTTTGCAAATAATTTGTGAGCCCTTTGGAAATCTAGGTGCTTGCACATCTATGAGGGTTCTCCTCTCTCTGTCGGATCTGTCTCTAAACTGGCAGCGAATCACAATGGTTTTGTCTCGACTGGTCTCCACCATGAAAATCCATAAGCCACTGAATTTTCTATCGAATAGAGCTGAGCATTTTTTTTTACCAAATTGTAATCTGAATTAGCATGTCATTCTTTCTACAAAATGAGAAACTAATGCAATAGAAAAATAATAGCTATTTTTTCCCTTTATGCCTTTGAAATCACAAAAGTCATGCCTGACATTATCTACACATTTTTCCATGATTGAATTTGAATCAATTTTGTTATGTATATAGGTCTTGTGCCATAACATTCAATTGTGCTGCGAAAATGTTAGAAAGGTAAAGGGCACTTGGTTACATCAATAGAGGTTTACATCTAATCACGTCTCATTCTGTCTTATACGATCACTCCAATTTGACTGTTAAGCCTTCATTTAGTGACATTTTCAGTCAGTTTGTGCTGAAATTTGTTATTTAAAATCCAATTAATTGCTGCTAAAAAAGGCTCAGTGGGTACTTGAGACAGAAAAAAAATGTCAGCGTTTTGAAGTTAATATTTTTTATCCTTTGTTTATTTGCAACATCAATATCTATTTACAGCTTTTGCAAATTCTATACCCGATATTTATTTTTTTAAAGATAATATTAGACTGCAAACAATCAAAAAAATAAATGTAATGTATACATATGGGTCCGTTAAGTTTTTAACAGAATGTGCTCCCATCCGTAATGAGCAATTTTATATACTTTAGTCAACATAAGTACAATCAAACAAATAAGATTTAGTTTTCTGTACGATGTATTTCAGTCGATGTATTTCAGATAAGGATTCGTTCCTTTATTTTTGTCTGGTTCACTGTAGATCTACCAGCAACAAAATAAAAAAAAAATTTCTTAAAAGTGGAAAACAAACAAAAGAAATTACCTGAGCCATGAGGATCTGATCTTGGAGCTGCACATCAAGGCAACATCTTGTACTTAGGAACCATCACTGGCCGCTCCAGTAAATTCACATCTTCAAGGCTACAATTAGCCATCATCTCGGCATACCTGCAGAAAACTCAAATTTGAGGGGCCATGTTATAATTTTTAGTCTGTTTTAGATCAAAATGTATCAACGAAATTGATCAAAGATTTTTAAATTTTCAGAATCGAACTCTGATCGCATTTTCATTTTTAATATGAGTGCTCTAAATGAAGAGAAGATACCTTGTATGATCAAGAAATAATACTAATTCAAGCTAGCGTGTATCTGTGTGAGACAATATACGTTAATTAAACTATATCTGTAATAAACGTAAACTCACCAGCTTAATTAGAGAAGGCCAAAGTTCTGAAAGCAAAAGAGGAAAATTTATGATGTTCACAACAGTCGACACATACTGGTACTGTATTCCAGAAATTAATTATGAAATGCCTTAATTAACGATAACATTCACAATCTAATAACAACTCATTTACCTTCCCACAGAGTTCAAAATTAACCTCAACTCAAAATTCTCAAATTCATGGACAACAACTTTCAAAATTAACAAAGCGCTATAGGTTCTTGCCAAATTACTCGCACTTTGACATAAATCCTGAAAAAATAAAAGAACAGTTTTGTGCAATAATGTGGCTCTTAGGAATTGAATATATGCAAGCATCTCTTATACTGAACCGTGAAGCCTAGAAGAAACTATAAAATTAATATAGATGATTTGAAGTATGATATGTGATATATTGAACAGAATAATGTGGTGAGTTGTGTTTTTCTCTTTCCTAAAAACAAATTTAAAAAATAATAGAGAAAGTATAAATGTTGTAATTTATGTCTGTTCCCTCATAAGAAATGTTCTCACACAATCACCTATATATAGACATAACCAAAACATAAGTAATAAAATGGCTAACTTTCAATATTAATCCTACTTTTCAACTACATCCCACGTTAATTACAATACAGGGAATAGCATCCCTAAATTAATCACTCTAACAAAATTAGAAACATGAAACAACAAACCTATTATAGAAGAAACAAAGAGACAAACCTCCAATTAATTACATCATATATTAATCAGAGCATGTACAAAGCATACCTTTAACCAAGGGAATGGTGTCTCATAAGCCAACTACTCCAATAGAATTATAAAAACATAAAATAACAAATGTATGGAAAATAAGGAGAGAAATAAAAATTAATTGAACAAACCTGAATCCTGAATCATATCTTACATATAGCGCATGCATTTTACAGGAGTATTTTTTTTTTATAAGCAAATCACTCTATGAAAATTCTGTCACAGAAAAATAGTCACAACCATTCAATTTCCAAACATTTTACAGGAGTACCGGCTAGTTCCCTCTTGGTGCCAACAATCCTGATAGCACCAATTGAGACTGTTTGTTGTTACAATCTATCACAGAACCGCACCAAACAAAGGCACGTTGGAATGTACAGACCACTTACCCAAATCACAAACGAACAGGAAAAGTCCAATCACCTATAAATCAGAAACCATAATGAATATATGATTTCCTACATGAACTACCAGCGAAATTGGCGTGCAATAAATAAAACAAAACAAAACAAAATTGCAAAAAGGAGCGACTGCCGACGACAACAGCCAACCATCAGACGGAACCAAAACCACAAATATGCAATGACAGTCGCAACAACAGCCCAAACCAACTGTGAAAACACACATATCCAATCAGACAAAGAAATTACATATCTTTTAAATCACAAAGGAGAAAGAACCAACGGAAGCAACGATTGAAAAAAAAAATCAGGAAATTGTAATGTTAATTTAAGCAATACTCACACTTTTACAGAAGGACAGAAGCAAAAATAAAGGTACGAACAAATAAATCACCTAGAGACGCGGAGGAACGAACAACCAAAGACAAACCTACAGGAACGGGGATGGAACGACAAGATGTGCGGCGGCGGCAGAGGAACGACAAATCGACTTCAAATCCCTGGAGCGGGGATGTGCGGCGGCAGCAGAGGAACGAAAAGAGAGGCACCGCGAGGTTGCGGCGGCAGGGAGGCATCGGCTTCGAGTCTAGGGTTTAGGAAGCGCACGAAGAGAAGGACAGTCAGATGGAGCGCACCCTGTCTCTCTCTCCGTTTTTTGCTTCCGCCTCAAGGCCCACTCCTACTCATGCTTCTCCGGCAACGATGCGGCAGTTGAAGGAGGGGATGTGGGCGAGGTCGGAGAGGGAGGGGGTGGAGAAGGATCGGAGCACAGCGGCAAAAAAGAGAAGAGACGGAGGACGCTGTGATTTTTTCCCTCGGTAAGAAAGAAGAGAGAGAGTCAAGGAGGAGACTGTGTTTTTTTTTTTTCCTGCTTGGAGAGAGAGCATAGAGGGAAGAGGACTTAGATATTTACTCTGTGCGGAGAAAAAATTGAGAGCCGACCTAACAATCTCACCATCGCCCGTCTAAACAAAACAAAAAAACAAACCGCCCCAATCAGTTGACCTGTAGTACAGCCGACAAAAAATAAGGAAAAAAAAAAGTAAAGAGCTGACTATATCTATTGACTCTTGCATTGAAATTCAGAGGAAATTCAAACCGTAAAAAAAAAAATGCTACTGTTCATAAGGAAAGTGAAGGGGGTATCCAGCAATAATATGTTCAAATGTCATGTGTTCCGTTAACCATATTCCATAGCTTATTAAATTTAGTCCTCCCTTTATTAATGCTATATGCATTTTCTTATAGCATTTTCTCCCAGATACAAATCCGAATGTACAACTTGACCTTCCATTCCCACTGAAAGCTCGTATCCCATCTAAATGAATTATAGCATTTTCTCATACCATTGAAGCGTAATTGATTATTGAGTAGCTCGACCAATTGGAATTTGAATTCTACGTCGCAATTGATTGAATAATCGTTCTGATTTGAATTGTGATTTCTGATCCACTCTGGTAACTAGACTATTTTTATTTAACTTTGTATTGATTGATTGATTGATTTATCGTTTGGTCTTGATTGAATTTATTTACTGCAATTGTGATTGATATGTGAATTGTGCTATCAACTGTTAACAACTCTCATAGAAGGTGATTCGCAGTGTGATAATAAACCGTTGGTAACCCTTAGATAAGGTGATTAGTTGTTTTGATTGACTGATTGCATTGGATAATATTCTATGGATTAATCCGATCTTATTGAATGTTGTTATAATAATTAAGTATAGAGAAACTGCGTCGTTAAATAACTTGTTACTGAGATTTGTACCTGACCTGAATGTTGTAATAATAATTAAGTATAGAGAAACTGCGTCGTTAAATAACTTGTTAATGAGATTTGTACCTGACTCTGTTTGTTTTTCTCTTGCTACTCAGGTTGACGAGCTGTTGAATGGATGCAGAAAAACCATTTCATCTCATGCCTTACGACCTGTCGGTGCGGGATGTAACAGATATTACCAGAATTTTTCGAAAACCGGTAGAGTATTGAAAACATTAACCATAACCTATAATATAAATTAAGTAAATTATGTACGAAGGTTCATATATCTCCAATTAATTTGATTAATTTGGTGCAATCTCAACCAATAAATTGCTATTCTTTCACTACCCGAAATTTCTCCTTCTGTAACGTTCAAAAAAAGACCTCTGTAATGTTCATGGGAACGTTACAGTAGTCCCCATTACTGATTTAAAAAGCGCTATAGATCTGAAATATTTTTTTTTTGAAATAAGTGTTATAGATTTGTAACGTTTTTTTATGAGAAAAACGTTTTTTATGAAAAACGTTAAAAAATGGTACAATATGTAACGCTTTTTTTATTAAAAACGTTACAGAATATTTAATTCAAAAAAAATAAATTTACTAATTTGTAAAGTTTTTAATGTTATAAACGTTACAAATTGTAACTTTTTTTTAAAAAAAAATATTTCTGTGCATGAATATTTCTATATAAATAATATAAAACTAAAATAAATAATAATATAAATAAAAAAATTAAATTTAAAAATCTGTATTGTTTTATGAAAACACAATCATAATCATTCATATAAATAATATAAAACTAATATCCACGACTTTCAATCGCTCGGCCACGACTTCCGTCCATTGGATAAGGATTTTGTTTGCCGTGCCACTGTTTTCGTCCATCGGTCACGGATTTCGTTCGCTTGCCCATAGTTTTCGTCCATCGGATGACTTTCGTTTTCTTGGTTCATCATCTATCACCTACTGCATCCATAGTGAGAGAAGAGAGAATGAAGAGGCAACGGTCGTCGAGAGAATGACGGTGAAGGTTCTAGAATGGAGAGTGGAGAGGGGTGAGCAGTTGAGCTCGAGAGGAGATCAAGGAGATCTAGTGGAGAGTTGAGAGGAGAGGAGAGGCGCAGTGAAGGTATTGGACTTAGGTTTTTTTCAGACTGATCGAGAGAGAGAAGAGAAGAGATTATATGTGTTTCCACCAAAATGTTCAAAATCCTTCAATAACGCTTATTAGAAAATAAACGTTACAAATCTGTAACGTTTATTTCCTAATAAGCGTTACAGATCTGTAATGTTTTTTATATAAAAACCGTTACAGAAGCTTCGGCAGAATTTTTTTTGACGAAAATATTGTAACGCTTAATTTATAAAAACGTTACAGATGAGCCGTTACAAAAGCCTGCTTTTGTGGTAATGTTTAGACTTGTATCTACTAGAGGTACTCTTTGGTTGTATCTGTTGGTGATTAAGAGGCTGTTTAGAAAGCATAGGAGTATTATTTCTCTATCTCAAATAAAAATATTTTTGAGAGGAATATAGAGATCTTAAAAAAAAAAAGAGAAATATAAGGAGGAGAAGGAAGACATGATCTAGTCCTACGTCCCGGAAGTTCACCATCAAATTACTATCGTTTGTTGGAAAAAGATAGTTTTACTTTTTTTTTTTTGGTCATTTGTTGCATCTTTTAATTTGTTTTTGTATTTCAATGTGAAAAAAAAAATGTAGGGAATGATTTGTAGTATTAAAATAATTAGTGTCAGGTTATTTCCGCAATGAGCTTTATTCATAATTAATATTGAGTGAATCTAGGGTTATTAATTTATTGATCTAACTAAAGCAAATGAATTATAAAATGTGTTGAAAAGAAGCATAAAAATAAGCACAAATACCATAAAAATACATCTAGCTAGCAAAGTTGAGTCGCCTAAGCGAAAATAGACGATTTTAAAAAAAATCCTTCTCCGATCTGAAAACCTAGGCAGGGGAGGCTGACGATAGCCTCTCCCACCATCTCTCCTTTTCTCTTCTCCCCACCTCCCATTCTTGTTCTTCCTTCCGACATCCAATATTTTTCTTTATTGTTTTTGTTTACCTGCCCCTTTGTTTGTTTTCCCTATTTGTCGTTAGATTGTTTGACAACTGTCAAGGGACAGAGGTCGGTTTTTGAAGCCTGATGAAAGTTTCCTTGCGACAAAGCCCTCAAATAAAGGAGTCGGTCTCGTCGCAGAGCTGATAGAGAGGAAGGTTTAGTTGGCAGCTCTGAGGAGGGTGGTCATATGGCACTACACGTTAGTCTCATCGCGGAGGCATTCGAGGTATAGGCAAGTGGTAGCCGTGACGACATGGGTATGGTCTGCATGGTCATGAAGATAGCCTCATAGATACCAATTAAGTCGGGGTAAGTTTGAAAATTGGTATAAGTCCCAATTGGAGCTGGTGCGAGCTTAGTACTGGTGCAATTGACAGTTGCCTTGACTGAATTTTTTTTGTTTGTTTGTTTGTTCCAATTGATACTAGTAGAGTTGGTATTTGTACAAGTGATAGTTTTATTAGATTTTCTCTCTTTTTTAATTAATACCAACTGATAGGTGATAAGAGTATCAAGCTTAGTTAGGAGATGTCGGTAAACTTTGTCAGGAGTTTACATACATGTGTTTTGAATTTTGTTTGATTGCTTTGTAAATTTTTTCTTTAATTATTAATAAAAATTTGCCAGTATTTTGTTGGCTCAAAAAAAAAAAGTACATTTAGCATAGCAACATCAATAAAAAAAAAAAGAAAAAGCGAGGAATTACGGCTAAAGATAATTAATTTCTAATACTCTAATTATCATCACAAAACGACAAATCTGGCCATGTAACATAATTCCTGTCACCACCAAGAAATTCCAATGCTCTTGTCAGAACAGGTTTGAATCTTGTTATATTTAATTTCACATTCTGTTGGTCCAAGTAAATCTTACCCATTGCTGCCCATCCCTGCTTGTGGAACGAAGCGGGATCTCTAAATACTGCATGATCTCTCGGGTAGAGATCGATCAATGTGCTCTCTTCTTCACTTATACAGTACTGCACATACTTGAGTTTCATATCTATTGCTGGTATCCCAAAATCAGTAAATGCAATCCAGTGGATTTTTCCAAGAGGAACTATTTGAATCAACACTGCATTGGTCGGGAGAAAAACTTCATTGGATAGCCCTGCACCATGAATCCCCACCATCACGTCAAAGGAGTTCACCATTCTTGCAAACTCCTCAATATTGGTATGTAAAGAGGATTCATTGACAGCAACCTCAAATCCCAACTCCTCTCCTGCAGCAACAACTTCCCCAATATTTATTAATTTTCTAGTATGATTTCTTGCTATTATCAGAAGCTTTGGCTTCGTTGTACTCTCCTCTACCAGATTTTTTGTAATTTTTTTTTCAAGTGAATAGGCCCGTCTCATTAGCTCAGCAAAATCTACCATCGAGTAATTATTTGGAGTTCTTAAAGGATCCACTTGAAATTCACCATGACTATAGAGACCTACAATGACACGAGGATAGCAGTGCACTAGGTTTTCTTGGTTGAAATCTATGATTTCATAATTCGAGATTTGGTTGAGGTACTTTTTGTGTTTCTCAATCCAATTTGGCTGTGAGTCGGCCATAAGTATTTGAACTTCACCTTCGAATTGTCGGGCAGTTATGAACAGTGGGATCAGTACATCACTGAAGTCATGAAAGAAATTCTTTCCAGCGTATGTCCCCTTGGAGAATACAATTGCGGAGATGTTGTGATATATGTTGCATTTAGGGGCCTCTGTGGAAGCGTATAAGGGCTTTATGGTCACTGCTCTCACATGTGGCATTACATTACCATCGCCTTTGCGACTGTAAGGCTTTATTGTCCATGTTTTGTTTTCTTCAACGTTCATGGTCGGGTCGGGAGTGAAAAATATTGATGATGAATTACCATGAATTCTTACATTGCTATAGATATCGCATACATCTGATCTCGAGTTATTTAAGTCGCACAATAGTATCGGTCGGGCCTTTGAAGACTTGTTTTTGATGTTATCTTCACCTATTTGACACACATAAAAGAAACAAACATTAGAAAAATAATGAGAAGTGCAGTGAATGCTGTGGTATTTTTACCAGAGAATTAAAATTTTAGATCAATTCCATAATAATTATTTTTTTTATGTACGAGTTCTTCTTCATGCAATTGATTTAGTGCATTAAAACCTTAGTTTGGATTGAATTAATCAACCAAGAAAGTAGTCAATTTATATGGCTATTGTATGATGTAAAAAAAGATCCTAAATTAAATACTTACACTTCATTGCGGTCATTAATTTACAATTTGTTTACAATAATTTTTTAACATAAATTGTCTTTAATATGTCGTAATGTTTACTACATCTACTTTTACCATGACGAAAGTATCTTGAAAATTAGAAGACAACATTGAACGGTAGTTATACATATTTCTAACATGTAAATCTAGATTGAAAATGATCGAATAGGCTCGACTTCAATCACATAGGCGGTAACCGACAACACGAAATTGAGAAAATGGAACAGACACTTTTTGAGCACATCGATCAGAACGGTCCGGTTCGGAACATGAAACTGTCCGTTTGTTTGACTGTCTTTGCATAAATCTAACAGACAAGGCAGCTGCCACACTGCTATATATAAGACTAAGAAAATAAACCTCTGACTTAAAAAAAAAATTACTTTTATTCTTGTTAGGTACCTATATTTTCTGAAATTATGTGATCATCTCCTTGCATGTCCGAAGTTTGACCATTCAATCCCCCATCAAGGAACACTGTAAAACAACATAATCATGGTACTAATTAGCCACATAATATTAAATTTGAAGAAGAAACGTATATACATAAAAAAAATTTAAAGGAAAGCACTAGACTGAAATCAATGATTTCATTTTCTGCCATCTGTATAAGTTATTTAACCATATGTACGCAGAGCAGAGCGTAACATAGGTTTCCAAACAAAATAATAAATAAATAAATTTTAACAAATGAACAGTTAAACTATTATTTCCTTTACTATGAATGCAAATTGAAAACAACAAATTTAAAGGAATGTAATATCATGTATTCATGCACCATTTTCATTAGCCATACAGCAAGTGCACTACTGCTCTGTTAATTTGCATGAGCAAATGCAAACTTGGAACTTGAAGACATTTCCTATACTTCGAGAAAAATCAAAATGCAGCACAAATTAAGATTGATCAGTACCAGATGTGTGACGGGCTGTGAATGAACCGGGCGAAGGAGAAAAATAGGAATACACCAACGAGACCAGAAAACAGGAAATTACAAAGCCAGTAATGATCTCTCCTACACTCGTAGCACGTTTAAATTGGTCCCCCATTTTTTACATCTATTGTTCTTCTAGCTCGAGGATTGAGGATTGACAAATGGTACCTTAATTAGTAGCTTTGGGATGTCGGTGGTGAGAGGTGACTGGGTCTGCAGCTGGGGAGATGGGAAATTGGGAATGGTGAAGTCTTCTTCGTTCTGTAAAGCGCGCTGCGTATGGAATTTTAAATATTGAATTAACGTTGCACTTGCATTATACCATTCAGAGAGCCAAAATTATATTATAGCGAAGACCGCGAAGTCAATAATCAATATTTGCTTCGGGTTGAATAAGATTGGATACGCATTGGGAACGATATTTATATTATTATTGTTATGTTATATATATTGACAAATGGAGACTCCATTATGGAGTTGATATTGACCTGAGCCGCCATTTAAAAGCATCTCGATGACTAACAGCAGTTTAACAATATTTTAAATAAAAAAATGAAAAAGCATTAATTAGAAGCTTGGAATTTAGGAGTGTCAACTCTGTTTGGTGTGAATCCCCATACAATTGTGAAATAAAAATTGTGAATAATTTTAAGCCACAATAATTATAAAAATAGGTATAATTTAAAATTAAAAGCCAATTTCTCATAAATTAAATTAAGAAAAATTAAAAAGTGCTTAATGTCCAGAAAAAAGAAATACTTGATCAGCAAATCTTGGTATACTGTGTAAAACTAAATTTAGAAAAAAAAGTTGTTTCAAAAGTAAGAAAGTTCGAACTTCATAATTAAGAGTTAAAGAGTTAACTTTATTAAAATCGTCTAGTGCTGCTAGTGCAGCTGACTAAGACACTTGCCTGGCTCCATGGAGACCAGGGTTCGAATCCCAGCATTTGCTGTTGAGAGTGTGTGATGGGCAATTATAAAAAAAAAAACTTTATTAAAATCCTTTCAGTCGATTAATCTTGCTCATTTAAAATTTTTTGAGAAAATGTTTGTGCGAAGTTATTCGTATAAAATTTATTTGATATCATTAAAGTCAATTGGCAATTTAATAAATTTTCTGTCTCCGGGTTTTGTGTCCAAATCGGAAGTTTACGGCTTGAAAAATTCAAAATCTAAATTCTTTTAATCTGGGCCGATGGATCTGGGTTTTGAATATCCGAATTTTTAATGGACGTTCGATCTCTATCCCGTGTCTCCTCAGCACGTGGGCCCCACATCTCTCCCTATCCTCCGCACATTGTTTCGTCTTCTTCCTAAGCACTCTTCTCTTCTGAGGTACTGACAGTGAGTCAGTGACCACATCCTCTGTAATAAATTTGATTTCCTATGTTGTTTGTTGGTAGTCCTTGATTCAGTCCTTGATTTGTTAGTAATACTCAGTCTTGTATTGTGCTGTAGCTTGCTTGAGCCCTTGATTCAGTCTTTTCAATACCATACTGATACAGGCACCTCTATTGGTCTGGTGACTGAAATCCGGTATTACTCGTTAGGAAAACAATACAATAATGCGTGCATAGTTTGTATTGAATTAGAGACCGATACAATACAAATGTTTTTGAAATAAAAACAATATCTCTATTGGTCTGGTAACCTAATGTTTATAATTAGTCCTTGAATTTGATTCATGTTAGACTTCAAAAAAAAAAAAAAAAAAAAAAAAAAAAAGAATTTGATCTGTGTCGTGGGATATTATAATGCGTGCATAGTTTGTGAAACCTAGCTAGTACGAAGCCTCAGCCTGTACCGCTCAATACCGGCCTATTTTATTTTGAATTGCTTCTGCAGGCCCAATGCGTGGCCCTGTTTCCATTCCTGGTTGATTTTCTGTGGGCTGAGTAATCTGGACCGAATGTTATTAGTTGGCATTTTATCAAAAATAAAACTACAACAATTTTGAAGACACAAATATTTACTTGAGGATTATAATGTGCAAACAACAAGAACTCAAACATCAGCACAATCAACACAGGGAAATAAAATAACATCACTGAGGAGGTGGACACCGTCAGTATCTCAGAGGGATATATGTGGGGTTCATGTGCGGAGCCGCTGAGGTGGCGAGCAGCAGGAGGGTAAGGCTCCACTCAGAGAGGGAGAAGGAGAGGAGGGAGAAGGGGAGAGGGACGGAGATTTGTCGGATCCAAGGAGAGAGAAACGGAAAACGGGTGACCCGTTACGCATTTATGGAGTTTCACGGCAACATTTTTTTTTTTCTTTTCTTTTTTGATAAAATTATCCACACGAATACACGACCACCCGTTTCATTGAACGAATCGCTTAAAATTAAATCAAAGACTAAATACATAGCTACTAAGTCCTAAGCTGCTGGTACTCCTTGACAGACCTTCGAAAAAAGAAAAAAAGTCTTAATCTGTTGGTATCTATTACCAGCATGATACTAAATCATCTATGTAGATTAACGTCGGTTCTTTATTAATAATCGTAGGTAAAATTTAATATTGAGTGAAAATTATTTAGGCTTGATCAAAATGAATTTTACACGAGATTTTATTTCATTGGAATTGATTTCTCGACATTTCGTTGAGTCAAATAACATAAAAATTCCGACCAAATAACATCAA
This sequence comes from Rhynchospora tenuis, assembly GCA_027725995.1. NCBI lineage: Eukaryota > Viridiplantae > Streptophyta > Magnoliopsida > Poales > Cyperaceae > Rhynchospora > Rhynchospora tenuis. The sequence continues at coordinate 44,906,474 of CM050888.1, read as the reverse complement.
ATCCATCCATTTTGATTAAAAATTTTCTAATGAAACGAAACAAAATGAATCAAGACCTTAGAATAATCACATCATTCTCGTCATAATGATCACACAATTTTTCTCACCCTACATATATTATCCAACGACATCCAATGCCTCTCACGCCGATTAAACCCGCCTTTGTTATATACTTGCCACCACCCTCCACACACAGTTGACCCGTCAAATATGTAGATTGACATATAAATATGATCAACAGTATGACATTCTCATTCTGGTTGTGCTTCAAATTGATGAAGACAGAGTAAGGGGAGGAGTAGGGAGGTAAGGAGTGCTTGAATTTGTGAATTCTCAAAATCGAGATAAGACTGAGCGGGATTTACTCTCCGTAAAATCAATTACTCTATCACCTCGTCGCATCTCTCTTCATCCCCTTTCATCTCCTTAAAAGTTTACTCTTCTTCGTCATCTTGTCTTCTCTTTCCTCCCAAATTTAGTTGTGGAGCACAATATTAGTGTATTCTACTAGAAAAATTAGTATATCTATAATGATATTTAATTCATTGGATATTTTACGAGGACAATTAGTATGTCTACTAATATATTTAGTGTATTTATTTGACCAATAAGTGTATCTATCAAAATATTTAGTTTATCTACTAGTTTAATTAGCGTATCTATAAGGACATTTAGTTCGATCATAGGATATTTAGTGTACCATGACAATGAGTTTATTTTCTAAGACATTTAACATTTAACACATCTACCGGGATAATGGGAGGAGGAAGAAAGGAGAGGGAGGTTGGCACATGGATAGAGGAGAGGCGAGAGGTGGGTGATAGGGAATCAACGACAAGGGGGGGATCAATGGGAGTAGGATGAGGAAAAGTATGCCAACATAATATAAGGCTGATCTCAACAAGTAAGACAAAAACATGATGTTCGCTAACAAGATTTGGACAACTAGTACTAAGGTAATTAGCGTGTGATATAGTGATGATCTTTATCGGCCTCCATATTTAATTAAAAAAAGAAAGTCAATTTAAATACCGACATCCCCTTTATGACCCCTTTATGAAAAATAATTTTTACAGTAGTGAAACAAGAAGGTACTAAATCTAAACACCATAAGAATTAATATACCAAACATAACCGGTCACAAAGGTTTTTCTTAGTTTTCCAAGGGTCTTTCTCATGATCAGTTGAGTCGTCCCTATTCTTCTGTATTTTTTTTTATGAACTGATTATAACTTATAAGCATTCAAAGTTTGTTGTTTTTTCTTTTTCAAGTTACTATCAAATTTTTTTCCAACCTGTCATTTTCACACCAACAGAGTTGACCGTCAATGTGTTCTCAATTTTTATGAATTCCATGTCTCTAATTAATGCATTTTCATTTATTTTTATTTAAATATTGTTAATAAAAAATTCGGTTTTTGTGCTGCTCTATGTCATGTAGATGTATGCTATCAGATGGCGGGTCAGGTCGAAACTGCATGTCTGTCAGCATATGTGCCAATAATAATAATAATAATATAGTTACGATCCATGCGTATCCGATCTGATTCGATGCACGTATTGACATCGCTAATGACAGTAGTGACATTTCACAACACGTTTAGTGGAAGTATAACACAATTACACAAATTCAAAAGTGTCAATTTTTTTTTTTTGATAAGTAGAGCTTACTGCTACTTCAACATATTTGTACACATGTTTTCTTGCATAGATCATTAACATAATAGATCTTGTAGGTTGTCGGCTCTCTTATATTTTTTTGAGGTTCGTCGGCTCTCTTATATTATGTATAAGTATAACCCAATAACTTAAAGCAAGGTATAGCAATGGCACTTTCGAAAAAGACGAATTCATAATTCGAAACTTTCCAATCTCTCCCCCGTTCCCTGATCCAGACCCCCACCGAGCGTCATTCTCAATCCTAAATCCTCAACCTAGAAGAATAATATATGTACAAAAATGGAGTATCAAATTAAACGTGCCAGGAGTGTAAGGAAGATCATCACTGGTCTTATGATTGCCTCTTTTCTGGTTTCATTGGTGTATTCCTACTTTTCTGCTTCGTCAGTTTCACACACTGCCCATCGCATATCTGGTACTCATCTCTATGATGCTTTTAAATTTCAATGAATACAGATTACGATGCAATAACAGATATGGTAAACTTCTTTGCATGGTTGCTTTTTCTTTAAAAAGAAAAGTGGTAGAGTGCTCCTCTACTTATTTCCAAAAAAAAAAAAAAGAAAAAAAAAGACAGATATGGTAAACATTTTTAGCATTTGGTAGTTGGTACTTGGTACAGAGAGAAGGCACAATTACCGTTCTACATTTTAGCATTGACATTGATTTCTTATTTGGCATGGGGTCCTCTGGTTCTATCAAATATAGACTCAACCTTATCAGACATGGATCAGAAATTGATAGCTTATTTGCTGAAACGAGCAAATAAAATTTGCCAACCCACCCTGTAAGAAATTTAATCTAAATTGAGTTTAGATATACCGCAGCGGAAACGACTTGAAACCTTGACTTCAATCACTTGAAAACGGTCTTGCAACGCCTCCTTATGCACCAGTGGAATATAACCACATATAGGGCTATAAACACACTATTCACAATGTACATGTCTTGACTATACTGCCTAATCACTGAAGAACAAGTCGATTCAGCGATCTCCTTCACTTTCTCTCTCTCACGAGAGATCTCATGTTTGGTAATGGTCGAGTATAAGAAGAAGTGGAACTCCCTCTGTTTTCTATCTCTCTATGTGTCTTCTGAAAGAAGAGTCACGTTTTTCTTACTCACAGGGATTATTTACTAGAGAGAAAAACAGATAAAAACATCTTTTGGCGAAAAGGTGCCAGTCTGGAATGACCCATCTCATGCTGAGATGACCCATCTCAACTGAGTCTCCACTTATAATTCTAACACACCCTGAATACTGCATTGACAGGAAAGAACGCCATATTACTCAACCCGGCACCGTGCAAGCCCATTATCATCGCACAAATTCACATCAAGAGAACCTCGGTCCAATCTACAATTTGCCTCAGTAACCGGCATATCACTGTAATTTGTGTAAGCTGCGGCTTCCTCTAGATCCATTGGTATCACTGTCACCATTGGCACTTGGTCCGTAGCTGCTTTGTTTTTTTTTCTATGGTATGGCTCGATATGCCATACTTTAATTTTTTTCTCTCATAATCTGGACGGTCATCTGGTTCAGGTGATGGGACCCACACTATAGTGCCGTTCTTTCTAATGATTCTCGCATCACCTTCAATTTCCAATTAACTTATTAATTCTTTTTTTGGGAGAGATCACACAACGGCACTTGCTTTTTGTTTCCTTTGTTTGGTTTGGGTCTTATACGGTTGTACCATTATCTTAGAAATTAGAAAGAAGTAAAGGAAAACTTCAGTAAAGAAAAAGAATATTTAGATGCTAGCAACATCAATGATGCTTTTCAATTGACCAGGCACTGTCAATTCTTCTGAAAAACATCAGTGATGCTTTTTATTACCATTGAGCTCATACGACATCTAACCATTACCTAATTAAGCATTACTGATTTAGTGCATTTTGTTCCACATTTGATCTCCTAATATGATATAAATTTCCAATTCGCTAGTTAAACATTCAACGTTCTTGAAACTGTGCCAATCCTGCGATTTTAGTTTTCTAACAATATCACCATATATGTTTCAATAAGAAATAAAATACAAATTTCTTATCAAAATCGAAATAATTGATGAGCTGACCAGTCCTATCTCAGGGGAATAAAAAGGCATTGTTACAGTCCTAATTGCATAACTAGAAATTAAGTACAGATTGGAATTAGTTTTAGTGTCACAATAAGAATAACTAATTACCAGGATAGTATTTTTCTTTTTGGTGCCTCAGACGTAGCTAGTTTATCTAAGGCTCGACTGCCATAATTTTCAACATGTCACCGCTTGGAGAAGTGGCATTATCAGTTGTTGCAGAATTTACTGACAAAAAAAAATAAGGAGATAATTTTAATTAGAAGCAAGAACAATGGACTATGTGGAATTGTGTTATCAAAATGAAAAAGAAATTAAATGATCTTTGATGATCCAATTTTTGAATTACTACAATTTTTATTTCAAAAACTCCGTCTATAATTATCGTCCTCCAAAGATTTTATAAAGTCTTGTTTACTCAACCGTGCACATTATAATCCTTAAGTAAATATTTGTGTCCTCAAAATTGTTGTAGTTTTATTTTGATAACATGCCAACTATACATTCGGTCCAGATTACTCAGCCCACAGAAAATCAACCAGCAATGGAAACAGGGCCACGCATTGGGTCGGTAGAAACAAGACATAATAAAAATAGGAATGAAATCCTCTGCTAATAAGGTGAGCATGATGCTTACCTTAGATCCGGACCGTCCGATCAATAATGATGTTCCGTGAATAATACCAGTTTGATAGGCTTGAAAAAAATTGAACGGTTCGGATTGAAGGTAGGCACCCTGCTCACCATAAAAAATGAGCAGAGGATACTGGTCCTAATAAAATAGGCCGGTATTGAGCGGTACCGGCTTCGTACCAGCTAGGTTTCACAAACTATGCACGCATTATAATATCACACGACACGGATCAAATTCTTTTCGTTTTTTGAAGGCTAACATGAATCAAATTCAAGGAATAATTATAAAGAATAGGTAGGCCAGTATTGTATTGATTGGTATCTAGTTACTGTTCAAGTATTTTGTTTTACTGGTCATTAATCACTTTTATTTTGCTTAATTTAATTTATGAGAAATTAGCTTTTAATTTTAAATAATTGTACCTATTTTTATAATTGTTTTTTCTTTAAATAATTCACATTTTTTTTCACAATTTTATGGGGATTCACACCAAACAGAGTGGACTCTATTAAGGTTCCGAGCTTCTAAATTCTAATTAATGCACTTTCATTTATTTTTATTTAAAATATTACTTCCTAATTTTCTTCCCGGAAGTTTTTTCTTATTTATTCCCAACCATCCAAACAAGACCATTGTTATACTGCTGTTAGTCAGGACTTGATTTGCGCACCCCTCCATTTAGTCCGAACGCCCTAAAAATAATTTTATGACCACATTACTCCTATCCCTATATATTTAAGAATAATTAAATGTGTGAAAAAAATTTGTAAGCGGCAATCACTTATTCACGACAAAGTTAAAAAAAATGACACTATCAAAGATGTTAATTCGGAAGGTTGAATTTGTGTATAAAGCTCTAGAAACTAAGAATAAGCAATTTTGAGATCATATATTCTCAAACCGAACAACTTCAAGAAAAATCAAAAGATATAAAGGAGTTGTTATTTAAATTTTAAATTAAATGCTCGATATCAAACATGTAATGTTCAGATTTGGAGAAAATTTAGAGCAAAACTGCACAGGAAAAAAAACTAAACAATTTAGTTTGTATGACAAGGTTAATTTTGTCAATTTTAAAAAAGAGGGGTGTTTGGACTAAACAGAGGGGGTGTGCGAATCAATTCCCCTGTTAGTCATCGAGATGCTTTTAGATGGCGGGTCAGGTTAATATCCATACTGTCTCGATGTGTATCCAATCTGATTCAACCCGATGCAAATATTGATAATGCAATTGCAACGTTAATTCATTATTTAAATTCCATACTCAGCACCGTTTACAAAAAAAGAAGACTTACCATGCGCAATATCCCATCTCTTCCCGGCCCGCTCCAGACCCGAGCACCTCTCAGGCTCTCACCAGTCATCACCCACTCCCCAAAGATACCAATTAAGTACCATTTGTCAGTCCTCAATCCTCGAGCTGGAAGAGCAATAGCTGTAATTAAAAAAAAGAATGGGGGACCAATTTAAACGTGCTTCGAGTGTAGGAGAGATCATTACTGGTTTTGTAATTTCCTATTTTGTGGTCTCGTTGGTGTATTCCTATTTTTCTCCTTCGCCAGGTTCATTCACTGCCCGTCGCACACCTGGTACTGGCCAATTTTGCATTAGTTCATTCAAATTAAAAGTGCAGTAGTGCACTCTTGCGGTATGGCTATTGAAAATAAGTACATATGATATTGCATTCCTTTAAATATCGTCTTCAATTTCCATTTCTAGTTGTAAAAATTTCATTATTTTTTCTTCTGTTTGGAAACCTATGTAACACTCTGCTCTGCGTACATATGGTTAAATAACTTATACAGATGGCAGAAATCTTTGATTTCAGTCTAGTGCTTTCCTTTAATTTTTTTTATGTATACAAGTTTCTTCTTCAAATTTAATATTATGAGCTAATTAGTACCGTGATTATGTTCTTTTACAGTGTTCCTTGCAGGGGGATTGAATGGTCAAACTTCGGAGTTGCAAGGAGATGATCACATGATTTCAGAAAATATAGGTACCTAACAAGGATAAGAATAATTTCTTTTTAATCAGAGGTTTATTTTCTTACTCTTATATATGGCAGTATGGCTGCCGGCTTGCCCGCTAGATTTATGCAAAGACTGTCAAACAGACAGTTTCATGTTCCGATGCGGACTGTTCTAATCGATGTGCTCAAAATGTGTCGGTTCCATTTTCTCAATCTCATGTTCTCGGTTACTGCCTATGTGATTGAAAGTCAAGGCTATTTGATCATTTTCAATCTAGATTTACATGTGTCATCATTAGTAATATGTATAAACTACAATTCAATGTGATGTTCTAATTTTCAAGAAACTTTCGTTATGGTAAAGGTAGGTCCAGTAAACATTACGACATATTCAGGACACTTTATGTTTAAAATTTTTTGTAAGCAAATTAATTAATAACCGGAATGAAGTGTAAGTATCTAATTTTGGATCTTTTTCACATTATACAATAGCCATATCCCATATAAAATGACTACTTTCCTGGCTGATTAAATCCATAAGGTTTTAAATTTTAATGAACTAAATCAATTGCATGCAGAAGAAACCCGTACATTAAAAAAATAATGGAATTCTAAAATTTTCTCTGGTAGAAATACCAGCATTCACTTCTCATCTCTTTCTTTTTTCAATGTTTGTTTCTTTTTGTGTGTGTCAAATAGGTGAAGATAACATGAAAAACAAGTCTTTAAAGGTCCGACCGATACTATTGTGCGACTTCAATAATTCAAGATCAGATGTATGCGATATCTATAGCAATGTAAGAATTCATGGTTATTCGTCTTCCATATATTTCACACCCGACCTGACCATGAGCATTGATGAAAACAAAACATGGACAATGAAGCCTTACAGTCGCAAAGGCGATAGTAATGTAATGCCACATGTGAGAGCAGTGACCATAAAGCCCTTATACACTTCCACAGAGGCTCCTAAATGCAACATATATCACAACATCACCGCAATTGTATTTTCAAAGGGGACTTACGCTGGAAAAAACTTCTTTCATGACTTCAGTGATGTGCTCGTCCCACTATTCATAACTGCCAGACAATTTGAAGGTGAAGTTCAAATACTTATGGCCGACTCGCAGCCAAGTTGGATTGAGAAACACAAAAAGTACCTCAACCAAATCTCGAATTATGAAATCATAGATTTCAACCAAGAAATCCTAGTGCACTGCTACCCTCGTGTCATTGTAGGTCTCTATAGCCATGGTGAATTTCAAGTGGATCCTTTAAGAACTCCATATAATTATTCGATGGTAGATTTTGCCAGGTTAATGAGAAGAGCCTATTCGCTTGAAAGAAATTTTGCAACAAATCTGATAGAGGATAATAAAAAGATGCCAAGGCTTCTGATAATAGCAAGAAATCATACTAGAAAATTAATAAATATTGATGAAGTTGTCGCTGTTGGGGAGGAGTTTGGGTTTGAGGTTGCTGTCAATGAATCCTCTCTTCATACAAATGTTGAGGAGTTTGCAAGAATGGTGAACTCCTTTGACGTAATTGTTGGGGTTCATGGTGCAGGACTAACAAATGAAGTTTTCCTCCCGACAAATGCAGTGTTGATTCAAATAGTTCCTCTCGGAAAAATCCACTGGATAGCATTTACTGATTATGGGAAACCAGCAATAGATATGAAGCTCAAGTATGTGCAGTACTGTATTAGTGAAGAAGAGAGCACATTGATCGATCTCTACCCAAGAGATCATGCAGTATTTAGAGATCCCGTTTCGTTCCACAAGCAGGGATGGGCAGCAATGGGTAAGATTTACTTGGACCAGCAAAATGTGAAACTAAATATAACAATATTCAAACCTGTTCTGACAAGAGCATTGGAATTGCTTGGTGACAGGAATTTTGTTACGTGGCCAGATTTGTCGTTCTGTGATAATTAGAGTATTAATCTTTAATAGTAATTCCTCGCTTTTTATTTTATTTTATTTTTTTTTATTGATGTTTCTATGCTTGATGAACTTTTTATTTTTAGGGCCAAAAAAATACTGGAAATTTTCATTAATAAATAAAAAAATACACAAAGTTATCACAACAAAACTCAAAACATATCTAGTAAGCTCCTAAAAAGTTTACCGACTTCCCCTAACTAGGCGTGAGATCACTCTTATCAGTATCAGCTGGTATTAACAAAAAGAGAGAAAATACAATACAACTACCATTTGTACCAATACCACCTTTACAGTACCAACTGAAACAAAAAAAAAGAAAAAAAAGAAAAAGAAAACAATCAAGGCAACTGCCACTTGTACTAGTACCAAGCTCATAACAGCTCCAATTGGGACTGATACCAGTTTTCAAACTTACCTCTAACTCAACATCTATGGGGCCATCTTTACGACCATGCAGACCAAAACTGCATACCCACGTCGAACGCCTCTACGATGAGACCGACGTGCTAAATTGGTTGTAGCAGAACGAGAGAATTTTCAGAGAAAAATCTTGAACACATATAGTGCTCAATGAACGGATCAGCTCGGAGGCTTTTGGCGTATGATAGGCTTGCTAATTATTTAGGAAACTTGAAATTTTTTTTATTGCTTCATTTTATGTTATTTTTATTTTAATTTTTTGACTTGACAGTCGGCTCTCAAGCTATCTAACAAAAATTTACCATATGATAAAGAAAAGAGATTTCATGCTTCTTTTGTTGAGATAAAAGTGAAATTATTTAATTTCAGGCTCATCAAACTTGAGGGACTCAAGCTTACGTACTATTGTACATATTGGAAAAAAAAAGACAGTTATATATATATATATAGAGAGAGAGAGAGAGAGAATGACTATACTACTATTCATATGTAAAGAGTCTTGTAGGCTGAAATTTTAAGTTGTCGGATCCCTTCAATATCCGTGCAAAGATTTAAATCGATGGAGGAGATAAAAGACGCTGAGCTCCTCCTTCAGTTTAATATTTTCCGTCCTACCTCTGTTAAACTCTCCGTCTCTCTTCACAAACTCTCGCCTGATTCCATATTTTCGCTGCTATCTTCTCTCTCTGAGCTCCCCCCTCGTTCAATTTCCTTCGAAACCTAGACTCGTGCCCCCGCTAAGCTCAATCAGCACCTCCGCCATTCTCCTTCGAAAACCTAATCTCAGCACCGTAAGGATGAATGATTAGAAATCTTAGGCGAGCTATATCTAGATCGAGCATGAATCCAACCCCTCTCTCTGATCGAATCTACCGTAAACACGCTCTCCTTGACTCGACACAAGGAGAGCGTGTATGCTTGTTTTATTCACTGTACCTATTGTATGAATGCTTGTACCATGCATATACTTGTAGATATCTTATAAAAATTCTATTTTGACCTGTACTTGATATTTACATTTACCTGATATTTGTAGCTGCTTGGTTAGAGATAGAACACTCAAGTTTATACAAAATGAATACACAGCTGGAAAATGCAGTACCTACATGTACCTATCAAATAAAAAAGGAATCTCTCCTTGCATACTGTACCTACAGTGCGGTTCAGACAGAGAAGGGTTTATACAAAAAGAATAAATAGGCTATTCATGCATAATGAAACCACTGGATTAAACCATAATGAAACCAGTAAGTAAAGTAGCAAAAAACTGAATTAAAACTCCAATGAAACTAGTAAGTTAAATAAAGTAGAAAACCAGTAAGTTGAATTAAAGCATTGACAAATTTATACAAAATGTGACTACATTTAGACCAAATTGAGCTAACTACAAAATGAAAAAGCCTATTCATCACTCTACAAAATGAAATCGTACATTCATCCTCTTTACAAAATGAGATTAGTAAATTCTCAAAGATTCATCAAGATAAGCCATCATATTTTTCATCTTCTTGTCCATTATCCGCATAATCAACCTCTTGACCTCTTCTATATTTGTACCCTTTCTTTGCATCTTCTTCAGCTGAAAAAAAAAAACATAACTATAAAATATAAAATATGGTCCAAAAAAAACAGAAATATGAAATTAAACTTTTTACCCTTCCCTCCATCTTCATCAAGAAATTTTTTTCTAGAAATAATGACTAAGTATAACTCATTGCATAACTCAAGTATTGTTAGTTAACTACGATTTGGCTCCAGGCCTAACTCAAGTATTGCAAACTAATGACAAACTAAGATTTGGCTCCAGGCCTAATTGCAATTTGAACCTCAATTTGAACTATATGCAATTTGTATATCTGGATAATATGAACATCAACTTATAATCACTTCACGACAACATATTTTTTTTAATATGGACCTCAATTTGGTGTAAAAGCCGAAAACTTGATGCAATTTGGTGGTTTGGGAGTTTGCTCAACAAGAACTATATCTATGTTCGGCCTATAACGTAACCCCTTGTACAGCCTACCTCCTTAACCCGTTATACCTACAATTTATAACATGAATTTGGCAAAATTGAAGAGAGATCTCACCTTTGCACGGAAACAGTTGAGTCTAGGGTTTTGCTATGTGCGATGTGAGAGTTCACCGGAGATTTTGCAATGTGCAAATTCACTAGAGATTTTATGATGTGCGAGTCCACCAGAGAAAGAGACAAAGATGCTTGAGAGAAACCGGTGATATGGTTGAGAGAGAAGACGACCAGGGTTTGCTGTCGTGCGGAGATAGGGTTGAGAGGGAATCGCATCCTCGGCAGCGAACAGAAATTCATTGCTAGCTGCAAACTGATTTCTATCCGTTGGATGTTTATAGACTGAACGAACGACGCAGATTTAAGCGGATCAGTTCGATCTTTAAAAAAAAAAAAAAAAAACAGAAGCGCTAAAACCCTTCATCTCCGTCTCCATCGCGCTAAAACAAATTCGAAATCAAACCTTTTTTTTGTCTCCGTCACGCGCCACTCCGACCCGGTCTCCCTTTGAACCCTTCTTCCCATTCTCTTCTCGTGAGACACCTGACACATCTCTCTTCTTCTTCGCACTCCCGTGGAAGCTCAAGAAGGATTTGAAATCCTTGCGCCATTTTCCTCCTCCGCTGCACTTGAAACCCTCATGAAGGAAATCAGGTATGATTTTGAAAAGATTAACAACGATATTTAGTATAGTTTGGTAATTATCTTTTAGTTAATAGTAATTTTGATAAAAATTCAGCTAGCTGCATAGCCATCTGAAGGGTATGGTATAGAATTTCTGTTACGATGGGTATTGTGACAAAATCGTTGCCTCTTGGCTCTCAGGGGTTGCATTGTTGCAAAGTTTTATACTTTAATTTCATCCTATTCTGATTAAAATTCAGCTAGCTGCATAGCCCTTTTAAGATGGGTATTCTTTTCCCATTTACCATATTTTATTCATATTGCTTGTACATATTGGAGATAAGAGATCGGAAGGAGCATCTGCTTCGCCTTCGCCACCGCGATCGCTAATCGAATGTTCTCTTGCTCGATCAGTTGTCTGCCCCTCTCTAATCGTCTTTGCCAGTTCGCCAGTTCATCTCCACGATCGCTAATCGCCTTCGCCTCCAGATCGGAGATCGAAAATAGACTGTTCTCTCTTGCTCGATCAGCTGTCTTACCCTCTTTCTTCCTCGATTTCTCTGTCTCTCTCACTCTCTCTTTTCTCTCGCTCGCTCTCTCTTTTTTGTTCTTGCTCGATCAATCTGACACGCAGAGGTTCGAAAGGAGACGGAGACGAAGGGTTTTAGCGCTTCAGTTTTTTTCTTTTTTTTTTTAAAGATCGAATTGATCCACTTAAATCTGCGCCATCCATTCAACCAATAAACATCCAACGAACAGAAATCAGTCTACTATTGCCTGCAATTTCTGTCTGCCGTCGAGGATGCGATTCCGGGTTGAGAGACCCTCTCCAATTTCACGCTCTTGATTTTATTTTTTCTTCATTTCTAATTTTTTTATCCACAGAGAGGGCAGAGGTATACAACGAAAATTTTTATTTTGTGCTGAGAGCTTGAGACGGATAGGGTTAAATAGAAAGAGAATAGAAAATTTTAAAGTCACTAAGGAGTTCAGCATCTATATCTCAACCACTCCATCAAATCTTTGCACGGATCTTGAAGGGATCTGACAGCTTAAAATTTCAGCCTACAAGACCTCTTTACATATGAATAGTAGTATAACTATTTTCTCTCTATATATATATAGATTGGCTAAAATGCTTTCCAAAGCATAGAGGGTCTGTGCTTTAGACTTCTGGTTCGTCGGATCTAATCAGGATTCGTGCGATGATTGTTTTGAATGGCTTCAATTGAGAACACTGAGGCGCTAAGAGACTGATTTCTCTCCGTTTGTTTTAATTTTATCCGTCCAATTTCTCTGTTAAACCTCCGCTGAGTACACAACTCCTTAATTTTCCTCCTCCGTAAACACTGGCTCTCTCCTTCAAAGCCAAACGCCCAAACCCAAGGCGCACCTCCTCACAATCTCCGCCTCCTCTTCTCGCGACTGTCTCCGCCTCCCTTTTTTGTGACTCTCTCTCAACTCTCAAGTCTCAACAGCCTCATCCTCTCTATCTCGTTCTCCCCTCCTTTCCAAAAGAAACCTAGCTAACTATTAAGGTGGTCAAAATTAGTACCTCTTCTCACCTCAAAATTGTTCCTTTTTTCATATTTCTTTCAATTATTGCATAATCGTATTATTTGGGAAAATATATCACGATTTCTAAAAGTATGGTTTTAATTAATGATTTTCACTTTTAATATCTTGTTCATAGAGGTAATTTTCTCAAATTTTAGCTATTTCTCCTAAGTTTTCTTTGAATTGAATTTTAGTTACTTTCCTTGTCTGTTTTGGGTATAGCGGCTAAACCCTGGCTTAACAAGATAATGAACCAAAGTTTGTAAGCGAGAGGCTTCATTTGAAGCAGCACTGCTTCATCTCTTTTTGTTGGCCAGTGTATCAATAAATGAAGAAATTAGATTAGGATGCTTGTTAATATCATGTATACATAACAGATGGTAACTGGTCAGAGGATAAATTGTTGGAGGACGAGGATCTTCTCGATTAGCCGAGTGGTTTCTACTGTTATAAGATTTCACTAGATTAGTTTTGTACCAGTTACTGTTCATACTAGTTTTACTCTATGTTGTTTTTGTTTCAATAAATCTAAAGATGGTAGATGTAGTAGCTTTTAGTATGATACAGTACTGTGCATTCTTTGTTATGATTTACATGATTTTCTTAGTGGTAGTGACTTTTTTACTTGGATTCAGTGTTCAGAGTTCAGACTCCTATCAGATGCTCACAACGGAACTATTCGAGACGAGGGATGTACTGTTTGGCTGAACATACTATTTTGTATACATAAGATGACTCGTGTTAAGTACTAGGATGTAGCAATAAGATTTGGCATGTCAGTTTGTATACATGTACTAAAATAGTTTGTTCTTGAATCAAAGAAGATGCTACCTCTTGTTTTCGTTACTTAGCTTTCTAGGCAAAATATTCAATAACTTAACATAGAACCAATAGTTATTCCTTATAAAACGAATGACATAATCATTGGTTGCTGTTTTTTTTTTTCAAAAAAAAAATAAAAGAATGAACCAGCAACATGAATACTTGATAGACACTCTATATACTTCGTCAACCAATTTTGCATCCTTATTCTTAGTCCATTTGAACATTAACATACAACCTAGACAAAAAAAAAAAAAAAAAAAAAAAAAAAAAAAAAAGTGCAACATTAAAGAGGAAAGTTCCAAGAGTATAAATTTAAGTCATAGTAGTAGCATTCCATGGTTTAGAATTTAATCCCTTGCTTTGTCCGTGGTATCAGATGCCTCATCCACATCTTCATTGAGCAATCTCATAGTGGCATACCTTCTATGTCGAACTCGTTTGCCCAAATTAAGCCTACTAGAAAAATGAGGTGCATTGAAATTGGTTAAGCTCATTCAATCCTTGCCAGCAAAACCAGATAGTGATTATTACTGGTTCATGTTCTTTATTTCAAATAACAAATATAGAATAGCAATTTATAAGCTTGTCAAGATGGGCTCATCTTCTTGAAATGCATGATCAAGTATACAAGCAATTGTAAACATAACTAACATGGAAAGCATCATCAACCATGATTGACATAAACAAGGATTAACATAAAACAATATTTCATGGCCTTGCAAATAGTAACTCAGCGTTCTAAGCATTCTAATAACACCTTGGTCATTTTCGTTAATAAAACATTTTCTGACAGAATTTACAAGGATGGTCCTTTTATAACAATAAGACCGTTACAGAGTCATTAAGACAACAATTGAAATCCTGAATTGCATAATAAAAAAAATGTCAGAGTTGTCTGTTCTAATTCAATTGCAAAACTGAAGTTGACTTTTATTCAAAAGCAGCACTTGAAACATGTTGAATTTTATTCAAGAGATGTTACTCACCTTGGTCATTTTGGTTGTGACCTTTACATAGGTACCATTGATGGTACCGAACTGATTTGGTACACAAGTTTATTTAATTTTGAGGTAAGGTTCAGCTATGGCATTATTCAATAAAATTTTCTTTTCAATAAAGTTTGTGAAGATCACAAAATTCACCCATATAATCACTTATATGCACTAAGATGGTTCTTGGTTCTATATAGAAGTAAATTAACCAAATAAAAACTTGTACAATTGTCAAACTTTGCAGAAATTCTAATAGTGGATTTATAGAAGTAAGAAACCGGTTTAAAATAAACCTTTCACTCAAGTTCCTTTCAGAAATTTGGTTTAATATGAACCGGTTTAATAAACATTTCACCTGTCATATTCGTACCTTGCAATTTGAAATAAATGAAAATCCAGAGAATGATTAAATTTACAAAAATACCTGTCACACAAGGCCAATTTGGAATTTGGGACTATTGTTCAATCGCCTAGGGTACACCTAGGGCTTTGTGAGAAGGGGAGGAAGTGAGATGGGGCGTCAATCAATGGCAAGCGCTCTAGGTTCTTCCTTTCAAAGAGCCGATCAAGCGAGAGCGGGCGCCGATCAAGATAAAGCGCTCCGGGTTCTTCCTTCTTTAGAGAGTCGATCAAGGGAGGGCGGTGCTGATATAGAGAGAGAGCCGCCTGGGTTTTCGCTTGGAGCCCTTCGACGCTTCTGCAATTTTTTTAAAAAGAGATAAATGCTCCGCTTTGCTGATAGCTGCGCACTCTTTCCAGAGGATACGGATCGAGTAGGGAGGGACATGGAGAATAGAGAGTTAGAGAGTGAACGAGAATAGAAGGGACATGACAGGTTCTAAAAAATTCGGAAAAAATAGTTAAAAAATTTAAAAAAAATAAAAAATTTGGTTTGTGATGAGATTTCAATATATAGATTGTATTGGTTTAATTAAAATTTCTCAATTTGTAAAACTATCGACATGTATGGTCACAATGTACAATGTTATAACTGAAATTTAATATCATAAATTGTATCGGTCATGTAACTTCTAATAATACAAACAAATATCATTTTACAATTCATTTAGACATTTCATCATATAATTGGTGGCTGATACACGTGTAAATGCATTATAGTCATCCTACACATGTGATAAAAACATGAAATAGTTGCAAACCTAATGCATAGCCATGATAGAAGTATGGGCTACTGAATTCACATGAAATAATGGGCTTAACATGGTCAAAAATCTCCACCTTCTCTCGGGCATTTCAACAAACACATGGTATTCATGATAAAACATGATTAGACATTGCAATAAATGCTTGGAAAATTTAGTAAAACTTTTATACTGTGAACTGTGAAGTGTGAAGTGGTAGAAGCCGAAATTCGGTTCAAAATACATGTGTAAAATATGAAAATATGGTAGGTGAAAAGTTTGGTTATAAATAGAGGTTGTATGGTTCACCAAGTCCTCAAACCAAATTTTAACCACGTCTAAACAAGTTCTGAGAGTTTGAGAGCACGAAAAGTAACTTGGGCAGGAGCGGGAAGGGTGTACGGTGTCGCCCCGAAGATTTCTTCGCTAAGGTAGGGAATTGCAATCCCATTTTGTTATTTTGAACCAAATAAATGTTTGATAGTAAGTTTTAATCAATGAGAATAGATATGACGATATGGTTGCACACGTTTTGCATTGAAAATGGAATACAGATTTTAAACTGTGAAACACGCGGGTTTGATCTGTTGGAGAAGAAAGATTCTTGAATGATTTATATAAATATTAACTATTTTATAGTACTTCACATACTTTTTGATGACCAGTTGGTAGGAGCCTAAGCTGAGTGTTATTTTTGGCCCAACCCAAGTTCGAATCCCATCTCTTGCATTTCAGTTGAAATTCTGAAATTTCATTTGGTTTCCACGATGATTTTGAAATAACATAACTATTTCTTCTTGACTCTTATTTTATTGAACTTTAGTCCATTAGAAAGCTTGTCAAAAGTTTTATAACATCATTAAGTTTTTATAAATCGAGATAAACTCAATAAACTTCAATTTGGTTTTTGAAAATCAAAGATTATATTTAAAATCTATTGATATTTAATATGTTCACTATTTTGATTTGTCATAAGTTTTTCATACAACCTCCGATTCGAGTGAAACTTGATTTGTCTTAAAACTTATGAGAAGTTCTATGAATTATAAGTTATTATACTATAGATCAATGTCAGTATAATTTTGAAAATTAAAAGATTACTCCTACGTACTAAGAATACTTGCTAAATTATGCATTTTAATTACTCATAGTTATTTTATAATATTTCTGATTTAATTGGCATTTACGATGTCAGAAAAGGATTTTTAAAAGATCTTTAAATCCAAATATTTTAATATCATAAGATATGTATTATAATACTTTTAAGTAATAAAAGTATAATTGTTTGAGAAGAATTTGATTGATGATTGGATGTCTTTTTTACGGTGAAAATATGTTTTATGGGAAGTCAATTGAATTGATGTTAATATAGACACGAGGAGAATTGATTATTTTTACCCGGTACCTGGTCGGCGATTCCTTCGGGATTAGCGGTCTGTCAGACGTGACGGAACTCGGTTCCTTCGAGGTGTAAGAAGGAACGTATTTCTACTGTGGCAGGTGGAAATGCCACTCCATCTGCTGTTGTGGGTGCGAAATGGTTCTTTACTGACGTAGTTTGGATCCATTCCAAAGTGTGGCCAAAGTATGTTGATGATGTTGGTTTCCCAAAAGAAAGTATTTTTTATGATAATTATTAGCTGCATTTAATTTGATATATTCCATAAAGAAAGTAAGTATTTTATTATGTGATAATTGGTTGAATTTTGATACATTTGATTAAGTTGAATTATTTGATTTTATAATCTTTTGAATTGTATCACCAGTTGACTTTCAGAGGTTGGAAGTCGAGATTGTTCCTACTGAGTTGAAAATTATACTCACCCCCCATTTTTAATCCACAGAGATCATTAAGGAGTAAGATTTTTCGCTAATAGCTGGAGCCGCTGCGTGGAGTTAATCTAGAAATATTTTAATTTTTATTTAGGAGTAGCTTAAGAATTTTTATTAGATACTTTATGAAGGTTTAGTATTTCAGTATGTTGTCCACTGCGAGATTATAAACTCGTTTAGGGTCGGATGGACCCAATTTTGTAATTGAGACATTGTACCAGTATTTTGAGACTTTATTATTTTAATGATGCTCATTTTATTATGATTGCCGTTAAGTTGTGCACATTCCGAGGAAAATATATATATATATACACCTCGGGGTGTGACATACAAAAACCTTAATACATTGTGATGTACCATAGCATTTCTATATATATAGTTTTGGCTCTTTTGTTGTATATTTTTAAATTGTTTTGTGTATTTCAATGTGAAAAGAAATGTATGGAATGATTTGTTGTATTAAAAGTTTTAAACAATTAATTAGTGTCAGGTTAGTTTCGCACTGAGCTCTATTCATAATTTAATCATGAATGAAAGAACCTAGGATGTTCTTTTGCATACCTAATGCAAATGATAGTAAACAAACTTGATTATCATTGTGAATTATAAAAAGGTGTCGAGGATCATTGTGAATTATAAAAAGGTGTCGATGATCTAAGGAATGGAAGTGTCCAACATGTAGGACACATACACTCTCCAACATGATAAAATTTTCATTTTTGAGATTAGAATGGCCAATGCAAATCACTCAAATTGTTCCATAATAAAATTTCCATAGAGATCAAATTATATATATTTTTCAAATATTTTACTATCTTTTTGGAATTTTTGAATATGCTTAATTTAACAAGTTACGAACCCTCTAATTTTGAAAATTCGAAAAAAATAGTTAGAAAATTTGAAAAATATATAAATTTTTATTTTTCAATGAGACTTTAATATAGAGATCATATTAATCGGTTCAGATCAGTCGTTTCATAATTTAACTGTCGATGTTCTGATGTCCTATATGTTTGATTCTAACATTCACTACGCCACATTTCCCCTTCTGCAACATTTATTAAAATGGATTTATGACGTTTATCGAAACGTTACAGTAGACCCTGTTACAGATTGGAAAAAACATCATAAATGGTCGAGAATCTGTGACGTTTATTAGCTAAAAAACGTCATAGAATGAAGAATCTATGACGTTTATTACCCAAAAAAACGTCCTAGAATGGAAAAGCTATGACGTTTACTACCCAATAAAACGTCACAAAATTAAATTAAAAACGAAAATAAAAAAAATATATTATATATTGTGTGACGTACTTTAAAACTTTAAAAACGTTACAGATTCATATATAATTTTTTTTTATGTTTTTAATCTTTGCTCTTCGTAGCCATGTACCATATCACGAACAATACAAATATTAATAATCAATCAAATATTATTCAAATATTTATATAATCAATCAAATCTAAAATACAATACAAAAAATAAAATCTAAATACAATACAAAATTTCAAATACTTATATATTGCTCTCATACTCTCAGCACGGCTTTCCTTGTCTCATCCCTCGGCCACGACTTCCATCCCTTGGCATGGCTTTCATCTCTCGGCATGGCCTGTAATTAAATGTTTAGAACCTCTTTTAAGCTCATTGTAAACCCAATAATGGAAAAGAACAAAAGAATGTAATCTTTGGTCAGTGAACTGTTGTACTTGTGGTCGATCAGACATTGCAAAGTGATATGAAATGAAAATAGCAAGCTAACCTTTGTCCTTGAACTTGTTATAGAGCTCAGTCAATTAAGTGTAGTTGACATCTGTAAAGCCACACGAAGAAAAATGTAGTTAATTTGAAGAACAAAATTGATACACTTCAAAATTTCTGATCCCTGCACAAAAGCTTTAGGATTTGGTATTCCTTGAAAAAGGCCTGCTTTTGCAAACATATTACCTAAACCTATTTTTTTTTGCTTTACTAGCAAAACGTATTTATAAAGCAAATGCACCAAACATGTGGATTAAGGACATGAATAATAGTAAATAAACAATATATCAGATTCTTTACCTCAGCAGCAAGGTACTCGATCAATGGAGAGGTAAACGGGCACACCAGTTCCGACCCGTTTCGCATACTCCCAACTTTGAGATAACGAGCAATCTGAACAACTGGGAACTGGAGACCCGCTTTAGAAGAATGAGACACCGACTTGCCACGGTCCCTTACCGGATGCGGGCGAACTCATTATCGGATTTAGGAGTTGATCGATGAGTTGATAAACCCTAGGTTTTGATCCGAGAAGGAGAGAAGGAATTGGTACGAACAATGTTGGAGGCGAAATAGGCGTGGGTTTGTATTTAAAGGAGCAGTGGTGGTGAAGTTTGAGGGTGTTCGGAGCAGTGGGGTCGAGGGGCGGAGATCGAGGGGAGGCAAAGAGGAAGAGGAGTTGGAGCCCTTGAAGAGATCGAGGAGGCTGGCTGAGTTTGGGGTGGGGTGGTGTCGGAGTTGGAGGCGGCGGAGTGATCGAGGGAGGTGGCCAGGTGGGAGAAAAAAATGAAATGAAATTAAGGTGGTAGAGGGGCTGGGTCGGATATTAAAAAGAAATGGGAAAGGGATCCTGCACCTAAATTTTCGAACCGAAAGAAGGAAAATATCTGTCAACTTGTATGACGTTTAATAACTTTAAAAATGTTATACAAGGAAAATACCTTCTGTGACGTTTATTATCTTAAAAAACGTCACAGATTGCCCGATCTTTTATGACGTTTTTTAACAAAAAAACGTCACAGATTGTCTGACAGATTTTTTTTTGGAGGAAAAATCTATAACGTTTTTGTTTGTAAAAAACGTCATAGAATGGTCTGACGTTTTTTTCCCGCGCCCGCCTCTGCCAATCCATGACGTTTTTTGTTAAAACGTCATAGATGGCCTGTTACAGAAGTCTGTTTCTGTGGTAGTGATTATTTACTCGAGGATGTATAAATATAAAAACGAAAAGATACCAAGGATATAACTGTGGATATCAATAAAATAACACCAAATAAGTACATTTAGCATAGTAACATCAATTAACGAAAATAATTTCCAATAATAGAAATAATAATTATTGCCACAAATAGTCAATTGCTACTACTCTAATTATCACAAAACGACAAATCTGGCCACGTAACATAATTCCTATCACCAAGCAATTTCAATGCGCTTGTCAGAACAGGTTTGAATCTTGTTATATTTAGTTTCACATTCTGCTGTTCCAAGAAAACCTTAGCCATTGCTCCCCATCCCTTACCGAGGAATGATTCGGGATCTCTAAATACTGCATGATCCCTCGGGTAAAGATCGATCAATGTGCTCTCTTCTTCACTTATACAGTACTGCACATACTTGAGCTTCATATTTAATGCTGGGTTCCCAAAATCAGTGAATGCAATCCAGTGGATATTTCCTAGAGGAACTATTTGAATCAACACTGCATTGGTTGGGAGGAAAACTTCATTTGTTAGCCCTGCACCATGAACTCCCATAATCACGTCAAAGGAGTTCACCAGTCTTCCAAACTCCTCAACATTTGTATCAAGAGATGATTCATTGACAGCAACCTCAAATCCATACTCCTCCACCACCGCAACAACTTCGTCAATATTTATTATTTTTCTAGTATGATTTCTAGCTATTATCAGAAGTCTTGGCTTCGTTTTACTATCCTCTACCAAATTTGTTGCAAAATCTCTTTCAAGTGAATAGGCCTTTCTCATTAGCCTAGCAAAATCTACCATTGAGTTATTATTTGGAGTAATTGAAGGATCCATTGTAAAAGCACCATGGCTATAGAGACCTACAATGACACGAGGGTAGCAGTGCACTTGGTTTTCTTGGTTGAAATCTATAATTTCATAATTCGAAATTTGGCTTAGAAACTTTTTGTGTTTCTCAATCCAATTTGGCTGCAAGTCAACCATAAGTATTTGAACCTCACCTTCAAATTGTCTGGCAGTTATGAATAGTGGGACCAGCACATCAGCGAAATCATGGAAGAAGTTTATTCCTGCGTAAATCCCCTTGGAAAATACAATTGCTGTGATGTTGTGATATATGTTGCATTTAGGGGCCTCTGTGGAAGCATATAATGGCTTTATGGTCACTGCTGTCACATGTTCCATAACAAGACTATCGCCCTTGCAAGTGTAAGGCTTCATTGTCCATGTTTTGTTTTGTTCCGAGTCCATGGTCAGGTCAGGAGTGTAAAATATGGATGACGAATTACCGTGAATTCTTACATTGCTATATATTTCGCATACATCTGATTTGTCTCCAGTGTTGCACAAAAGTATTGGTGGGGCCTTTGAAGATTTGTTTTGCATGCGCTCTTCACCTTTTTGACATACATAAAACGAAAAACAATCATTAATAATAGAATGAAACTAAGAAGAGTGAATGCTGACATTGCTACCAGAGAAAATTTTAAAATTCCATTATTTTTTAATGTATGAGTTCCTTCTGCATGCAATTGATTAAGTGCATTATAAACAAGTAAAGTGTCTTTAATACGTTGCAATGTTTACTAGACCTACTTTTTTTTATCATTACAAAAGTTTCCGTAAAAATAAGGAAAAATCGGATATAAAACCCTCAAATCTTTCTCGTTCGGATATAAACTTCTCTAATCTGTAAAATCGGGTATAAACCCCTCAAATCATATGTAATAGAGATATAAACCCTTTTTATTATTTTTAAACAAGTTTTTATATTTAAAATTTATTTAATATAATATCTGAACAAATTTCCCTCTGCCTACTCATCCAAAAAACCTTTCGCCTTCCCCGCCATTAGAAAAGTATCTCTCAGTCGCAGTTTGTAAATCCCTTCCATTTTATTCCATTATTTAGTAATACATAGTAGGGTTATATTAAGGAGTTTCGACCCACTGTTACCTATGGTGTGATATCTAGACATTAGAATTACAGGAGAAACATTGCAACGAAGGGGTTAGGTACAGGGCAGCTACAGGTAATAAGCAAGTACTAGTATACAAATTAAACTTAATTTTACTTCCAGGAGATCATATTACACTAGTGGATCATGTGAAAATTTTTAGATAAAAGAAGTTCCGTTCAATAATAATAATAGATGGAATGCCTTCTATATTCAACAATATAAATGGTTCGTTCCTTCTTAAGAGGCCATGAGATGAAATTTTCCTAGGCGGGGAACTGGGGAAACAGAAAGGGCACTGGGCAGTGGCAAGGAGGCTAATTTGGGTAGAAATTTCAAAATTTAACTTTTATAAATTAAAAAATGTTTAGAATTAGTAAAAAGGGTTTATATTCTTGTTGCATAGGATTTGAAAGGGTTATATCCGATTTTGAAGATTAGAGGAATTTATATCCAAATGAGAAAGATTTGAGGGGTTTATATCCGATTTTGCTGGCAAGATCCAATGCGGCATAGGAACCGACAGCCCGAAACTGACTGTCACACAATGGAACGTACACATTTTGACCATGTCGATCTGAACGATCTGTTAGGAATTTGAAACGGTCCCATGACCAATTGTTTCCGCATTAGCATAAATTTAACAGGCAAGCCGGCAGCCATACTGCCACAAAAGCAAGAGAACAAACCTCTGACCTAAAAAAAAAAAAAATAAATAAAATACTTGTATATCCTTGTTAGGTACCTATGTTTTCTGACAATATGTGATTATCTCTTAGCATGTCCGAAGTTTGACCATTCAATCCCCCATCAAGGAACACTGTAAAATAACATAATCATGGTACTAATTAGCTACATAATATTAAATTTGAAGAAGAAACGAATATATATAAAAGAATTTAAAGGAAAACACTAGACTGAAATCAATGATTTCTTCCATCTGTATAAGTTATTTGACCTTGTGGACGCAAAGCAGAGAGTAACATAATTAAGTTTCCAACTTTCCAAACAGAATAAATGATAAATTAAATTTTAACAAATGATAGGCGGTCAAACAATCACTCCCTTTTCTGCAAAATGGAAATTGAAGAATTTAAATGAGTGCAATATCAAGCACCTATTTTCATTAGCAATACAGCACTGTTAAATTGGTCACTACCAGATGTTAAAGAATGGAAAGTTTTCATTACCCATACTATCACTCCCTTTTCTGCAAGTGCACTACTGCACTGTTAATTTGAAAGAATGGAAAAATAGAAATTCAAAATGCAGCAAAGAGATTGGTGATCACTACCAGATGTGTAACGGGCTGAGAATGAACCTGGCGAAGGAGAATAATAGAAATACACCAATGAGACCACAAAATAGGAAATTACAAAACCAGTAATTAAGTCCCCAAAACTCGTAGCACGTTTAAATTGGTGCCCCATTTTTTACATTTTTTTTTTTTTCCTTCTAGCTTGAGGATTGAGGAATAGGGGTGACACTTGATAGCTTTGGTGGGATGGATGGGGGTTGTCTAAAGCGGGGGGGAGATGGGAAATTGGGAATGATGAAGTCCAAATTAAAAAGAGCTCTGGGTATTGAATTTAAATAATGAATTAACGTTGCATTATACTATTGAGAGTACCAATATAATATTATAGCGATATCAATAATCAATAAGTGTGTCGGGTTGAATCATATCGGATACGGATCGAAACATAGTACTTTATATTATTGTTGTTATTGTTATATATGTTGACACATGGAGTTATATTTGAAATGCATTAATTAGGAGCTCGGAATCTCAAGAGAGTCAACTCTGTTTAGTGTGATTGTGAAATAAAAAATGTGAATAATTTTAAGCAACAAGAACGAAATTATTAGATACAAATTGGACTTAAAAGTTAATTTCTCATAAATTTAAATTAAATAAAAATGATTAATGATCAGCA
This sequence comes from Rhynchospora tenuis, assembly GCA_027725995.1. Taxonomy (NCBI): domain Eukaryota; kingdom Viridiplantae; phylum Streptophyta; class Magnoliopsida; order Poales; family Cyperaceae; genus Rhynchospora; species Rhynchospora tenuis. The sequence goes on along the minus strand of CM050888.1, from coordinate 44,881,866 downwards.
AAACAAAATACTTGAATAGGTCTTTTTTTTTTTTTTTTTTTTTTTTACTATACTGTGTAAACAAATTTAGAAGAAATTATTTCAAATTAAGAAAGTTTGAACTCAAAACTAGTTACGAAATAATTAAGAGTTAAATTTCTTTAAATCTTTTCAATCGATAAATCTCGGTATTTAACAATATTTTGTTAAAATATAAATTGAGTTGTTGAATCTGGATTTTGATCTCCGAATATCCACTAAATCCCGTAACGGGTCAACCAGTTTCCTTTCTCTTCTCTCGTTTACAAACTCCGTCAGTTTCTTCGTCTACAGAAATTGGAATGGGATGAAGGAAAAAACAAAAAAATTAAGGAGAGGTGAAAATAGAATTTTAACCTCCAAATTTGAAATGACAAAATTGAAAACAAATTTATAGAAATTATTTTGTCATCTTCATTTTTCACCTCAATTCCCACTCTATTTTTCCTAAGAGTATGCTCCGGGAGGAGCTTTTTGAAGGAAGGGAAAGGAGAGTAAGGAGATGTTTACTCGCTCGTAAACGAGAGGGGAACGGAAGGAGAACAAAAGGGCGTCAGTTCCATCGAAGCTTTGATTTTTGTTACTCCCAAATCGGAGTGTACACGAGGTAAGAGCTGTTAAATTACACAAATGCCCTTGAAAATTTTAGCGCCAAATAACATTTTCGCTCCCGCTCTATTTATTTGGTATTGCAACTTTTCTATATATAACCATCAGTTCTCTCCTACCTCATCACAGTAATAAAAACTAGAAGAAAGGAAAACTACGGTACCTTTCTCTTTGTAGCTCCATACGGAAAAGTTTCATTATTCTTATAAGAAATTAATAAAAATCACAGATCTTAGCTTTCTTCTTAAATTCTTTCAATGTGGTTCTTATTTATTAAAATTTTTTGTTCTGATTTCATTATTGCAGTTCGCATGTATTGGTTTATTTGTTTTCTTGCTCAATTCACTATGATTTAGTAGCTTTGTTTAGTTTAATTGTGTAACTCATGGGAGTTTGGAGACCAGGCAAGGAGGAAAAACAATACGAACCTTGGGGGTTTGTTTAATTGTGTAACTTCTGGGGGTTTGGAGAGAGGTGAGAGCACCATGGTGTTGGTACGGTATGGAGAGGGAGTTGGTACCGATGGCATCTAGGAAAAGTGTGTCGTACCAGAGATGGGTCCTGAATTTTGAGAATTTTAGTGGGATTATCGAGTGATTAAAACAGTGAAGTTACAAACTCAATACTAATGTTGGGTAATGACAATATCAGTCATCATTAATTACCTATTGTTTGTAAAGGCTGCAAATTAGCTTGTCCAAATACTGATGTTAGAGATTGATTCAAAGTCTGGTTCTAGAAGGATCAAAAGTGTATCAGTTTCATGTATCAGTTTCTGTATCAATATTTGTCAGTTAGGAGTCTAGTTGTAGAAGTGTGGGTCTACCGACGCAATAGAGGGTGTTAAGTTATTTTTTAGTCATGTATCATGTCAGTTTAGTATAATTAGTGGATTAGTGGGTATACTTGTTTAGTGAAGTCGTGGGAACTAATTTAGGGATCTAATTTATGCAATCTATAAGGCTATTTAAGTTGGCGTTTTGTAATATGTTATGTGTGGCAATTATAGAAATTTGAGTTGTTTTATTTTTACTGCTATTGCATTCAGCAGCAATAAATTCCACTTTCTCCCTCCTTAATTTCCAACACGAGAATGCTGTCATATCCAAATTCTCATAATTATCAAGACCTTCCCTGGAACATAGTAAATGTGCTTCAATTTCGTGTATGAGAATTGACTTCTATAGTTTATATTGATCATGGTCCAACAAAGTCAGGATAAGAGATTGAATATTTTTAAAGCACTTTACATGGTATAGAAGACAATAACAACAATTTCGTTTTTTTATTTTTAGTTGCTTCGTTCTTTCTAGCAAAGATTTATTTTTAGGGAAGTATCTCTGGTGACAGATTTTGACATGGATATGGTTTTTTAAGGACAAAATGGTCACACAATCTTTTATTCAATTTATATGTGGAACTTTATCTTCTTACTTTCCCTCCCCTTGCGTGGACCTCCAGAGCAAGTAAATTGTTAACTTTATTTACTTTCCACTGCCTACTCTTCATATCCTAATCTCTCCCTCTCCTCCCCCAGCGGCGAAGCCAGACTTGGCAAATAATGGAAGCCAAGATTATTTTAGGCTTCAATTTAGAGGTCTATGAAAAAAATCTATTAACTTAACCTATAAAAACAAAAGATTAAATGGTGAAATTAAGTTGTTGGTGAGACCTGGGGGAGGCCTGGCTTGGCTTCGCCACTGCCCTCCCCGCACCCAGATCCTTAAACGACTGCTGAGGAGTCGAATTCTTTTTTTTTTTAATATTTACAAATTTTAATATTCAAATAGCGAATCCAAACCGTTCATCTTGTTCAATTTTACGGGCGATGCGTTTTCATATAAGTTTTATAAAATTTGGAGTTGATTTGATAATTGATTAAGTGCTTAAATTATGAACGTATTAGAATTAATCAAATCAGGTTCGTTCATTTGTTGACCACTTAATCAATTATCAAATCGACTCTAAATTTTATAAAACTTATATGAAAATGCATCGCCTGTAAAATTGAACAAGATGAACGGTTTGGATTCGATATTTGAATTTTAAAATTTTTAAATATTAAAAAAACAAAAATTCTGCAGCTCAGCAGTCGTTTAAATATTAAAACGACTGCAGAGGATTCGGTTCCTCCCCTCCCCTTTCTCTAGGACCGGTATCCTCTGCTCACCTTTTAAGGTGAGCACGGTGCCTATCTTAAATCCGAGCCATTCGATTTAATCACGACGGTTATATTTTTTTTCAGGCCAATCAATCTGGTATTATTCAGGGAGCACCATCATTGATCGGACGGTTCAGATCTAAAACTAAGTAGAGCTACTAAACCTAACCTCGATCCCCTGTACCCTGGGATCAGGATCCTCTGGACGTTTTCTTGAAACGTCCAGTGATAGTTTTTGATCGGAGCCGTCCGATTTAATCTCGACGGTTCATTTTTTTTGGGCTAATTATTTTTTTCAGGAGTGTTAGAATTCACGGGGCTCCTTTTAGCCGTTGAGATTAAATCAGACGGTCCAGATCTCAAAAACGTCCACTGGAGGATCTGGTTCCCTGTACCCTGTGTCAACTCACCTACCTGCTACCGTCCCTCTCGTGCTCTCGGCCTCTTGCTGCTCGCTTCCTCAGCCCGTGGGCCCCAAATCTCTCTCTCTCTCTCTCTCTCTCTCCCTCCTCCCGGACCCGGCCACTTTCCCTCTCCAAATGATAAGAACAAGAAAAAGAAGAGTGAGAGGAGATCGAAGGTTGAGCTTGGCCGGAGACTGAGCTCTAAACCCTTCCCTGTTTCTTCTCCTTCTTCCTTGACACTTTCTGAGGTACGGATGGTGTCCACCTTCTCAGTGTTTTTTTTTTTTTTTTTTCCTCCTTCCTTTTCGTGGGTTTGCTGGTATACTTCATTAAGGCTTGTGACCGTGCGAGAGGGATACTGATGGTCATGCTACTCCGCCTTGTAATGTGCTGATGCTTGGGTTCTTGTTGCTTCTGGATATACTAACTAGTACCCAGTAGATACCATACCAATCAATACTGACCTGGCTAATTAAGCTTTTATTCCTTGAATTTAAGTTATGTTTCGAGTCATGTAATCTGATAATGAATATGTTGAGAACCTAGCTGGTACCAATCTTGTACCACTTAATACCGGCTTATTTTATTATGTCTTGCTTGTGCTGGCCCAATGGGTGACCCTGTATCCTTTGCTGGTTGATTTTCTTGGGCTGAGTAATGGAACGAATTTAATAGTTGGCATTTTAAAAAAAAATAAAAAGAAGAAAAAACTGGAACCTTAATTTTGAAGGCATAAATATTTACTTATGGCTGAGAATTACAGTCCGATTTGAAATAGAGGTTGTCGGATTTAAAAATGGGATCATCAAAGATGTTAAATGAACTTTTTTCAGTTGGATTTGGTACACAAAATTTCATAATCTGTTGTTCTTGTTTCTGATTCAAATTATCTCCTCATTGTTTTTGTCAGTAAATTCTGCATCAACTAAGAATGTAGCTACTCCAAGTGTGATATGTTGAAAAAGATGGCAAGCTTAGATCAACTAGGCCCGTATGTGGCATCATAGTGGAAAGGTATCACTACTACCTAGTCTACCTACTACTACAATAATACTCCTAATTGAGGCAGTTGAACTAATTTCAATATGTATTTGATTTCTAGTTATAAATTGGTACTGTAAGAATGTCTTTTTCCCCTGAAATAGAGGACTGGTTAACTCATCAACTTTTCAATTTTGACAAGGAATAGGTACTTTGTTTTATAATTGATACTTATATAGTGATATTGTTAGAAAAAAAAATAGATTAAAACATTTTGGGATTGGTACAGTGTATAGAATTTTTTTTTTCCCGGAAAACATGACAGAAGCTGTCAAGTAAGTTGAATGTCTAACTACCTAATTGGAAAATTAAATCATATTAGGAATCAAATTTTGAGCTAAATCCAGTTGGTACAAGTTTATTTCAAAAAAATACAACGTATGTGAGCTGCAGCTCAAAGAAGGGAAAAGTTAGATTTTACTGGGGACGTGTTTGTACGTATAAATATACTTCCTCAGTTGATTAACTGAGCTGAATTCTTGAGTAGCTGTGGGGAAATTATAGAGGCTTTGCAAACTGGAAACTATATTTGCTTGTAGGTTTTAAGGATATTTTGACCAATGTCTGACTATTGTGTCTTCTATTTGTGTTCCAAGGAAATAAAAAATTTGACTGTAAATCGCTCTATGACAAAAGAAGAGGTTTCATGCTTCTTTTGTTGAGATAAAAGAGAAATTTTCTAATTCCTGGTTCATCAAAATCGAGTTACTTAATCTTACTATCGCACATATTGAAAAATATATATATATATATATATATATCTATAGTTTTACTTTTTTTTTTCTTTTCGTATTTTGTTTTTTTTTAAAATGTTTGTGTATTTCAATGTGAAGAGAAATGTATGGAAGATTTGTCGTGTTATAAATGTCAGATTTATTTAGCAATTAGCTTTATTCATAATTTAATCATGAATGAATGACAGCGAGCAAAATAGTGTTTAGTTGTCAATTATAAAATATGTCATAAGAAGACCTAAAAAAATGTAAAACAATTAAAGGAAACCCAAGGACATAGCCGCCGATATAAAAATAAATAAATGGCCACCACATTAAGTACATCTGGAATAGTTTTCAACTGACAATTATAAAAAGTAACATATTAAGGCTACAAATAATCTATTGCTATTACTCTAATTATCACAAAACGACAAATCTAGCGATGGAACATTAAAATTCCTGTCACTAAGCAAATACAATGCTCTTGTCATAACAGGTTTGAATCTTGTTATGTTTAGTTTGACATTCTGCTGGTCCAAATAAATCCTGCCCATTGCTGACCATCCCTGCTTGTGGAAAAAATCAGGATCTCTAAATACAGCATGATCTCTCGGATAGAGATCGATCAATGTGCTCTCTTCCTCACTTATACAGTAATGCATGTATCTGAGCATCATATCGGATGCTCCTACCGCAAAATAACCATATGCCATCCACTTGAGATTTCCGAAAGGAACTATTTGAATCACCACAGCACTCGTTGGGAGGAAAACTTCATTTGTTAACCCTGCACCATGAACCCCTATCATCACGTCAAAGGAATTCACCATTCTTGCAAAGTCCTCAACATTTGTATGAGGAGAGGATTCATTGACAGCAACATCGAACCCTAACTCCTCTCCCAATGCAACAACTTCACCAATATTTATTAGTTTTCTAGTATGATTTCTTGCTATTATCAGAAGCCTCGGCTTCTTTTTACTACCCTCTACCAGATTTGTTGCAAACTCTCTTTCAAGTGAATAGGCCCTTCTCATTAGCCTAGCAAAATCTACCATCGAATAATTATTTGGAGTTCTCGATGGATCCACTGAACAATCTTTATGGCTATAGAGACCTACAATAGCACGAGGGTAGCAGTGCACTTGGTTTTCTTTGTTGAAATCGATGATTTCATAATTTGAGATTTGGTCGAAGAACTTTTTGTGTTTCTTAACCCAAATTGGCTGCAAATCGGCCATAAGTATTTGAACTTCACCCTCAAATTGTCGGGCAGTTATGAACAGTGGGACCAACACATCACTGAAGTCGTGGAAGAAGTTTTTCCCAGCGTAAATACCCTTGGAAAATACAACTGCGGTGATGTTGTGATATATGTTGCATTTAGAGGCCTCTATGGAAGTGTATAAGGGCTTTATGGTCACTGCTCTCACATTTTGCATGACATAACTGTCGAATTTGCGAGTGTAAGGCTTAATTGTCCATGTTTTGTTTTCTTCCAAGTCCATGGTCTGGTCAGAAGTGAAATATATGGAAGACGAGCCGCCATGAATTTTTACATTGCTATATATTTCACATACGTCTGACCTATAATCATTAAAGTCACAAGACAGTATCGATGGGACCTTTAAAGATATGTTCTTCATGTTCTCTTCTCCTTTTTGGCACATATAAAAAAAAAAAAAACAAATATGAAACAAAAAGAATGACACTAAAAAGAGGAGTGAATGCTGGATATGTATATTGCTACCAGAGAAAAATTTTAAATTCCTAATTTACTAGTTTCTTCTGCATGTCTGCAATTGATTTAGTGCATTAAAACCTTAGTTTGGATAGAATCTAACAGGCTACAAGACTAGAAAATGAACCTTTGACTTGTAAAGAAATTATTTTTATTCTTGTTCGGTACCTATATTTTCTGAAATTATGTGATCATTTCCTTGCATACCCGAAGTTTGACCATTCAATCCCCCTGCAAGGAACACTGTAAAGCAACATAATTAATCCATATATAATATACAATTTGAAGACGATATATATATACACATAAACAATTTAAGGGAAAAAAGTACTGGACCGAGAACAATGATTTCTGCCATCTATATATATATGTTATTTGACCTTATATGTACGCAGAGGTTAACATAGGTTTCCACTTTCCAAACAGGAAAAGACAATTAAATTCTAACAGGAAAAGAATGCAAGGATTCATCAATTTTCATTAGCCATGCAGCAATGCACTACTACACTCTTATTTTAACGAATATAAAATTTGAAATTAGACATTTCCTGTACATTTGAGAAAAATTCAAAATGCATCACAAAGATTGAGTACCAGATTTACCGTGGACATTGAATGAACCTGGCGACGCAGAAAAGTAGGAATACACCAATGAGACCAGAAAACATGCAATTACAAGCCCAGTAATGATCTCCCCTACACTCGTAGCACGTTTAAAGTGGTACCCCATTACTCTTCTAGATTGAGGATTGAGAAGTATGGCCCCTTTTGTAGCTGGTTGATGGTGGTGGTCTGGAGCGGAGGGAAGATGGGAAATTGGGAATGGTGAAGTCGTCTTTTCCAAAAAAATGGCCCTGCATCTGGAATTTAAATAATGAATTAACGTTGCGTTATAAATATGTATCTCGGGATAAATCAGATTGTATACACATCGGAACAGTATTATAATATTATTGTAATAAATGTTAAATTATTAACACATGCCGATGAGATTCGATCTGATCCGCCATCTAATAAAGTCTTCTAAAGTCAGCTGCTACGATTTTTTTTGTTAACAACAAATTCTAATTAAAAAGGAATGACAATTCATTAATTAGGGACTTTGAATCTCAGAAGAGTCTACTCTGTTGGCGTGAAACCCCATAATAATATCATAAACATAAACATTTAAAATTAAATATGTGAATAATTTTAAGCAATAAATATTATAAAAAAAAGATACAATTTGATATTAAAAAATAAATTCTCAAAAACTAAATAAAGTAAAAGTGATTAGTGATAACTAAAACAAAATACTTGAACAGCAAACTCTTTATTTAAAGTAAGAAAGTTCGAACTCAAATTTAATTATGAAATAATTAATAGTTAACTTTGTTGAAATCTATTGAAATCTTTTCAATCGAGTAATCTCAGCCCTTCACAATTTTTTGAGAAAATGTCAGTGTGAATGAATTCTTATACAGTTTATGTTTATAGCATAAAATTCATTAACAATTTTACAAATTTTCTGTCACCAGATTTGTGTCCACTCCCGAATGAATTAAAAATCCGAATTCTTTTAATCTGGGCCGTTGGATCTTAGTTTTGGTCTCCGATTTTTCCCCACCTGTAACGGGTCACCCGTTTCCCCTTTCTTTGTTTTGTCCTTCGATGATTCGATCCGACAATTCTTTCAAGTCCCTCTCTCTGTCTCTGACTTCCAAATGAAAAAAAAAAAAAAAAAAAAAAAAAAACCGTGAGAGAAGAGAAGGCTGAGCTTGCCTGGAGGTGGGGGAGGTGGTGGCAGCGAAGGAGCAAGGTGGTGGCGATGGTTGTCCTGGCTCTGTATCTTTTCTTCCCAGTTTGTTCTCTTTCTTCGTTGTCACTCTTCTGAGGTACTGATCACCTCCTCTGTGCTATTTAAATGAGGCTTGTAGGGCTTGTAGCCATGCAATGCTAGATAGTACTCCCTTGTATTGTGCCGACACTTGAGTTCTTTTTGCACGTGGATGTCCTATTGAGTACCGACTACTGAGTACATACCAATCAATACTGGCATAGCTTAAATAAGTTTTATTTACTCCTTGAATTTTGATTCATTGTCAAATCGTGTGATGATCTGATAATGCATAACTTGTGAACCCTTACTGGTACGAAGCCCGTGCCTCTCAATACCAGCCTATTATGTCTGGATTGTGCTGGCCCAACTGTTTCTTTTTCTGGTTGATTTTCTGCGGGTCGAGTAATCTGAACAGAATTTTAATATTGAGCACTCTAAGGGTGGGAAAAAAGCTAGAACTTTAATTTTGAAGCACTAATATTTACTTAAGGACTATAATTCTGGGGTCCAGTTGAAACGATGAAGCTGGAGTACTTCCAATATGAGATCGCACCAGAACAGAGATTTTTAATGGATGAGTACCTAAGAAATCACACTATTTTCACAGACCTGCAATAGGAACACTGAAAAGGGTGGAGTGCAATCGGTGAGATTTATTTTAAGAAGCAAACTTTAAAGTTGGACATGGATAAATTTAGAGCATTTTGTATTTCTATCAGAGAGGTGGTCTGTTCTCTTGCACTTTTGATGCTTAAATTAAATGTGCACATAAATTTTTGAATTTCATGTAGTTGAATTATAGTACAAGAGGCAGCAAAATATTAGAGTTATTCATAATAGATTGTACATTGGCATCTTTTGTTTTTTTTTTAAATTTATTTATCAATTGCTTTTTGGTATATATAAAACGAGCCAAATTGTTAGTTTCTAATCTTATTAATTGTACTACATTGATCTACAGAAACATTTGTTGAGTTCAGATGTTCAGTCATCTTAAATTATTTCATATTTGTAACATCTAGACTAAAAAAAATTCCAACATTTGATGATTGGTTGCTGGTGTTTGGTTTATCCTCATTAGAAACTTTAGATGCTTGTATCATAGGCTTAGCTAAGAAATTAATTTTACTGTAGCTGGTGTCAGTAGTGTCACTAGAGATGTCAATGTGTGCATCGCATCAGATTGGATATGCATCAGAACAATATTATATTATTATTATCATATGTGTTGACACTTGAGAGACATGCAGATTCGACCTGACCCGCCATCTAAAACATCTCCATGACTCAGAGCAGTACAAATATTGCATTTTTTTTGTTTAAAATGTTTTTAAATAAAAAAATAAATAAAAATGCATTAATTAGAGATGTGAAATTCATAAAAAGACAGAACACATAGACGGTCAACTCTGTTTCTGCGAACATGACAGGTTTGAGGGAAAAAAAAAAATTTTTTTGTAACATGAAAAAGAAGAAACGACTAACTGCCTGATCATGAAAAAGACTTTTGGAAAACTAGCAAAGACCTTTGTGATCGGTTCTGTTAGGTATATAATTGTGGTGTTTAGATTTTGCACATCTGGTAATAGGTACCAGAAGATTAGGACTTAGTAGCTTTGTATTAAGTCCTTGATTTTATTTTTATGCATTTTGTTGAATAAAACAGGTAGCAGTATTGATAATTTTATCAGAAAAAAAAAAAGAAAAATTCTGTTGTTGACTGAAACCTCATAAACCCGTATTGGGTCACTCGTCTCCCTTTTTGTTTCTTCGTCTCTCTCCTTGGATCCAACACCTCTCCCTTTGGTGTGTCACCCTCCTTTCACCATGTCCTGTTTCTTCTCCTTCTTCCTTGGCACTCTTATGAGTCTGTGGTACTGATGGTGTCCACCTCTTTTAGTGCCTATTATTTGATTTCCTTTGTTACTTGAATTTTGATTCATGTCATCTGATCTGATAATGCATAACTTGTGAACCCTAACTAGTATGTAGCCTGTGACACTAAATACCAGCCTATCTAATAATGTCTTGCTTGTGCTTGCCCAATGTGTGGCCTCCCTGTTTTCTTTGCTGGTTGATTTGTAATAATATAATTAAATTACTTTTTCATTTAGGTTTAGCACACAATACCACATATTGTTCTTATTTCTAATTCAAGTTATGTCCTTACTCTTTTTGTCAGTGAATTCAGCATCATCTGAGAATGTGGCAACTCCAAGTGCTGATGTTGAATAAGATGGCAACCTTAGATCAATTAGGTACATCTGAGGACCAAATTAGAAAATTACTATTGTGGTAATAGTAACCCTAATTTAGACATTGGAAATAATTTCAGTATGTAGTTAGTTTCTTGTTATGCAGTTGGGACTGTAAGAATATCTTTTTATCCCACTGAAATAGGACTGGTTAGCTCATCAACATTTCAATTTCTGATAAGAAATAGGTACCCTGTTTTCTAATTGAAACATATATGGTGATATTGTTAGGGAAAAAAAATATATTAAAACATTGCAGGACTGGTGCAGTGTCAAGAAAGTTGAATGTTTAATTACCGAATTGGAAAATTATATCATATATAGAATTCAAATGTGGAACTACCTGCAATGAATGAGTAATGCTTAGGTAGTTGTTACTAAAAAGCATCATTTGATTTTGCTATCAGCCTATCATCTAAGTAGACTAGATATTCTTTTCTTTTTACTGAAATTTTCCTGGTTCTTCTTCCTAAATGCTAAGATGCAGGTACAAGGCTCAAACCCACAAAGGAAACAAAAAGCAAATGTCGTTGTGTGATCTCTCCCAAAAAAGAATTGACAAGTACGAAATTGGAGGCAATATGAGAATCATCAGAAAGAATGGCACTATAGTATGGGTCCCATCACCAGAACCAGATCCAGATGTGAAAGTGAAACTAAGTCTGTGCTCCAGGATGAAATTTCGGATAGAATGGACAAGAAGGTAGCAGAAGAAATTTAAAAAAATGGGCTGACCCAAATTGATTAAGTGCTCCAGAAAGAAAGATAGAAGAGGTAAAGAAACAGAAAAAGAGGTTACGCTAGAGAGAAATTTGTGAAGGGTTTACTTACTCTATAGCTAGCTGTACCCTCCGATTTGGGAGGTAAGCGTTTCCACTTTCCAGTCACCCTTTCCCTCTCTTTCCTTTTCTTTTCTTTAATGAAAGGTTTCTGGAACACAATCCTAAGCACCAAGTGCGAATGGTGACAGTGAAAACAATGGATCTAGAAGAAGGCCCCAGCTAGCACAAATTATAGTGACGTGCCAGTCATTGTGTTCTTTAGAGGGTGGGTATACAGTAATACCTGTAGCATTATGATTTCAACTTTCAAACCAATTCCTTGGGCTATATATGTGTAGGGTGCGATACTGCCATCCTAATCTTATTGTGCCATTTCAGGTAAAGTGGGACCTACTTCCATGATACAATGACATGTGCTGGTCCCATTATTTATAACTGTTTACGGTTCCAAGGAGAAGTATGTTATCTGGTAACTAATTTGAAGATTTATTCGATTGGAAAGTTTCTTTTTATATTCAAGAACCTTAGAAAATATGATCTAAATAATTTTGATTGTGACTAATTTAATCATGAATGATTTAATTTGTAAGATGTTATTTTGAAGATCTAATGCAAATGATAGTGAAATGGTGGTGACGAAAATAGAGTATAATTGTGAATTATATATAAACTATATCATAAGAGGACATATAAATTTATAAATGAAACCCCAGGATATAACCATTGATATATAAAAAAAAACACAGTAATTATATCTTTCATAGCAACATCAATTAATGAAAATAAATAGAGAGAAGTTATGGATACAAATAATTAATTGCCAATACTCTAATTATCACAAAATGACAAATCTGGCCACGTAACATAATTCATGCCACCAAGCAATTCCAATGCTCTTGTAAGAACAGGTTTGAATCTTGTTATATTTAGTTTCACATTTTGCTGGTTCAGATAAACCTCGCCCATTGCTCCCCATCCTTTCCTCTGGAACGAATCAGGATCTCTAAATACTGCATGATCTCTTGGGTACAGATCGATCAATGTGCTCTCTTCTTCACTTATACAATACTGCACGTACTTGAGCATCATATTTGTTGCTCCTAAACCATAAAAATTAAATGCCATCCACTTGATATTTCCTAAAGGAACTATTTGAATCAGCACTGCATTTGTCGGGAGGAAAACTTGATTGGTCAGCCCTGCACCATGAACCCCCACCATCACATCAAAGGAGTTCACCATTCTTGCAAACTCCTCAACATTAGTACGAAGAGAGGGTTCGTTGACAGCAACATCAAACCCTAACTCCTCTCCCAGAGCAACAACGTTGCCAATATTTATTAATTTTCTATTACGATTTCTTGCTATTATCAGAAGCCTGGGTTTCTTTTTACTGCCCTCTACTAGATTTGTTGCAATATCTCTTTCAAGTGAATACGCCCTTCTCATTAGGCTAGCAAAATCTACCATCGAATAATTATTCGGACTTCTTGAAGGATCCACTGTCAAATCATTATGGCTATAGAGACCTACAATGGCGCGAGGGTAGCAATGCACTTGGGTTTCTTTGTTAAAATCTATGATTTCATAATTTGTTAGTTGGCTGAGGAACTTTTTGTGTTTCTCAATCCAAGTTGGCTGCAAATCGGCCATAAGTATTTGAACTTCACCCTCAAATTGTCGGGCAGTTATGAACAGCGGAACAAGCACATCACTGAAGTCATGGAAGAAGTTTTTTCCAGCGTAACTTCCCTTTGAAAATACAATTGCAGGGATGTTGTGATATTGGTTGCATTTAGGGGACTCTTTGGAAGCATATAAGGGTTTTATGGTCACCGCTTTCACATTTGACAAAGCATTATTGTCGTATTTGCGAGTGTAAGGCTTAATTGTCCATGTTTTGTTTTCTTCCATGTTCATGGTCTGGTCAGGAGCGAAAAAAATGGAAGATGAATTACCATGAATTCTTACACTGCTATAGATTTCGCATACATCTGATCTTGATCCTTCAAAGTCGCACAACAGTATCGGTGGGGCCTTTGAAGATTTGTTCTTCATGTTATCTTCTCCTTTTAATTTGTCCCAAATTAAAAAAAAAAACAAAAAACAAAAAAAGGATGAGACTAAATAGGGGTGAATGCTGATATTAGTGCCAGAGAAAAATTTTGAACTCCATTATTTTTCATTTATTTTTTTGTACTACTTTCTTGTGATTACCAACAGCCATACTGTTATAAGACTGGAAAATAAACCTCTGATCGTTGTTAGGTACCTATATTTTCTGAAATTTTGTGTTCGTCTTCTTGCATGCCCGAAGTTTGACCATTCAATCCGACTGCAAGGAACACTGTAAAAGCCATGTAATCATGGTACTAATTAGACAATATCATAAAATTTGAAGGATTTAAAGGAAACAGCACTAGACTGAAATTTGGTCTGCATGGAGATTTCAATAGGGAGATCATATTGAACGGTTTGGACGACTCACAGACTCTCCGATGAGTCGCGATCAAAATTCCTTGATCTAGTTCAAAATGACCGATCCAAACCGTCCAATATGATCTCCCTATTGACATCTCCATGTAGACCAAATTTTTTATTTTTCCGAAATTTTTAAGTATTTTTTTCGGATTTTTAAAAACGACTGTTTTTAAATGGTTCAGAACTAATTAGATTAACGATTTTCTAAAATTTCAAAAAAATACTTAAAAATTTCGAAAAAATGAAAAATTTGGTTTGCATGGAGATTTCAATAGGGAGATCATATTGGACGGTTTGGATCGGTCATTTTGAACTAGATTTAGGAGTTTTGATCGCGACTCACCGGAAGGTCCGTGAGTCGCGACTCACCATAGCTAAACTCTCTCTCTCTCTCTCTGTGTGTATATATATATATATATATATATATATATAGAGAGAGAGAGAGAGAGAGAGAGAGAATATCTATTGTGAACGATGATGCATAGAAGGCTCCGTGTACCATGACCGTTTTATCGGTGGTTTCGCAAATCGACAAATCTAAATCAACCAACGCAATCTATATATTGAAATCACATTGAAAACAAAATTTTTACTATTTTTTTCAAATTTTTTACATTGAAAATAAAATTTTTTACTATAGATTTGTCGATTTACAAAACCACCGATCAAACGGTCATGGTGCACGGGGCTCTCTATGCATCATGGTGTATATGTACCATAACATCGCGATGCACCATAACATACCTCTATATATATATATATAGAGGTATGTTATGGTGCATCGCGATATATTTAGGCTTTTGTACATCGCGATCATTATCCGTCAATCATTTTACAAATTGACAAATCTAATTAAACCAATCAAATATACATATTGAAATCTCATAACAAACCAAATTTTATATTTTTTTTGAAATTTTTTTACTATTTGTTTGGAATTTTCTAAAACTTTCCTTTTTTAGGTACCAACTAATAATAAGGAAATTTAAAAAATGGCAGGTTTTAAAAAATTCGAAAAAATTAGTAAAAAAAATTTCTAAAAATGTAAAATTTGGTTTATTATGAATTTCAATATATAGATTGTATTTGTTTAATTAGATTTGTCAATTTGTAAAACTACGACAAATATGATCGCGATGTACAGAAGCCTCAATACATCGCGATGCACCATAACATTTCTCTCTATATATATATATATATAAGATTTGAATTTATATACGCAGAAGAAAGGTTTCCAAACAGATTAAGAAAACAAGTAATTTTTAACACACGATAGGCGGTGAAACTACAAAGTACTCTAATACAAATGGGAACTGAAGGCAACAAATTTAACGGAATGCAATCATGCACCCATTTTCGTTAGCCATAAAGCAAGTGCACTACTGCACTGTTAATTTGAAAGAATGAAAAATTGGAAGTTCAAATATTTCCTGTATATTGTGAAAATTGTAAATGTATTATAGAGATTGAGTACCAGATTTGCGGTGGGCAGTGAATGAACCAGGCGGTAAAGCAGAAAAATAGAAATACACCATGGAGACCAAAAAACAGGAAATTATAAGGCCAGCAATGATCTCCCCTACACTCGTAGCACGTTTAAATTGGTACCCCATTTTTTTGATATATTATTCTTCTTGCTTTAGGGATTGAGGACTGAGAATGGCACTTTGGAGTGTGTGTGTGGGTGCAGGCCGGGAGGGTAGGGCCGGGGTCTGTTTTAGGGCGGAGAGATGAGCAATTGCGCCCCATTTTTTTTTTAAAAGGGCGCCGCGTATGGAAATTAAATAATGAAGTAAACGTTGCGTTATACTATTCTAGAGAGCCAAATATTATAGCGATGTCAATATGTGCATCGGGTTGAATCAGATTGGATGCGCATCGCAACAACATTATATTACTGTTGTTATAAATGCAGACACATGCAGATAAGATTTCATGATCTTAGCGACCATCTAAAAGAGCATCTAGAGACAATGAGCCATAGAGCAGTACAAATCCCGAACTTCTTATTAACAATATCTTAAATAAAAAACAAATGACAATGTATTAATGACGACATTTCCGGATAGTCAACTCTGTTGATGTGGATCCCCATAAAATTATATACAAACCAAAAATTTATAAATTAATAATCATGTGAATAATTGTAACCAAGAAACATAATAAAAATATATAGATTCAATTTGAAATTAATAGCTAAAATCTCAGAAATTTAATTATGTCAAATAATTAATGATTAGAAAAAAATACTTCAACAGTAAATTCTTTAATATACTGTGTAAAACAAAATTTACAGGAGCTATTTCGAAGTAAGAAAATTCGAACTCAAAATAATTCAGAGGCAACTTTATTAAAATCCGTTCAATCGATTACTCTCTAACATTTACGAAATTATGAGAAAATGTTAGTGTGAAGTTACTATTGTACAATTTATTTTGATAGCACAGAAGTTAATTAGCAATTTTATAAATTTATGTCGCGGGATTTGTGTGACTGTGTCCAAATCCGAATTTTAGTGCTTGATCAATTCAAAATCCTAATTCTTTTAATATGGGCTGTTGGATCTGGGTTTTTATCTTTGAATTATTCCTGGACGTTGGATCTTTCTCTTTTCCCTATTATTTACCTTACCCCCTCCACCAAGATAACGAGGAGGAAAAAGAAAAGTGAGGAGAGAAGGCTGAGCTTAGCCGGAAATGGAGAAGGCGGTGGCTATGGCGAGGCGGGGTGGTGGAAGTGACGGAGCAAGGTGGTGGTGGTCTTGATTCTAAAATCTTTCTATTTCTCCTCCTCCTTGGGCCTTGGCACTCTTCTGAGTTACTAACCACCACCTCTGTGCTATTTATTTGATTTCCTTTTTCTGCAATGTTAATTGTTTGGTGGCAACTCCAAGGGGTGATATGTTGAAAATGATGGCAACTTGGCAAGCTTAGATCAACTTAGATCAACTTGGTACGTCTGACTTATCAAAGTAGAAAAGCATCACTATTACCAGAATAAAACTCCTAATTGAGGCATTAGAAGTTTAGAACTAATTTTCAGTATGTAGTTGATTTCTTGTTATGCAGTTGGGGCTGTAAGGATGTGTTTTTATTCCCCTGACAAAGGACTGGTTAACTCATCAACTTTTCAATTTTGATAAGAAATAGGTACTTTCTTTTCTAATTGAAACATATATGGTGATATTGTTAGGAAAAAAAAAAAAAAAAAAACAGATTAAAACATTGTAGGATTGGTACAGGGTTAGAAAGTTTTTTTTTTTCTATTTTATTTTATTTTATTTTTTTTTTTTTTTTTTTTTGCGGCCGGAAAGTTGATAGCATCTATCAGGAAGTGCCAAGAAAATTGAATGACTTACTACCGAATTGGAAAATTATATTATATAGACAATTGTTGAGAAAATAAAGAACAATAAGAAATTAGGAGATTATAAATATATGTAAAATAGGAAAATATAAAATTACCTTTTTACACCAAATAGAAAAGTACCGTTATGTATTAGAGCAGGGTTTAGAGTATTGCAACGGTAAAATAGACAAGATGTCTGTCTATATATGTATACTTGTGTTTGTAAAAAAATTGAGAGAGATAAAATCAATAAACCAAAATTATATTTTTCCTCTCCAAAACTCAACAGGAATTAAATGTGGAACTAAATCCAATTGCTACAAGTAGTTAAAAAAAATGCAACGCATGTGAGCTGCTGTTCAATGCATGTGAGCTGCTGACTGGAGATCAAAGAAGGGAAATATTAGATTACTATGGACCTATGTTGCACGGGTTCGGGTTCGAGTACCGTACCCGGTACGATTCGGGTACGACGGTACGAAAATTTTCAAAAATTTCCGATACGGGTACGCCGATATATATTATTTTTTTAAATAATTCAAATTATATTATTATTGAAAATTCTTATGCCATTTAATTTTACATATTTTGTGAGAATGTGTATGAAATTTGATGGCAAAATAAATTTTTAAAGGGCTTCAAACAATTTAATAAGTCTGAAACGTCGATAAATGGACGTGTCCCTTTTGATGGAAATGGAGATCACAGCAGAGGAGAGGATTAAAATGTGTATGAATGCTGTCCGGTTTGCTCCTTTCCGTTAGTCCCACCATGTCTTTGGAAATTCTTCTAAAAGCTTTATATATACAAGATGCCTTCTTACGCAGTAAAAAATGTGATCTCCCTAAAAAATGTGAATGCTGTCCTCTGGTCTTCCTAAAAGAGAAGATCACTGGACTTCGGAAGATCTGAGCCGTCTGATTTAATCTCAACGGCTATAAGGGAGCCCCGTGAATAGTACCAGATTGATAGGCCCGAAAAAATTCAACCGTTCTGATCAAATCGGACGGCTCGGATCAAAGAAGACCACTGGACTAGAGGATACTGGTCCGGGATTGGACAGCTACACATGGGAAGTACTAGTGCTCTTGATTTTATGTGGCCGATGGCCGAAGCCTCGTCACAAAGATTTCAAGCGTGTTCAGATTTCACGTGGGATCCAGTGGTATGAGGTGTGGTACGCGTACCGGCCCGTACCGCTGACCGTACCGGCTAGATTGACCAGATTAAAATATTCGATACGCCACGTGGCGTACCCGGTACGTACCCGCGCCGTACCAGCATCGAACCCGTACCGGGTTCGTACCCGGTACCGGTACTCTCCAATATATGGAGTACCGGGTAACATAGCTATGGACGTGTTTGTACGTGTAAATATACTTCCTCAATTGAATAACTGAGCTGCGGGGGAGAGACAGGAAATTGGGAATTGAAGTCGTCCTTTTCCCAAGAAAATGGCGCTCTATCTGGAATTTAAATAATGAATTAACGTTGCGTTATTAATATATGTGTATCGGGATAAATCAGTTTGTATGCACATCGGAGCAGTATTGTATTATTAAGTTACAAATGTTGACTCACACCAGTGAGATTCGATCTGACCCGCCTTCTAAAGCCATGTACGAATTTCTTTGTTAAGAGTAATTTCAAATAAAAAAGGAATGACAATGCATTAACATGGGACTTTCAATCTCAGAAGAGTCTACTCTGTTGGTGTGAAATCCTATAATAATATCACAAACATAAAATTTTTTGAAATGAAATATGTGAATAATTTTAAGCAATAAAAATTATTAAAAAAAAGGTAAACAGTTTGAAATTAAAAGCTAGATTGTCATAAATTAAATAAAATAATAAGGGATTAATAATCAGTAAAACAAAATATTTGAATAGAAAATTCTTCGCTATACTGTATAAAACTAAATTTAGAAGATGGTATTTCAAAGGAAGAAAGTTCGAACTCAAAATTAATTATGAAATAATTAAGAGTTAACTTTATGAAAGTCTTTTCAATCTATTAATCTCGGTCATGTATTTACAATTTTTTTTGAGAAAATGTTATTGTGAAGTAATTCTTATACAGTTTATATTGATAGCATAAATTCATGGGCAATTTTACAATTTTTTCTGGGTTTGTGTCCAATTCTGAAAGAATTCAAAATCCGAATTCTTTTATTCTGGGCCGTTGGATCTGGGTTTTGGTCTCCGATTTTTTATCCCTTAAACCTGTAACGGGTCACCCGTTTCCCCTTTCTTTGTTTTGTTGTGCTTCGATGATTCGATCCGAAAATTCTTTCAAGTTCCTCCCTCGCCCTTTCTCTCTCAAATGATAAGAACAAACAAGAAAAAAAAAAAAAAAAAAAAAGAGTGTGAGAGGAGAGAAGGCTGAGCTTGGTTGCTGGAGGTGGAGAAGGTGGTGGCGGCGATGGTTGTCCTGGGTTCCTGTCTCTATACCCTTCCTTCCCTCTTTGTTCACCTTCTTCGTTGACATTCTTCTGAGGTACTGGTCACCTCCTCTGTGCTATTTGAATGAGGCTTGTAGTCGTGCAAATTGCAATGCGAGATAGTACTCCCTTGTATTATGCCGACACTTGAGTTCTTGTTGCTTGTGGATGTCCTAATGAATACTGACTACCGAGTAGATACTAATCAATACTGGCGTAGCTTAGCTAAGCTTTCTTCATTCCTTGAATTTTGAATTTTTGATTCATTTCGAGTTGTGTGATCTGATAATGCATAACTTGTTAACCCTTTCTAGTACGAAGCCTGTACCAGTCAGTACCGGCATATTATGTCTTTCTTGCGCTGGCCCAATGCGTGAGGCTGTTTCCTTTGCTTGTTGATTTTTTTGTGGGCTGAGTAATCTTGGGCGAAATTTAATAGCTTGCATTTTAGGAAAAATAAAATTAAAAACTAAAACTTTAATTTGGAAGGCACAAATATTTACTTGATTAAAATGAAGGGCGACAGTTGAAACGATGAAACTGGAGTACTTGCAGTAGGAGATCGCACCAGAGAAGAGCTTTTCAATGGATGAGTACCTAAGAAATCACACTATTTTCACAGATCCGCAGTCAGTACACTGAAAAGGGTGGGGAGTAATTGGTGATATTTTTCTTAAGAAGCAAAATTTAATGTTGGACATGGATAGGTTTAGAGGAGCGTTTAATTTTTCTATCAGACAGGCGGTTCTCTTGACTTTTCAGGCTTAAATTGATTGTCAACGTAAATTTTTAAATTTCATTTAGTGGAATTATAGTACAAGAGGCAGAAAATATTGTAATTATTCGTAATAGATTGTACATTGGCATCTTTTTGTTTCTGTTTTATTTTTAAATTTATTTATCAATTGCTTTCTCGTATTATATAAAACGAGCCAAATTGTTAGGTTCTAATCTTAATCATTATAATACTTTGGTGTACAGTAATCATTTGTTAAGTTTAGATGTTCCCTCATCTTAAATTTTTGAATATTTGTAACATTTAGACTAAAAAGTGGCGATTGCCACCCGGCCCTCAAAAAGAAAATAATAACAAAAAAAAAAACATTTAGACTAAAAAAAGAAATCCACATTGATGATTGGAATGGTTGCTGGAGTTTGGTTTATCCAACTTAGAAACTTAAGAAATGTTAGATGCTTGGATCATAGGTTCAGCTAAGAAATTAATTTTGCTGTAGTGTCACTAGTGTGAATAGCGATGTCAATATGTCCATCGCATCGGAATAATATCATATTATTATTGTCATATGTGTTGACAGACATGCAGCTTTGACCTGACATGCCATCTGAAAGCATCTACATGACTCAGAACAGTACAAATACTGAATTTTTTAGTAACAATATTTTAAATAAAAAAAGAAATGAAAATGCATTAATTAGAGATATGAAATTCATAAAAAACGAGAACACATGAAAAAGAAAAGACAAACATTTTGAATGCTAATAATCAGTTAAAAAAATACAGGAAAATAGAGACGACTTTACTGATCATGAAAAAGACCTTTAGAGTCCGCTCCAGACGAAGGGATTCGGGAGAGGAGTAAAGGGACTCGGTACATCCCAAATCGGAGAGTAACCGATCTCTCCCTCTCTCTGTCTCTCTAGTATCCTTCGTTTCCGTCGATTCTCTCCCTCTGGAGCAAGGTAATCGCGCTCTCTCTCCCTTCCCTTCGCTCCGAGTACTCCCCTCCAGAGCGAACCCTTAGAAAACTAGCAAGGCCCATTGTGACCGGCCTATTTAATTACGTATGTGGTCTCCCTGTTTTCTTTGTTGGTTGATTTGAAAGAAAAATAATTTAATTACTTTTTCATTTGGATTTGGCACACAATGCCACATATTGTTCTTGTTTTTTATTCAAGTTATCTCATTATTGTTTTTGTCAGTAAATTCTGCATCAACTGAGAATGTAGCTACTCCACGTGGTGACATTGAAAGAGATGGCAAGCTTACATCAATTAGGTACGTCTGGGAACCAAATTAGAAAATTACTATTCTGGCAATAGTCCCCTAATTGAGACATTGGAAATTATTTCAGTACGTAGTTAGTTTCTTTTTATGCAGTCAGGACTATAAGAAATATCTTTTTATTTTCCTGAATTAGGACCGGTTAACTCATCAACTTTTCAATTTTTGATAAGAAATAAGTACGTTATTTTCTAATTGAAACATATATGGTGATATTGTTAGGGGAAGAAAAAAAGATTAAAACATTGCAGGATTGGTGCAGTGTCAAGAAAGTTGAATGTTTAACTACCGAATTGGGAAATTATATCATATAAGGAAATCAAAAGTAGAACTACCTGCAATGAATCGGTAATAGTTACTAAAAAGCATCATTTGATTTTGCTATCAGGCTATCATCTAAGTAGTTTAAATGTGCTTTTTCTTTACTGAATTTTTCCTGTTCTTCTTTCTAATTGCTAAGGTACAGGTACAAGGCCCAAGCTCACAAAGGAAACAAAAAGTAAGTGCCCTTGTGTGATCTCTCCCAAAAAAGAATTGAGAAGTGTGAATTTTTTTTTTTTAAAAAAAAAGGTGGGAGCGCCATCCACTTTCATTTTGATAAAATGAAACAGAAATACAGAGAGTTCCTACAATACAAGTGTGAAATTGAAGGCGATATGAGAATCATCAGAAAGAACGGCACTATAGTATGGGTCCCATCACCAGAACCAGATTTAGATGTGAAAGTGAAACTAAACTACTAAAGGATCAAGTGCGAATGGTAACAGTGAAAACAATGGATCTAGAGGAAGCCCCAGCTAGCACAAATTATAGTGATGTACCGGTTATTGTGTTCTCTATCAGCGGGTATACAGAATACCTGTAGCATTATGGTTTCAACTTTCAAACCAATTACTTGGGCTATAGATGTATTGGGTGCGATCCTAATCTTAATTTGTCATTTCAGGTAAAGGGTTACCTACTTCCATGCCTACAATGATGTGCTGGTCCCATTGTTTTCTACTACTTTAAGGTTCCAAGGAGAAGTACTTTATCTGGTAACTGATTTGAAGATTTATTGGATTGGAAAGTTTCGTCCTGTATTCAAGAAGCTTAGAAAATATAACCTAATTAATTTTATTTGTGCCTAAGAAGTTCGGTGCTACAAAAAATTATATGTCGGCCTGATGAGTTATGACAATTTTGCTTTCGGTCCTGAAAGAATTCCTGAAACTTTATTCATAATTTAATCATGAATGATTTAATTTTAGGATGTTATTTTGAAGATCCAATGCAAATTATAGTGACCAAAATAGAGTATAGTTGTGAATTATATATAAACTATATCATAAGAGGACATGGAAAAATATAAATGAAAGGAAACCCAAGGATATAACCGCTGATATATATATATATATAAAGCTTTTAATCAAAGCGCTTTGACCGGAGTCCCGGTTAAATCCCGTCAGATCTCAATTTTGAAAGTTCAAATGACCGATCCAAACCCTCAATATGATCTCCATGTTGAAATCTCCATGCACACCAAATTTTACATTTTTTTGAAATTTTTAAGTATTTTTTTCAGATTTTACAAAATCGTTAATCTAATTTGTCCTGAACCCTTCAAAAACTGCAGTTTTTAAAAATCCGAAAATAATCCTTAAAAATTTCAAAAAAATTTAAAATTTGGTGTGCAAGGAGATTTCATTATGGAGATCACATAGGACGATTTGGATCGGTCGTTTGGACTTTCAAAATTGAGATCTAACGGGGTTTAACCGAGATTCTTGTAATTACATCTTCCATAGCAACATCAGTTAACGAAAATAAATGGAGAGAAATTACCGATACAAATAATTAATTGCCAATACTCTAATTATCACAAAATGACAAATCTGGCCACGTAACATAATTCTTGTCACCAAGCAATTCCAATGCTCTTGTCAGAACAGGTTTGAATCTTGTTATATTTAGTTTCACATTTTGCTGGTTCAAATAAACCTCGCTCATTGCTCCCCATCCGTTCCTGTGGAACGAATCGGGATCTCTAAATACTGCATGATCTCTTGGGTAGAGATCGATCAATGTGCTCTCTTCTTCACTTATACAATACTGCACATACTTGAGCATCATATGTGTTGCTCCTAAACCATAAAAATTAAACGTCATCCACTTGATATTTCCTAAAGGAACTATTTGAATGAGCACTGCATTCATCGGCAGGAAAACTTGATTGGTCAGCCCTGCACCATGAACCCCCACCATCACATCAAAGGAGTTGACCATTCTTGCAAACTCCTCAACATTAGTACGCAGAGAGGGTTCATTGACAGCAACTTCAAACCCAAACTCCTCTCCCAAGGCAACAACTTTGGCAACATTTATTAATTTTCTAGTACGGTTTCTTGCAATTATCAGAAGCCTCGGCTTCCTTTTACTGCCTTCTACTAGATTTGTTGCAAAATCTCTTTCAAGTGAATACGCCCTTCTCATTAGCCTAGCAAAATCCACCATCGAATAATTATTAAGAGTTCTTGAAGGATCCACTGTCAAATCATTATGGCTATATAGACCTACAATGGCACGAGGGTAGCAATGCACTTGGGTTTCTTTGTTAAAATCTATGATTTCATAATTCGTTAGTTGGCTAAGGAACTTTTTGTGTTTCTCAATCCAAATTGGCTGCAAGTCGGCCATAAGTATTTGAACTTCACCCTCAAATTGTCTGGCAGTTATGAACAAAGGGACCAGCGCATCACTTAAGTCATGAAAGAAGTTTTTTCCGGCGTAAATTCCTTTTGAAAATACAACTGCAGTGATGTTGTGATATTGGTTGCATTTAGGGGACTCTGTGGAAGCATATAAGGGCTTTATGGTCACTGCTTTCACATTTGCCATAACGTTACTGTCGTATTTGCGAGTGTAAGGCTTAATTGTCCATGTTTTGTTTTCCTCCAAGTCCATGGTCTGGTCAGGAGTGAAAAAAATGGAAGACGAATTACCATGAATTCTTAAATTGCTATAGATTTCGCATACATCTGATCTTGAGCCTTCAAAGTCGCACAACAGTATCGGTGGGGCCTTTGGAGATTTGTTCTTCATGTTATGTTGTCCTTTTTGTCACAAATGAAAAAAAAAGAAGCAAACATTAAAAAAATAGGATGAGACTAAAGAGGGGTGAATTCTGATAGACTAAAAAAATAAACCTCTGATCGTTGTTAGGTACCTATATTTTCTGAAATTTTGTGTTCATCTTCTTGCATACCCCAAGTTTGACCATTCAATCCCGCTACAAGGACAAAAAACATGGTAATAATTAAACCATAACATAAAATTTGAAGAAGAGATATATATACATAAAGGATTAAAACGAAAAAGCACTGGACTGAAATGAATGATTAATTGATTATAGACAGAGAGAAAGGCTAACATGAAATTGATGGCACGTGCCACCCATTTTCTATCGAATCATTTTTCGAGACCCAAAATTGAAATGGTCAATCCAAACCATTCAAGTTGACCACCATATTGAAATATCCTTAGAGACCAAATTTTGAATTTTTTTTCAATTTTTTTTTTACTATTTTTTTGATATTTTCAAATTGAAGGGCCTCATATACTTCGATTATAATGTTTTTTGAAAGAGGAGGGTTCCGCTACAAACATTTCGGTTACCCAAATGCCAACATTTTGCTATTAAGTTATTTTTTCAAATTTTAAAATTCAAACCGTTGATCTTATTTAGTTTAATGAGTGACATATGTGTTTTCATATAAGTTTTGTAAATTTTGGAGTTTATTTGATACTCAATCAAGAGATAGAGAAACAAACGAATCTTGTTCACTATGATAGATACATTCTAATACGTTCATGTTTTAGCGTTTGATCTAGTATCAAATAAAATCTAAAATTTACAAAAGCCTTATATACAAATATATCGCTCGTTACACTAAATAAGATCAACGTTTTGGATTTAACGTTTGAATTTTAAAATTTGAAAAATAACTTAATAGCAAAATGTTGGCATTTGAGAGTAACCAAAATATTGATAGCGGGACATTCCTCTTTTTGAAAATATCATAATAAATAGTCAAAAAAATTCTGAAAAATGTAAAATTTGGTCTCCAAAGGTATCTCATTATGGTGAACAACTTGAACGGTTCAGATTGACCGTTGTGAATTTTGGATATCGAAACTTATATGAAAAGTTGAAAACACATCATTTGTTAAAATGAAGAAAGTTTGAATTCAACAGTTTAATTTTATATTTTAAAAATTTTAATAAAAAAATAAAGTTGTGGCATTTGGTGACACCGGAATCCTCGCATATATATATATATATATATATATATATATATATATATATATGCGTGTTATTTGAACTTATATACTCAGAAAGTAACAAAAGGTCTCCAAACAGAATAAAAATTAATTTACATTTAACAAATAATTGGCGGGCGGTCAAACTATTACTCCCTTTTACTAGAAATGTGAACTGAAGATTACAAATTTAAAAGAATGCAATCATGCATACACCCATTTTCATTAGTCATGCACTGCTGCAATGTTAATTTGAAAGAATGAAAAATTGAAAATTCAAGACATGTCCTGTACATTGAGAAAAAATTCAAAATGCATCATAGAGATTTAAGTACCAGATTTGCGGTAGGCAGTGAATGAAGCAGGCGGTGAAGCAGAAAAATAGAAATACACCATGGAGACCAGAAAACAGGAAACTATAAGGCCAGCAATGATCTCTCCTATATTCGTGGCACGTTTAAATTGGTACCCCATTTACATATATTATTCTTCTTACTTTATTAGGGATTGAGGACTGAGAGGGTGGAATGTGTGTTGGGAAATTGGGAATGGTGAAGTCGTCTTCTTTGACAAGAGCGCTGCGTATATGTAATTTAAGTGATGAATTAAACATGGCGTTATACCATTCAGATTTCAGAAAGCCAACGTTTAGTGATGTCAATATGTGCATGTCAGCATGTGCATCGCATTGAATCAGATTGGATGCGCATCCCAACAATATTATAATATATTATATTATCATTTATAAAAGCATCTAAATAACATAGAGCAGTACAAATCACGAACTTCTTATTAATAATATCTTAAAATAAAAAAAAATGATAATGTATTTATTAAAGACTTGGAATTTCCACATAGTCAACTCTGTCGGTGTGGATCCCCATAAAATTATATATATAAACCCTAAAAATTTATAAACTAATCATGTGAATAATTGTAAGAAACAATATAAAAATAGACACAATTTGAACATTATTAAAAGCTAAATTCTCTGAAATTATATTATGTAAATAATTATTAATGATCAGTGAAACAAAATTCTTGAAAGTAAATTTTTGAATATACTGTATAAAACTAAATTTAGAAAAGTTATTTCAAAGTACTAAAATTCGAACTCAAAATTAATATAAAAATAATTAAGAGGCAACTTAATGAAATATATTCAATCGATCAGTCTCTCATTTACAAAATTTTGAGAAAATGTTAGAGTAAAGTTATTATTATACAACTTATCTTGCTAACATATATAGAAATCAATTAGCAATTTTATAAATTTTCTGTCACCCGATTTTGTGTCCAAATCCGAATATAATTGCTCGATCAATCCAATATCTTAATTCTTTTAATATGGGCTGTTGGATCTGGGTTTTATCTTTGAATTTTTCCTGGACGTCGGATGTTTCTCTTTTCCTTATTATTTTCATTTTACGTCCTCCCCCAAGATAATGAGGAAGAAAAAGAAAAGTGAGGAGAGAGGGCTGAGCTTAGCCGGAGATGGTGAAGGCGGTGGCTATGGCGAGGCGAGGCGAGGTGGTGGCAGTGACTGAGCAAGGTGACGGCGGTGGTGGTCCTGACTCTAATTAATTTCTGTTTCTCCTCCTTGGGCCTTGCACTTTTCTGAGGTCCTGACTACTGATCACCTCCTCTGTGCTATTTATTTGATTTCCTTTTTGTGGATTGTTAATTGTTTTCTGGTATACTGGATTGAGGCTTGTAGTGGTAGTCATATACTCATATCTGCGAGATAGTACGTGGCCTGGTATTGTGCTGATGCTTGAGGTTTCGTTGCCTCTGAATATCCTAACTAGTACCAAACCATACCAAGCAATACCGGCCTTGCTGCGCTTTATTCCTTGAATTTAATTTATGCCGAGTCCTTGCACGCTAATGTAATCTGACAATGCATAACTTGAGATTTGAGAACCCTAGCTGGTATGAATCTACTACCACTTAATTCCGGCCTTTATTATGTTTTGCTTGTGCTGGCCCAAGCCGTGACCCTGTTGACTGTTTCCTTTTGCTGGTTGATTTTCTGTGGGCTGAGTAATCTGGACCAAATTTTAATTGTTGGTATTTAAGGAAGAAAGAAAAAAAAACTAGAACTTTAATTTTAAAGGCACAAATATCTACATAAGAATTAATTAGACATGCAGTCCCAATTTCGCCGCGTTATGTAAAATATAAAAATTCTAATATAAAATATAAAATATCTGTCTTAAAAAACTTGTTAAAATTTATAGACACAAACTTGTAAGTTTAAAATTAGTAATTTCTTCCGTAAAAAGTCGCTATATAAATTTGACATAAATTTTCTACTCAAACAAATCTTGCTAATATTAATGAAAAAACTTGTTAAACTTTATAGACAAAAATTTGTAAATTCAAAATTAGTAATTTCTTCCATAAAAAATTGTTATATAAACTTTATATAAATTTTTTGTCCAAAAAAATCTTGTTAATATTAATGAAATAACTTGTTAAAATTTATAGACAAAAATTTGTAAGTTCAAAATTAGTAATTTGTTCCATAAAAAGTCGCTATATAAACTTGATATAAATTTTCTGTCCAAAAAAATCTTAATAATATTAATGATTGTTACGATTATTTTTAATTGGTACAACCATTTTTAATTTATTTTAAAAAAATATATATAAATATAAAAAAAAGAAAAAAAGAAAAAAAACCATTTGTGGCCGCTTTTGAAAAGCGGCCACGGTTTTTAATTAATATCTTAGATATATGCATGGTTGAATAAATACAGGACTGATAAGGATCATCCCTAAGATTCATCATCTCCATCATCCCTTGGGAATCATTAATGAGGATAACATTTCATTAATGATAAAAACGCGTGAATCATCCCAGCGCTAGTGCCCAGCGTAATTATTTATGTTTCTGGTCCCTATCATCCCCTCTGTTTCTCTCCCTCCCTCCCTCCCTCCCTTCCTTCATCCCATCATTTTTGTCTTTGGTCCCCTTTTATTAATTGAAACAGTTAGTATTCAAACTACAACAATTACTCATATTAACTACAACAATATTCGAACTACAACAATTACTCATATCAACAATTACTCATACAACAGTTAGTATCCGAACTACAATAATTACTTATATCAACTAGAACACTTAGTATTCCAATTACAACAATTACTCATATTAACTATAACAGTTAGTATCCGAACTACAATAATTATTTATATCAACTAGAACAGTTAGTATTCAAACCATAACAATTACACATATTAACTACAACAGTTAATATCTGAACTACAACAATTACTTATATTAACTAAAACAGTTAGTATTCCAACAACAACAATTACTTATATTAACTACAACAGTTAGTGTTCGAATTAGAACAATTATTTATATTACAGAGGAAGGGAGACGATGGAGATGGAAGTGAGAATCAACATGGAGTGTGTGGAAGGGAGGATAGCGTATGGTGAGACACAACACAATGGGATGGGGATATAGGAAATTAATGAGGGAGGGGAATGGGGACGAGGGATGAGAGATGAGATCAGAATTAATGAGGCGCTGGAATAATTTCCTATTTTTTGCGCTCATCTCCTCATCCACTGGACATTCTATTAATGATTACGCTAGATAATTAATGAGGACTCTAGGGATGATGGAGATGATAGAATCTGTGGGATAATGGTGAGCAATGCCAACAATCACTGTCCGATTTGAAATAGAAGTTGTGCGATTTCAAAAATTGGAATATTAAAGATCATTTAATAACTTTTTCATTTGGATTTTGGTTCACAATATTACATAATCTATTGTTCTTATTTCTGATTTACACCATAGTGCATAGGGCTTTCTATGCACCATGGACTTTTTCGGAAGTATTTTTGTAAATTGACAAATCTAATTTAACCAATCTAATCTACATATTGAAATCAAATAACTAACCAAATTCTATATTTTTTGAGATTTTATTACTATTTTTTTGAATTTTTTAAAACATGATATTATTGGAAACAAACTACTATTTACAACATTCCAAAAATGACAAATTTTAAAAAATTCGAAAAAAAATAGTAATAAAATATGAAAAATTGTAAAATTTGGTTTACTATGAGATTTCAATATGTATATTAGATTGGTTGAATTAGATTTGTTAATTTACAAAAACACCCCAGAAAAAGTCCGCGGTGCATAGTAAGCACTGTGCACTATGGTGCATATTAAACTTTCTTTAAATTATGGTAATTGGTATTGACCATCCAACTAATAATCATCCAGCGCCATCCATCAGAGGAACGCTCCCTCCTTTTTTTTCGCGCCTCCCATCCCCTCCCTTCAATCCCTTCCTTCCGTTTTTTTCTCTCCTTTCAGCGCCCTCTCTCTTCTCTCCCTTCTGCATGTCTCCTCTCTTTTTCCCTCTCTGTCCAATTCTATGTGCTTCCTAGTCCCTCCCTCTCTTCTACCTCTTTTTTCATGTTTTTGTCCTTGCTATGTTTTGATTTTTTTTTATATTTTTCTCTCTCTGTGTTCCTGATAATTAATAATGCTAAGAAATTATTTAATACGCATAAGTGTTTAGTTTGTTATAACAAAAAAGTATATAATGTTTAATCAGTTAGTATTACTAAGAATATCTTATGGATGCAACTATTCACTTAGTTACAACAAGGAAGTATCTAATATATAATACATCAGTAAGACTAAAGTAAAAATCTAATGGATGTATATGTTTATTTTGTTTATTGAAATGTTCACTTCATCTTTTGTATGATTTCACATTGTTTGTTATATATGTTCAATTTATTTCTTATATGTGTTTGTTTTATTCTTGTATCTACACACTTTGATTCTTTGTTCATTTTATCTTTGTATATGTTTACTTTTTATTGTATATGTTCATTTTTGTTAACGCAAGACAGAGTTTACATAGTAGAGACAAAAGAGAATGATACAAAGGTAGAGAGAGAGGACGAGTCGAGGAAGTGAGGTAGAGGAGGGTGGTGGAGGTCAGATAGTGGAAGAGAATCAGTGAAAAAAAGAGGGAGACAGAAGAAAAATAAAGAAAAAATGTCAGAGGATGGAAGGGAAGCCAGCGGAAGGGAAGGAAAAGGGAATAAGTCCTGCGCGCTTTTCATTTTTGCATGCTTGGATGGATTGAATGGAAAATTATTGGATGATGTATATCATTCCCGTTATGCAATTAATTTGTCAGTAAATTCTGCATCAACTTAGAATGTAGCTACTCCAAGGGGTGATATGTTGAAAATGATGGCAAGCTTAGATCAATTAACTTGGTACGTCTGACTCATCAAAGTAGAAAAGTATCACTAGTACTATAATAATACTCCTAATTGTGGCATTGGAACTAATTTTCAGTATGTAGTTGATTTCTAGTTATGCAATTGAGACCGTAAGGATGTCTTTTTGTTCCCCTGAAATAGGACTGGTTAACTCATCAACCTTTCAATTTTGATAAGAAATAGGCACTTTGTTTTCTAATTGAAACATATATGATGATATTGTTAGAAAAAAAAAAAAATGATAGATTAAAATATTGTAGGATTGGCACAATCAGTGTCAAGGAATATCTGAAAAACTTGATAGCAGCTATCAAGGAGGTGTCAAGAAAAGTTAAATGTTTTACTACCAAATTGGAAAATCAATCATACAGCGAATCAAATGTGGAACTAAATCCAAATGATACAAGTTTAGTTCAAAAAAATAAATGCAACGCATGTGATCTGCTGTTCAATGCATGTGAACTGCAGCTCAATGAAGGGATAAATTAGATTTACTGGGGACGTGTTTGGACGAATAAATATACTTCTTCGATTAATTAACTAAGTTGAATTCTTGAATAACTATTATCAAGGGAATATTATAGAGGCCTGCAAACTGGAATCTATATTTGCTTATAGATTTTCTAAGGATATTTTAACCAATGTCCAACTATTGTGTCTTCTATTTGTGTACCAAGGAAGTGAAAAAATTGAATGTAAATCTCTCTATGATAAAAGAAGAGGTTCATGTTTCTTTTGTTGACATAAAAGATAAATTTTCTAATTTGCAGATTCATTCAAATCGAGTTACTCAATATTTCTGTTGCACATATTGGAAAAAGATGATTTTACCTCTTTTTCGGTATTTTGTTGTATCTCGTTGGTTGTCCCCACTTGGAAATTAACTTAATTGATAAAAGTTAGATGCTCGGATCATAGGCTCAGCTAAGAAATTAATTTTGCTGGGAAGTTTTAAACTTTTAATCTTACCATCAACGATTATTCATAATAAACATCAACATGCATTTGTACCGCTTGTTGAAATTAAAATTTTTGGCCGTCTTAACATAGGTCTGGCAAAAAAATTTTCGATAGGGTTCACTTTGGTAATAAAAAATTGTTAACCGTGCCACAGAAAATCTTATAAAAAAATTACACTATACATTTTATGAGATTCAATAATATAGATCTCAAATAATCATTGATGGCGGGGTTCAAATAGAGGGTACTATGAACAAATTAACATTTTATAAGTATAATTATTGTATAAGAAATTACGGCTACAAATTAATGATTAATATAGCTAATACACTAATTAGGACAAAACAACAATTCTTGCGATGCAACATTAAAATTCCGGTCACCAAGCAATTCCAATGCTCTTGCCAGAATAGGTTTGAATCTTGTAATATTTACTTTCACGCTCTGTTGGCTCAAATAAATCTTGTCAAGCGCTGCCCATCCTTGCTTGTGGATTGAATCGGGATCTGTAAATACTGCATGATCTCTCGGGTAGAGATAGATCAATGTGCTTTCTTCTTCACTTATACAGTATTGCAGGTACTTGAGCATCATTTTTGTTGGTGCTATCCCATAAAAGTTATATGATATCCAATGGAGATTTCCCAAAGGAACTATTTGAATCACCACTGCATTGGTCGGCAGAAAAACTTCATTCGTTAGCCCTGCACCATGAACCGCCAGCATAACGTCAAAGGAGTTCACCATTCTTGCAAAGTCCTCAACATTAGTATGAAGAGAGGATTCATTGACAGCAACCTCAAACCCTAGCTCCTCTCCAACAGCAATAACTTCGCCAATATTTAGTAATTTTCTAGTACGATTTCTTGCTATTATCAAAAGCCTCGGCTTCTTTTTACTACCCTCTACCAGATTTGCTGCAAATTCTCTTTCAAGTGAATAGGTCCTTCTCATTAGCCTAGCAAAATCTAGCATGGAATAATTATTCGGTGTTCTTGAAGGATCCACTGTAAAATCATTATGGCTATAGAGACCTACAATGGCACGAGGGTAGCAGTGCACTTGGTTTTCTTGGTTGAAATCTATGATTTCATAATTCGAGATTTGGTTGAAGAACTTTTTGTGTTTCTCAATCCAAATTGGCTGGAAGTCGGCCATAAGTATTTGAACTTCACCCTCAAATTGTCGGGCAGTTATGAACAGAGGGACAAGCACATCACTGAAGTCATGAAAGAAGTTTTTTCCAGCGTAAATCCCCTTGGAAAATACAACTGCAGTAATGTTATGATAAAGGTTGCATTTAGGGGCTTCTGCTGAAGCATATAAGGGCTTTATGGTCACTGCTCTCACATTTTCAATAACATAACTATCGTATTTGCGAGTGTAAGGCTTAATTGTCCACGTTCTGTTTTCTTTCAAGTTCATGGTCTTGTCAGAACTGTAAAATATGGAAGACGAGTTGCCATGAATTCTTACATTGCTATAGATTTCACATACATCTGACCTATAGTCATTAAGGTCGCAAGACAACAGTGGTAGGACCTTCGAAGTTTTGTTCTTCATGTTCTCTTCTCCTTTTTGACACACAAAAAAAAAAAAAAAATTACTAACATTTATAAAAAGTTATTAGAGAAAAAAAATTATATTATTTTCTTATATGCACTAATTTCTTCTGCACGCAATTGATTTAGTGTATTAAAAACTTAGTTTGGATTTAATCAAACAGGAAAAGAGTCAATTTATTTTGCAATTATATAAGGTGGAAATAAGATACTAAACTAAATACTTATATTTCTTTCTGGTCATTAGTTTTTTATGTTAATTTTTAAACATTTGCAATTTATTTTTCTGGTCATTATATTTTGTAATTATACGTCGCAATGCTTACTAGACCTACTTTCACCATAACAAAAGTTTCTTGAAAATTAAAAGACTCAATGTGACCAATGAAACGAATACAAAGCCCGTTGACCGAAACAGTCCGTTCGGAACACAAAACTATCCGTTTGACCGTCTCCACCTAAATCTAATAGGCAAATCGGCAGCCATAATGCTCAATATATATAAGACACGGGGGGGGGGGGGGGGGGGAGGGGGGGGGGGGAGGAATATCTGACTTATAAAGAAATTATATTTACCCTTGTTAGGTACCTTTTCTTCCTGAAGTCATGTGATCATGTTCTTGCATGCCTGAAGTTTGACCATTCAATCCCGCTGCAACGAACAATTTAAAGGAAGATATAAAGTGTTTAGAGCAATGCATAAAATTTTGCAATTCATATTTTAGTATCAAAATGCATACTTTAATTTACATTTAATATTTTGAAAATTGAAGTAGAATACACAAAGAGTTTAAAAGAACTAGCATTAGACAATGATTTCTGTCCTTCAATATATATTATATGTAATTCGACCTTATGTATGCAGAGTGTAGAATAGTTTTTCCAAACAGAATTAATTAAATTTTATAACAAGTGATACGCGATCTCCTTCTATAATTAGAAAATGGGAAATGAAGACGGCCAATTGAAAGCAAGTGTACTGTTTTTTGAAAGAAATGCAAAATTGGAAATTTAAGACATCTCCTATATATACATTTTAACAAATTTGAAAATTTAAAAGCATCACAGAGTTGAGTACCAGATAATGATATGCGATGGGCAGTGTGTGAAACTGACGAGGCAGCGTGTGAAACTGACGAAGCAGAAAAGTAGGAATACACCAATGAAACCAGAAAAGAGGCAATCATAAGACCAGTAATGATCTTCCTTACACTCATGGCACGTTTAATTTGGTACTCCATTTTTTACATATACTATTCTTCAAGCTTGAGGATTGAGGATTGAGGATTGAGGATTGAGAAGGGCACTTGGTGGGGGTCTGGAGCAGGGGAGAGATTGGAAACTCTACAATTATGAATTCGTCTTTTTCGAAAGTGTCATTACTATACCTTGCTTTAACTTTGGGTTATACGTAATATAAGAGAGCCAACGACCCTCAAAAAATATAAGAGAGCCAACAACCTACCAGATCTATTATGTTCTGAACTATACAGGAAAACGTGTGTACAAATATGCTGAAGTAGCAATAAGCTCTGGTGACCCAAAACAAATTAAGAAATTGCTGAAGTAAAAGAAAAGAATGGTACTAATGGCACTTTTTAGTCATGTATGTTGTACTTCCAATAAACGTAATGGGAAGTGTCACTGCTGTCATTAGCGATGCCAATACGTGCATGGAATCAGATCGGATAAGCATCGGAACAATATTATTTATTTATTTATTTATTATTATTATTTATCATCATCATCATCATCATCATCATTATTATTATTATTATTGTCATATATGTTAACAGACATGCAGTTTCGACCTGACCCGCCATCTGATAGCAACCATAGCATGCATCTACATGACATAGAGCAGTACAAATACCGAATTTTTTTTATTAACAATATATAAATAAAAAAGAAATGAAAATGCATTAATTAGTCACATGGAATTCATAAAATTGAGAACACATTGACGGTCAACTCTGTTGGTCTGTTGGTCTGAAAATGACAGGTTGGAAAAAAAAATTGATAGTAACATGAAAAAGAAAGAACAACAAACATTGCATACAGGAGAATAGAGACGACTCAACTGATCATGAAAAAGATCACTTTGGAAAACTAACAAAAACCTTTGCGCCCAGTTATGTTTGATATATATATATTCTTGTGGAGTTTAGATTGACTGCAAGATTGTTCTGCTTGTTAATACACTACTATAAAAATTATTTTTTCACAACCGCTATTTTGAGTAAAACAGCTACGATTTGTGAGGGTAGTGTTCTAAATTCGTGCCGTGTCGTGCCGTGTCGTGTCAAACACGCCGTGTCCGGATCATTTGTCGTGTCGTGCCGTGTCGTGCCTAAATATTTCACGTGTCGTGCCGTGCCGTGTCTAGATTCTAAGGGATGGACACGACACGACTAAGGACACGGCACGCCTCGTGTCCTCGTGCCGTGTTGTGCCGTATTTTTTTTACACGTGTCGTGCCGTGTCGTGTTTGAATACATTTGAATTTCATAAAACATAGTCATATACTTATGTTTAGGGATGAATTTGAAATTCAAATTATAAAATTATCCTAAAAAATAGATAATATAAGAATTTTCTTATTATTTTATAAAATTTAACATTTTTAACCATCATTATAAATTTGTTGTGTCTCTTGGGTTTTGGCGTGTGCCGTGTCGTGCCGTGTTTCGTGTCGTGTCCTGGAAATTCACGTGTCGTGCCGTGTCGTGCCGTGTCGTGTCTATTTCATCAAAGTAGGACACGACACGCTTAAGACACGACACGCCTAAGTTCTCGTGTCGTGTCGTGTCCGTGTCCGTGTTTTACCGTGTCGTACCACCTTCGTGCCGTGCCATACCGTGTCGTGTTCGGACACGCCGTGCTTTTTTAGAACACTATGTGAGGGGGTCATAAAGGATGTCGCTATCTATCTATATATACTAGCTAGTATTATCCACCGTTAGGTTGTCAATGAAACATGTTTACTCGTTTACTTTATTAATCCTGTATTCGATAAGGCGGATATGGATAAAATTTTATATTCGTTAGACTAACGAGTATGAGTACGGGTAAAGAAAAAGTTTTGTTAACTTATCGGGCTCGGGTACAGATAAGCATATTTCGTATCCATTATCTAACGGATAAAATTTTTAAACATATATATAATCATGTTATTTGCATTTTCATAAGTTATATATATTATTAGTTTCGATCTTCATTCAAATTAATTTATTTTGATGAAATAAATTAATTTGCACTGTATCATATTATAAGTTATAATTAGTTATATATATATTAATGATATGGGAATAAATTTCATAATATATGTTATATACAAAGTTTTATCTAAATGTTGTACTCTATCCATAAATTTATTTGATATTATTTATTTAGCACATTATATATTTTTTATTAAATCAATAATATTATTATCTATTATGTACTTTTATTAATTGTACCCTTGTCGTTAATTCTTAACAGGTACGAGTAGGATACGGATAAAGTCATTTTTGCGGGTATAAGTAGAATATGGATAAAGAAAATTTTAACGGTTGCGGTACGAAATCCCTTCTAACATATCATAACTTATCCGTTGGAAACCTATACTTTTTTATATTTATTTAGATCGTGGATTTCATGTGGCCAGATCAAAATCGTTGATTCCCACTTGGTTTACAATTTTTTTCCTTTTTCCCCTAACCGTCACGTGGGTGGAGTCCCCCATGTGCAGCCATGTTTTTCCTTTTTTTTTTTTATCCCATCCCCACCCAAATTAAATTCAAGTTTCCTGGCGCATGAACTCCGCCACAATAAATCCCACGTTCTATCACAGATCACATGGAATGGAAGGTTTCCAAGTAGGAAGAATATATTCTATGATATCTTCTATATGAATCCCTCGTGTAAGTTGGCAAGACTAACAAGTAACAACCCACTTCAAAATCGGATAACAATCAACACAAGTCCTCTGAATTTTTCTCCATTCCGCTTTTCAATGGATGGTCTAGTTTACCTAATTCTAGAAAAACGTATGTTATGTTTTCAATTATTTGAGATCCTTGACAAATTTCTTTTTTTTTTTCAGACATGAACTCATATCTCTGGCTCAAAGAATTCATATTATGTGAAACTTTCTTTCGCTTCACATACTAAATAGTCGTCCAATCCTCCCACTCTCCTTAAGCTCGTGAAAGAACTCACTTTTCTTTATAAAACTTTATATGAATTATCAATGAAATATTTCCGATTCATATCATCATTTATATAATTTTTATAGACTTTCAAAACTTATATTAAGTTTATAATATATCATTCTATAATTTAAAACTTATATTAAGTTTATAATTAGTGGGCTAAAAATATATTACTACATATAAGTTTTTGCACAGGATAAAAAATAAATAAACCTAATCACATCGAATTTTTCATTTTGGACTTTTAAATATTTTATGTTATTTTTTTATGTCATAATAAAGATTTTACATATGTAGTTGTTTGATGTTGTTCTTAAATTTGTTGTTTCATCCAATAGAGAATTAAAATGTTATTAACCTTATTCCTCTTACACATGTGAAATATACATGTGGCTTAAACGTTTTAGAAAATTCACAAATATTGTATTTTGTCTTTTTATTCTTTTTAGGGCTTTCTTAGATTTATTTTTGCATTAAATTTTATATGGATGCTTAGATATTATTTAGAATAATATATAAATCTAATTTAACAAACTAATTTAAAAATATATTACAAACACATTACAAATAAAATTTTACATTTTTAACTAACTCATTTAGGTATTATTTGAGTTTTTTATTTAATTGTGTACAAGCTTTTCAAATCATTTTTTGCATAAAAATTTATGAATATTTTTAATAAATTATAAAAAAAAAATCCAATGATATATATTTTTTTATATAGTTTTCAAAAAAAAATTTGAAAAATAAGCTTAATCGTGCGAAGCACGATGCTTTTGCTATATTAATATCGATCGTTCAACATGTGTCACTATTTAAATTGACTTTTTTAATTAAATATTAGAGCTAATAAGGATCATCGCCGTCATCGCATGCTAATCACTTTCTGTACTGTTTGTCCAAAATATGCTAGTGAACTTTTTTTTTGTATTACTTGTCGAGATTAGCTAAGTTTTTGTTGACGTACTTTTCCTCACCCTACTCCTATTGATCCCTCACGCTGTTGGTGATACAGATACCCACCCTCTTGCCTCTCCTCTACTCCTGTAGTCCCGTGCCAACCTCCCTCCCCCTCCCATGCTTGTGCAAAACTAGTTATCCATGTAGATATGCTAATTGTTCTGGAAAATAAACTTATTGTCCTAATTAATACACTAAATTTCCTATGAACGAAAAGTCCTAATAGATTCGCTAATTGTTCAAGTAAATATACTTATTGTCGTGATAGATAAACTATATGTTTCGATTGATACACTATTATTCTGGTAGATATGCTTATTGTCATGGTAGATACACTTATTGTCTTGGTAAATACACTAAATGTCCTATGAAACTAAATATCATGATAGATACACTAATCATCCTGGGTGTGTTTGGATGGGAGGAGAATAAGGAATAGATACACTTATTGTTCATATGAATACAATAAATATACCGGTAGATACACTAATTGTGATAGTAAATATTCTATGAACTAAATATTATGATAGATATACTAATTGTTAGTAGAGACACTAAATGTTCTACTATTGATCGTACGTATATGCCAACCTATGTATTTGACGGTAGCCATGTTGTACTTATTGTTTCATTAAATATTAAATTTTAGCTACGATTACTAATTAAGATGCTGGTAATAGCCTAATAGGTACGTACCAGCAGATTAGGACTTGGTAGCCATGTATTAAGTCCTTGATTTAATTCTTTTATGCGATTCGTTCAATATAACGGGTAGTCGTACGTGTACTTGTGTGGATAATTTTATCCAAAAAAAAAGAGAACTGTTGCCGTCATGGTTTGAAAACTCGGCGATTTAACTCGGAATCGGGCCGATTCAACTCGGACTCGGCGGCCAACGATCCGAGTTTTGGCGAGTTGGGACGGATTCGGTTGAGATCATCATTAATGGTGGTATTTATTCTTGGAGAGAGATGAAGGAGCAAGGAAAAACGATGAAAGAGGTTGCTAGAACGGAAAATCGCGTCAGGAGTCCCGGAAAAGCTCTTGGTGGTGTCTCTTGTGAGGGTTGTTTGACCTCTCTTGGTGCTCCATCGCAGAAAGAGAAGAGGGAGGCGAGTGGGATTGTGGGAACGGGAAAGAAGAAAGGAAGGGGAAGGGGTCGACTGGAGGCCTCCATTTCCACACATTTTTTTATTTTTTTAATATAAATCAAATCAGACGGTCTAAATTATTCAGGACAAGAAATAATTTTCAGAAAATAAATAATTGATCAAAAAATAGATCCAAGAACATGGAAAAATTGGAAATTTTATTCTCTACGATCCTAACTGATATATTAAGGCGTTTTAATGAAGTTGTCTTTATTAAAATATTTTTTTCTATTTTTTTCATATTTTTTGAAATTTTTTAGAGCTTAAAATAATTTTTTTTATGAAAATCCGAGTTTCCGATCCGAGTCATCTGATTTTTTCCGAGTCATCCGATTCGACTCCTTAATCCAACACTCCGAGTCCGAGTCCGATTCCGAGTTTCAGAACCATGGTTGCCGTGTTATAGTGTGTTACTCCATTATATGGAGTTCAAAAATCCGTAACGGGTCACCCGTTCCCCGTTTCTTTCTCTCCTTGGATCCGACGAATCTCCAAAAGTCCCTCTCTAATTCTCCCTCTGTAAGTGAGTGAGTGCAGCCTTGCGCTTCTGCTGCTCGCCACCTCAGCACATGGACCCCACATCTGCCCCTCTGAGGTTCTGACTGTATCCACCTCCTTAGCGCTATTATTTGATTTCCCTGTGTTGATTGTGCTGATGCTTGAGTTCTTTTTGTTTGCTTCTGGATATCTAATTACTTAATACCATACCAATCAATAGCCTATCTAAGCTCTATTCCTTCAGTTTTGATTCATATCGTCTGATCTGATAATGCATAACTTGTGAACCCTGACTGGTACGTAGCCTGTACCACTCAATACCGGCCTATGTTATTATGTGTTGCTTGTACTGGCCCAATGCGTGGCCACCCTGTTTCCTTTGCTGGTTGATTTCAAGTAATATTTTTCGGATTTTAAAAATGGGTTCATAAAAAATCATTTAATTACTTTTCATTTGGATTCGACACTCAATACCACATATTGTTCTTGTTTCTGATTCAAGTTGTCTCCTTATTGTTTTTGTCAGTAAATTATGCATCAACTGAGAATTTAGCTATTCCAAGTGCTGACATGTTGGAAAAAATGGTGAGCTCACATTACATCAAATAGGTACGTCTGAGGGACCAAATTATACTATTCTGTTAATAGTATTCCTAATTGAGACATTAGAAATAATTTCAGTATGTTGTTAATTTCTTGTTATGCAATCGGGACTGTAAGAATGTCTTTTAATTCCCCACAAATTGGACCCATTAGCTCATCAACTTTTTAACTTTGATAAGAAACAGGAACTTTCTTTTCTAATTGAAACATATATGGTGATATTGTTAGGAAAAGAAAAAAAAAGATTAAAACATTGTAGGACTGGTACAGTGTCAAGAAAAATTAATGTCTAACTACCAAATTGGAAAATTATATCATATAGTGGAATCAAATGTGGAACTACCTGCAGTGATCAGCAATAGTTAGGTATGGTTGAATGTCATGTGGGGCTCAATTGTAACTAAAAAGCATCATTAGATTTTGCTATCATCTAAGTAGATTTGAATATTCTTTTTCTTCCTTGATGTTTTCCCTTTCTTCTTTCTAATTGCTAAGATACAGGTAAAAGATCAAAGAAAGGAAACAAAAAGCAAGTGCCGTTGTTTGATCTCTCCCAAAGAATAATTGATGAGTACGAAATTGAAGCCAATGTGGGAATCACCGGAAAGAAGGGCACTATTATGTGGGTCCCATCACCATAACCACATTATGGTCCAGATTATGAGAGGAAAGTATGGGATAAAAAGACAAAATCTAGGACAAAGGACAAAGCAGCAGCAATGGACCAAGTGCAAATGGCACAGTGAAACCAATGGATGAGGAAGTTCCAGCTTGCACAAACTACAGTGATGTGCCGGTTATTGTGTTCTCTGATAGCAAGTATACAATAAGACCTGTAGCATTATGATATTGAATTTATATTTTGAGCCTTTAGATCCATTGGTTGCAGTCCTAATCTTATTGTTTAATTTCAGGTACATTGGGAACTACTTCCATGACTACACTGATGTGCTAGTCCCATTGTTTACGGAATCGTATTTTCTGCTCACCTTTAAAAGGTGAGCAGACTGCCAACCTATATTTTGGAGCGTCGGATTAGATCCAACGGCATGTACAGAGGACCAGTAAATTGCTAAAATATCTCACCTATTCTTCCCTGCCCGAAGGTGCCCCTCTCCTGCCATTCATCTTTTAAAAAAATAATAATAAGTCGTACCATATCCCCATATCGTTTCCGCTTCGATTGCCATGAGAGAGAGAGAGTGGGAGAGAAATCCGACGACTCCGACGGAGAGGACTTCCATTCGAGAGAGAAAGAAAAAGCGCGACTCTCCGACGGCTTGTGAGTTCGTGAACTGATGTGGGCGATTGTGAGTATAGTCCAAAACTTTGTAGAAGTCAAAGCAATTGTTGTATTTCTATGTATTTTGTTTGCTCTTTCTGGATGGATCAGTGTTTAACTTGGGACTGATTTCATACAGGTACTAAGGGAATTGGTTGATGATATATGATATTAGACAAGGGATGCGCAGGGTAGGGTTGAGAGAGAGAGCGATTACAATAGGGATGCGCAGAAAGAAGTACCAACCTCCCTACCCGTTTTTTCCTTCTTCTTCTCTTTTTGTTGGTGGACGAAGTACTTTTCTTTTTCTCTCTATCAAGTGAAATGGAGATGCAGAGAAGCTGTGGGGATTCCGTGGGACAGAGGCTCTGTTGGGCTTTTCTTAATAAAGGCAAAAAGAGAAGGATGGGTGCGTATGAGAGAGAATGAGTGAAAGTTAAGTGG
Source organism: Rhynchospora tenuis (assembly GCA_027725995.1). Taxonomy (NCBI): domain Eukaryota; kingdom Viridiplantae; phylum Streptophyta; class Magnoliopsida; order Poales; family Cyperaceae; genus Rhynchospora; species Rhynchospora tenuis. Next base: position 44,838,792 of record CM050888.1, on the reverse strand, counting down.
GAGAGGGAGACTCGGGCAGAGGCAGGGGCAGGGGCCAGGGAGAGCGATTTTTCTCCAACTCATTTTGCGTCATTGGATCTAATCCAACGCTCCACAATATAGGTTGGCAGTCTGCTCACCTTTTAAAGGTGAGCAGAGGATACGATTCCCATTGTTTACGACATCTCGAAGATTCCAAGGAGAAGTTCTATATCTCCTGACTGATTTGAAGATTTATTGATTGGAAAGTTGCTTTTTTTATTCAAGAACCTGACAGAATATGACCTTATTAATTTTGCTTGTGATGATGAAGTTCAGTGCTACAAAAAAGAATATGTCAGCATGATGAGTCATGTATTTTGATATCCGATTGTGACAGAATTCCTTCAATATACAAGTTTGGTAGATTTTACAAGATTTGTGCGCACAGCTTATGAGCTCTAGAGAGATAAAGCTGAAATCCTGATGCAAAAAACACGGGGAAGGAAGCCAAGATTATTGATTTTTGTAGAGCAAAAACGAGGAAATGTCTGAACCTAGATGATATTATTCAGGAAGCTGAGAGATTAGGGTTTGAAGTTTGGCAACTGAGGCAACTTATAGATTGGACTGAGATTCTTTTAATTTGAAATTCTGCGATGTGATAATGGGCGTACATGGTGTCGGGTTAAGTAATACGATGCTCTTGGTTGTTCATGCAGTATTCATTCAGGTATTCCCTTGGGGTGACCTTGGATGGGTTGATTAGTTTTTATTTGCCTTTTTTCAATTTTGAACAAATAAGCTATAAATTTATGTTCCATGTCTGATAAGTTTGAGTGTATATTTGATAGGAATAGAGGACCCCATGCCAAATAAGAAGCCAATTTCAGTACTAAAATGTAGAATGGTAATTGTGTCTTGTTTCTGTACCTAATGCTTAAAATGTTTATCACATCTGTCGCTAACCCAAAGAATCTTAATATGTATCCATGGCCCATGGGGTCATGGGGAATGAAGGATTTTCAAATCAAGAAAGAGATAACAAATGATTGGATAAAAAAAATGTAGGAGGCTACTTTATGAATCCAGTTGAAAAGATGAAGCTGAAGTACTTTCAGTATGAGATCTCACGAGAATTATTTTCACAGACCCACAATAGGTACACCAGAAAAGGTGGAGTGCAATTGATGAGATTCTGCTTGAGAAGCAAAATATAAGGTTGGGCATGGATGAGTTTAGACCAATACTGAAGGAAGAGCTCTAAGGCATCTCAATTCAGAGGATTTATAAATTTAAGTGGTACAGTACGGTACAGTCCTGGTTTCCCTTTTTATTATTTTATTTATTTATTATTATTATTATTATTATTATTATTATTATTATTACTATATTTTTTTTTAAAAAAAAAGCAAATATTGAAAACTGTTACAACCTAGAAAAAAAAAATATATAACCAGATTAATTACCAGCAGTGAGGTTTACAATTTGACCTGGAGCATCCAAGTTTTGTTAAATTTTTATTTAGTAGAAACTAAAAGTAAAAGAAGCTGCAAATATTTGTAATTGGTATCTTTTTCTTTTTTTTTTTATATAAAAAAAAACTTTATCTGTCCATTGCTTTCTCGTATAAATAAAATGAGCAAAATTGCTAACTTCTAAACAACTGTTTAATAAATAGAGGTGATACTGGTATTGGAAGTGTCACATAGAGTAAAATAGGTTTTCTTTGAGATAGACCAAGGGCATAGCTCTGGGTTGAGCTGTACTTGGAGGGGGCAGTCTACCAGACGGTATATACCATGGAAACAACATCATTTTGGATGTTGCTCTGAGTTCGATTATTGTATTTTTCATACACTTATTATTTTTCTGATAATTTCATGATGCATTGTCATATTGTGTGGGCACTTTCTGATTTAATGCAGTCGGTAAGGCAGGGCCAATTAAGTTCTGATGAATTATTTAAAATTCATATGATCAAATTAATTCAATCCATTTATAGCCTGACAATTTTCCGCAAAATAGCCTTCATATATGTTAGTTTTGAAATATTTCCATAATTACATTTCTTTTCTGCAGAAATATATCTCTAGATGAAAATTGAGGTCATCGATCTAGAGTTTTATACAGGGGAACCAAACAAAAATAATTGAAAGAAATATTTGTATAATTTTTTGGAGTAGAAACTAGAAACTGATTAGATGTATGAGAAGCTCACATAGAAGGCTGTACGTTATCTAATGGTTGCTAATACACCTCATTTTAAAACCCAAATTTATCTAAGCAATTCCAATGCTCTTGCCAGAACAGGTTTGAATCTTGTTATGTTTAATTTCACATTCTGCTGGTCCAGATAAATTTTGCCCATTTCTGCCCATCCTTGCCTGTGGATAGATTCGGGATCTCTAAATACTGCATGATCTCTTGGATAGAGATCAATCAATGTGCTCTCTTCTTCGCTTATACTGTATTGCAGGTACTTGAGCATCATATTTCTTGCTCCATTCCCAAAATCATTCTCTGACATCTCCTCAAGATTCCCAAAAGGAACTATTTGAATCAGCACTGCATTTGTCGGGAGGAAAACTTCATTTGTAAGCCCTGCACCATGAACCCCCATCATCACGTCAAAGGAGTTCACCGTTCTTGCAAACTCCCCAACAGTATCATGAGAAGAGGTGTTATTGACAACAACCTCAAACCCCAACTCCTCTCCCACTGCAACAATTTCATCCACATTGACTATTTTCCTACTATGATTTCTTCCTATTATCAGAAGTCTCGGTTTTTCTTTACTGCTCTCTGCTAGATTTATTGCAAAGTCTCTTTCAAGAGAATAAGCCCTTCTCATCAGCCTAGCAAAATCTACCATTGAATAATTGCTCGGACTTCTTGAAGGATCTATTGTAAGATCACCGTGGCTATAGAGACCAACAATGGCACGAGGGTAGCAGTGCACTTGGTTTTCTTTGTTGAAATCTATGATTTCATAATTCGTAAGTTGTTTGAAGATCATTTTGTATTTATTAATCCACCAATGCTGCATGTTGTCGGCCATAAGTATTTGAACTTCACCCTTAAACTGTCGGGCAGTTATGAACAGAGGGACCAGCACATCAGTGAAATCATGAAAGAAGTTTCCAATAAAAAACCCTGTTGAAAATACAACTGCAGTGATGTTGTGATATAGGTTGCATTGAGGGGCATCTGGGGAGGAATATAAGGGCCTTATGGACACTGGTCGCACACTTTTCATAACGTTACCATCAAATTTGCGGGTGTAAGGCTGAAGTCTCCATGTTTCGTTTGCTTCCAAGTCCATGGTTCGGTCAGAGATGAGAAATACCGAAGAGGAATTACCATGAATTCTTACTTTTCTATAGATTTCACATATATCTGATCTAAAGCCTTTGAGGTCGCATGACAGTATAGGTGATGCCTCTGTAGCCTTGTTCTTCACGTTGTCTTTGCCTTTGTAACATAAATCGCAAAAAAAAAAAAAAAATCGTCAATAAAAAATTTGGAACTACGAAAAAACCATAGTTTTCGTTTGAACGAAAAAAATAAATAGTAAATTAATATGGCAATTCTATAATATATATATATATATAGACACACACACACACACAACAACAATTATGAAAATTATGAAGCTGTAAAGGTATATATATAACTGCAATGGTGCTAGTTCAGAAATTGTATCATGTTGTGAACTCTGATGTACATATCCATGCTAGTTTTTAAGGACTGCAGGTTAATCTATAATTTTCTGTCAGAAAAGTATTGCGTTCTGTGTTTGTGGACAAAGAAAAATTAATTGCATGGTAGCTGCTAACTATGCTCTTAATAATTAATACAAAAAGAGAAAGATATATTGAAACTGCTTATTATTTTCCAATTTTAGTGGATCAATTATTTTCAAACATAAATTGTTTTCTTGTTGAAATGTTTACTAGACTGACTGTTACCATGACGAAATTTGCCTGTAAATTGGAAGACTAAATAAGTTGGGAAGCCGGCAGCCCTACTGCTATATATAGAACTAGAAAAAAGGTTTGATTTCTTCAAAAAAATATATATATCCTTGTTAGTTAACCTATATTTTGTGAAACGATGTGATCATCACCTAGCACACTTGGAGATTGCACATTCAATCCCGAAGCTAGAAAAAAAAAATGTAAAACAAACATAAATCATTAAAATAGGAAGAAGAAACAATATATATATAACGAGTTAAAAGGAAAAGCAATAAACTGATCAATCAATAAAATCTCTATCATTTATATATTTGACCAATGTCAGGTCGAGCATAACATAAGGTTGCCAAATAGAAAAAAAATTAATGACTAACCTTTAACAAAAGATAACTAGGCAGTCAAACTTACTGTAAACGAGAACTAAACACAAATACACGACAAAATAAATGAAATGCAGTCATGCACCCATTAGCAAATGCAACAGGTTTAATGATTGCAAAATTTAGTCTTGACGTTAGAGTAATTGAGGAAATTAATGCATTATAGAGGTTGAGTACCAGAATTGCGATGGGCAGTGACTGAACCTGGCGAATCAGAAAAATAGGAATACAGCAATATTGAGACCAGAAAACAGGCAAGTAATAGACCAGTAATGATCTCCCCTACACTTCTAGCACATTTCATTTGGTACCCCATAGTTTACATATGTTCTTCTTCTAGCTTGAGTATAGAAATAGAATGAGGAGGCAGAGAATGACAGTTGGCAGCCGTTGCGAAGGTTAAGAGAGAAAGAATGAGAAACCAGATGATGGGATGCATGGTAAAGTTGTCTGTTTTTGAGAGGGCACCACGTATGGAATTTAAAATATTGAATTAGCGTTTCACTATTTATTATAATATTAAGAGAGCCAACAACCTAAAGGATCTATTATGTAATGAACTATGCAGAAAAATATGTGTACAAAAATTTACTGAAGTAAGGTATATACAACCAAGGTAGCAATATGACACTGTGGAGCTTGTGCTGTACTTCTGAACCACGATGGAATCAGATTGAATCGATCTGACCAGCCAACGATAGCATCCGGATGGCTTAATTAAATACCGAAATCATTCTTATTACAAGCAAGTCACGAGAAATTAAGAGTGTATTCAGAATTGCAATGCAACGTGCGCCTCATCCCACTTGCTCTTCATCAATTAAATCAATGCGACACCCACACGTTGAACCCTTGGAAATTTTTTTTTTCCTTTTGGTTTGGGGGTGGGAGATCCGGAGATGTTTTGAATTTTTAGCATGCAGAGCACTACTATAACAAACAGGGCAGGTGGGTTAATATAATTGTCTTTGTTGTCCCGACAATTTCTATAAAAAGAACTCTGCATTTGCAAATCGCTTTCATAAAGAACTCTGCATTTGAAAATCGCGTCGTATAATATGCTCTTAACTAGCACAATGTATGCTGTTTACATCTTCGTAATTTTAGTTGTACACAATATTATTTGCTCAAGTACGAAAACTGTAAATATGTCTTGCTTAAACAAAAATGTCAGCATGCGGCCGGCATTTCTAGTTGCTGTCATGACCAAATTTTAATAATAATTAATTTTATTTACGAATATAATAGGAAACACATCTATAGTTAGACAATTTTTATAAAGATTACGAAAAGAATATAACCTGAATGTAATTGAAGAATTATTAATTTATTGTACATCTATAATTATTATATTTATTAATTTATTCATTTTAAAATACGTTTGGAAAACAAATAGTTTATAAATTTTGGACGACACTTGCTAGCTTACTCAATCTTAATTTTTATTCTTGTCGCCATTCATTATCTTAGGCGATCATTTAGAAATAAAATTTTTTTACTCCGATAACTAAGCCTAATTTTATTCTTAAGCAATCCAAATCCAAATACACCCTTAGATTGCATAATTTTAATTTTTTCCCCTTAGAATTTCCTTCTCTTTTTTTTTTAAGCCAGATGGAGATAGCCGACAACCGGCAAAACAAAACAGGTCAAACAGGCTCTTAGAATTCATTTTACTACAGTTTACTTTTAACTCGGAACTATGGGCCCTCAAAAAACTCGGAACTATGACAAATAAGCCGAATCGTTTTCTATAGTCTATACATTGCTTTCTCATAGTAAGGGGACGAGAGCCAAATCGTTTAGTTATTTATCTTAATCATTGTAAGAACATTCGTAAAACAGGAAGCATTTGTTGAGTTAGATGTTCGCTCATCTTAAATCTTTAAATATTCGTACCTTAAGCGTAAAAAATATCCACACTGGTTGTTGGAGTTCGCTTTTCCCATTTAAATTTTTTTTGGACAAACAAGATGCTGGAATAATTTGATCAGCGCAGAACTTAAATTTTTTGGGCTGTCTTAATCTGACAAGAACTAGCACCCATGATTAATAGGCATTCGCAGTACCAATGTTTGAAAATTGAAATTAATATTGGACCGGATGTAAATGCAACTCAATTTAGATGGTGGATTGGGTTTCATTCATTGGAATTTATTGGAGGTGCTGGATTCTACTATGCTACAATAGAGAGAAGGGTTCGGAGAGATAGAGATCTGCTCTAATTGTTGAGTGGCGCAATTTTAACTGATTCATGCTCCTCAGTTCTAAAACAGATCATTAATTTGGAAATGCGCGCTGTATTAATTCTTCATGTGACAGACTTTATTTCACACTTTGGAAATGCTGCAGTTCAATTCAAAAGAGAAATGCTAATGTGCGTGTCATCAAACCAGTTAAATATCCTCAATTAAATTTCAATTCACTAGAGAAATGCTTATGTGTGTCATCATTTTAGAGAAATTAAACTCCCGAAGATGAGGGAACAATGTTGGTTGTAAAACATTTCCGTAATTAAATTTCTAGGCACGAAAATATATATTTCTAGTCCTAGATGAAAATTGATTCAAGAGAACGAAACAAAAGTAATAAAAAGAAAATTTTCTGAAGTACAAACTAAGTGGAGGTATCAATTCCCTAGCTAACATAAGGATTAATATTACAAAGGAAGCTCTGTATCTTGATCCATTGGTTACTCATACACATTCAAACCAAAAATTATCTAAGCAATTCCAATGCTCTTGTCAGAATAGGTTTGAACCTTGTCATATTTAGTTTCACATTCTGCTGGTCTAGATAAATCTTAGCCATTGCTCTCCATCCCTGACTTTGGAATGATTTGGGATCTCTGAATACTGCATGATCTCTCGGATAGAGATCAAGCAATGTGCTCTCTTCTTCACTCATATCGTATGGCAGGTACTTGAGCATCATATTTCTTGCCCCTATCCCAAAATAATATTCTGCTAAAGTCTCAAAAAATCCAAAAGGAATTATTTGAATCAGCACTGCATTTGTTGGGAGGAAAACTTCATTGGTTAGCCCTGCACCATGAACCCCCATCATCACATCAACAGAGTTCACCACTCTTGCAAACTCCCCAACATTAGTACTAAAAGAGGATTCACTGACAACAACCTCAAACCCTAACTCCTCTCCTACAGCAACAACTTCATCAATATTTACTATTTTTCTTGTTTGGTTTCTTGCTATTATCAGAAGCTTTGGCTTCGTTTTACTGTCCTCTACCAGATTTATTGCGAAATCTCTTTCAAGCGAGTAGGCCCTTCTCATAAGCCTAGCAAAATCTACCATCGAGTAATTATTTGGTGTTTGTGAAGGATCCATTTGAAAATCACCATGGCTGTAGAGACCTACGATGACACGAGGATAGCAGTGCACTTGGGTTTCTGTGTTGAAATCTATGATTTCATAATTTGTGATTTGGTTGAGGAACTTTTTGTGTTTCTCAATCCGCCAACGATTCATATTGGCTATAAGAATTTGAACTTCACCCTCAAATTGTCGGGCAGTTATGAACAGGGGGAGCAGCACATCACTGAAGTCATGAAAGAAGTTCCCCATGTAAGACGACGATGAAAATACAACTGCAGTGATGTTGTGATTTAGGTTGCATTTAGGGACCTCTCTCAAATTATATAAAGACCTTATGGTCACTTCTCGCACACTTTTCATAACATAATTGTCAAATTTGCGAGTGTAAGGCTGAATTCTCCATGTTTTGTTTGCTTCCGAGTTCATGGTCTGGTCAGGAGTGAAAAATATGGAAGATGAATTACCATGAATTCTTACATTGCTATATATTTCGCATACTTCTGATCTCCAGTATATGAGGTTGCAAGACAATATAGGTGGGGCCTCTGAAGATTCATTCGTTGTATTCTCTTTTCCTTTTTGACAGAAATTGAAAAAAATAAAAATAAAAAAAATAAGTATGAAATTAAAAAGAGGAGAGTAAAGTTCGAATCAAAACAAGGTCAAGTAGTTCATAATTGTTCTTATAATAAAGAAAAGAATAGCTCCTTGTTGAAACTCAAAATTGGCATGCCGGTAGCCCTTCTGCTATATATAGACTAGTAAAAAAAAAAATACATCTGATTTCTAAGGAATTTTTTTTATCCTTGTTAGGTACCTATATGTTCTGAAATAATGTGATCATCTCCTAGCTCGCTCAAAGTTTGCCCATTCAATTTTTCTGCAAGGAAAATGCAAAACAAACATAACTCACGGAGCTAATGCCAGAATATAAAACTAAAAAGTGCTACTATGAATCTGTGACTTTCATCATCTATATAGGATGACCTTATGTACTCAGAACGTCATAAACTTAGTTTCCAAATATGCGCTCAAACTTTAAGTCCCTTTACTAGAAATGTAGAAATGGGAATTGAAGACAACAAATTAAAAGGAATGCAGTCATGCACTATTTTCATGAACCATCCAGCAAGTACACTGTTTTGAAAGAATGCAAAATTGGAAGTCGAGATTAGAGATTGAGTACCAGATCGATGAGCACTGTATGGATCTGATGAAGCAGAAAAATAGGAATACACCAATATTAAGACCAAAAAACAGGCAACTAGAAGACTAGTAATGATCTCCCCTACACTCCTTGCACATTTCATTTTCATTTGGTACCCCTTTTTTTCCATATATAATTCTTCTAGCTTGAGGAGTAGAAAATGACACCTGGCAGCGTTAGCCAAGGTTTCAGGAGAAGGGCCGAGAGGGAGGGGGGAGGGGGTTTAGAGAGAGAGAAAGAGATGGGAAGGAAATGGTGAAGTTATCTGTTTTGAAAAGGGGAGTGCGTATGGAATTTAATTAGATAATGAATCAAGGTTGCGTAATTATACTAATCAGAGAGCCAACGACCTACGAGATCAACTATGTTAATGAACTATGCAGAAAAACATGTGTACAAATTTGCTGAAGTAAGATAAAACCAAAGTAGTAGTGTACACTTTGAGTTTGTGGTATACTATTAAACGTGATGTGTAGTGTTATTAATTACAGATGCCAATGCACCGGATCAATACTATATTGTTGTTTTGTTGTTATATAGTTTTTACACATGCAGATGAGATTATCCAGATGGCTTAGAGCACTACAAAAGTACAAATACCAAATATTTATTAAGAAAATGAATAAATAAAAGATGATTGATAGGAACATTAGGAGTTTGAATTCAGAAACTGAAAAAAATCAGGATGTTTTTAGGAAAGTCAACTCTGATTTGACAATTTTGTTCTGATATATTGTTTTTTCTGATTTTTCTGAATGGAACTGTAACAGACTTCTGATAGGAAAATGATGGAGAAAATTAGGGAGTTGGGATTCATAAACAGAAAAAAAAAATCAGGATGCTTTCAGGAACAACTCTGATTTGATAATTTTATTCTGATGTATTGTTTTTCTCTGAATTTTTCTGAATGGAACTAACAGAGCTCTGATGATGTCCTGATTGTTTTTAGATAAGGATCTGACTTGAGTGTTCTAATCTCCCAGGATTTTTGAGCGCAATGAGTTAGACTCAAACCATCATTCTTGATTCAATTCTTTTCTGCCCTGGTTTGTAATAAATTCTTAAAATGAGTTCAGTTTTTCATTTTGATTTTATTATTTGTTTTTAAACTAGAAATATATGGTCCTGACTTGGTACAGCTAGCACTACGTTTTAAGCTAAGTTGCAGCCTACACGTTGAGTTGCAAGTCATGAGGTAGCATGTATTGCAATGCAACGTGCACCTCATGATCTTCGCACTAAACTGTATCAAATTTATCAAATCAACACCACAAAGTTAAACCCACTTTTGAGGGCAAAATAAATAAATAAATTGGGGCGTTTTTTTGGGTTAATAATCAGCACGCAAATTTGTAATACCTAAGCAACAAATATGTTACCACAGGTAGGTTATTAGAATTGTCTTTGTGCTTGTGGCTAACATTTAAAATTAATGTTGTGAAAAAGTTTTTGTCCCGCCTATTTCTACACACTGAGCTGTTTATAAAAAACTTCACATCCAAATTGTCACATAATATGCTCTTCATAAGATTCTACATCTAGCATCAACATATGTTATTACGCTTTTGTAATGCTTGCTCAATTACGAAGTATTGAACCCTGAATATATATACGTCTTGTTCAAACAAAACTGTCTAACTCGGAAACAACTATATATAGAGCTGCTTCTACATAATTCACAACCTAAATGTTAAGAGAAAAATCAAATTCGTGTGGATGTGCACCCCTAAAATCTCTAATTCCCCCTTTTTCGAAGTTTCTTCCTAACTCAACTCAACTCAAGCCCTTGACATTTTACTTTTAAGAGTTATGTTTATCTAAAGAGAAACATTTGATCAAATACCATACCCAAAGACAAAAATATGTAGATAGATTCAATATTTTACTTTTGTACAGAGTCTCCATCTAGTCGCAAAATTTTAAAACTTGATCATGGAAGTCACTTAAATTTTACTAGTGCAAAATTTTCACAACCTGGTTGCAGCTCCAGTAGAACTTTACTGTTTTGGATTTAAGCAAGGCAACCTGTATTTGTCACCCTATAAGAAACAACCTGCTGCCAATTGTAATTTCATGTACTATGTGAGTATGTTTACTGCAATCTAGCAATTTTACAATGGCTATGTGAGGATATGCTATTCTAACTGTGTTTACAATTTGAACAGCCAGACAAAATCTAATGACATGAAAAGGATATGTCTATGTTTTCAGTTTGATGGAGAAATATGATTTCGCTTTACTAAAAGGAATATTTTACAATATAAATTATAGATATAATCATAGTTTTCTGTTTTGTTTTGGTGTGGTTCTTTCTTGCGGTTCTCAAACAAACCGGTTTCAGGCATTGGGTCCTTTGTTGGCCCTTCTGATGCTTTCATGCCTCCTGTCCATAAACAAATTCAACCAATCATAAGACTTTTCTAATGAAAATGCCAAACGCTTTTACAGTAGAGTGAATAGTCCACAAAATCAGCAAATACATATTGAAACAATGTAGGTTCAATTGCAAAAAATAAGAATGCCCAAATAAGAACTAAGTTGAGAGGACATATACTGGTACATCAGGAGGACAAAGTAGTTCAGTTAATACAGGGATACATTTGCAGGTACAGTACAGTAATGTTGAGAGTAGTAAAGTTAAAAGTAATGTTGAGAGTAGTAATGTTGAAAGTTGAGTCTCGAGACAACTTAAATGCAGTTAATGCATAAAAAAAAAAAATGCTAAACAGAAAATACATCAGATTTATGTTAAAAGAAATATTCAACCCAACCCACTAAGGTAAAATTGCAAATCTCAAACCCGAAACATGCATGCTTTACCGTATCAAAGTGACTAGACTGTATCTCCACAACAGCTCCTGTCTTGTAAAAATCTGAAACTGATAGAACCCCTCTCCAAAAACAAATCTTGTATCACAATGAGGAAGGACATTTGGGAAAACATGTGGTAAGATAATTTGAAGAACCTTCTGTGGTTCTGTAGCATTTACTGTAATCTGAAATATTAAAACCACAATTTAGCAAAATATTTCCATCTTCACCAAGCAAAATCTCATATAACCTCTAAAAACAGAATATAGATTATTAACTTCTAAGCTAGCACATTTATTTATTCTCCTGAAATAATGTGATTTAATGCAATTAAGAGATCCAAACATAAGTCATATTTTTTGTATGCCAGTATAACTTTATATATGCAACTCCATCATAATAGGGAACCAAGAAAAACAAACACACAACCGACACTAAATCATATCAATGCAAAGCAATGTGGAGGAACCACCTTGATACACAACTTGCGGAATCTGGTAACTTCCATATAATTTATAAATTTACTTGCAATCATCCTCCTTTTTTACATTCTTAAGAGAATAAAATAATTTGTTGTTTGAATGACAAAAAAAAAATCCAATTTATATCTTATTTTTTGTTAAAAAGAAAAGTGAAAGAAAAGCATATCAAAAGATCCATTGTCATGAAAAATAAACCAAGCACGTCTAACATTTCTGTAATCACAAATAATCCCTCAAAATATAATAACAGACCTGAGAATAATAATAGTTTTCTATACCATGCAACTTATCAGCATTATTTAAAGAACAGATAATCTGGTTTCTAGATTATAAAGTTAACTTCAAATCTTTGACTGTTAAGTAGCAAAGCATGAGAATTTGGAAGATCACCATAAGGACAAAAGTGAACAAAAAAATACAAAGAGAGCAGCACATCAATGGAAAATATTTCTTAATTACCTAGCATTTTATTTTATTTTGGGACCTTAGAGCAACTAATTTCCATCATACCCATTAAAATGACATATTGATCAGTTGCTACGGAATAGTGATGGCCAACTAAAATTCGACCTCTCCACCTAAATTATGGGGAAAAAGAAAGAACCAACAAAATTAATGTGGAATAAAGCTAATTCGTTCCAAATGTAGTAAGAGAAAAGCATTATCAAGCATGAAAAATGATTAAACCTGTGCCATTAGCTTCCAAATACGGCAACATGGTTTCGGGGAGAGAGAGAGAGAGCCTACCAGGTTGCAAAGGGGAAAAATCTTATGTTTAAAGAGGGAAGCGATTCTCTTCGCCGCGCAAGAGAAGGGAACCGCTGGCTGAGAAGAAAGTTTTTGTTTTTCTTTGCTGAAGAGAGAAAACCCAAGGGAGCGAAGTCGGTGCGTTGCAGGCAAGTGGGAGAAGGAGAAGATTAGAGAAGCGTTGTTGAAGGGAGATGGAAGGAAGTAACGGACAGATCGCTGGGTTTAAAAGAAATGGACGATTTAGATTGGTTACTGTGTTTTTCAATTTTCACTGTAAAACAAAGTTCCGATCTTTATGTCTTTATGTATTAATATATTAATTTAACTTATTAATTTAATTTGTTATAGACTCATAGGTAGTGAGAACATTAGTGTACATACAGGAAGCGCATCGTAGTTGCCTAACTATTTTACTTCATAGTTAGTAAGTTAATTTAATTTAACTTATTGCTCCTCCCCATTGCCATTGCTAGTTGGAGTTTTGTTTTTCCCAAATTAACTTTCTTAGGACAAATAAGAGATTTGAATAATTCGCTCAGTCAAGAAATTAATTTTGTTGGGCCATTATAATCTGACATGAACGATCCCGAAAAAATTATAACTAACCTTAATTAATTAAGAAATTTTAAAATAATCCGTTTTTAATCAAAAATTTAAAAATGACTTCGCAGTATCAGAATTTGAGATTCCGAAACTAATTCTGGTTAGTTTCGAAACCTCAAATTCCGAAACTAGCTAGTTTAGGAATTTCAGATTCCGAAACTAAACCTGCCGACATTTTTGAGCGAAAATATATTTTTAAAATTTTTTTTAATTAGTATCGGAATTTAGAATTCCGATACTAGTGATTTCACCTACTTTTCAGCGCACTTTAATTTTTTTAATTTAATTTTTTTAAATTTTTAAAGTTTTGAATTTTTTTTAATTAGTATCAGAATTGTAAATTCCGATAGTATTGATAAATTGAGTGTTGGTCCACCATTATAATTTTCGCTTTCCGTTCTATATAAATAGCATACATCTTCGATAAATGTAGTATTGTATGGTTTGTTATATTGTATGCTTATTGTATGGCTTGTTGTATTGTATGGTTTTTAATTATTCGTGTGATGTTATGTTGTATTGTATGGTTTGTTGTGTTTATTCGTATTTTTAAATTATGAAATTTAATATTTGAGGTATGTTTTTTGTTGCTTACTATTGAAATTGTCAAAAAAAAAAAAAAACTTAGTAACATTTACACCTCCCTATAGATAGCATCTTTCTAGTGTAATATTAAAAAAAAAATTTCATGTTTAACACATTTGTTCAAACCTAGTCCTTGATTAGCTGCAAAAGTGTAGCCAATTTCTCTATGACGAAATTTCAAGCAAGCCCCAAAACTGCATAAATGCAATTATAATTATAATGATATGTGCAAAATATAATTTAATAATTTAAATACATATAATATTTGCTATACAAATAATAATTATTTTTATGGAATTATAATATTTATTTTATTTACTTTTTACTTAGGTGGGTATTCAGATTATAATTATAATTATAATGAAGAAGCCATTAATTATAATTATAATGAAGAATGATTAATCGGGGAAGGCGCAAGAAGGACCGTGATTGGATGTGGATGGATGCAATGCGAAAGAATAAAAATAAAAGAAACAGACGTAAGGAACCTCCTACGGCTATGGAGGACGTTCAATCCGGTCGCCAAACCACCAGCCAAAGGACGAGAAGAACAAGCACAAGGAACCGATCTCAATCTTCGGCACGAGAAAGAGGTGAAACTTCTAGGGCGGGGGCCAACACGTCGCACGATCCAGTTCAACCAAGCCGGAATTTCATTAGTACAGATGGGGAAGACATTAATATTTGTAATAATATTTGTATGAATGTTGTAATATCGTCAAAACATTAGTTCTTACTATTTTTATGAACGTTTATGTAATAATATGATGAATATTTTGTAATGTTTTGTATGAATGTTTTGTAATATTGTCAAAACATTAGTTCTATTATTTTGTAATATAAGGATTGATGCTTATAAAATCATGTCATCAATCATATTATTTTACATGACGTTATTTTTTTGGATCACGTTATTTTTTTACATGACTTTATTTTTTTTCACATGACGTGCAATTAATTCATATATTATTTATTTTACGATTTGTATTTTTTTTGTTTACATGACGTTATTTTTTTAATTTTTTTTGTAAGCATAAAACTAAAGAAATGAAAAATATGAAATATAAAAATCATAATACGAGATATATAAAATCACACCAAGTACGAGGTGAAATCACAAGTATCGGAATTCTAAATTCCGATACTAATTAAAAAAATTTAAAAATATATTTTCGCTCAAAAAGCGCATGAAATGTCGCAGGTTTAGTTTCGGAATCCGAAATTCCTAAACTAGCTAGTTTAGGAATCTCAGATTCCTAAACTAGCTAGTTTCGGAATTTGAGATTCCAAAACTAAGCAGAATTAGTTTCGGAATCTCAGATTCCGATACTGCGAAGTCATTTTTAAATTTTTGATTAAAAACAGATTATTTTAAAATTTCTTAATTAATTAAGGTTAGTTATAATTTTTTCGGTGAACGATCACCATATTTAACATCCATTCGCAGATTCGCTCCATTGCTTGAATCTTTTTTTTTTTTAAAAAAAAAATCCTGCTAGCTAGTACTAGGAGGAGCAATCATAAACCTGACTTGATACATTTAGGTCCTGATCAGAATCTCTTTTTTTTTTTAACGTAGGATTTCAATTCATTTCATTTCATTATAAAATTCTTGATCATAATGAGCGAATTTGGTATCATTTGATCAGGATTCCTATGTAATTAGGTCTAACGAAATTTTATAAATCTTACGAAATCAATTCAAATGAAATGAAATAAAATGAAATCCCGAATAAAAATCATTGTGATCAGGACCTTAGTGGATTTGGTTTCCTATTCTCATTTTTTCCAATCCGTAGAAAACAGGTTGGAGAGGACAAATTCTACTCGGTTACTAGTTCATTTTCAGTCTTTGGAATTCCAACCGGCGAGACAAAAGGCTCGATCCGATGGAATGGAACAGTTTGGCATTCATACAATCAAATCGAAATGATCTATTATAGCCTCACAATTAATGCCAACACGCTCAAATGTATGCTTGTTACACACTTAAACTTGAACCTATAGATTTGTTGTACAGCGCTCACAGGTGCCAAAACACAGCGAAGTAAAACAAGGAGGTAATTTCAACAAATATATGTCGGGCATAAATCAAATATCCGCAAGAATGAAAGCTAATAAGTTGGTACCAATTGAAAATTGACAAATAATAGCACAACCAAACAATAACATAAAAAAATAAAAAAGTAACACAAGATTTTATATGGAAAATCCGAAATAAAAAAATCACAGAAGCGATCAATGCAAATTCACTAAATCAAGAGTTTATCTTACAAGTATATGGAGATCATCAATTTATCTACCTTTCTCTCTCACACTCACACTCTCTATCACAATTTGAGATAGAATTAACGAGAGATTTAAGAGAAATGTAAAATCCTAGAAAACTTGCAAGAGGGGCAGAGAGCTGCTCCAAGAAGATGAGTACGGGGAGATGATACCTTCTGTTTTCGTACAGAATTGGTATTGATCATCTATAGTTTTCCCATCCAGTACTATCCAAACTCAGATTTTCCGCATACTGACTTCAGCAAAAAAATTTTGACCACTTTCGAAAAATTTTTGGTGCTGACGTCATCAAATATGCTGATTTAAGGGTTCAGTTAAATACTTTAAGAGTTGAATTAAAATATGTAAGTGTTTAGTTAGATGCAACAATTTTCGTAACCCCTGTTTTCTTCTCACCATTTCCGTGCTGGGCCAATATGGGCCGAGCCCATTTTTTTTTCGGCTTCGCACATCAACAATATTTATACCCGTTAGTTCGGTACCATTGGAAACACCTGCTGGGGATTATCATCATTTCATCCAGAGAGAGGAAATCATGAGATAAGGGAACAATATAATTCTTTTCAGTGTTGTTTGGAGATTTAATTCTTCTATGTTTTATCAATGTTAATCAAATTTTGGTTAGTTGTGGGGTAAGGACCCTGAGATTGGAGCTAAATTTGTTCAAAATTGGTATAATGTGAGTTAGGAGAAAATGGAATAAAATATAGAATTTATTTAAAATGTGTTTATCTTTGATTATTTAGTAGTCAATGAATCTTATTCCCATAAAGTACATTCCAGTGAGATGATCTCGATATATGGTGAATTTGCGGTTTAAATTTAATTAGAAAGGAATTTGATGTAATATTTTTCCTGGTTAATTAAATATTAATGAGTCTCATGCAGTCATACTCTTGTAATGCAACATCTTATTTAAAAGTTGTTAAAATTGTGCGACTTGGAGAGACCTTTAACTCATTGAAGCCATTGAAAAGGCACCCTGGTTCTTGTACTTACTAGTAGCGCTGGTACAGAGCCTTGCCAGCTTATCATACTGCTTATTTAATTACTTGTTGTTCAGATGGCAATCAAGACAATCAGTCTTTCACACAATCACACAATCAAGATCGTGACTCTCACCCTCACCCTCATCCTCATCCTCACCCTCACCCTCACGTGCGATTTAATTCCGTCTCCCCTCGCTGCTCCCCTCCTCACGCCTCATATTCTCCGCCTGTCCTCACGTTTCTCCTCCGCCTCTCATCTTCTCCGCCCCACCTCCGCCTCCGCCTCGCCTCAGCCTCTCGTTCTCCTCTCCTCTCCTCCGCCTCTGACTCACCTCAGCCTCTCTTCCACCCGTCCTCTCATCCGTCTCACCTCCCATCCGCCTCACTTCAGCCTCCCTTCCGCCTCACCTCCACCTCTCCTCTCCTCCGTCTCACCTCCTCTCCGCCTCACCTCAGCCTCTCCTCCACCTCCCCTCCCCACACTGCTCCATGTCCTATACCAATCAGATCTGGTTGAGGAAGAAAGAAGTAGAGATCGAGAAGGGTAAGAAGAGAAAAGAGGTTTAGATCTAGTTCTGTTACAATTTGAGAGTAACTAAATTATTATAAGGGATGGAATTAATCAGTATAAGGAAGTATCTAATATCTATAAGGGACTAAATAATATTCGTATCTGATTCTGTTGTTTTTTGGGAGTAACTAAATTACTATAAAGGATGAACTTAATTAGTATAAAGGAGTATCTAATATATATAAGGGAGTAAATAAAATTCATATATGCTTTTGCTGTTTTTTGAGAGTAACTAAATTACTATAAGGGATGAACTTAATATGTATAAGAGAGTATCTAATATGTATGAGGGAGTAAATAATATTCATATCTGATTTTGTTGTTTTTTGGGAGTAATTAAATTAATATAAGGGAGGAACTTAATGAGTATAAGAGAGTATCTAATATATATAAGGGAGTACATAACGTTTATATCTGATTCTGTTATTATTTGGGAGTAACTAAATAGCTATGAAGGAGCAAATAACTAGCATAAGGGAGTATCTAATATGCATAAGGGAGTAAATAACATTTAGAACTGATTCTACTGTTGTTTGGGAGCAACTAAATACCTATAAGGGAGTACATAATTAGCAGTAAGGGTGTATTTAATACATATAAGGGAGTAAATAATATTTCATCTCTGATTCTGATAATTTTTTTGTTATAATGAATGGAGGTCTGACGGCGACGAGAGGGCTGACGACGACGGGAGGGCACGACGCGAGGGCTGACGGTGACGAACGAGAGAGAAGGTGCTGACGGAGTGTGGGATGGCGACGGGAGGGTGCGATAGCTGATGACGGACGATGATGGAAAGGCATGACGGCTGACGGCGACAGCGACGGGAAGGCGCAATGGCGGAAGAACTGACGGCGACGGGATGCGAGAGAAGGTACGGACTAGAGAGAGGCGCGAGGGGAGGGTGAAGCGGGGTGAGGGAAAAGACGAAGCGGAAAAGAAGGCGCTGTCCATTTTCGGAAAACAGTAATTAGCGAAAATTTCTATTTTTAGGTATTGATTGCTTGATTGCCTTAGCCTCTGATTGCACTTATCAGCACTGAACAATATTTATACCCGTTAGTTCGGTACCATTGGAAACACCTGCTGGGGATTATCATCATTTCATCCAGAGAGGAAATCATGAGATAAGGGAACAATATAAAATGAGTTTGAAACTAAAGACTTTCCATCAATTACTTTTTATTTTAATTTTAGTCTAAGATCACTCCACGAAAGATATGTTTCTATACCAAAATTTTGGTCATAAAACCAGCAACAAAATAACAGAAAAGTATCCACAGTTTTATGGCCTTTTGGGTTTTAAAGAAGAAACTGGCTGGAGCTTCTGTACATGTAGATTAGTATCAAAAGCTCACATACTGATTAATATTATGAAGACTACAAATCCATTTGTTGCTTATATACCTCATTTTGTTACGGACGTAATTCTGACGGACCGACCAAAAGCTCTATCTAAATTATATGTTGGTAGTTAAAAGCCAATTTATGTAAGCAATTCTAATGCTCTTGTCAAATAAGGTTTGAATCTTGTTACATTTAATTGTACATTCTGTTGCTGCAGATATATCTTTTCCATTTCTGCCCATCCCTGACTGTGGATCGATTTGGGATCTCTAAATACCACATGATCTCTTGGATAGATATCAGTCAATGTGCTCTCTTCTTCACTTATACTGTACTGAAGATACTGGAGCATCATATTCGTCGCTGCCATCCCGAAATCAGACTCTGCAAACCCCTCAAGATTCCCAAAAGGAACTATTTGGATCAGCACTGCATTAGTTGGGAGGAACACTTCATTGGTTAGCCCTGCACCATGAACCCCCATCATCACGTCAAAGGTGTTCACCATTCTTGCAAACTCCCCAACACTAGTATGAAAAGAACTATCATTGACAACAACTTCAAACCCTAACTCCACTCCCACATTGACAATTTCGCCAACATTGGTTATTTTTCTAGTATGATTTCTTGCTATTATCAAAAGCCTCGGCTTCCTTGTACTACCCTCTATCATATTTATTGCAAAATCTCTTTCAAGTGAATAGGTGTTTCTCATTAACCTTGCAAAATCGACCATCGAATAATTATATATTGTTCTTGAAGGATCAACTGTCAGATCACCGTGGCTATAGAGACCTACAATTGCACGAGGGTAGCAGTGCACTTGCTTTTCTTTGTTAAAATCAATGATTTCATAATTTGTGAGTTGGTTGAGAATTTCTTTGTATTTCTCAATCCACCAGGCTATTTGAATGTCAGCCATAAGTATTTGAACTCCACCCTCAAATTGTCGAGCAGTTATGAACAGAGGGACTATTACATCACTGAAGTCGTGAAAAAAGTTTTTCCCAGTGTAACACCCCATTGAAAATACAATTGCGGTGATGTTGTGATATAGGTTGCATTTTGGGAGCTCTGTAGAAACGTATATGGGCTTTATGGTCACTTCTCGCACACTTTTCGTAACTAAACTATCAAATTTGCGACTGTAGGGCTTAATTCTCCATGTTCTGTTTGCTTGCAAGTCCATTGTCTGGTACGAAGTGAAATATATGGAAGATGAGGTACCATAAATTCTGACACTGCTATGGATTTCACATACTTGTGATCTAAAGTCTTTAAGGTCACAAGAGAGTATCGGTGAGGCCCTTGAATTTTTGTTCTTCGTGTTCTGTTTTCCTTTTTGTCATAAACAGAAAAAAAAAATCATAAAAGAGGAACGAAACAAAAAAGTGTAGAATGAATGCTAATATTGCTACATGAGAAAATTTTATTTAGTTCTGTTATTTTCTGATGTGCTTGTTGCTTTTTGGTATACTATTGATATAGTGCATTGAAACCGTATTTTTGGATTGAACCAAACAGTAAAATTGTCAATTGATATCAATTAGTTCGATAAGTGATCCTATAATACAGGGGGAAAAAAGCAGCTGCTTGTTGAAAACAATATAATTCTAATTAAGATTTTTGCCAGGGAGGTCATCTAATTTGATACACAATGACCGGACCCTTCCAACCCGCCTAATATATATAACGATCTGGCATTATGTACAAATTGCACAGTTAATTTAAATTTACTGACTCTCGATATTATTCAAACTTACAGTATTGTCTTTACGATTTGTAATGTTTGCTAGACCTACTTTTACATAAGAAAACCTCTAATCTATAAAGAAGTTATCATTATATCCTAGTTAGGTACCTATATTTCCAGAAATTATGTGATCATCTCCTAACACACTTGATGTTTCCCCAGTCATTCCTGCTGCAAGGACAAATTTAAAACAAAGATAAAAAAAAGTTAAGTTTCCAAATAGAATATTACAAAATTTAACAAAAGCTAGGCGGTCAAACTAGTACTACAACTCCTTTACTGAAAATGGGAATTAAAAGTAACAAATTTAAGGGATTGCAGTATGTGCTCATTTTCATTGGCCAAAAGCCCATACGGCAAATCCACTGTTTTGAAGAATTCAAATGTTTTAAATCTAGCTATTCCAGTACATAAGGAAAATAAAAATTGCAACATAGAAATCGTACCAGATCTGCTATGGGCAGTGAATAAAGCTGACGAACCACAAAAGAAGAAATACACCAACGAGACCAGAAAACACGCAATTAAAAGACCAGAAATGATCTCCCCTACACTCCTAGAACATTTAATTTTGTACTCCATTTTTACATAATGACACCTGGCAGCTGCAACCAACGTTTTGGGAGAGGTGGTTTTGGTGGTTTGTGGGGGGGGGTGGGGGGGGGGGGGGGGGGGGGTGTTCAAGGGGGAAGATATGGGAATGATGAAGTTCTTTACTAAAAAGGAAAAAATGGTGACGTTTTCTGCCCTGAAAGAGGACTGCAGATGGAATTTTAATAACAAATTAATGTTGCGTTAAACTATTCATCTAGTCAGACCAGTATAATAGTATTTTTATATATTTTTACTCCTGCAGGGGAGATTCGTAGCACACCAGTCACCGCCATCTGAAACCATCCAGATGGCTTAGAGCTAGTATACGAATACTAATTTTTCATTTAGAAAAACTATAACTAAAAAAAGATATGAAAATGCATTAGGGAGTTGGAATTCAAAAATCATAACACTAGGAAGTTCTAAGGAAGTCAACCCTGGCATTTCTGAGTAGTTCATGGAAATTTTCTTCTCAATGTTATTCGCATTTTTCTGACTAAAACTGTAACAGATACAACAACAACAAATCTTTTGTTCTAAACAAGTTGGGGTAGGCTTGGAACTGTAAGAGATAAGGTCCTGAATTTGTATAGCACTACGTTTCAACTTTCAAGCTAAGCTACATCCTTCACGTTGAGTTGTAAGTCATGAGAGAGTATTTATTGCAATGCAACGTGCAGCTCATGATCTCACTTAACTCTTTGTATAATCAACTCCACCAATTAATTTTTCTTTTGAGGAAAAAAAAATGGGTTGTGTTAAGTTTTTATTTAATTAGATTTAAAAAGGGTCACATTTTGGAATTTGGTTTTTCCCATCTAAATTTTCTTAGATACTTTATTGCTTAAATACTAGGCTCAGGTACCAAATTAATTTTGCTGGGCCGTCTTGTAATCTGACATGACCGATTATTCATATCAATATGCATTAGCACCGCTGATTAATAATAGTACTGGGCCGGAAGTAAATATGACCTTTCCTAATCTTATATATATTTCCTGTTAGGAGAAATTATTGACCAGACTCGATACAATAGTTTTAGTCCTTTACTGGATTGGGTTTCAGATCCATGGAAAACTGATTGGAAAGAATAAATTCCAACCTGGTTTTCATTCTTGGAATTTATCAGAGGAGCTGGATCACTAATTGCTCTAAAATTTTGAGGCGCAATTATGACTTATTCATGCGCCTCAATTCCCAGACGGGACAGATAGTTATTAATGATGTATTTATGCTTCATATAACAGATATAATTGGAAAGAATACTTGATGTATTTATGCTTCATGTAACAGATATAACTGGAAAGAATACGCTCAATTTATCGTACTGTACTTGGAGGTTGACAGCGCATGCAGCTGTGCAGGGCCATTTAAATTTGGAAGGCCCGATGGAACAATTTAACATGCATTCACACTTTGAGACTAAGGGGCTGGCACCTACCGAGCATTTGCCATCTCTGTAGAAATGGTGAAGACTCAGTGCAACACTTATTCAATGAATGCGCCTTCTCCTCATGCGCAAAGCAAGAATTGTTTTTGCGGCTGTGCCCTGACAGCTTGCACCTTCTACCCCTCCAAATTCAATTTCTGATGCAAGATCACCATCACACAACTTCAAAAAAAGCTAAGGAACTTTTGGCAATCCTAAGCTTCATACTTTGGCGGGAGAGATGCGTGCGAATCTTCAATGGAAAATTAACTGAGATACATTACTTGGTGGAACAGACAATTCTCGAATGGAGTAGCCTCAACACTGATGCACTAACTCCTCTCTGACAAAGCTCTTCGCCACTTCTCTTTCTTTCTACTTTTGCAAATTAGTGCTTTTGGTTTTTTCATACATTCTACTTTAATACATCAGTGTTGTAATTCATACATTTAGCCACTGGCTAATCTGTAATTATTTATTTTATCAATAGAAAAGATAAGGGCTTGACCCTTATTTTTATGTCAAAAAAAAAAAAACATATAATCAAATGGAATTGGAAAGTCTTTCTAGAAAAATCTAGGTGAATGGGTGGGCTTTCTCCAGTAGCAGAAATTCCTCGCATCAGCAATATTATAGGGTTTCTGCCCAGTGTGATTCATTATAGACTGATGACAATTATTGCAAAAAGTGCTCAAACTTATGCTCGTTACACTTGCGCCAATGTATATTTGTAGCCGTTAGATTGATACCGTACCACCGTACCATTGAAAATGTCATGTTTGGAATGATCGTCCTTTCATTAAGAAAGTGATTTAGGGAACATTGTTGATCTTGAAAGATTTCCATTAATTAAATTTTTCCGCTGATGGAAATATACTTCAAGACAGAAATTGAGGTCATAAAGTCAGTGCAATATTTGGGAGAACCAATATAAAATAAAATAAATAGTTTTTTTTTTTTTTAGAAAGGCCAGATTGAAGCTATCTAGATTACAATGAAAGGAAAGAAAAACGGGACAAAAAAAGGAAATAAAATCAGCAGAACTTGTGAAACAACGTTGCTTCATGCACTATCCATTTGTGAACTCCTTGGATATGTCTCCGTTGATTCCTGAACACTCTGTTATTTCTTTCAAACCATGATCCCCAAAGTGCCACTGCTATGAGTAAACTGCGTAAGCTCGTTGAATTAGCAGAACACACTGAGCTCAAAGCCAAGTGGATGGACTGAGATACTGTCTGGGTAACGCCCAATAAGGTCCAAACACCTTTAGCAAAATTACACTCGCAGAAAATAATAAAATACCTAATTTTCTGGGGTAAAAATTTGACTGGAGGCATCACAAGATTTCATAATGCAAATAGCCTAATGCTACAAAGCTTGCACCATCTTCTTTGTAACTGATTTTGTACATAATTTCTTTACTTAATGGAAATTTAGTGGCTATCACCACCCTACCTTCAAAAACATACGAAGGCTACTCTGTATCATCATCATTACTTTTACAAATTTAAACGCCAAATTTATCTAAGCAATTCTAATGCTCTTTCCAAAACAGGTCTAAATCTTGCAACATTTAATTTTACACTCTGTTGGCGCAGATAAATCATGTCAATCGTTGCCCATCCCTCTTTGTGGATAGATTTGGGATCTCTAATTACTGGATGATCTTTTGGATAGATATCAATCAATGTGCTTTCTTCTTCACTTATACTGTACTGTAGGTACTTGAGCATCATATTTTTTGCAGCAAACCCGAAGTCGTACTCTGCGAACTTCTCAAGATTCCCGAAAGGAACTATTTGAATCAGCACTGCATTTGTCGGGAGGAAAACTTCATTTGTTAATCCTGCACCATGCACACCTATCATCACATCAATGGAGTTCACCATTCTTGAAATTTCCTCAACAGTAGTATTAGAAGAGGTATCACTGACAACAACCTCAAATCCTAACTCACCTCCCATGGCAAAAACTTCGCCAACATTCATAATTTTTCTAGTATGATTTCTTGCTATTATCAGAAGCCTGGGCTTCGTTTTACCACCTGCTGCTAAATTTACTGCGAAATCTCTATCAAGAGAATATGCTCTTCTCATTAGACGGGCAAATTCTACCATTGAATAACTATTCGGAGTTCTTGAAGGATCAACTGTGAGTTCACCATGGCTATAGAGACCAACCATGACACGATCATAGCAGTGCACTTTGTTTTCTTTGCTGGAATCTATGATTTCATAATTAGAGAGTTGGTTGAGGATATTTTTATATTTTTCAACCCACCAAAGCTGCATATCGGCTATAAGAAATTGAACTTCACCCTCAAATTGTCGGGTAGTTATGAACAGCGGGAGCAACACATCACTGAAGTCATGATAGAAGTTTCCCAAATAACTGGATGATGAAAATACAACTGCGGTGATGTTGTGATTTAAGTTGCATTTAGGGGCCTCTGTAGAAGCAGAGAAAGGCCTTATGGTCACTGCTCGCACACTTTTCATAACTAAATCATCAAATTTGCGAGTGTAAGGTTGAACTCTCCATGTTTTGTTTGCTTCTGAATCCATGGGCTGTTTATAACTAAAAAATATGGAAGACGAACTACTTTGTATTCTTACATTACTATTGATTTCGCATACTTCTGATCTAATGTCTTTAAAATCACAAGACAGTATCGGTGGGACCTTTGAATTTTTGTTCTTCATGTTCTCTTTTCCTTTTGACATAAAATTAAACAAAAAGAATAACATTAGGATTAAACAGTGGAACTACAAGAAAGAGCAAATGCTGATATACTAGTTTGTTCTATATACAATTGATTTAGATCATTAAAAACCATTGTTTGGTTTGAATCAGACAGGAAAATAGTCACTTGATAAGGTGATTCTAAATGTACAAATATAGATCGATCCTAAAATAAATGGTTACACTTGCGGTCATTAATTAATTCCTTTATGATATATTAAATCAGAACCAAAATAACTATGGATCTTACAAAAGAAGAGAAGCATTCTAATACTTGAAGTTTTTTTAAACATAAATGGAACAATTTCATTTTTTTAAAGTCAAATTTTAAAAATTAAAGTTCAAATGTCAAATCCAAAGCAATCATCAGCTTAAATTTCACGAGAGATGTTTAGCATAAAATTTTGTAATTTTTATAGAGTACCTTTAATACAAGATAGTGAGAGAGGAGGAAAAATAAATAATTACAATCATTCAAACATGGTTAACATAATTTATGGCACTATTACTAGAATTGTTAAAAGTTTAAGAATTAATAAACTATGGATGGTAATCAATGGTTTTAGTCATGCATCTATCATCTATGTTACTTGACCAATTACATAAGTTTTCTAAATAGAATAAAATATTACAAAAATTGACAAAAAGCTAGGAGTTCAAACTAATAATCCCTTTGCATGCAGGACATGGTAATTAACGCGACAAATTAAAAGAAATGCAATAATGTACCCATCTTCATGAGCCATATACAGCAAGTGCACTATTTCGAAAGAACGAAAAATTTATATATAGTCTATACATTTTCTTTTTTTGAGGGCCAGGTGGCAATCACCACACCGACAGATTTTAGTAACAATAAAAATATATTCTATACATTTTCAGTCCATTTGAGGGGGAAAAAATGCATCATAGAGAGTGAGTACCAGGTTTGCGGCGAGCAATGAATGAATCTGACGAAGCGGAAAAGTAGAAATACACCGAGACCAGAAAACAGGCAATCAAAATACGAGTAAGGATATCCCTTGCACCTCTAGCACAATTAATTTTGTACCCCATTTTGAACATATTTCTTCTTCTATCTTAAGTATGTAGAGACAACGAGGAGGCAGGGAATGGCACGTGGTAGTGCTGTTGAGAGAGAGAGAGAGAGAGAGAGAGAGAGAGATCCGCGAGGGTTGGGATGTTGGGATTGTTGTATTTTGCAAGGGACTACGTACGGAATTTATAAATAATGATTTGTCGGTGCGTTGTATAATTAATTTAGAGAGCCAATAACCTACAATATCTATTATGTCAATGAACTATGAAGAAAACATGTGCACAAATATACTTAAGAAATATATATATATATATATATATATCAAGATAATAAATGTCACTTATGAAATTTGTGCCGAAACAGATTCGATACAAATCGGATCAATATTATATTATTACTAGTTTATCATATCTTAAAATCGATCGGACCTGCCAAATGAAAGCTGTCTTAATTAGAGAAACATGAATACCGAATTTTCTGTTAAGAATAATGAGTTGGAATTCATGAAAATGGGAATCTAAGGACGCCTTCAGAAAAGTCAACTCTATTTTACGATTTTCTTCTCATTGTTTATTTATTTATTTATTTTTATTATTTTTTCTTTTTGGATTTTTCTGTCTCAACTCTCAACGCGAAAACAGAGTTAGGTTGGCTAATCATTTGTTTCTTTTTCGTTTTTCCTTTCAACTCTGTCTCTGTCGGCGGAATCAGCACAGTATTATTTTATAAGTTCTAACAGATAAGGTCCCAACTAGGTAGCGTTTACTTTTCCAGGCTTCCACCTCAGGTTCGACATATATAATAAGTTGGGTTGCCAGTTGCATCCAGCCAATCGCAGTTTGAATATTTCATGCAAGTCTTGAGGAATTGTTTATCAAATCAACACTACTCGCTGAACCCTCTTTTTTAATGGGCGCGTATTTGGCTTTTAGCACACAGAATTGTATTACCTGACAAGTTACTTCAAGTTGATTAATAAAAATTAGAATTGTCTTAGTCAAAGTAAGATTATAAAAACAAGTTGTTGCCCCGACAATTACTGTAAAATTGAATGAGCTGTTTATTGTATTCGATCGACATGCTGAGTTTCTTGATTGTTAGAACAAGTGGCCTCTTTCTGATTTAAAGCAATTGGCAACGCAGAGACATTTAACTTTTTGAAGGCATATGGAGAAGTTTAATATAAATTTATACAATCAAATTGAACTAATTCATTCAAAGCCACACAAATCTTCCTTGAAAAAGCCCAAATTAATTCTCCAAAGCCAATCCCATAATCCATTAGCTGGGTACAATTGGAAGTTGGTCCTTTGTGGGCTATCATCATTACATTCAGAGAATGGATCATAGTATCGAGGGAACAAAATCTGAGTTCTTTTTTTTTTTTTAAAAAAAAAAAGAGTTGGTTTAAAACTAACGATCAAATTATGAAGAAATTGGAAAATTGGTTTACTGGATTGGGTTTCAGATCCAAGGAAAATTGGTTGGGGAGGATAAATTCTAACCCGGTTTTCAATCCTTGGAATTTATCAGAGGAGCTGGATCACTAATTGCTCTAAAATTTTGAGGCACAATTCTGACTTGCTCATGCTCCTCAATTCCCAGACGGAACAGATAATTAGTTATTACTGATATTTGTGCTTCATACAATAATAAGTGTTGGAAATAATGTGGAATCATTATTAGAACGGACCGTTTCAGATAGATCGCTTCTGAAAATAGGACAGTCTGTTTTCAGACGTTCCTAGATGGTTGTATATATACCCCTCTCCTAATCACGTCCTGGTATATCTGAAAACTGCTATTGTGTGCAATAACCACAAGAGGGAGAGAGGAACTCGTAATTGAGAGGGAGGAGATCATCCTATTGCATGGAGAGCATTAGAAAGCACATACACAAATCGACCGGCTCTTGGAATCGTGAAAGGTGACTCCAAGCCCTAACTTGAGGCCTGGAAGAAGGGTTGCAGCACCGCTTTCGAGAAGGAGCTAGACTAATCGATCAACTTTCGATGTGGTATATCTAATTTCTTGTGATTTATGATTCATAGGGTTAGATATGCATATAGTACCACAAAAACTTACAATAACAGATATAAATGCTTGCTAAAGAATACACTTAATTTAGGGAAAATTTTTTCTGTACTCCTCAGAACTGAGGAATTACAGGATTTGCCCCCCGAAAGTTCAAAATCATGTTTTCGCCCCCCGAAATTTTGAATGTCTTCTGTATTTGCCCTTCTGGCATATTTTATAATATAAATAATTGTTAAATAATAAAAATAAAAATCTCTGACCCTTTTACCCTTCATCAAATTTGAACCCAGTCAATCAAACCCAGAGTGATTCGATCAACTCAACCCAGTCGTGCGCGAGATCTGTCGACCCCTTCTTCTTCTTCTCTCGCACACGATGAACTCTAGGCAACGATGAACCCTAGTCGCACCTCCGTCCAGCAACTACAACTCCGCCCATTCCCCTCTCTGAACCCTAATTTTCTTCCACGCCACTCCAGACCTCCTCTCTAAAACCATAACAGCAGCATACTTCTCGCCTGCGTTGTCGTCGAGCATCATCGCCTGCGTCGTCGTCGAGCATCATCGCCTGCGTCATGAATCGTCATTCGAGCATATCAGAATCCATCTCTCCTTCAGCGTCGTCGAGCGTGGCCCCTCAACCAAGTCGAAGTGGAGGTTTGCCTCTCCTATCATGCCCAGACTGCGGTGTCACCTTGAAGAAGCTTGTGAGCAGAACAGACTCGAATCCAGAGAGAGATTTCTACAGATGCACAAACAAGGTAAATAGCTTATTGCATCTGTTGTTAACTGAATTAGCTGATTTTGGTATACATCTGTGGTTAATTGAGGCAGCGTTTTAATTCAAGGGAATGTACTATGTAGCCTACTAATTTCAAATTCCAACATATTAAGTGCTGATAAGTACTTTCAATTCCAACATAGCACTAATTTTTTACCAGCCATCTCTCCCAATTCAAATGGAAATTGAAAGAAAATATGTTAACTGGTTATTACTTGAGTGAGGCAGCCTTGTATTAATGTGGTACCAGTATAGCTTGAGAGGGTTTCACATAAGTCTAGTGGTTTTGGTATACTAGGTACATGGCTGATTCTGATATGAGATACATTCTCTTTTTTTTTCTATTAATTGATACAATTCTATAATTATTAATTGATTCTCTTATTATTTTATTTAGGGAATTTGTTCACACACCCTCCGTTCGGCTTCTAGAAATATATTTGCAGCACCCTTATCTAATCCCTTGCAATCATCCGAGGATATAACGAGCCCCGGTACATATCCAATTGTCTTCTTCAATTGAGTCATAAACTACGTCCATGTTTCAATGGTTTTCGAATAAAACACACTGTATGCAACTGGATACAACCAATTGAACCCATCAACACCATAAGCGGTCGCCAACTGCCCCCTATACCTCCCTGTTTCAAATAATAGCAACAGGAAAATTATTTCAGAACTACACTAAATTTTCTATTTTCATTCTCTGTTATTTCACATTAGAAATTTGCACTAAATTCTCTATTTTCATTCTCTGTTATTTCACATTAGAAAATTGCACTAAATTATCTATTTTCATTCTCTGGATTGAAAAAATAAATAATGTTGTTCTATTTGGCTTGTGAACTAACAAAACTACAAATAATCTTGACCTTTTGAACGTAGCATTTTATGTAAATGAAGGATCAACACCTTTCTGGCTTTCCTTTGAACATAGCATTTTATGTCTTAAAACAGTGAATGCTCTATTATCATTTTCATATATTCAACGCATGAGAACTACACTAAAACAGTGAATGTTAAATGAAAAGAAAGAAAAAAGTCTGAAAAGAAAACACTTAAAATAACCATATATTGAAAATTATACCTGTCAAATGAGTTGAATCCAAAGCCAAATAAGATCGACAACCATGAAGAAATCCATCTATGCACGGTTTTAATGCCACAAACATCTTGCTAAATTGCATCTTTTGGCCATCCTTTTCACATTCTATCTCCACCATGCTGCCGGGACATTTACTTTCCACTTTGGCTTTAAAATTGTACACCAATTTGAAACTATTCTCCCATGACCCCTGGAGCCCTTCTATAGCAGCAGTCCTTCCTGCCCAAGCTTTACTGTAATTCAATGTTACATGAAAATCTCTTACTAATTGGTTTTGTACTGCCTTTGCTCCAGCCGACGGGTTTACTCTTAAGAAATTGGCAGTCCTCTTTGCCACCCAAGACTTAGAGATCATACTTCCCTTGCCTCGGCCGACGGATGGACAAGTATGGGCATTGGGTAACATCATTATCTGCATGACCAAAAAGAACAAAAAGCACACTTAAATTAACATGATTACATAACTTTATTAAAGGCAAACAAATAGGCACACTTAAATGCTATACCTTAAATGTTTTATTGTCATCTCGAAGCCTATAAGCTCGAATCCTCCAAGAACAGCCTGAAAAGGCGCACTTTGCCACGAATCTGGACTTGTCTGACTTCAATATGGTATATTCAAAATCTGACTTTATAGAAAAATGTCTCAATCCATTTCTAAATGTCTGAACATCCGAAAATAATGCATTAAGCTCGATCCTTGGATTATCAGGATCGTATAAAAACACTTTGTTCATTATCGGAAAGTACAGTTGGCTCTAAATTGGTTTCTACATCTACAATCAAGTCACGTGTACCATCTCGAGAAGCATTTACATCATCTCCATCAGAAAGATACATTTGCTCACCATTGGCTTTGACATACTGCTCCTCATACTCCTCATGCTCACCAGGAATATTGCATCCCTCAGAGCTTCTTCCTTGACTCTGACTACCATGACTATCATGACTAGCACAAGCAACAGTAGGTGATGGTTGACTACCATTGCAGTTTGTACCACTCCAATTTGTATTTTTGTCCATTACAGTAAATCACATTCAACACCTGAAAAACAAACAAAATCAAAGAGGGGAGAAATATTGTTATAACAGTAACCATCGATACAAGACACATGTTGAGAATATATACTACAATCTTGTTACTCTAATAAGCTTGTTACAGTATCCAATATTTACCATGATTTAAACAAACGGTAGGCTTGGTTCTCTCCTCAAAGTAACTACCATTTTGCTGTTATGGCATGTATGTAAATTACAAAATCAAACAATCCTTATAGAACTCAGTATATCAGATCTTGAGACTAGTTCAAACTCAGATATTTTTTTATTCATATGGGGTACAGAAAAAGTCCTTATAGAACTCAGCATTTGACTTAACACTAATTCAATTCAAAAAAAAAATTATCCTTAGCAGTAATTTCAACCAGCTTTCAACAAATGTGTTGAAATTATACTTAGCCACTGTTGCGGATTGAAAAAAAAAAAAGAAAAAAAAAAAAAGCTAAAAGACAACACAAAGATTCTTCAACACTGAAATTGTAGTTATTCTTTTCACACTGAAATTTTAGCAGATCGAAATAACTAATAAAAAAGACAAAAGACAAATCTAGGCATTGTGATTGGGGACAACGGACAGTGTGAAAGCCAGTATTTTCAATCCATCAGTGCGCGACAGAGCCAACACGGAGGTTAGTATAGTGCGCGACAGAGAGAAGCTAGGGTTTTATGCAAGTCGAAGATAGAGTTTACAGGATTGTAAGATCTGCGAGATAAACGGAGAGTAAGGAAGAGTGAGGAACTAGGGTTTATGCGACAGAGAGAAGAAAGGTTTTAGAGCTTGGATTTCGATTTTGGTTCTCCTGGGCACTTCAATTTCGATTTCGAAAGAGAGGAGTGAAGAACTTATGTTTAGATTCAGAGAGGAAAGGTTTGATTCGAGTATGGATCGATTTGGTTAGCTCAGCAGCTAATGGGTTGGGTCTGGATTCGATGAAGGGTAAAAGGGTCAGAGATTTTTTTTTTATTATTTAAAAATTATTTATATTATAAAATATGCCAGAAGGGCAAATACAGAAGACGTTCAAAATTTCGGGGGGCAAAAATAGGAGTTTGAACTTTCGGGGGGACAAATCCTGTATTTCCTCAGTTCTGAGGGGTAAAAAAAACTTTTCCCCTTAATTTATCGTACTGTAGTACTTGGTGTCACACCCCGTCCCATCCAGGACCAGGGCATGAAGTGGGGCACCAATATCACATCCATCCAGCAGCCTGTCAACCTACGTCACAAGAAATAAAAGCAAACGGAGTCAGCTACAAAGCCGAGTAACCGGTTATTTAACGACGCAGCTTCTCTATACTTAATTAATATAACCAAATGTCCACCGATCGGATTAATCCACACATCAATACCAAATAAATAAAATGTAATTCACAGAGATCAACGGGTCTAGATTATCTCAAATCAGTTTCTTATATCACTTTCTCTTTTGCGCGAATCCCTCTCTAGACGATTCCGCTTCACATTCCATATCACTTCACATTTCAAAACATTTCACATTTCAAAACATATCAAAGACCCGTTGACTCGTAAAATACATCAATCACAATTCTCATATATCAATTCAATCAAAACCAAACGATAATATCAAATCAATCAATCAATACGAAATTAAATATAGAGAAGTCCGGTTACCTGATTAAGCATTGACTTTCAGAAAGGTCATGCGACGTAGTAAAAGAAACTCCAAGTGATTATACCACAAAAGTATCAAAGAAAATGACTCAAAGAATGACGGCTCGCACACCAAGCAACGCCATTGACAGATCGGACGATCATACAACAAGGTGGTGACTGAGAGAGATCAAGAAGCGAGTCGAGGCCCGCCGGCTGGCCCGAAGGCTAATGGATCGGGTTTGAAGCGGGTTTAGGGTCTGGGTCGGGTTAGGGTTTTGAGGTGATTTTGGAGTTGTAAGCAGTATTAGAGGGTAGAGGAGGGTTGACGGGGCTCAGTCCGGTGGAGGAGAGGAAGGACGGAGCTTCTCCGGTGGTGGGGGCGGCCAAACCCGAGAGGAAAAGAGAAGGGGAGAGGTGGGGCCGATTTCGGGCAGAGAAGAAAGGGTGAGGAGGTGGGGTCGGTTTTTGGGGTGCTCGGCGGCTCGAGGCACGCCGGTGGAGGCCGCAGCGGAGGAGGGAGGTGGAGGGGGTGCTTAGGTGGTGTGAACGGGAGAGAGACAGAGAGGGATCGGAAGAGAGAAAGAGATAGGGGGGAAGAGAGTCACGGGTAGGGACTTTATGTCCCGTAAATCCCACTTTTTTTTTTTTTTTTTTTTTTTTTTTTGTGTTTGGTACGGGGGTTCACACTTGGAGGTTGGCAGCGCCGGGCCATTTAAATTTGTAGGGCCAATGGAACAATTTAACATTTATTCACATAAAATCAAATGGAATCGATTCATTATGGCCTGATGACAATTATAGCAAAAAGTGCTCAAACTTATGCTAGTTAAACTTGCGCCTATGTATATTGTAGCCATTAGACGGGTACCGTACCAATGTACCATTGAAAATAGTGTGTTTGGAATGATCATTGATGCACGAATTACAGAGAAAGATAATAGAAAAGTGTGAAAAAGACAGATTTTTGTTAAAAATCACACAGATTCTCGATTTTTAATAAGCTTATTTCTCAAAATAACATAACTAATTTCCAGCAAGTACGACGACTGTCTTATATAGCAATTACAAAACCCTGCAAAAACAGAATACATAAAAAATACTAAAACAATCCTTGAAATTGTTCAAATTGTAAAGACAAGCCCAAAAGTCCATGAATGAAGGCTCGGATCGCAAATCCAAGCTGATAATTTGGCAAACCGTAGCTCCGGATCGCGAAGCTCCTGTCAAAATTTCAGCCCGATCCGATGGTCGGATAAAAAATTATACCCTTTTTTGTGAAGTGTACGCGTGGCCACATTGCATCAATCATCCTTTCATTTAGAGAGTGATTGAGTTAAAGGAACTTTGTTGATCTTAAAACATTTCCATTAAAATAAAATTTCTGTTGATGGAAATATACTTCAAGATAGAAATTGAGTTCATAAATCCAATCCTATATTTGGGAGAACCAATATAAAATAAAACAAATATTTATCTAATTTTCTGGGATAAAAATTAACTGGAGGCATTACAAGGTTCCATAATGCTAATAGGTAATGGCTAAAAAGGTTGCGCTGTCTTCTTTGTAATTGATTTTGTACATACTTTCTTTACTTCTTTACTTCATGGAAATTTGTAGTAGTGGCAATCACCACCCTACCCTCGAAAAACATACAAAAGCAGCTCTGTATCATCATCATTGCTTACTCTTACACGTTTAACGCCAAGTTTATCTAAGTAATTCCAATGCTCTTCTCAGAACAGGTTTAAATCTTGCAACATTTAATTTTACACTCTGTTGGCGCAGGTAAATCTTGTCGATTGTTGCCCATCCCTGTCTGTGGATCGATTTGGGATCTCTAAATACTGGATGATCTCTTGGATAGATATCAATCAATGTGCTTTCTTCTTCAATTATACTGTACTGAAGGTACTGGAGCATCATATTTTGCGCAGGAAATCCGTAGTCGTACTCTGCGAACTTCTCAAGATTCCCAAAAGGAACTATTTGAATCAGCACTGCATTCGTCGGGAGGAAAACTTCATTTGTTAATCCTGCACCATGAACACCTACCATCACGTCAACGGAGTTCACCATTCTAGCAATTTCATCAACAGTAGTATGAGAAGCAGTATCACTGACAGCAACCTCAAATCCTAACTCACCTCCCATGGCAACAACTTCCCCAACATTTACAATTTTTCTAGTCTGATTTCTTGCTATTATCAGAAGCCTCGGCTTGGTTTTACCACCCGCTGCCAATTTTTTTGCGAAATCTCTATCAAGAAAATAGGCCTTTCTAATTAGACGGGAAAAATCTACCATTGTATAACTATTCGAAGTCCTTGAAGGATCAACTGTAAGTTCACCATGGCTGTAGAGACCAACAATGACATGAGGGTAGCAATGCACTTGGTTTTCTTTGCTGGAATCTATAATTTCATAATTAGAGAGTTGGTTGAGGATCTTTTTATATTTTTCAACCCACCAAAGCTGCATATCGGCTATAAGAAATTGAACTTCACCCTCAAATTGTCGAGCAGTTATGAACAGCGGGAGTAACACATCACTGAAGTCATGATAGAAGTTTCCCAAATAACTGGATGATGAAAATACAACTGCGGTGATGTTGTGATTTAAGTTGCATTTGGGGTCCTCTGTAGAAGCAGAGAAAGGCCTTATGGTCACTGCTCGCACACTTTTCATAACTAAATCATCAAATTTGCGAGTGTAAGGTCGAACTCTCCATGTTTTGTTTGCTTCTGAATCCATGGGCTCGTTATAACTAAAAAATATGGAAGACGAACTACTTTGTATTCTTACATTACTATTGATTTCGCATACTTCTGATCTAATGTCTTTAAAATCACAAGACAGTATCGGTGGGACCTTTGAAATTTTGTTCTTCATGTTCTCTTGGCCTTTTTACATAAAATTACAAAAAAAAAAAAAACAATAACATTAGGATTAAACAACGGAACTACAAGAAAGAGCAAATGCTGATCGATATACTAGTTTGTTCTATATACAATTGAGTTAGATCATTAAAAACAATGGTTTGGTTTTAATCAGACAGGAAAGTAGTCGCTTGATTAGGCGATTTCTATAATGAAGAAATTAGAGATCGATCCTAAACTAAATGGTTATATTTTTTTTAGAAATACTAGATAGTGGCTATCTAGTGGCTAAATGGTTATACTTGCGGGGGATTTTTTTAATAAGAGAAAAAAATACCTCAAGAATTTTAATACGGACACAGCATTGGCCAAATTTTTAAATAGAGCACCATAATAGCGCCTTTATAGGTGGCGCTACATGCTGGACTTTATAGCGCCTTTGATAGTGGCGCTATAAGAAAAAAATCCAAAATTCTGACACTAGCAGGTCTCTTTTTCTAGTCTTTTTGACCACCTAGTATAATAAAATAATAATTCTTTGTGATTGAAAGTAGCTACTAGACAAACTATGGAATCTCACGGGGATGAAATAATAATTCTTCCTAGGTAAGCACTTTGTTTGAGGATATAATTTTATATCTTGGATATGGCATGACACATGAGCCTAGCTTATATTTTATGTTAAATTTTATGAAATTAATGCGCCACGCGCATCTAATTTATTATCTTCTGTCGTATATGAAGAATATAAACTTATTTGTCGCCTCAAATGATTCTACAAAAATTGTGAAGAATTATTTTGTCATCATAGGAAACTAAAGATATTATTATTAAATTCGGTGCAAACTTAAAAGCAAAAAAAATAAAATGATTGTCAAAATAATTGACATTCATGACAATAGGCAAATTATTATCTGGTAAAATTATTCTATCATTTAAATAGCTTTTTGTATTAAAATTTGGTGCAATTTTGAATTAGTTAGCGACAGATCAAGTGTTATAAAACTAAATAATTAAAAATTTTCGGTAAATGCTCAATTAATTTCAAATTGCACCATTGATACTTCTAGACCTAACATACTGGATACTTCCAGTCTTTAGGTGAGTTTTGTTATAATAATATAGAATTGTTGTTTTATCTTCTGTCGTTTTTCACCTCATGAGATTCTATTGTTTGTCTAGTAGCTACTTTCAATCACAAAGAATTGTTATTTTATTACACTTGAGGTTCAAAAGACTAGAAAAAAGAGACCCGCTATGTGTCAGAATTTTGGATTTTTTCTTATAGCGCCACTATCAAAGGCGCTATAAGGTCCAGCATGCAGCGCCACCTATAAAGTCGTTATTATGGTGCTCTATTCAAAAATTTGGCCAATGCTGTGTCCGTATTAAAATTCTTGAGGTATTTTTTTCTCTTATTAAAAAAATCCCTACTTGCGGTCATAATTAATTCCATTATGATACATTAAATCAGAACCAAAATAACTGCGACTATTACAATAATGGATTTTAATATCTTATAATTAAAGATGGGGACTAGATCCCCATTTTTGTTCTAAAAATAATATTTGATCTTATAAAAGAAGAAGAGTGAAAAGTTAAATTTAAGAGTAATGCTAGAGTCAAATGTATTTGACACTTGAATTCGTCAAACATAATCGAATCTGAATTTTTACTATTACAATGGAAATCCGAACCGCTCAATTTGTTCTCTAAAATGAAATCTCTTTAGCGATTAAATTTTATATTTTTTTCAATTTTTTTTACTATTTATTTTGAATTTTAGAAAAATCTACAATCTAATTAATTCTGGACCCTCCAATTTTAAAAAATCTGAAAAAAATAATTAGTTAGAATTTTAAAAAAAAAATTAATTTGGTCTTCAAGATAATTTCAAATATGATCAGTTCGAATCAGTCATTTAACTCAAGCATTATTTTAAATTTTAAAGATTAAAGTTCAAATGTCTTATCCCAAGCATTGATCTTCTTAAATTTCACGACAGATGATTTACCATAAAATTTTATACTAGATATTGAGAGGTCGAAAAAATAAATAATTACAACTTTTCAAACACGGTTAACGTAAATTATGGCACTATTCCTAGAATTGTTAAAGTTGAAGAAGTAATATAAACGGTGGATCGTAATAAATGATTTTCGCCATTCATCTATGTTACTTGACCAATTACATAAGTTTTGCAAATATAAAAAAAAAATACAAAATTTGACCAAAAGCTAGGAGGTCAAACTAATAATCCCTTTGCAGGACATGGTAATTAAACGAAGGTCAAATAAAAAAAAATAAAAAAAAAGGAAATGAGCCATATACGACAAGTGCACTATTTCGAAAGAACGCAAAATTTATATATAGTCTATACATTTTCCTTTTTTAGGGCCAGGCGATCACCACACCGACAGATTTTATTAACAATAAAAATATAGTCTATACATTTTCAGTCCATTGAAGGGGAAAAATGCATCATAGAGAGTGCGTACCAGGTTTGCGGCGAGCAATGAATGAATCTGACGAAGCGGAAAAGTAGAAATACACTGAGACCAGAAAACAGGCAATCAAAATACGAGTAAGGATATCCCTTACACCTCTAGCACATTTAATTTGGTACCCCATTTTTTTCTTACATATTTCTTCTAGCTTGAGTATCTAGAGAGAATGAGGAGGCAGAGAATGGCACGTGGTAGCGGTATAATGTTGAGAGAGAGAAAGAGTTCTGAGGCTTGGGATCGATGATGAAATTTTGTTTGTTTCGCAAGGGACTACGTATGGAATTTATAAATAATGAATTAACGCTACCGCTGCGTTATATAATTCAGAGAACCAATAACCTACAAGATCTATTATGTTAATGAACTATGCAGAAAACATGTGCACAAATATGCTTAAGATATATAAAGTCGAGATAATAAATGTCTCTTGCGAAATTTGTGCTAAAACAGATTGGATATGAAACGGATCAATATCATATTATTGTTACTTGGCAGCCGCTTGCAAGATTTTCTAAAAAATTATCATGTTATTGTTTTTTTTTTAAAGGTAATTTATCATATTATTGTTATTTTATCGTATTTTAGAATCAATCTGACCGGCCAAATAAAAGCTGACTTAATTAGAGAAACATGAATACCAAATTTTCTATTAGAATAATGAGTTGGAATTCATGAAAATGGGAATCCAAGGAGGCCTTCAGAAAAGTCAACTCTATTTTACGATTTTCTTCTCATTGTTTTTTATTTTTAATTTTTAGGATTTTTCTGTCTCAGCGCGAAAACAGAGTTAGTTTGGCTGAGCATTTGTTTCTTTTCCTTTTGCCTTTGAACTCTGTCTCATTCGGCGGAATCAGCACACTATAATTGCTTATTGATAGGGTCCCGACTAGGTAGCGTTTACGTTTCCAGCTGCTTCGAAATATATAATAAGTTTATTTGCAAGTTGCATCCAGCCAATCGCATTTTGAATATCTCAAGCAAGTAATGACGAATTGTTTATCTAATCAACGCCACTCGTTGAATTCTTTTTTTTTTAGAAAAAAATTGAGCGGGTGTTTTGGGTTTTAGCGCACAGAATTTTACTGCCTAACTGACAAGCTACCTCAAGTTGATTAGTAGAAGTTAGAATTGTCTAAGTCAAAGTAAGATTATAAATATAATTTGTTAGAACTAGTTTTTAATTTAGTGGCAAAGTATAACACACCTTCATTGGAGGTCGTGGGTTCTAAATCTAACCGGTGATCTTTTGTGACATTTAATTTTGAAATTAGCTTAGAGCGCTTGACCCATCATAAATTTAAAAATAAATAAATAAATAATTTGTTACCCGACAATTCCTGAAAAAATTGAATGAGCTGTTTATTGTTTCGATCGATATGCTGATTTTCTTTATTGTTATAACTTGTGGCCTCTTTCTGATTTAAAGCAATTGGCAACGCAGAGCCATTTAAATTTTTGAAGGCCAATGGAACGGTTTAATATAAATTTATACAATCAAATCGATTTGATTCAATTCAAAGCCTCACAAATTTTCCCTGAAAAAAGCCCAAATTAATGCTCCAAATGCAATTCGATAATCCATTTGCTCGGTGCAATTGGAACTTGGTCCTTTCTGGGCTATCATCATTGCATTCAGAGAGTGGATCTTAGTATGGAGGGAACAAAATATGAGATTTTTTAAAAGAAGGTTGGTTTAAAATTAACGATCTAATTATGAACAAATTTGAAATGAATAAATTCTCATTTTTTATCTCTGACAGAAGTCCCTTCATTACTTGGAAATGGACGGCCAATGAAATTTTCTCCTCTTCCGGTGTTTATCATTGTCTCTCAAACCCTGGCATTCTTTCAAAGTTTTACCTTTTCTTTGGAAAGTGAAGTCTCCTCCCAAAAATCATCTTTTGGCTTCTGTTTCAGGATCGCCTACTTACTCAATAAAATCTCATTGTCGGAGGCTGGCTTTCGTCTGATTCATGTGCTAACTGTAACAATTTTGAAACGACTGCTCACCTCTTTCTGCGTTGTCAATTTGCGACTGTGGTTTAGTCACTAGTACAGTTACACTTTAGACTTCCATTTCTCAACCCTTCTCTTGACATATATGGTAGACTTTTGGCTATCTTTCAGAGCTCATTCTCCTAAAACTTAGGATATCATTTGGGCTGCAACAACATGGAACATTTGAAAGGTTCGAAATTAGCAGGTCTTCTCAAACTAGAGCACCCCACCGGGTTTTTTAATCAAGAAAATTTGTACTGGTGTAAACTCCTAGAAGAAATTGGCTTAGTTTTATATTTTATTTTTAACTAGTATAGTTTTTTTTTCCCTTCTCCCTTTTCATCTAATTGTAATTTTCTTTTCTTAATTCTCTTTTATCTTTTTTAAATATTTTATTTATTAATAAAAATTGTCAGTGTGGTACTTGCCAGCTGTCCTTCAAAAAAAAAATGAATATTCTTTTTGTTGATTCAAACTAAGAACCATTTAGTTAATGGTAGAGTCAAATCACTGGATTTAACATCCCAGCTTTTATTATCTAACTTACTCAAAAACCAGAGCTTTTTTCCATTAAGTAATTTTGGATCCCCCCCCCCCCCCTCTAGTGTAACGACCAATACTTAGACAATATGTTTCTAGACAGAATTTTCTGTCACCGTACCATTGTTTTAAACAAAATCATACAACAATAACTAATTACATGGTTATTTATGTTTGAAGTAGGAACTGTCTGAAGCTTACGTTGATCAGGAAACGAATTAAGTAGTATTACAAAACTCACATAATAATGACAATTACGAAGGCTGGTTACCTATTAGTTGCTAATACACCTCATTTAACATGGCTTAACTCTAACAAAGCAAAAGATCTATTTTTATTATATACTGGTCTTTAAAACCCAAATTTATGTTAGCAAGTCTAATGCTCTTGTCAGAAATGGTCTGAATCTTGTTGCATTTAGTTTTACACTTCTGCACCTCATCCACGTCCGCATGCCTTCAACTATCACAGCTCTTATCCCTTGTTAACCCTCAAACATTGCAAGAAAATGAGTCAGACTTAACAGAATAGCAATGGCACGATACCAAACCCGGTTTCTCTTCCTCTGTTTATGGATTTCTAATGGTTCATCCAAAGTAATCTTCAGACCTACCTCTTACCTGGCTCATGAAAATACCTCCTAGAATGATTTAATTTTCTTGCTTGGAGATTACTATAGGATACAATTGCCACTTTGGACATTTTTCAAAAAAGAGGTTGGAGCATGGCAAACATGTGCTCTCTTTGTCATGCCGATTCTGAGTCTTCTTCTGTCCACATCACCAATACCTGCTCTCTCTTCACTCTGGTCAAGCAGTCATTTACTTGCTTACAACAGCTGCTTTTGCCTTCCTCTCAAATACGTCTGAGCAGAAGTTTCAGTAATGCTCAAAGAGAGCTGCTAACTATTTTTTGTTTTGCTTTCTGGAGAGAACGTACGCTGCATGAGGATCTTCAAAAAAAAAATCTTTCTAACTCA
This sequence comes from Rhynchospora tenuis, assembly GCA_027725995.1. Classification (NCBI taxonomy): domain Eukaryota; kingdom Viridiplantae; phylum Streptophyta; class Magnoliopsida; order Poales; family Cyperaceae; genus Rhynchospora; species Rhynchospora tenuis. The sequence continues at coordinate 44,796,447 of CM050888.1, read as the reverse complement.
TCTGGTGAAGTCACAGCTGAAGTGCATCTTGACTGGCATCTCCTCATTAAACTTTACTAAAACTTTGTGTTTTTTTCGTTTTGCGTACTTGTTTTGGTTACTGTTCACTTAGTTTGCACCTATGTTGCATGGGTTCGGGTTCAAGAACCGCACCCGGTGCGATTCGGGTGCGGCGATTCGAAAATTTTAAAAAATCTCCGATTCGGGTGCGACGATAATTATATATATTTTTTATGTTTTTAATTATGTTGCAATTGGAGCGGTCGCATTAGTGAAAATTTGAGCATAAATTTCCGCATTCTCAACAATGTCAAACACATTTGTCATTAAAATAATTATTTTGGAGTAGTATCATTCGTTTTGCTAGGATTTTCTACTTGTTTTCTACACATTTGACATGAAAATAATGATTTTAGACCGAACCGCAACGTACCGGAGACCAAACCGGCTTAGTAAAATATATGAAAATATATTCAAATAATTGGGTGCGACATGGGTTCGATTGGGTGCGCCACGTGGCACTTTCGGTGCGAATCGGGGGTGAACCGGGCACCGATTCGCACCCGGTTCGCACCCGGTGCGGGTTTGCCTCCTTCCTAGCCGAACCAGGGTAACACAGGTTTGCACTTGTTCTCAGGGTTTTGGGCCATTCGTTTTTGGGCTATGATTTTATTCATTTTTTTCTTCTTTTTATTTTAGCTACTGGCTAAAATGTACAGACTTTATTTTCAATAGAAAGTCAGGGGCTCCGACCCTTGCTTATATTCAAAAAAGCTATAAAAATTTGAACTTCAACCCTTAAATTGTCTGGCAGTTATGAACAGTGGGAGCAGCACATCACTGAAATCATGAATGAAATTTCCCAAATAACGCCCTGATGAAAATAGAACTGCAGTGACGGTGTGATATCGGTTGCATTTGGGGGCCTCCGTGGAAGCATCTAAGGCCTTTATAGTAACTGCTCGGACTTTTTCCATATTGAAAGAATCATATTTGCGAGCGTAAGGTCGTTTTCTCCATATTTTGTTTGCTTCCAAGTCCACGGTGTTGGAAAAATCTCAACCAGAATCGAGTAACAAAAGTACAAATGAAAAAAATGAAGCAACAAAGGAGAACGTTTTTGTGGTGTGTAAATCTTGCTACACCATTTTCTAGTTTTTCTCATTACTATTATATTATTCTTACAACTAATACATGGTAGTAAATAAATAATATCCTAATACAATCTTTACTAAAATAACAATTGATTTCTAATTTTCCAATTGCCTCATCAACAAGAAATAAAAACACAGCTACAAATAAAAACTAAATCTCTACGTAATAAGGAAACAAAAGATATTACCAAAATCTAGTTCTTAACAAAAACGAATATGTTGTGTTGCTATACCGATGCAACAAATAAGGTATGTCGATATTCTGACATTACTAGCTTATTCCAACAATCACTCCCCTAAGCTAGTAATGTGCATAACCCAATCCTTTCTCTCATCTCCAAAAACTTTAGTCTTCCTAATTTTGGAGCTTGAGTTGGATCACACTCTGCCATGCCGCATTATCGAAGACTCTTCCTTGCAAATACCTCTTGACCTTCAAGTGTGACAACACCCTTCCTGTCGACTTTGCTCATGGCTTCAGCAATCATGTTGCCTATTTCGTAATTGTTTCTAGCACTTACTGCTGCCATCTTGGACACCGCATCAGAACAGTCCAACCCAGAAAGGTATCGCTTCTTCTCTTGCGATATAACATCTGCATCAGACACATGGAAACTGCACTGCCCCTGCAACAGTACTTCCTCTAAGGGCCCCACAGGTTTCGGTATAGAGCACATCTCATCCATCCTCTCCCGTTCTTCATTGAGGCATGCCTCCACCGCACCTGACATCAAAATCCCCCCGGTATTAGAAATTGCCACTTCAGCAATAGTGCTTTGTTCGGCAAGAATCTCGTGCAACCGAACCTTCGCATCAAGTCGTGAGTTTTCTTCCTCGACTTTGCGCAACTCGACTCGCAGCTTCTCCACCTACTTGGAGACGAAGTCTTTCTGATTCATCATCTTTTCTTTAGTTGATTTTTCTTTCTTCTCGAAGGAGGAACAAGTGCTTTCCGTTCCTTCTTCTTCTCCTTCACTGATTTCTCTCCCTTCTCGAAAGAGGAACGAGTTCCTTCCATTCCTTCTTCTTCTCCTTTGCTGATTTCTCTTCCTTAACAAAAGTGGAACGAATGCTTTCCGTTTCTCCTTCTTCTTGATTACCTCCCATTCCTTCTTTGCTGGTTCCTTTTTAGCAATTGTCATCTTCACTTCATCTGGCATGGCTTGGAAAATCGCAACCATGGCACCATGATCCTTCTCTTTATCGCACTATGCGCTACCATCTACTGCTTCCCATACACACAAGGATTGCATGATGATCTTCATCCTTATAGCACACATGCCATAATTCTCATAGTTCAACATGGGGTACTCGATCGGCACACCACCTCCTCTCACCAGTACTTTCGGTGGTGGAGTCTTCTTTGTCTCGTCGTCGCCTCCCATAACACTGCGCTCTGATACCAATTGTTGGAAAAACCTCAATCAGAATCGAGTAACAAAAGCACAAATGAAAAAAATGAAGCAACAAAGGAGAACGTTTTTGTGGTGTGTAAATCTTGCTACACCATTTTCTGTTTTTCTCATTACTATTATACTATTCTTACAACTAATACATGGTAGTAAATAAATAATATCTGATATCTCATTTATTTGTTGGTATTTGGACCGTACTTGGCACCTAAATTTGACCCAAACCTTGTTATTATTTGACATTTCCTTGTGTTTTTTCAGGATTCGGCTTTGTCGTCGCTCTTTCTCATTGTATACAGATTTTGATGAAGAACAAGAGGAAAATAGACTCAGAGAAGCTCAGGATGCTTGCTTTTAGGCCAGACGACTCATTCCTGACGCTAGGCACACGATCCAGACCGTCATGCGGGCCACACGCCACCTCAGACGCTAAGTCCAGGCTCAGTTCGGGTCGAACACCTCCAGTTCGGACCGAACTAAGCTCTGCACCGGACTTAGCACATTTTCCACTTCTTCATGGCCAGTTCGGACCGAACCCTATCCTGTTTGGGTCGAACTGGGGCTTCTTCAGCCAGTCTCTCACTCCAGGTCGAACTGACCCCTATCTGGCCCCGAAGTGATACATATGGCATGTTTTTCTGAATAAGGAAGATGATTTCTGGCGAGATTTGATGCTCTGGACGACCTAGCTTGCTCCCCAAGTACCTGAAGCTCCTATATAAGGTCTCATCTGCCCTGGCGGCAGACTCTCTTGGCTCTCGACGAATTTTGCATACTTCCTTGGAGTTCTTCATCGATTCCCTTGATTCTCTGACTGTTTTAGAGGCGACGGCAGCGAGCAGTGCGAGATCTGACATCCATCCACCTTCCACATTTCTAGATAGCGAAGTTTTGGTTTGCAAAGGAGTAGTTGGTTATTTCTTTTCATGCTTATTACTTCTCTGTTGATGGACATGTATCTTTACTGCTTTATTACTGTTGTTATGTGTTGTTTTGCTACGATGTCTGAGTAGATTACTTTAGTCTTAGGGTAAGATGTAGCTTAGGTTTAGTTTGATGTTGTTGTTATGTTATGCTTGATACTTGACATGCTATTTATCTATTTGGGATTAATTGTTGCTTAGTTTATTGCTGTTGTTTGATTTATCTTGCTTCTGGATCTACTGCAGGGTTTGGTTAAGTTACAAATTTAAACGAACAATAGTTGTAAGTTAAGTGTTTAGGTTAAGCCACAGATCTAAAAGGATAGGTTAGTTGTGCCGAAAGGTACAACTTCTGAACTGCTTGAAAGAGAGTTTAGATAACCGAAGAAAACAAATAGTAAAACCCTAGTAAACTTGTGCCAACACGAAAGTTTAGGTCTTGTGAACTTGGGCGAGTCTGGTAGAGTCCTGTACTAGTTTCTGGCCCATTAGGTGAAAGTTGAGGGTAGGAGATTGTAGTTACAGCCAGTCCAGACTCGTGGTCTGGTTCGGACCAAACTGAAGGTAGGATTTCTAGGTCTTCGAGTTAATTATGAAAGTAATTGACTTCGATTTCTCTAGAGGCTAAACCTAGCGAAATCTGATCCCTAGGACGCCTTTTTATCATTAGAAAACCCACAAATTTATCCTGTGTTTGTTTGATTGTTTGAGTTCTGTTATTAGAGTCCAAAACACCCAAAAATATCTACATTCTTGCACTTTTCTTTTAGTTCTTTATTTCAATTAAAAACTCCCTTTTTATTTGTCTAGCTTTTGAGAACCAGTAAGTCCGGTACTCAGAAATCCGTCCCTTGGGTTCGATCCTAAACCTTACTCCAAACGACTAGTGAAGTTAGGTTCTAGGTACAAATTTATTTGATACTTAGGTTTTAAAACTCCTTCATCAATATCCTAATACAATCTTTACTAAAATAAACAATTGGTTTCTAATTTTCCAATTGCCTCATCAACAAGAAATAAAAACACAGTTACAAATAAAAACTAAATCTCTAAGTAATAAGGAAAAAAAAGATATTACCAAAATCTAGTTCTTAAAAAAACGAATATGTTGTATGTCGATATTCTGACATTACTAGTTTATTCCAACACACGGTCTCAGAGCAGTGCATATACTCCACTTTTTATTAAGAAAAATTATATATAAAAAATAAATGAAAATGCATTAGGGAGTTGGAATTCATAAATCATCAAATTGGGAACACTAGGACGCTCCCAGGAACGTCAACTCTGGTAGACGTTCCTGACTACTTTATGACAATTTTCTTCTGATTGTTTTTCGGATTTTTCTGTCTGAAACTGTAACAGATAAGGTCCTGAATTTGTATAGCACTACGTTTTAATTTCCAAGCTAAGCTACAGTTAGCCTTCACGTTCAGTTGTACCATTGAAAATATATGCCTGTGTTTGGAATTATTGTCCTTTCATTCAGAGAGTGGATCATTGAGTTATGGGAACATTTTTTATCGTGAAACATTTCCATTTAATTAATTTTCTGCTCATGGAAATATACCTCTAGACAAATTGAGGTCATCAAACCACTGCTATATATTCAGAAGAACCAAAATAAAAATAAAATAAAATACTTATCTAATCTTCTGGAGTAAAAGTGACCGAAGGCATCACAAGGTCCCATAATGACAATAGCCTAATACCACAAAGGTTGCGCTGTCTTCTTTGTAACTGATTTTGTACATATTTTTATTTAGTTAATTAATGGAAATTTGTAGGAGTGGCTATCACCACCCAACCCTCAAAGGCATAAAAAGGTTGCTCTGTATCTTCCTCATTGCTCACTCTTACACATTTAAACCCCAAATTTATCTAAGCAATTCCAATGCTCTTGTCAGAACATGTTTAAATCTTTCTACATTTAATTTTACACTCTGTTGGCGCAGATAAATCTTGTCAATTGCTGCCCATCCCTGTCGGTGGATCGATTTGGGATCTCTAAATACCACATGATCTCTTGGATAGATATCTATCAATGTGCTTTCTTCTTCACTTATACTGTACTGAAGGTACTTGAGCATCATATTGTTTGCAGCCATCCCAAATTCATACTCTGCAAACTCCTCAAGGTTCCCCAAGGGAACTATCTGAATCAGCACTGCATTTGTAGGGAGGAAAACTTCATTTGTTAATCCTGCACCATGAACCCCTAGCATCACGTCAATGGAGTTCACCATTCTTGCATTCTCCTCAACAGTAGTATGAGAAGAGGTATCATTGATAACAACCTCAAATCCTAACTCACCTCCCACACCAACAACTTCGCCAACATTTATAATTTTTCTAGTATGATTTCTTGCTATTATCAGAAGCCTCGGCTTCATTTTTCCACCTGCTGCCAAATTTATTGCGAAATCTCTATCAAGAGAATAGGCTTTTCTCATTAGACGGGCAAAATCTACCATTGAATAACTATTCGGAGTTCTTGAAGGATCAACAGTAAGTTCACCATGGCTATAGAGACCGACAATGACACGAGGATAGCAGTGCACATGGTTTTCTTTGCTGGAATCTATGATTTCATAATTAGAGAGTTGGTTAAGGATATTTTTATATTTTTCAACCCACCAAAGCTGCATATCGGCAATAAGAAATTGAACTTCACCCTTAAATTGTCGGGTAGTAATGAACAGCGGGAGCAACACATCACTGAAGTCATGATAGAAGTTTCCCAAATAACTGGATGATGAAAATACAACTGCGGTGATGTTGCCATATAAGTTGCATCTAGGGACCTCTGTAGAAGCATAGAAAGGCCTTATGGTTACTGCTCGCACACTTTTCATAACCAAGCCATCAAATTTGCGAGTGTAAGGTTGAACTCTCCATGTTTTTTTTTCTTCCAAGTCCATGATCTGGTCGTAAGTGAAAAATATGAAAGACGAACTACTATGTATTCTTACATTACTGTTGATTTCGCATACTTCTGATCTGTTGTCTTTAAGATCGCAAGACAGTATCAGCTGGGCTTTTGAATTTTGGATCTTCGTGTTCTCTTTGCCTTTTTGACATAAGTTAAATAAAATATGACAACATTAGCATAAATGGATGGAACTAAAGAAATAGCGAATGCTGATACACTAGTTTGCTGTATATAAAATAGATTTAGATCATTAAAGATCATGATTTATGATTTAGACAGAAAAATAGTCACTTGATAATTAAGTTGATTATATAATATACAAAAGAGACCCTAAATTAAATGCTTATACTTAATTGCGGTCATTAATTAAGATTTTGTTTATGATACATCAAATTCGGACCTAAATAATTTGCACCATTACCAATAATATATATATGGTCTTATTCAAGAAGAGAAGGGTTATAAAAAAATCAAGTTTTTTGTACACAGAAATGGCACAGCTTCATTTTTTTTTAAGTTATATATTTAAAAACAATGTTCAAACGCCAAATACGAAGGATTGATCTTCCTAAATTTCACGAGAGATTGTGTTACCAATTTTATGATTTTTGAAGTTCATTTGATAATAAATATCGACAGGTAGAAAATTTGGATATATTAATATTGATGATTAGTATATATTACGGCACCATTCCTGGAATTGTTAAAGTCGAAGAGGAAATAATATATATAGAGAGAGAATTTTTATTGTGAACCATGATGCATAGAGGGTTATGTGCACCATGATCGTTTTGATCGGTGATTTTATAAATTGACAAATCTAAATTAACTAATCCAATCTATATATTGAAATATCATAGCAAACAAAATTTTAAATTTTTTGAAAAATTTTTACTATTTTTCGATTTTTTTTTTAAAGCTTGTTGTTTTTGGAATATTCTACCACTAATTTGCCAAAAATGGCAAGCTTTAAAAAAATTGAAAAAAATAGTAAAAAAAAATTCAAAAAAAATGTAAAATTTTGTTTGCTATGAGATTTCAATATATGGATTGGATTGGTTAATTTAGATTTTTCAATTTATAAAATCACCAATCAAAATGATCATAGTGCACGAGACCCTCTATGCATCATGGTTCACAATAGAAATTCTATATATATATAATTATATACTAGCAAAAATATGCCCTCAATACGTGGGTAAATAAAGCAACAGAGTAATGGTATGAAATAAAAATAGCTATTGAATATTCTAACGATACAAGTGGATATCTTTCCCTAAAATAAATTGTTTAAACACCACCTGACTCTTTTTTGTCAAAGAGTCTGACCTTTTATCTGAATACACGATCTAGACCACATATCTAATCAAATTGCACAGATCAATGATTTATAATTCATGTTAACACATTTTTGAACCCCTCCAGCAAAATTGTTATGACATTTTTTTATATGCATTTATAAGTAGTATAGATATAGATAGAGAATTTTATTATAGTGAGTCGCAACTCATAGAGTCTTCCGCGAGTCGCGATCAAAACTCTTGGATCTGATTCGAAATGATGATCCAAAATGTCCAATATGATCTTAATATTGACATCTCCTTGCAGACCAAATTTTATATTTTTAAAAAAAAATTTAAGTATTTTTCTGAAATTTTAGAAAATCGCTAATCTAATTAATTATGTATCATTCAAAAATAGCATATTTTAAAAATCCGAAAAAAAATACTTAAAAATTTCGAAGAAAATATAAAATTTGGTCTAAAAGGAGATTTTAATATGGAGATCATATTGGACGATTTGGATCGGTCATTTTGAATTACATCCAAGAATTTTTATCGCGACTTACGGAAGGCTCTCTGAGTTGCGACTCACCATATCTCTACTACTTATACATGCATGGACCATAGAGGTATTACACGCTAGGTCTAGCTTGTAAATACATGTTTCTGTCATTCGATCGATTTGATATGTGGTTGGATATCAATCGCTAGACAAAACAATAATATATTTTGAGTTTCTGTCTAATAAAGAAACAAAATGAATAACATATCTATCTATGGATAGATTTAGCAACATATCTTTATTTTTTTTGATATTATTTTATTTCTTTATTTGTCCACTTATGATGTCTTCATTTTTGCCCGTATACATAAAGAGAGAGAGAATGGCTATACTTTGGATATGTAAATAGACTTTGTAGAATGAAATTTTAAACAGTCGGATTTCTTTTAGATTCGTATCCATTTAAATGGATCGAAGAGATATAGGTGTTGGCTCCTATGTAACTTTAATATTTTCCGTTAGCAGCTGCTCTGTTTCCCTCAATCCGAATCCTTTGGTCGGCGCGTTAAAAATGACCAGGTGTCTGGCGTCTGATCGGAACCGTCTGATTTAATCTCAACGGTTCATTTTTCGAGCCTATCAATTCTGGTATTATGCACGGGACATCCTTAATCGTAATCGTTGAGATTAAATCACACAGACCGAACACCTGATCTGCCGACCAGAGGATCTCGTTTCATGTCTCCCTCGTGCTTCCGTGAAAACTGTAGCGCCTTTGTGATCAAAAAAGTAAAATAGAAAAAAGAGGAGAGTTGCAGCGGTAAATTGGAGAGGCGCTCAACCTTCTCTCTCAACAATACCTCTGCGCGAAATTGGTCGTCTCTCAACCATACCTCTGCACGACCTACTCTCGCTGGCTTCTCTCTACCATCTTCGTCTCCCTCTCTCTTTCTCTGCTGAACTCGCACAACGTAAAACCTACATCTCAGCTCCATCGCATCTGATCCCCTTCCAACGCCTTTGTACCCTAGGTGTTCTACCAACGAAGCGAGCCCTCAAAACGTAGATGGGTTTAATTGTGTGGTAATTGCAGAAATCAATCAATCAAAGAAATTGTGTGCAGCGAAGCGGAGGGGTCTCCAAAGAAATCAGCCAATGAAATAAGTTATTGCATATTTTGTTCTTGGTAAAGTCAAAATGTCTCAAGTTTTTGTCGTTTTTTACTTGGCAAAGTTAAATTGTGTGGGAAATATGGGCCTCCAAAGAAGTCTGTTGTAATTTGCTAGGTACTTCAAGTTCTTTGCAATTCGAATCATATTCCTCATCAATATAAAATAATTAGTTAATTTTTAGCCCAATTCTTTTGGACGAATATCTTTATCTTTTCAATTTCACTGGTGCCAATCATGAATTAACCAAATGACAACTAGCGTTATGAGTTTGCAATTGGAATGAAACCAATCATGAAATAACCACTGCTACTAATTGAAATGACATACAAAATATACAACACATTCAAATTACAGCTTTTGTCGGATGCAACTATATAGGTCAACACCTATTGGATGCAGCTATCTTTAATAAACCACGAAAAGGTATAAATTTGTATCTTATTGATGAAAATTTAAGTAATCCAATAGGTCAGGGAGCAGAGAGAAGGGAGCAGGGAGCAGTTCTGTGCTCAAATGAGATAGGTGGAGTAGACACAGAGAAGGACAGAGAGAGACGAGCGTAGATTGGTGTTGAGGCGCGGAGGGCAGAAGAGGTGCGGTGGGTCGGAGGCGTGGAGGAGCAGGAGGACCAAGTATTTTTTTTATTTCTTAGAGGGGAGAACTGTAGAGGGAGAGGGGGGATAGAGAGCAAGAAGAAATGGAGGAGAAGAGACCATTCAGACGGAAGAAAGTAAAAAAAATGGAGAATTAACGCTGGGATGCTAAAATAGTTCCGCGGTTCAAATTTGATCAAAACACGGATCTAGCGTAATCCAACAGTCTAAAATTTCATCCTACAAAGACCAATTTCATAGTAGTATGGTCATTCTCTATGGGTGTGTTTGGCAGTGTCCACGAACAAGCAGTTCGCGAACAAAGCCAGTTCGCGCAAACCCAAACAAACTGCACGAACAGCGAACAGCGAACAGCGAACAAACAGGCTTGTTCCTTGTTCCCCGATTTTTGCGAACAATCCACGAACAAAATGAGAACTTCTCCGTACAACCCCTCTTGTTCTTATCCTTGTTCATACAGCTGTTCACGCTGTACCAAACACACCCTATATACATAGAGAGAATTTATATTGTGAATCTTGATACAGAGAGGGTTCCGTGCACCACGATCATTTTGATCGGTGAATTTACAAATTGACAAATCTAAATTAACCAATTCAATCTATATTTTGGAATCTCATTGCAAACAAAATTTTATATTTTTTAAAATTTTTTTACTATTTTTTTCGAATTTTTTAAAACTTGTTATTTTTGGAATATTCTATCAGTAATTTGTAGCCAAAAATGATAAGCTTGAAAGAATTCGAAAAAAATAATAAAAAAATTTCAAAAAATGTAAAATTTTGTTTGCTATGAGATTTCAATATATAGATTGGATTGGTTAATTTAGATTTGTCAACTTGTAAAATCACCAATCAAAACGATCATGATGCACATAACCCTCTATGCAGCATGGTTCACAATATAAATTATATATATTTATGAATTTTAAGAAAAAAAAAACCATGATTGTAATCACTGATATTTGTCATTCATCTATGTTATTTGACCAATGTTAAAGCATAACATGGTAATATTACCAAATTTGAACAAAAGCTAATGGTAATTAAACGCAAAAATTAAAAGTATAATGTAATAATGTACCCATATAATATTCATTAGCCATAAACAGCAAGTGTACTATTTTGAAATAAGGAAAAAATTACGGTCGATACTTTTTCAGTTCACTAATAAGGAAAAAAAATGCATTATAGAGAGTGATTACCAGGTTTGCGGCGAGCAATGAATGAATCTGACGAAGTGGAAAAGTACAAATACAACAAGACAAGAAAGCAGGGAATGAAAATCCGAGCAAGGATATCCCCTATACCTCTAGCACATTTAATTTGATACCCCATTTTTACATATTTTTCTTCTAGCTTGAGTATAGAGAGAGAATGAGGAGGCAGAGAATGACACTTGGTAGCTGCTGTAAATGTAATGTTGAGATAGAGAGTGTGTGTGTGTGTGTGTGTGTGAGAGAGAGAGAGAGAGAGAGAGTTATGAGGATTGGGACGATGAAATTGTCTGCGTTTAGCAGGGGATAATGGATACGTACGGAATTTATAAATAATGAATAACCGCTGCGTTATATAATCCAGAGAGCCAATAACCTACAAGATCTATTATGTTAATGAACTATGCAGAAAACATGAGCACAATTGTGCTGAAGTAAGATATATAAAATCAAGATAGCAGATGTCACTTGCGGAATTTGTGCTGAATCAGATCGGATCGATACGAATCGGATAAATATCATATTATTGTTAGTTTCTCATATCTTAGAATCGATCTCACCCGCCAAATGGAAACCGACTTAATTACAGAAACATAGATACCAAATTTTCTTTATTGAGAGTAATTCATTGGAATTCATGAAGCCCAAGGACGCCTTCAGAAATGTCAACTCTGTTTTACGATTTACTATTTTACTTCTCATTTTTCTTTTTTTGGATTTTGTTGTCTCAAAAAAAAAAAAAAAAAAAAAAAAAAAAAAAAAAAAAAAAAAAGAAAGAGTTCGGTTAGCTGATCACTTATTTGATTTTTTTTTTCCTTTTTCCTTTCAACTCTGTCTCTATCGATAGAATCAGCACACTATTATTTGCTAAATAAGGTCTCCATTAGTTAGCATTTTCCAGCTCAGGTTCGACATATATAATATGTTGTTGCAAATTGCATCCAGCCAGTCGCAGTTTGAATGTTTCAAGCGAGGAATTGTTTATCATGCCAAGGTCACTCTTTGAAACCTCTTTTCTTAAGAAAAAAAATTGGGTGGGTATTTTGGGTTTTAGCACGCAGAATTGTACTGCCTGACGAGTTACCTCAAGGCTCAAGTTGGTTAATAGAAATAAGAGTTGTCTTTGTCAAGGTTACAAGGTACAAGATTATAAATAAAAGAATTTTCTTCCTCGATAGTTACTGTAAAAATTAAATGAGCTTTTTCATGTATTCGATAGATATGCTGATTTTCAGTTGTTATACCGTGTGGCCTCTTTGGGGTCGTTTGGATCCCTTGGGAATAGTCTATTCTCCCGAATAGCTAATCCCAGGACTAAATTTTTCATCCAAACGCAATTATCAATTTCAGGAATAGCTAATCCCTTCAGTACTTTGAAATAACACCCGACGGATGGAGCGAACTGGAGAGCGAACTGAGGAGAATTCAAGAACGCCACCATCTCTAGTCGGTGGGTCCCCCTCCATAACGGAGTTTCCGCCGTTACGCTCGAGCGACATTAGGGCTAATCTGGTAAATCTACAACAGGCGGTTCAGGTGTTAGGGGGTGCGGTAGAAGCGGTGTGTGGGTCGCTGTTTACGGGACCCAATGTGGGGGCGGGCCCGTCAGTCAGAGGTGCCGCAACGGGTTCTCAAGAACCATCCAAGAATGCCAGGTTCACGGAGGTTCTTGGGAGACCCAGCGTAACTGTTTCTCAACCTATTCGTAAGGAGGAGGGGTTTGTTGGGTGGGCGGCTAAGAAGATAGAATCAATCAAAAAAAGCACGGCTGGTCGGAGGCCTCTATGCTTCCGATGCGGAGACTCCGGACACGTGGCGGCATCTTGCCAGAACAAATTAGTTTGCTTTGCTTGCCAAAAGGTGGGCCACAGGTCTTGGGAGTGTCAAGAATTGACAGATGGCGGTCGTCGACAGGTTCCGCCGGTTCCAAACCTGGGAACGCAGCCAGTGAACAAACCAGCTATGTCTATAAATAAGCACTCAGATAGTAAGACAGTACCTTCTTCACATCGTTTCACCATTTCAAATCCAGATCTAGATCTGAATAACACTTCCATGGCGTTTATCAAGAAATTCAACTCTTCTCCGGCATCAATCGAGCTCGAAGCTGCGCTGAAACGCAGTGTCTACCTTGCCAATACTGAAGGCTGGGGGAGAGAGAGGTTTTTGGAGGCGTTGCGTCAGCTCGCACCGTTTCCATGGAAAGTCTCTGATTATGAGGATGGATACATGCTAGTCGAAGGTCCCGGGTGGTGGAGAGAGCAAGTCCTGCAAGTAGGATTTACGATCTTGGAAGGGAGAGAGATTCTAGCGGAACCCTGGGATCAAGCAAGTGCTAATGGCTATCGCCTCAAGAGCACTTGGATCAAGATACTAGGGTTCCCACTCAAGCTTTGGCACAGAGCTGAGTTTGAGAAGTTAGTGGAGGATTTTGGTGTGGTGTTAGAGATTGATCAAGCAACATAAGCGAAAACCTCTTTCGTGGCGGCTAAAATCAGAGTGGGTGTGCCAGAGCATAAGGATATACCTCCTACTGGTAAGGCGATTTTCAGAGATGACAAAGGCGGGTGGTGCTAGAAACCAGTGAGATTTGTTGTTGAAACTCCTGGAGGTGGCAGATCAGTGGGTTTTAAGAGGAGAAGAACGTGGATCTGCAGATCTGATCCATCTGGTTCAGGATCTGGTTCGGGTTTGAATGGAGAGATGGATGGGGAGGGTGATGATGCGGATGAAAAAGATGAGGAGCTTACTGATGCTGACGGTCATGACAATGAAGACAGGAGAAATGCTAGAAATGTTCATGGAGGTGTAGCTAACAATGTAGTTAATGGTGAAGTGGAGATGGATATCGGGGTCAATGCTGGGTCGACAGTGACTGTGTTTGCTGAGAAAGAAGTGTTAGAAGCGCCTGTTGATCAGGTATTGACAGTGGCGGCATCCAGCATTGGATCTGGTTTTGCGAAGGGGAAAGAGGTACAGGATGCGGATGGTAACATTGAGGAAGAGGGAGATAAAGTGGATCATGGAGATGCTGTTTTAATGGGGGCAGGGAAGCAAGTTGTAGGGAAGATTAGTAATGCTAGTGCTCCAGTACAGTTGATTGAGACCATGGGGGATGCTGTACACACCCAACAAACATTACCAGTTGTTCAGGGTATGGTCAATCAAGTGTCAGATGTGGAGGAAGACCTGTCTAGAGCTATAGTGGTGTCAACTGTTTTAGCAGAAGTGAATCTGACTTCGAGTACTCAGGAAGATAGCTTGGTCGTATCTGCTGTCGAGCCTGTAGATGTTGAAGCTGAGATGATAACAGCATTGCAACAGCTGGCACCAGATGGACAGATCAGACTTACCAGACAGAGCGTGAGGCAGAAAACAATGGATCCTGAAGTGCCTATTCAATCCAAGGCTGAGCAGAGAGCGAAAATAAAGGCTTTGGAGTTGAATATTCAATCAGGTAATAACAATTTACTTGATCATTTTCCTTTCACTGAGTGGACCGATGAACAAGTGGTGTTCATGCTTCAGAGTTTAGGTTTGAAGCTAGCTGATAAGATAGAGGATAGTATTGATTGTGTGCAGTTTTTAAGGACTCTGTCCAAGAAACAGTTTGCTAGTGCAGTAGAAGAAATGGAGTTCAAATTGAACCATGGTGCTAGATTCGTTAAAAAGGATAGTGATAAAAGAGTGAAATTAGATCAGTTTATTAGTAGGGTTACTCATTATCGTTTAAAATGAAGATCATCTCTTGGAATATCAGAGGAATGGGTAAGGGGATTAAAAGAAGCTATCTTTTTGATTTGATAAAAAATAATAGAATAGATATTGTTGGAATACAAGAAACAAAAAAGAGATGCTTTAGTAAACGTTTGATTAATTCTTTTAGCAATTCTGATTTTGAGTGGATTTGGCTTCCAGCAACAGGGACTGCTGGGGGTATCTTGTTGGGTTATAATGCTGTGAAATTTACTATACAACATTCTTTACGTTCTCAGTTTTGTCTTTCAGCTATTTTGTTAGATAAGCATACCCAATATACTTTTGGGGTAACAATAGTTTATGGTCCTACTGCTAGAGGTTTAAAACAGTCGTTTCTTGATGAAATCAGGGCTCTAAGAGAAATGTGGGGGGGTCCTTGGGTGCTGTTTGGGGATTTTAATTTGATTAGGTTTAGATATGAAAAAAGTGGACATAATTTCAATATTTCTGGTGCTTGTAATTTCAATCATTTGATTTCTCAGCTAGATTTAATGGATATTCACATGGCAGGACAGAGATTTACTTGGACTAACATGCAACTTATACCTAGATTTGCAAAATTAGATAGATTCCTTTGTTCTACAGAGTTTGTTCAACAGTTTCCTGATATTTTAGTGTAATCCTTAACTAGGTATAAATCTGACCATAACCCCATTTTGCTTTCTACTGGGGATACAAATACTACTATCACACACATGGTCAGGTTTGATAGTTCGTGGAGTGAGATAGATGAGTTTAATCAGTTGGTTCCACGTTGGTGGACACCATTACAGTATAGAACTGACCTGGCCAAAAATTGGAATAAGAAAATTAAAAAATTAAAAAAATGTATGAAGGGTTGGGCAAAAAATCACTATGGTAAAGTGCATCGAGATAAGCAAGATAAATTGAAAACTATTGAGGAACTTAATAGGATTCAAGAAGAAAGAGTATGGACTGATTCTGAATTTGATACTTATATGGATGCTACAAACCAACTAGAGGAGATTTATTTGAATGAACAAAAACATTGGCACCACAGATCGAAAGTTAGGTGGCTATTAGAGGGTGACAACAATACTAGATACTTTCATTTATTAGCTAATCAAAAACGAAAAAAAGCTCTGATTTTAGGGCTTCAAATAGATGGTAATTATGTTACTGATATAGAGATTATAGAACAACATGTGATAGATTATTACAAAGCTTTATTTGGTGTTACAGGAGAACAGTTCATATCGATAGATCAAGGATTTTGGGATATTGATCAATTGGTGACAGAGATGGAAAATTGCTCACTGGTCCAGAAGTTTACTGAGAAGGAGATATTTGATGCTCTGATGGATTGTGGGGCTGACAAGTCCCCGGGACCAGATGGTATACCTTTTTCTTTTTATCATAAATATTGGGCTCTGATAAAACAAGATATCTTGCTTATGTTTGATGATTTTTATAATCATAGACTCTATATTTCCAAAATGAATAAAGCTATGATTTGTCTCTTACCAAAGAAAGCAGATGCTGTAGAGATAAAACAATTTAGACCCATTAGTCTAATAAACTGCATTTACAAATGGTTTACAAAGGTTTTAACCAATAGGCTAGTACCTGTTTTGAATAGACTTTTAGATCCTGCTCAGGCAGCTTTTTTGCCAAATAGATATATTTTGGATAATGTAGTGTGTGCTAGTGAGATCATACATACAACCAAGATAGAGAAAAAAGAAGGGATGGTTCTAAAAATTGATATGGAAAAAGCTTATGACAGGGTTCATTGGGGATTTCTCATTGAAATGTTACAATCTAGGGGTTTCTGTACAAAATGGGTAAGATGGATTCAAGATCTGTTGTATAATGGGCAAGTTTGTATTAAAATGAATGGAGAATTATCAGATTATTTCACGGTAAAAAGAGGATTAAAACAAGGGGACCCTATATCCCCTTTGTTATTCAATCTAGTTGCAGATTGCTTGAATCAGATGTTGAAAAGGGGTAGAAATGCTCATTTTATTAGAGGTTTAGGACCTCCTGTAAATGATGGTGCTCAACTTATCAATCTTAATTATGCAGATGACACCATCATATTTTGTGAGGCAAAGGATGATGTGATGCAGGCTATAAAGTGGATATTCATGGGCTTTGAAGCACTTTCAGGTATGAAAGTGAATTATAATAAGTCTGCGGCATTCCCTATCAATGTGACATTAGATAAAGCTACTCATCTAGCGAATATTTTTGGCTGTCCAACTTCCTCCTTCCCTTTAACTTACCTGGGAATTCCTATTCATTGGAGGAAATTAAGAATTCGTGATTGGAGCCATATTTTAGATAAGTTTCATAAAAAACTACAAGGTTGGAGAGGGCAATTCCTTTCATATGGAGGAAAACTTACACTTTTAAATAGTGTGCTCTCAGCTGTGCCGATATATATGATGTCAATGTATGGTATTCCTAGTTCAGTTCAAAAACAATTAGATAAAATTAGAAAACAGTTTTTGTGGAATAGTGGGGAGTCCAAAAAATACCACTTAGTCAATTGGGATTCTATTTGTAGGCCTAGGGATCAAGGAGGTTTAGGTGTACTTAATCTCAAGCACATGAATCAGGCTTTATTGTGCAAGTGGTTATGGAAATTGGTAGATGTACATCAGGATGGTTGGTGGAAAAAAATACTAGTTTATAAATATTCAAATTGTTCCAATAGGAGAAAATGGTCTTATTTCTGGTCAGTTTTGAAACAGATGGAAAGGATGTTTGCTATTAATTGTACCCATATTTTAGGTAATGGGAAAAATATTAAATTCTGGCTGGATACTTGGTATGAGGATACCCCCTTAAGTGTTGCTTATCACAATCTCTATAAGTTTTGTTCTAATCCAAATATTACTGTTGACGAAGTTATTAATAGTAGATTGCAGAATATTAAATTTCTCAGACAACTTTCTAGGAGTCAAGCTTCTGATTATCAGGATTTATATGATAAGTTGGCTAACATCCATTTAAATAGGGCTGTTCCAGATATGGTTAAATGGGTGAGAAACAGTAATGGGGTGTATTCGACTAGATCAATGTATACTTGGCTAGATGATAGGGGTATTTCCAATTCTTTTTATAAGTCAATTTGGCAATTAAAATTGCCTCTTAAAATCAAAATGTTCTTGTGGATAGTTAGTAAAAGAAGATTGTTAACTAGGGTTCATTTAGCAACCAGAGGCTGGAATGGAGATATTAAATGCTGTCATTGTGCTGAAGATGAGGACTTAGATCATATCTTTTTTATTTGTAGTAGTGTTAGGCCGATCTGGGTGTGGTTCATTCAACAATTTGGGACATATTTTCCCAATTGTTTAGAAGATCTTTGTACGATTGAGTTAGAATTGCAATCTCAGTATGTTACTGCCTTTAGACTTTGGTGCAGTTCAATTTTATGGAGTATTTGGAAATTGAGAAACCAAAGCTGCTTTGAAAATAAACAATGGCCTTCATTATATAGTATTGGAGTGTTGATTCTTGGTTTGATTAATTATTGGGCAGAGATGTGGCCCGCCCAAGTGAAGGAGGCAGTTTGGAAGATTACTCCTTTGGTGTCAGATTTGCCAATGCATATGGAGGATGATGTCCAGGAAGGAGCTGATGTAGCTGCAGGCTTGGCGCTTCAACTCATCAATGGCAGTCCAAAGGAAACAGAGCAGTGCTGGGGACTAATTGAGATTGATGTGTAACAGTCCAACTAATATCTTTAGTTTCAATGTATGGGTAAGAGAGAGTATTGGGTTCAAGGATTTCTTTATGTTCATTGTTTGCTGTATACTGTGCGGTGGTGTTATTTGTAGGAGATTGTTATGTTGTTTGAGTTGTAATTGGCTGCAATAGCTAGGGAGCGCTGGTACCGGCCTAACTGGTACCAGTGCAGTCAGTAGGTTTATGCATTGTAGACTTAACTTTTGCTTCTGTTAATAGAAGTGGTAGGTCTCAGACCTACTTGTTTTCAAAAAAAAAAAAAAAAAAAAAAAGGAATAGCTAATCCCAGGAATAGCACTATTTTCAACAACACTCTTCCCAACAACACTTTTCTCTCTACTTTTCACACTTCCCAACACTATTCCTAAACTCACCATCCAAACAACATTCTTAGTCCCGGAATAGCACTCTTCCCACACTTCCCGAAATCTCACTTTTTCCTTAAATTTAGTCCCAGGATTTGCTATTCCTACCTATTTCTGATTTAAAGCAATTGCCAATTGGTAACGCAGAGCCCTTTAACTTTTTGAAGGTTTATGGAACAATTCAATATTTAATTATCAGGGTGATATACACCATCCCTTGATTTCCCATCCAGTGCCATTCATGGGCTTGACTAGGCCAGCAACACTCTAGCCTTCATTTTTCCACATGATGACGTCATCAATTCGCGCGATGACGTCAGCAAATTTTTTTGTGCGAATCAGCCAAAATTCTGTGCGTCGTGACGTCATCAATTTGCTTGCTGACATCATCAAATTTTGTTGGTTTAAGTGTTTTAGGAGTTGAACTTATTGATTTAAGTGTTCAATTAGTTTCGTAAGAAATAGCAATTTTTAAACTTTTTTGTTAAGTTAAATGCTTTAATGGTTGAACTAAAATAGTTCAACTGTTCAGTTAGTTTCAGCTAAAAATACATTTTCGGGGTTCTGTGTTCAATTTAATGCGTTAAAGGATGAATTTGATGTGTTATGTGTTCAGTTACTTGCTTATGAAGATGGAATATTTTTTACTTTTGTGTTTAGTTTAATACTTTAAAGGTTGAACTAAAATTGTTCAGTTAGTTGCATCTGAATATAGAATTTTTGTAATTTGAATACTAATTTTTTTTTGTTCAGTTAAACACGTTAACATTTACAAATATACAAAGTGAACACATATAACAATATAGTAAACATTTACAATAAACAAAGTGAACACATTCACTATTCAATATACAAAATGAACACGTATAACAATATAGTTAACATTTACAATAAACAAAGTGAACACATATGATGACTAACTAATCTTTTACAAAAACATAATTCATCACTAACAATTCTGCTCCAGGTCTGACCTCTTCTCGAAGAAGGAACAAAGAAGAAACCTGAGCCGAATCTACTCAGAACGAGCACCTGCTAACAATTAATAAGAATCCTCATATATAAATTTCCAGGGCATGAGTATACTGGCAAGAGAATCAATGTTTAATTCGGTTCTACTTTCCTTGACTTCCTACGCAATCTAGCAACACCAAGCAAAAACTTTTTGGTTATTTAACTTATATTAAAATCGATAAAATTCAAGAGATATTGGTTACACGCATTGGAGTTGCTCGGAAAATAATTCAGAACATTGTTAGAATGAAAAAAAAAATTTGCCTACTTCAAAAATTATTAGCCCTATGGAATCGATCAAAAACACAAACTCCAGTGAAATCTCCCCATCGATCCAACCAAACACCCAAAGCACCTAAATACAAAAAATCCATCCCCAAATCACAAATCTTAAGACTGTAATTAGACGAAATGCAAGAAATACACACTTAAAAGATAAGGAAAAAGAAGTACTTGATCGGATTTACAAGCAATGCGGATCTCTAGCGATCTATCTCTCCTTTGGTTTGTTTGTGCTTCGTTCCCTTCTCTCTTGCGACTCATGTTCTTCTCTCCTTCCGGACGGAGAGACGGAGGAGGAGCGAAAGGGAGGAGGCTTAGGCGAAGGGAGGGAGGAGCTGATCTGGTTGGTGACGAGGGAAGTGGGAGAGGAGAGATCTGAATCGGCTAGGGTTTGGGAGAGAGGAGGTTCAGAGAGATATATATAGACTGGGCCAATTGTTGGGTCCATAAAAGCCTGTTTAGAGCCTGTGGATGGGGTGGATGGGAAAATAGGGAATGATAGGTACCAATTCTGTTTAATTATTTATTAGTAATTTAGTACAATCAAATTGAATTGATCCATTCAAAGCCTCACATTTTTTTTCCCTGAAAAAAGCCCAAATTAATGCTCCAAAGACGATTACATATCCATTAGTTCGGTGCCATTGGAACTGGTACTTTCTGGGCTATCATCATTACATTCAGAGAGTGGATCATGGTATCAAGGGAACAAATGAACAATATCTAACTGAGTTTAAAACCAGAGCTTTTTCCATTAAGTAATATTTATATTTTTTTTCTCTAGTCTGACGACCGGTCCAGAAAATATGTTTCTAGACAAAAAATTCGGTCATCATAGCAATGTTTTTAAAAAAAATTGAAAAAACACAAAATAATTACTTTTTTTATTTTAAAGTAGGAACTGGATGAAGCTTATGTTGATCAGGAAACGAATCACATAATGATTACTATTACCAAGTCTGTTTACTATTAGTTGCTCATACACCTCATTTAACATGGCTACATATATAACCTTCAAAAAGAAAAAATGGCTACATATATAATTCTAACAACCCGAAAGCTCAATTTTACTTCTATGTTGATCTTTAAAACTCAATTTTATGTTAGCAATTCTAATGCTCTTCTCAGAAAAGGTTTGAATCTTGTTACATTTAGTTTTACACTCTGTTGGCGCAGATAAATCTTGCCCATTTTTGCCCATCCCTGCTTGTGGATCGACATAGGATCTCTAAATACAACATGATCTCTTGGATAGATATCGATCAACGTGCTCTCTTCTTCACTTATACTGTACTGTAGGTACTTGAGCATCATATTTGCAGCTGCCTTCCCAAAGTCAAGTTCTGATAATGCCTCAAGATTCCCAAAAGGAACTATTTGAATCAGCACTGCATTTGTCGGGAGGAAAACTTGGTTAGTTAGCCCTGCACCATGAACCCCCATCATCACGTCAAAGGAGTTCACCATTCTTGCAAACTCGCCAACACTAGTACGAAAAGAGGATTCACTTACAACAACCTCAAACCCTAACTCCTCTCCTACATCAACTACTGCCCCAACATTTATTATTTTTCTAGTATGATTTCTTGCTATTATCAAAAGCCTCGGCTTCCTTTTACTGCGTTCCACCAGATTTATTGCAAAATCTCTTTCGAGCGAATAGGCCCTTCTCATAAGCCTAGAAAAATCTACCATCGAATAATTATTGGGAGTTCTTGAAGGATCGATTGTAAGTTCAGCATGGCTATAGAGACCAACAATGGCACGGGGGTAGCAGTGTACTCTGTTTTCTTTGTTGAAATCTATAATTTCATAATTAGAGAGTTGGTTGAAAACTCTTCTATGCTTCTCAATCCACCAAAGCTGCATGTCAGATATAAGAATTTGAACTTCACCCTCAAATTGTCGGGCAGTTATGAACAGAGGTAGCAGCACATCACTAAAATCATGAAAGAAATTTCCCACATAACGTCCTGATGAAAATACAACTGCAGTGATGTTGTGGTATAGGTCGCATTTAGGGGCCTCCGTTGAAGCAACTAAGGGCCTTATGGTAACTGCTCGGATTTTTTCCATTGCAAAAGCATCAAATTTGCGAGTGTAAGGTCGAACTCTCCATGTTTTGTTTGCTTCCAAACTCACAGTCTTTTCAGAAGTGAATAATATGGAAGATGAACTACCATGAATTCTTACATTGCTATAGATTTCACATACTTCTGATCTAAAATCTGTAAGGTCGCACGACAATACCGGTGTTGTCTTTGGATTTTTGTTCCTCATGTTCTCTCTGCCTTTTAAACATACATTGAAAGAAAAAAAGAAACATTAAGAAAAAAGAGTGAATGTTTATATATAGTGCATTGATTCAAACCTTCCTATCGATTGAATTAAACAGGTAATAGTCAATTAATATGGTAATCATATAGTGTAAGAAGAAATGTAGAAATTGCTAATATTTACTAAGTCGATGATTTTAAAACATAAAGTATATTCACATCGTAAATATTAATTACTAGATCACCTACTTTTACGAATAGCAAAAGTTTCTTGATATTAACAGACTAAAGAAGTTCTAACTTCCAAGCGGGCAGGACTACAGTAACAAGACTAGCAAGATACCCCTGATTTGTAAATAAAGTTTTTTTTTTTTTTTATCCTTTTCAGGTACCTATATTTTCTGAAATGAAATGACCATCTCCTCGTGTACTTGAAGTTTGCACATTCAATCCTGCTGCAAGAAATAAAAAATAAATAAATAAAATAAACATTATTAGCAGTACGCCCTGAATTTAAATGTCGATGAAGAAATTATTAATATAAATAAAAGTTTAAAGGGGGAAAAAAACTATAGCCTATAGGCGGATCAATTAATGAAATCTATCATTTATGTTATTTGACCAATGTGAGAGCATAACAATTTTTTTCCAAAATAAAACTAAAAAATACCAAATTTGGATAAAAGCTAGTTAGTCAAACTATAATTTCCTTCATTGGAAATGGGAACTAAACGCAACAAATTGATAGGAATGCAGTCATGCACCCATTCTGATGAGCCGTACAACAAGTGTATTAGACAATATCTGTACAATGAGAAAACGATGCATAGAGATGAAGTACCAGATCTCTCATGGGCATTTAATGCACCTGACGAAGCAGAAATATAGAAATACACCAATGAGAGCAGGAAACAGGAAACTAAAAGACTAGCAATGATCTCTCCTATGCTCCTAGACCATTTAATTTGATACACCATCTTTTATATATATTATTGTTTCTTCTAGCTTGAGGATAGAGATAAAGAGAGGAAGGAAAGAGTGATAATTGTAGCCACTGCCAAGGTTTAGATAGAGAAATTGAGGGAGTGAGAGAGATATCTGACGATGGGGATGGTGGAGTGGTCTGTTTTGAAAGAGTGACTACGCATGGAATTTAAATATACTAATGATGCGTTGTACTATTTAGAGATCCAATTACCTATAATTGGATTCCATGGAGGATTATTTATTTTTTTCTTGCAACAAAGATATATTATTTGCAGAAAAAATATGCACAAATGTTTTGAAATAGGATAAAACATATATAAACAAGTAGAGAGATGATATGGTAAATGGTGATGGATTAAGGTCTTTGTGCATCATGGACTTAACCTTTGATACTTTCATATATAAATTAACAAATATAATTTAATTAATTCAAAATATATATTTAAATCTAAAAGGAAACTAAATTTTATATTTTTATATGTTTTCCGAATTTTTTAAACTTGTCATGTTTCTAATTTTCTTACTATTATTTTCTATTCAAAAATGACAAGTTTTTAAAAAAATATTGAAAAAAATAAAGAATATACAATTTAATTTGCTATTAGAATTAAATATATAAATTAATTTGTTGAATTATATTTATTGATTTGTAAAAATATACACTAATAAGGTTATAATGCGCAAAATTACAGACAAACATCAAGTTGTTCACGAATAATCCCTGTTCTCTTGTATCCAGTTATCCAAACACACACATTATATAATTTCATGAGAAAATCAGTATAAGAGTAATCAGTTCGTAATTTCGTATCAGCCAAAACTCTATCCATGATCTGGCCCGACATGCGCTGATAACAAAAAATTAGACTAATGAACCATTGATTCATTTACTCACACATCAGCGTTAAAAAATGAATTGAATTGAATTGAATATAAGATGATCTATTAGATATTTAGATCGGGTCAATAGTGAACCCTCTTAAGTGTCTTGCACAAAATATCAATTTATGTCTAAATTAAAAGTTCAACTGAAAATTTATATCATATTGTGCCTTACCATATCCAGAAATCAGTTCTAAATTCTAATGGAACAGAACCACAGAAGTCACAAAACAGAGGTCTAGTACTATTTACGGAAACTCTGTTTTTGCCAGCTACTCTGAGCCTCAGATGGGAATTGCTTAGGCCACGCCCATATTACTCATTCACTCCAACTTTTGTCGAAAATACCCTCTCCTCTCGCATGGTGTTTTTCTCAGACTTTCTATTAATAAGGGTTTTTTGGTCATCTTTTATGAAAAATTGGGGTGAATGAGTAAAGAGGTCGTGTCCTGAGCAATTAGCGCCTCAGATGGCCCTATAACTAATGCTATATTGCCTTTTTATTTTTATGATAATCCTAATATACCCTTTTACACAAAGAGGGATGCAATTTTAAGAAGTACATAATCAAAGTGTGGAAATAGGACTATAGTATATGAATCTTAGATTTGCTTCCCACCTCTGTATATTAACAAAACGCTGTCGCATTTATTATTTGAACAGTTTAATTATATTATGATATTATATCATATCATATTATTATATTATATTATATCATATTATAGAAACACACCATGTTTTAATCAATGGTTACTCCCATATAACTAAATTCTAATGATGTTTCATCAAGTTCACTGCACATAAATAAAATTTAAAAAAAAAAAAAAAAAAAAAAAAAGAAGCACCAATTAAGGGTTCGGGCCAGAACCAACATACCCGATTGCACTGCATGATGTAATGCTATCAACAGATTAACATAACAACAATGCATGGCACATCAACATACATCTCAATCGTGACATAATGCGAGAAATATTGTTCGTTTCCTACATTGGCGCCTCACAAGCACAGTATCCACCTTCAGGTCTCACTAAGGAGAAAATTAGGTGAGAGAAATTGGTGCAAAGTACCTTTCCTGTAGGATAAATGATTCCAAAAATTAGCATAATTAGCAAAGACAAACCGGACCTACAAACTTTTGGAAGCTATTAACCCCAATGTAACGGTGCTAATTTCCTAACTCTTTTTGGTGTGGTATGATGACATGTTCACCGCCCGTTATGTGAAAAGTTAGTAAGAACAGCTCCTGAAAATGTAAACAGTATAACACTAGAAATATAATGCCTTATAACAATAAAGGTGAGTATAAAATATCAATAATTAAATACTACTATTATGACGATATTATTATTTTAAGAATAGATATTGTGCATAATGATGTATAGGCCTTTCATGCATCATTAGCTATTATTTCGGATATTTTAAAACTTAACATTTCTTTATGAAAAATAATAGTAAAAAATTAAATATGATAAAATTTAAGAAATCCATAAAAAAGATAATAAAAAAGTTTAAATAATATAATTGGATCTTTTTATGATATTTCATCATATAGATTGAATTGATTAAACTAAATTTAAAATTTAAAAATAATTAAATTTTGCATACTGACTCATGATGCACCATAGGCCATATCTATTGTTATTGTTGTTGTTATTGTTGTTATTGTTGTTATTATTGTTACTATTGTTATTATTGCTCTTATCATTATCATTATTATTATTGTTATTGTTATTGTTATTATTGTTATTCTTTTTGTTGTTGTTGTTGTTCTTATTTATTATTATTATTTTGTTATTATTGTTATTATTGTTATTGTTATTATTATTATTATTATTTTATTCTAATAGTCCTACAACTATCGATATAATCATAACTAATATGTTCTCAAAAATTGAATTTATAAATTTAAAAAATGTCAGATCATAGTTGCACGTCGTTTGTATCTCCCTCTAAAAGCAAGGTAATAGAAAAGATGTAATAGAAAAGATTTCAACTTGAGTTATTAGTCAATAAATCTTGACAGCAAATTGTCTATTCCCGGGTAAGGGCTAACCTTTAGACACGACAAACCAAATGCACCTAACTTTCATAAATGTGTTTGATAAGATTAGTAAATAATGCATGTTTTTCTTGTCCGTTTAATGTTTGGTAGAGTGTTCATAATCTTCCAAATTAAACATCGTTTAGATTGATGCTTCATGCTTATGCAACTCAGCAACTGCACCTCTGCATCGTAACACATTGCCCTTTTAAAATAACACCATACCTTGGATTCATTTTCCAAATATACATATTAACCATAATTTTTCAAAAGCTATAGAATGCGTATTTGCTTTTGGTCCAATGTATACTAGTGTATCGTCTGGTGCACACTGACATATATATGCCTAATTTAATGTTTTAAGTAGAAGTAAGAACATGCATGAATTTTGACCACGTCAATAGACATTTTAATAGCTTTCAAACATCTGTCATTAACTGTAAACTCATCTTCTAGTCATCTAAAATTGCCCTTATCATCAAATGCACATATATGATCCACCTTGGGACTTGTTAGAGTCAAACATGTTTGATCAATACACTCATCAAAAATAATTAAATGTCAGTTTTTTAAAATAACCGATATGAACAGCTTAATTTATTTTTCATAATAAAATCTCCTTGGAGAACAAATTTTATAATTTTTCAAATTCTTTTCTATTTTTTAGAATTTAGAAAATCTTCAATCTAATTAATTATGGAACCTCCAATTTTAAAATCTTTAAAAAAATAGTTAAAAAATTAAAAAAAAAAAAAAGAAATTTGTTTTCAAGTATATTTCAATAAAGAGATCATATCGAGCATTTTGGATCGGCCGTTTGAAATTTTGATAGTTAACATTTAGATCGCGTTTGACTCTAGCATTACTCTCATCTGGATTTAATGAATTGATACAATTGATATAGAAGCAATATAATCTATATGCTAATAATATGCCTATAATTTTTGTAATTGACTTACAAAATATTGTCAAAATTATTAATTTAATCATTGTCAATGATTCCACCTTCAATTAATACTAAAAAAGGATTGACTTGAACTCCACAATTTTTTTTCATAATTACATTTAAATGTAAATTTAAAGGACCAATTTAGGATACTAAAAATTGGTTGCACTTACATTTTGATAGAAGTTAGAAGTTATTATTTAGGCTCTTTAATAATGTTCCAAAGTTCGTTAGGTACTGAATAAGGTGAATAGGCGTACGAAACTTTCTTTTCCTGTGATTGTAAACTCTGATCTATGTTGAGTTCCAAGTTAAGCAATGCCTTTTCAAAGCATGATGTTTAATTATCAATTTATCTGTAACATTATTTTCTAATTAACATGAAAAACAGAGTAATTACAAGAATAGTTCTGTTTGGAGTACTAGAACTCTAGAACTCTAGAAGGTTCTAAGTTTGGTAGTGCGGACTGGGAAGAGAAAACTGACATATCTGGCCGTGTCGTCGGAGCCGTTTTTAAGATGAACAATTTTTTTTTTGAAGAAAAATGGGGGTCAAGCCCCCACCTTTTGCATTAAATTAAAGAAAATTTACAAAGTAAAAATTTTTAGCCAGTGGCTAAAACAAAAGAAAAGTGAATTAAGATGAACAATTATTAATCTAGGTAGAATTAGAGTAGGATTTTATCCATGGACCACAGTATTGGGTCATTAATGTGTGTGATCTCGGTGTTTTTTCATATGGGCCGGGTCTAGGATTAGTGGAGCAAGATTTGCCGATCATACTGCAATCTAAAGCATAATTCACTTTGTCACAGAAGTGGCAGGCCCTGTGTAGTATTTTGTCTACCAGGT
Source organism: Rhynchospora tenuis (assembly GCA_027725995.1). NCBI lineage: Eukaryota > Viridiplantae > Streptophyta > Magnoliopsida > Poales > Cyperaceae > Rhynchospora > Rhynchospora tenuis. The sequence continues at coordinate 44,768,112 of CM050888.1, read as the reverse complement.
CAGTACTCGGAATGTACTAAAATTGAGAAAAGCCTCGAATAATTGAAGAGATTTCTGCTTTAAGAAAATGCAGAAGAGAATATTTTCATCCTTTTGAAAACACAAACATAAAAGGTGTAGCACACCGGAATTAAAGAAGTAATATGATGAACAGTAAATTAAAACAGATACAACCCGCATTGTTAGACTCATACAGAGCAAGGGAATAAAAATGTTGTACAAAACTAACTTCTAAAAGTTAGTAAACTAATTTGTTAACCTACAATGTCTACGATTGTCTATAATTGTCTAAAGGTACTAAATTATTTATTGTTTTAGACTGATGCTTGTATGGAAATTGGCACATTCTTCCCAGAAAACTAGTGTCATTTTCTTTCTTTTTTTTGAGAAAAGGCCCATTGGGCCCATTACAGAAACAAAGTATTACAATCCTAAAAAAATCTCCAGTAAACTAACAACTTACAACTATCAAACTATAACTACCTCTACCTGCTAGTTTCTAAACCAACAAGTCTCCATTGCTTGCTCCGACGGCTCCAAATCATTCTACAAAATATAAAATGTACAAGCACTAAGCAAAACTAAAAATAAACTCCCACTGTCTTACCACATCAACTAGCATCACCCTTCCTAGTGCCATTTTCTATCTCGCTCCATCTTCCTCCCATCTAATCTTCACAAGAAATTTAACTCATTTCTTTTTTTCTTTTATTTTTTTTGTTTCCTTAATGACAGTACCCATGGAGATTGTTTGTAGGGTCCAAGCAATGATCGTCACCCAAATTCAATATACAAATTAATTGTTGGTTGACAAATTTGATGTATTATTCTTGTAGTTCTTTTTTACAGTCAAACTGTCTAAGTATAATTAAGTATTTGCATAAAAATTAAAAACAAATTTTTTCTGACTTAAGACCATGTTCTAGTTCAATATGCTAATGCAATTGAAATACACTAGCAATGGTACCTTCATATTAATAACAAGCACATTTATGAAGTAAATACATTGCCACATGAGAGAATTTGCTATATATCTAGTGCTTAAGTTGTGACTACCCAAACAGTCAGTTCATACTTGGAAAAGTTCTTTATCCTAGCTTGTATCTAATCATAGATTAAAGTAAAACAATTTTGAGACCTTTGATTCAGGGAGCCTAGCAAAACCCAAATAAGCAAGGCCCAGAAATGGGAACGCAATTTCTAGAACTGGACTTTTCGTAGTGTTCATTCATGCGGAACTGCCGAACTGGCATGAAATTTCTTATGAAAATGACTGGAACTAAAAGATCAGTTGACCAACCTTCACTTGCCTTAGCGAACAAACTTCAAGATTTCACCACATGCTAAATACATAGTATAACAGTATACCAGCAGTCACAGAAGCACCAAAATTACATTAGTACGGCTCCCTATCTTTGAATATTTGTTGACTATCTACAATAATATAGACCAAATATTATTCCTGTACCTAACCACCAGGAAAGTTCTCAACGAAAGCCTATATAAAGAGACACTTCTATGTAACATGCATCAACGAGTGAGTGAAAAAAACACAGGTGATACAAAAAGAGAAGTACAAAATCTGATAAACGAATTTGAGGGGTTACTGGGATTGCAGTGATGGATAGCAAGAAAGAATCAAACTCGGTTTTCACATGGCTATTCTCGCAATTTCTGTTGCTAATAAAAAGTGGAAGTGACAGCAAGAGCGTGACAAACGCATCAACTGGACCAGAGGCAGCCCTGGTTTCAGCTGCTAAGCACTTCTCAAATGCACATACGATTAAATTTGGTTGATGTTGGGAAATTGTTACGTCGTCTTTTTTTTTTTTTGTCTTTCCCCTTTTTCCAATTGTCATTGTGTCATAGGTGGAAAGCTGAGATTTATAACTATGTAATTAGGGTCATAGGCTCATAGCTTATTAAGAGATATTTCGGCATTACTTGTTTCAATATATTTGGCTTAAAATTTTGTTACTATTTAAAATGTACTCTGGATTTCCATGTCAAAAAAGTTGTAATCAAAAGTACTCGATAAAGTTTAACAAAGTACTTTTTTTTTTCCTGAATTACACAAGAGTTATTTTCAATAATAATTTGGATCAATTGATTTTGTTTCAAGTTCCTTATAACCTTTTTATCTAGCGACACGCCCCGAGTCAGACAGAAAAATCAGAGAGAGGCAAGTAGAAAGTTAATTACTATTAGTCAAATTAGCCCGAGTTCTTTTATTTATTTATTTATTTATTTGAGTCTGAGTCCGAGTTTCTTTTGACTGAAATAAGAGGCCTGTATATGAGCTGCTTGGTTGACAAGGTTACACTTTTGCATTGTATTAGTGTTTTACAAAATGAGTTGCTTTCATGGTCCTCCTCAATTACCTTGATCTTGGCAAGAAGCATTCGGAAAATGACAACAAAGTTGTTTCAATTTGTTACCTTTCTAAAAGAAATCATAAAATGGACAAATTCCTCCAAGGCTTGGTTGAGTAAGACTGCCAAGCAATGGGGAGAAAGAAAGGATCAATTCCTTTTGTTCTGGACCTTTTCTACAATTGCTGTGAACCTTTTGCAGGGACCTGCTACACACGTTCAACGATTAGTACTGAAAAAGGAATCAAAATTAAAAAATTAATTTGCGACATAATAATACCAAACAGTGGTGGCCTCAAAAAAAAAAATATATTCTTGCTCAATTTAAATTTTCTCCAAGATTGTCAAGATGAATAATTTTCAAGTGATCCCTTTGTCAGATGAACAAATGCCACTTTAAGTAGTCACCAAAGATTTTTTTTTTCTATTGAAGTCACAAAAGATTCAAGGATAGGAAGTAGTACAGTTGTAATATTGGTTTTCTGTGAGTGTAGTTTATTATAATGTTAAAGCGTTTTTAGAATGTGATAAATTTGAGAAGTGTGTTTGCCAAGTCATGTGAAGACTGGTCAACTTTTAAGTTCCAGTCATAATCAAGATATTTACAAGTCAAAACCATAGTCCTATTCATGAAATTGGGCTCCCATATTCGGCCTAGCTATAATAACTTTTTGTATTTGGTGTCTGTTAGACCAAAGGTATTTCTAAATTAACATAATTAAATGACAAACGAGGAGCACAGAATTTTACTCATTCCATATATCATTCAAGTTTAGCGTATTACAGTCTCCAATCTATGATATAAATGTCCAGATATGACAGTGAGTGTTTGGGTTGTTACAACTAGTTCCTCTTTTATTATGCGAAATATTTTGTTTTGAAAAACTCAAACCAGTGGAAAGTGACTATTAGACCTGTCAAACGTGGTAAACGATCACAGAAACATATCAAACCGTTATCGTTTCGTATATTTGAACGACACAGATTAAAATTTTGTTAAACGTTTCGTTTATCATACGGTAGAAATTTTAGTGTTGTTAACTGTTTCGTTTAAATAAACGAAAATAACGGTTAAACGTTACAAATTCTAGATTGTTTAATTTAAACAAAACACCATAAAAAATCTAAAAAATAATTCAAAAATACAGATTAAATATAGAAAAAAAAATGCACATAAAAAATAAAAAAATAAAAAATACAGATTAGATATTGGAAAAATGCATAATTAAGATCCTCATCTTCTTCAATCATTACTACACCAAATTAAGCTTTTGAACATAAAATGGAAATAAGGGACTCTACTAATTCTCAGATTAAAAAAATACTTTGCTCAAATTATCAGAAAAGGGAGAAAAGAAATGAACGAAAATGGAAATAGTTCATAAATCTTCCAAGAAATTTGTTAAGAAAAATTCATTCTTCTTTGAAAAACAATTAACATATAACATCTCGGACAAAAAAAAAATATAAAAGAATAAAAACAATAATCCATCTTCATTGTTGAACCACCCCACCCCACCCGTCAACAACCAGCATCCCCAAAATCAAAACAAGTAAAAAAAAAACCAAAATCAAACAAGTAAAAAAAATAGATCTTTAGCTCACGTCTTTTTTGAAGTTTCCTCTCTATTATTGACTTTCAAATCTTTGCTCATGCTCCAATTTAACTGGCAAGGTTGGTACTTGTGTTTGGAACTCATTTCTGACATCAAGAAACGAAGGGATCTTTTTGATGTTTTGGGCAAAGAGGATGGTAGGGCTTCTCGCCATTACAGCTTGAATCTGTTTGTCAGATAAGTCATAGCTGTGGAAAAGGAAAACAATTAGTTGAGAATTGTTAGGTTGGGATGTTTCAAGGAGGGAATCGGTGGATAGCGCAGAGAAGAAGGGTCGAGGTGGAGATAAGGATGGAGAGGTCGAAATGGGTGTGAATGGGGAAGGAGGTTTGGTCGGAGGAAGAATGGAGATTAGTTGGCGTCGCCGACAGCGTGAGAGAGAAGGGGGAAAGAGGAGAATTGAGCGGCGCGATGGAACTGGGTAGGGTTTTCTCTGGACCCCTCTTAGTTTTCTCCGCCTGTGTATCTGCTATTCAAATTATTCTACACTCGTAGAATATTATACGGTATAACGAAATAACGAAAACGGAACGGCCCATTTCATTTATCGTGTTATTTTACCACGTTATTCCATTCCCATTTCGTTACCGTTTCGCAACATGAAACGAAACGAAATTACCGTCCATTAACCGTTTCGTTGGGCTTTAACGCCACGGCGAAACGTGTTTTTTTCGTCCGTTGCCAGGTCTAGTGACTATGTCAAGTCTTGTGGAGTGTTTCTTTTGACTGAGCTAAAACGTCTAAAACTAAGCTGCTTGTTTGACAAGGTTCCAATTTGTCATGCTAAATAGCATATGATAATCATTGCAGTGATAGTAAATTACTCAATGAGTCGCTTTCATGATTCCTCTGTTACTTCCTCCAACCTCCGGTTATTCATCAGATAACTTGACCTTGACCAGATAACCAACACAAATCTTTTCTCAACTTGCCTAGCTACCAAGAAATGCAACAAATTAACTGCTAGCGGAATGCTATAAAAGCAAGGCCAACCTCACAGTTTCATTCCAAGAATCAGAAAACTCAGTGATCAACTCAGTCAGCAAACTATCTAAGAGAAAACAAAAAAGTAAACTTCTTCGAAAAATTGGTTTATTGAAATCAATCAGTGATGGGGAAAAAACGAGGATCAAATCGGCTTAAATCAGTTTTTACTTCATGGTTCTCTTGCTTTTGTTCAGATGTTGATAACTGTGGTGATGGCAAGAGTAGTCCAGTTTTGAAGCCAGCGTCAAAGCCAGATGTTGCAATGGTTGCAGCTGCTAAGCATTTCTCAAGTGCTCACAAGATAAAGTTTGGTTAACTGCCAAACACACCATATTTATTCTTTTTACATTACATTGGATTCATGTACACTACGTATTGTTCCTCTTAAGGGTGTAAATATCAGATAGCAAAGGCCATCTCCAATCTTAATAAATATTACCATATGTATTGTAGTTTTTATTTTGTAACATAACTTTTTGTTATATTATTTCGCATCTCTCATCTCAGTAGTCCATATATTGCATTTCGAATCCCCTCTCAGTCCATCTCTCATCTCAGTTGCTTTCGCCGTAGAGACAAAATGGATTGACTGTGTGAGATGTATGCCTCACGTTGTTCGATCACATCACTAAACTCTGAATTTAGTGCAGTTATAAGTACAGCAAAGAGACTAAATTTAAAATCAATGAACTCCCTCCCCATCCAAAAATAATGATAATAACGATGATCACTTAACAATTGAAATGAAAAGAAGAAAAAAAAAAATGCATTTGCCTCGTATAAAACACGGTTAGTTCAGAAATAGAATATATACTGCAATTAGTATCCTTTTTCAACGTATATGGGCTAGCTGAAATATCCTCTCAGTCTCAGTAAACAGCTAACAAGTACCTGACCTAGCTGCTAGAATATATTGTCAGATAGGGCCGTCTCCTTTCTCTGGAACTCATGGATACTGTTGAGGTAGATCAAACCATCCATCAAGGCAAAAGGTCAAGATCATTTGTGATCCTTAAACCCTCACATCAGACACCACTTCTGATGTTACTTGAGAGTGATTTGGACCTTTCGATCTAAATATAGAGAGGATACTACTGGTAATTGTTCCTTGGATATTTATTTTCAAGATATTATTGGGAGAGAGGCTGTTTAAACTTTTAATTAGAGTGGGGGCGTGATTCCAGAGGAGCCAAAAAAAAAAAATCCTTCTAATTTGAAAACCCTAGGCGGGGAGGTCGGTCGGCGGCGGCGGGCTCCCCCGCCTCCTTCCAGATGCGGTGCAGCTGTTGGTGGTGCGTAGTCCAGATGCGGTGCGACTGTTGGTGATGCGTAGTCCAGATGCAGTGCGGCCGTGTGGGTGTGTTCTCGACGTGCAGTGTGGGAAGACCGACATGGATGTGCAACCAAGATGCAACACAACCACGTGTGTGCATAGCCGAGATGTGTGTAGGGCGGTTGTCGTGAGTGCGCAGTTGAGATTGCATCCCTTCGAGAGTGGCTCGTAGGTGCTGGGGAGGGATGTAAGGTGAAGGCAAGTGGTAGCTATGACGACGTGAGTATGCACTTTTGGTCTGTACGGTTGTGAAGATGGCCTCATAGATATTGGTTAGATTGGGGCAAGTTTGGAAACTAGTACAAGTACCAATTGGTACTAGTATGACTCTTGGTACTGGTACAAATGGCGGTTGCCATGACTGGATTTTCTTTTGTTTTTCCAGTTGGTAGTAGTAGAGTTAGTACCGGTACAAGCGGTAACTGTATTGGATTTTTCCTGTTTTGGTTAGGAAAAGTTGGTAGACTTTAATAGAAGTTTACCATTTGTATTTGTATTTGTTTTGAGTTTTGTTGTGATTGCTTTGTAAACTTTTTTTCTTTATTAATGAAAATTGCCAGTGATTTGTTGGCCCTCAAAAAAAAAAAAAAAATAATATTATTGGAACTTGGAAACCTTAGTTTGGTCGACAAACATTTTTTTGGTTGATTTTAAGTTTTAATTTGTAGCTTTTCTTTTCCACTTTTGCTTAGACTAAACTAGAAAATAAGCAAATTAGAGTAGTTTAGTTGTCAATTTGTTCCATATTTGTTATATTTTCAATTCACAAACTACACCGCACATTGACAATCAGTCTAATATGCAATTTGTAATCCACAGGTTCTACAGACCGATGATTCCATTTAATTAATATTCTCAGTATGAAGTTTAACAATTCTATATCTAAAAGTCTAATCTCTTGATTTAAAGAAACAGGGGGAAAAAATAATAATCTCCCAGGCATTACAACAGAGAGCTCAACAGCAACCTGAGGTCACAGTAACCTACCATTTCAACCACTATAAATGAAATCTGACCTTTCCAATTACAGAGAAATCAAATAGCTTAAACAAAACCTGACAAAAATCTACTCACATGATCTGCCGATCAGCCGCCTCAGCAATCAACGGTAACCTCGGGATCTGCCCGAGGAGGCAAGACGTCGACCCATACACCAATGAGACAAGCAGGAAGAAAAACACTGTGCTGTCAAGACTCTGCACAAACCCGATTGCAACCTCATTGTTCGGCGCAAAGGACCGATCAATCAAATCAGGAAACAGCAACAATATATCCAGCAAAATGACCTGCATGGTATTGAACCGGACGTAGCGGCTGAAAGGAGAGGGGCTGCGAACAATGAAGAAGTAGAGAATAAAAAAGACAGCCACAGGAGTGTAAGGCCAGGCATGAAAGAGGCGAAGGAGCGGCACAATGGGGCGAAGAGGCACTTGTAGAACAGGGAATTGTGCGAGCACAAAGCGGCCGTATTGGATCCCATCGAGGAACGGGTAGAGGTAGCATGCAGCCGAGAGGATGCGGTCCGGAGGCTCGATGGAGGGTGTTGAGTTTTTGTTGCTTGAGTGCGGGACGAAGGAACATGAGGAGGAGGAAGAGAAGGAGGTGGAAGGGAAGAGAGTGAGGGTTTGTCTGGTTTGGAAGGTGATGGGAGAGAGAAAGTGAGGTTTAGAGTGGGAGAGAGGGAGGAGACGAGGGTTGAAGGAGAGAAGTGAAGAGACTGCCATTTTGTAGGAGGGATTTTGGGTTGTTTACTTTATTGTACTGGTTCCTCTGCGAATGGTTGAGAACTTGAGGGAGTGAGGAGGAGCTGAGACTGAGTGAGAGAGGTGAGAGGAGTTACTGGAAATGGATCGGTACACGGAGGCCGGAGAGGGAAGAGGAGGAGATAATTAGAGGCGGAGGAAAAAATCTTCTAACTTAATGGGCCTACGTCTAAATTTCGTCTGGACTATAGATAATGCATTAAGCCTGGTACTTATAATGCAATTGTCGATGTGCTTAAGATCCAGCCCAATTTTGTTGAGTGGCTGGGTTATGGAATTCGGGAATGATAAGCGTCATCCAGCGAAAAATCATCCGCGCCATCCAACTCTCCCCTCCCCTCCATCTTTCATTTTTTTCCGCACGCCTGGGTGAGCGCCTCTCCCTCCCTCACGCGTCCTTCCGCCCTCGTGCGCCCTTCCTCTCTTCCGCTCCTTTCGTCCTTCCCTCCATCCTGGCGATCTATTTTTTCTTCCTCCCTCACGCTCCCTTCCATCCTTCCCTCCTTCCTGACGATCTATTTTCCCTTCTTCTCCCTCACACTTTATCATATGTTTTTAAAATGAACATATATAACAATAAATTGAACATATACAAAGATAATATGAACATAGTGTATATATAGAACAAAAATTGGTTAAATAAAGAAACAAAATGAACAGATATTCTCAATAAACTGAACAGATATAACAAATAATTGAACAAATATAACAAACAACGTGAATCCAGACAAAAGATAAAAGTGAACGTAAATACATCAACAAAGTGAAAAAATAACACCAACAAATTGAACAGAAATGAAAAATAAATTGAACAGATACAACAAAAAACGTGTACTTTAGCAAAAAAGATATAACACATAAAAAAAAACTGAACATATATAATAAATAAAATGAACACATATGTCAATAAATTGAACAGATATAACAATACATAGAATATATATATATCAAAAACCGTAAAAACTCATAAAAATGAACATAAAAATAAATAAATTGAACAGATATAACTAATAAATTGAACATAAATAAGAATAAATTGAACATATATGACAAACAATGTGAACTCATAAAAAATGAACATAAACAAATAAATTGAACATATATAACAGTAAATTGAACATATATAACAATAAATTGAACATATATAACAAATAAATTAAACATATATAACATGAAGGAGAGGAAAAAGAAAGAAAATGCCAGTGAGAAAGCACGAAGTAAAGGAGAGGGGAGTGGAAAAAAAGGAGGGAAAACTAACGAAAAAAGAGAGAGAAGAAGAGGGAGACGCACCTAGAAGTTGAGAGAAATAGGAGAAGTCGAAAAAGAAGGAAGGGAAGGGAGGGCGAGTCACTGAGAAGCGGAGGGAAAGAGGAGAAGTCGCGAAGGAAGGGAAGAGAGGGAAGGGATGGGAGGGAACACGCTGGAACGAGGGGAGACGCGCTGGGTGTGAGGTGCGGTCAGATCGGATTGGATCGGAAGTGAGTTGGGTGCGGAAAGGAGAAGAGAGCGCTGAGTCTGGATGGCGTGGATGGCTTTCCGCTGGATTGCGGAAAGCAATTACCTATGGAATTTAGGATACTTTCAAGTTGTACTTGTACAGCATTCATTCTGGCCTTCTGGATAGATTAGATTGGACAACTTCGAAAATATACTACAAAACTACAACATGATTACATGAACATAGTAAAGCCTCCAAACATCTGTCTAATCTTTGTACGTTTCCCCTTTCGCTATGTTACAAACTTACAATTGGATTGCTCAGGCGTCTTGGTTCTTGTCCTTATTTAAACTGATATGTTTTATATCCCAAAATAATACATTAACTCGTAAAATAATACTTAAACTGAGTTCCTATGAATAAAACATCATGGGGCTAATAGTATTGTTTATAATCGTAGACGTCTTTAGTGACTCAAAAATCAAAATGGATATTTATTTATGCAAAAATTTTGCTTTTTCAATTGACTAGAAAATCTAAAATTTTCACCAGCAATGACCGGGATGACCCCATTAAAGGTTCAAAGTTTAAAGTTACCTCGATGGCTCGATCAGTGCAATTTTGTGTCCTTAGAGCTGGAGAGGAATTACTCCATTAGGCTTAATCAGGACAGTCATTAGCAACAATCAGAATTATTCCTATTATACCAATGTTCTGGTATACAAGTAATTTAATAATTTATAGTGAACAACAGGTGATATCCAATGAACTTGCTGGACTTTGCACTAAAACAAAAGCCGCTTAGTCATGTGTGCACTATTTAAAGATTGCAAAGACCTTAATAAAGGTTTAGAAAAGGAGTGATTATGAAGGTACAAGAGGCTTTGGCTTTGGTGCCAATGCTGTTAAAGTAGTAACAAAATTGAGTGTTGACCCACATTGCATAACATAGAATGACAACTAAGGTCACATATACAAAAAGGAATCACATTTCCTTTGCCTCTAAGGAAAACTGTATATTTTAAATTGCCAAGTCAAGGTGATTTATAAGCTCAATTTTTAAAATAAAAATAAAAAATAACTAGAGAGATCAGAGGAACAGAGCAAAACAACAACAATATAGTGATGATGACGACGAAGACGACGATGATGATGAGAGAGAACTCAAGAGTTGTAAAATTAGAAAATAATTGGCTCATAGCCCTCCCTGACCAGTCTCCTCTCTCTATACAAGTATACCAACCTTAAATTTAATGAAAAGATATCCTAATTTTAAAATTAAGGAAAATTTCTTGACTGATATAGTGATACTATACATTTATCTCTAATCATCTAGAGGTCTAGTATACAAAAATTAATAAATAAAAAAGAAAGTAAAGATTATAAAAAAAAAAAAAAAAAAAAAAAAAGATGCGGATGATATCACAATGTCTGTAGTACTTCAACTTGAGGCAAGCACTCATGTGGATTGGAATAGAAATAGTCTTCTTCTTTGGGTCTATCAGGAATCACAGTTCTCGCTGATGGCAATCCCATTCGATTTTTATGGACTGCCTTAATTTTAGTAGCGAATTCATCCCAATTCAAGGTGCCATTGCTGTACTGGTCTAATAATGAGACAATATTCTTTTGGTCTGGTAGGATTGTGCTCTTGAACCCCAAGTATCTAAACAGGGAAAACAGTTTAGTAGTGCATAGGGAATTTATATTATAAAATTTCAAATTTAATATTAAGCCTCTTAAGTGTCGTTGTGCCTAAACACAACACAAAAGAAAATATAAAAGAACTGTAACTATAACATGATGGAATTTCTAAACAGATTAGATATCCAAAAGTTTCTGAACATTTATTAACACCTTCATGCATAATTAATTGAGTTATTAAGATTAAGTACTACCTCCGATGTCCTTCGACAACTCTGGCCATGTTGCCATCATAAGTCGGGACAAAGATGTCGCTCTCCAATGATACAAAATAATCCAAAGCTGCCATCTGTGAAGAGTGGTACTGGACATACCTTATGTCATCAGGTGTCAACAGAGTCTCCTTCTTAACCTGCTCATAAATCCAGATTTCATCAGTCTCCTTCTTGACAATTTGAATAATTAGTGAAGGCTTAATTACTGAACTGAGTTAGTACACTTATACAATCTTAATTATAACAAATACACAGATTACATACCACATTAGGAAATGAGGAGATAAGAGAAGCCAATCTCCTATGGCCACCAAATATATCTCCAGCTGCTATGTATATTTGCATGTTTCTATCAATATCGAGTGCTCTCAAGACGAGTGAGATTTCTTCTGGCGTCAAAGGACAAAGCCCATCTCGTCTTTTTTTATCTGAATCAATCTCCTTCTCTTTCCACCAAGGATATGCATATCTGACATTAATATAAGAAATTTATCGGCTGGATATTTATTGTCTGAAGGCTGTTAGGTTCAGAAAAGGACTACACTCCAAGAATTAGTCATAGATAACTCAAATTTTGGTGGCTCATTCTACTCCATCGTCCTATAGTATTGGTTAATTTGGAGAATTAGAAAATAAAAACAGCATTTTTATCTTCTAAAAGTGATATAGAGAACTAGCATAATTATAAGCAACATAATAGTATTTTTCAACAAGATCAAAACATACTTGAATGCTTTTATGTTGATACTTTATATCTTGAAAATTCAACTCTCAATCACAAAAAAGTTAACTGTACCTCATTTTTGTTAGCTCGTCAGCTTCTTTCTGGGTACAACCGTTGGTGCAACCAGAAAATGCAAGCATGTCCATCTCATATCTCAAGTGAAGTACCAAAAATGGGCCATGTTTGCGAAGAATTTTGATCACCCGTTTCCCCAACTCTTCAATTTGAGGGGTGAATTTGAGTGAGCCAAAGTTTACTTTACACCTTAGCTTTTGGATTTCTGGAGAAAGGCCATTGTTCGCCAGCCTGGAATCAGTTTTAAGAAAATGTACAACACCGTGCTCCTTAATCAGAGGAAGAATCTAATTTTTGCAATGGAAAGATAACAAAATAAAGCATTACCCATCATTTCATAGTGAATGTTAAGTAAAAGAAATTGTTACTTCCACAGCTAGTTAACATAGAATTGCCGATAACCAGTGTGTTAACAGACAAAGTGTTACCAACTCAGGGCTCATTTTCTTTTATATTACTTCTCTAATAAATCCATTTACCATGACTAGTAACTGTCCCCTGAAGTAAGCACCAATATTGTAGTAAAGTGCTACGAAGCAATAGCAGAATGGTACATAGCAATCTAGATTGGTAATTCGTAAGGCTTCTACATTTCACTGAGACATGATTAAAGGACAGATTATTTTCTGAGAGTATATCAAACATAACCCACTCTCTAATTGCCAGAAAAAAAAAAAAAAAAATCAACAAACCTTCTCATGGTAATAAGAAATGTTGGACCAACTAACAGGTGGAATCGAAGGCACCATTCCAAGCTCGAACTGCCTTTTCAACCTCGGTGGTAGTTCTTTTACTATTCTGACCTCATCTCTCAAAGAATCTATGAAATGGTCCACATCAAAAATGTCTTGGAAATCACTACAAAATTTCGATTTATTGCATATGTTAAGTGCCATTGCAACTTCAGTGGCCCAAATCATGTTGAACAATAAACACACACCTGGAATCCTGCCAAAATGAGGTCTTGTCTAACTCTGGTACAACCAGAGTGACATTTAAACTTCTTGCTATGGCAACCATATCACAAATCTGAAAAACCCGAGAATGTTTCAATTGAGAAATTCTGAGCACACGAATTATAATTTAAGGAAAAAAAAAACAAAAGAGAAGTTAATTAGGGGAGTTCTGATAACACATAAACAATCGACTTACAGCTGCTCTCATTTGATTGAGCCCACCATTGCATGAGACCATGAGGTAGCCATTGTTATTGTATATTCCTAAATAATTGGGAAGGAAGATGGAATCAAAATCAGCAATACAACAAATAAATAATTAAAACTAAACGGCACCTAACCAAAATGATCCTTAGATTAACAAAGTTGGATAAAATGATAATGATTTAAAATAAAAGGCAACTGCCCCCCATATTTTTGAGCTCAACAATACCAACTTCAAATTTAAATCATAAAATATATATTAATTAACATTAAAGTAACTAAAATAAGAGCTCACTTTCAGGTGGAATGCTCTCTTCTACAACCCGAGCTGACAACTGGACCTCCGCAAAATAAGAATAAGGAGAAGCAATCAAGCAAGAAGGCAATCCCTTGAGCATGCGGGGACCCCACAAGTCTGCCACCCCAGCAAATTGCACTGTGCATGTCCATAGAAAAACCACTATGGCCACGCGCCACAACCACAGCTGGACACGTGGCCTCGACAAAGGCAGCGCCTTGAGCTTATCGAACCCAGATTTCATACTCATCTTCCTCTCATTGTACTCTGACCCAAGAAGTACCTTCTCGGATCGACACATTAGTGGAGATAGAAGAGAGTAAATAGCTCAATGCAAGCGAGTACAAGGGAAGAGAATAGAAGCACGAATTTTTAAACCCCTCTTGTACAAAATTGGGATCTATTTATTATTTCCGCAAAGCATCAATTTCAGAAATTGCGTGCTATTTTTGGTGTGAAGCGCAGAGATGCACAGAACACCAAAATTAATGCAACGATTGTTGAATTACGGAGAAGATTTGTTTCTGAAAAGGTGAGAATATTCAGTTCCTCACTTCCTCCTTATTTTGTCAGAGAGGAAAGAAATGCTAGCGCTGATTTCTCGGAATTGAACTCGCTCTCTGACAAGGAAAAAGAGAAAAAGAGAAAGAGAGAGAGGAGCTTTGTGAGTGTTTGTTTCTTTCTGTTTCGTTCGCGCCTTATTACACGGTGTCGGTGCTTTGTTTGTGTGCAAAACCGTACTATAAAAAAATGTTTTTCTTCTTGTTTTTAGTTGTTACAGTTGAGAATGAATACGCCGTTATACATATTTAACCCTTGAAGACTTGACAAATTTAACCACATTTCCTAAAGAAGGAAAGTGACGCGGCATATGTGTTTTGGCACATAACTTTACTGTACTATTTTTGGATACTCTGAAATATAGAAATTTATTCGTATGTTGTTTATTTGACGCATTTAAATAGCAATTTTATATTTATTTTCTTTTTGTTTGCTATATTTTCTTTCACATTTTAATGTTAGCAACCTCCAAATACGCTTCATGTTATCTCTATGGGCATATAAAAAGTGACTGGCTCTTTCTATTATTATAATTTCTAAACATTTTGCAATTTATTTTAAATTAGGAAATAGTAAATGCTTTAATAACCCGATTATATCTTTCGAATGGTGACTACATCCAAGTGTCGTCGGCTCGTCGCTCTTTTATAAAAATTGATCGTTGGCATGAAAAAAAAAAAAAAAAAAAAAAACAGAGATAATATTCTAATAATACGTAAGATTGTTAAATTTTATAATGGTAAAAATAACGCAACTATTTTCTTTTTTTATGAATGGATAATTGTTAATTTAATGTATTCATAATAAAATATGAGGTGGTTGTTTTAAATATAACTTTCTAATGTTAACAACATCAAATACTGTATTTTTCAACATAGAAATTAATTATTATACTAGCTATTGGTTTTGCTTAAGTTGCTGATTAAAAAAAGTTTTTGACAATGAATTAGTAAAAACAAATTTTAAAAAAAACACTGAGAAGATTAAAGTGATTTTCTTTTTTAAAATCATTCACTCAAAAGTCAAAACCAGTTGAAAAGTGAGAATTATTGTTGGACAGTTGGACCTCATTGGCAACAATTCCACAGATTATAAGTATAGATATATTAAATTATTAATAATAATTAGAGAGAAACTTGATTAGATTCACAAATCTTTTGACCAAGTTTAACCTTAATAAACGCATCATTTCTGTATTGGGGTCGGGCTTCTCCTATTTATTTAAATTTTAAAAGAACTTTATTTGTAAGCATTTTGAAGAAGTGAATCCATTAAATTTCCATTCACTTTTTGCTATCTTTTCGCTGCACTTATGTTCTCTCTCTAGAATTTGAGACAGATTACATACTCAAATTAACCTTTCACCCTTCAAATAAATATAATACAGTACATTTTACAAAATCATCACTTTTATTAGTAATTCAGAATTTTTTTTTAAAAAAAAAAGGATTTTCAAGTACTTTATACACATATAATTAGGAAATAGTTCGTTTTTTTTATAATGCATGTATATATATTATATACCAAATAACTTATATTCTGGAAAAGATTCGGAATTATGGTAATTATTAAAATAATTCAGTACCATCCAAAAATTTTATAAAAATCGCTAACATTTCTAGATTGTTCATAAAAATTTTGAAAATGTATAACTTATCAGCTTGTTGTTGGAGATACAAAAAGATTGTTGATTCGCAATTTTATTACTTTGATCATCGCCAACATGTCATGCAGAATGAGCCAACAAAGTTAACTGTCATGTACGTATAACACAGTGTGTGAGTGTATGGACCAATAGACTTCCAGCACTCTGTTTTATATTCAAGTTGAGAGGCCTAAAAATTCAAAACAATTCGTAAAACGCAGCGGTATGCTTTACCCTTTCGAATTTCGATTGTAATGTTGGGTAAAATTAGTTAATTTTTATATCATTCTTCCATTACAAATCTCAAAAATTTAATTCCAGCGATTGTAACTTTATCTCTACCTACAATTTCTAAATGGCTGTGGAAGGGGGCAAAATTGAAATCGAGGTGTAGCTTTAGGGATTTCTCTAAAAGAAAAATAAAAACAAGTGTAGATCATGACAGAAAGATCTTCATGAAAACAAGTTAGCAAAGAGATACAACTATCTAAATACAATTCTGCATTAAAATTGATGTGAGAAAAAGATCCCATATAGATAAGAAATTTTATACCTTCAAAACTAAATTCATCATATATAGTGTGTGCACTTTACTTAAAAAATGTAAAAATATATAATTTAACAATCTTGATTGCAAAAAAGATCATTTTGAGAGTGACATGAAAAATTCATAACATCCAACAATGAGCACGTCATACTGTGTACTCATCTAACTTCAAATATGACATTAATGAGAACATGCCTTCCGATGTAACAATCTTTATTGCGAAAATATGACATTATTGTTCTATTTTTTTCAAAGATACTTCTAAGATAGTAAAAGGAATGCAGTTTGCATATGCAAAAGATTTTTTTATTTTTGACTGCTTTATATTTGGGGACAAGGATAACTTCTTGACAATCAAATTACTTCTCGATCTTCACGATTGTTGGAATTATGTCCTAGAAATCAATATTTAATGACTTATTTTCTTAGTTTATGTTAATGATGATTTTTAATCATTTGTTCCTAGAGTTTATTATTGACAGATCATTCAGGTTGATGATCTGAATTGTAGATCTCTATGGATCATTCATTAGAATGACAATAATAAATCTAAATCGTCCATAATCTTGATAATTAACAAGGAACATTAATTATCATAAAAGATTAGTATGCAAGTTAAGTGATGATTAAGTTCTACAAATCATAGGTAAGGAGTTACCAACTTAATTGCATATGTGTATGTTATTGGAACATAGTACAGGACTTGACCCAATGAAATAAATATATAGATTGTGTTATGCGTCATTGTTTATTTCATATGAGTTTGATTCTATGTTTGAGATGTTCAACTTTTCCACATGAGGATAGGTTCTATAAATATCGTCTAACGTTGATTCCTGATAAAGACTGTTATACGGACTTTATTTATGCTCTCTTGAATTGTGCGGGGAAAAGTTGTTCATCAAGAAAACCGTATATCCCTCATTAATACACTTAATGAATGATGATATCTGTTTGGGCCCCTTGATGGAGTTGGATCGTATGCATGCAAACTAGACGATCAACTCTAGATCAAGAAATGTATAATCTGCAAGAATGACACATTCCTATCTTAGATTATACAATGATATCATGTGACATAAGAATCAGACAAGGAAATACTATTATTTCTTATGCAGGATTGAGATATTGTAACGGTACATTATTTATGTGAATTGGGAATCATAATGTGTTGCTAGATACCGCTTATGATTATTGGAAATAAATAGTGATTTATTCTCCATGGCCAACATAGCATAAATCCTCAAAGGGTCACACAAATAGAGTTTTGACCATACAATGTATTAATTATTTGTTCATGACAATGGGTGTTATGAAAATATGATAAGTTGATTAATTAATTATATACCGTTATGAACCGTTATAATTAATTAAGTCAAAGGGATCATATTGAAATAAATTAATACATTTGCTAATCCTAAATTAATTATTAATGAGTTAATAATTAATTATATTCAACATACTTTAATTAGTTTGAGCCTATTGGGTTTTCTAATTAATTGGTTAATTAAAAGTCCGATTTAACTTTAGATGAAAGAGTGATAAAAGAGATTGATTTAATAGCCCAAGGGAAACACAACTTGTAGCCCACAAAAGGCCCATTAGGTGGCCTACGACTAGTGGCAAACTTGTAATAAAGGCAAAGTGAGGATGGGAGTTGTTGGCTATATAAAGGGGTCACCTTTGGAAGCCAACTCTAGCCTCCACACTTCTCTCTCCTCCCTCTCCTAGCCACCACCATCCAAAGGAAGAAGAAAATTTCAGATTTTCTTCCTCCTTGCTCTCTTTCTCATCCATCTATAGGGTCATGTGTTGAACTTAGATCCAATTAAATAAATGGTTACTTGATTGGAGAATAAGCAAGGATTAGCTATTCTCTTCCCTTTGCTAGCACCAAGGAAAAGAGCATGGTTGATTCTCTTGGTGGACTCGAGGCCGGCGCCATCCATGGAGAAGAAGAGGCGTAGGAGATGCACCCCCATCGACTCCCATGCCATGGATTCGAGCCTCATGAATGCGATTTCATAAGAGGTATATTTCGTCTCACACGATTCTCATTGTTTTGATGTGTGAATGCTTCTAGCACTAGTTCCTCTTGTGTTTAATTATTAATTAAGCTAAATGTTAGTTTAAAATAAAAATTAGGCATTTTCTAACAACTATATTTATCAAAATTAAGTTTCTCATATGTAATATTGTATTGACTGTCCAAACCAAATTGATATTGCTAATTTGAATGTTTTTTAAATAAAAAGTGGATCAAGCTTTCAAATTAGAATCATCCACAAACGATTTTTCAGCCAGATTTTGCATTCACCGTCCCCCATTCAGAAAGTACTTAATTAATTCTTTAATCCATGGACCGTTATTATATATCCAGATGCTAATAAAATTAACTATATAATTACCGATAATTATATTTGTGTTGTGAACAATAATAATCTTGCACATTTCTTATTTTTGTAATATTATTTTCACTGGCTGATTGTTTTTTTTTTCCAGATAAATAAACAGTTAGCAAGTAATTAAGTGGACTACCATAAGTACAGCAACAAGTATTCACACATTTGTCATACTTAACCGTATTCCTCAACAAAATACTTGCGAGTCAATTATATAGTTTGTTCAGATGTAAAATGTTGGTAGGCCGGAAGCATCGGTCTCATCATCACCAGAGATTCCTTGAGATACCTTTGTAGTTTAGCCCGTTTCTTCCGTCAAAGCAAAATATACATAAATCAAATTGTCTATTCGACATATTTCTAAACATTAAAAAAATAGTTCGCGAACTTGTCAACCTTTCAAAAGAACATAAAGAAGAAGTTGATATTACCTATATTTTAATATCAGTGTTAGTTGAGGAAAATAAACATTACAACGATTTTTATTTTCGGCTTTAAAAAAGTACAAAGCATAAAATTTCCAACAGAGTATCCCATGATCCCATCCCCATTTGCACCGCAATATGTAGCACTTGGTACTTTGCCATCCAAGAATTGCGTCGTAGCATTTTGCGAATTGGAAAATGTCGCTTGTTGTGCAGAAGTTTTTTCAGCCCAACGCAAACTTTTACTAAAGCTAGCCTTAAATTATATACAGAGAGGTTGGCTAACGTGATATTCGACTCCGTACTCTCCACTCATTTTTTGTGAATAAAAAATTCAAACGGTCAATTCAAAACTATTTAAGTTGTTTAAAATATTAAAATTTTCTCTAATATCAAATTTTATATTTTTAAAATTTTTTTGTTATTTATTATGATATTTTCAAATTAGAGGGCTTGAAATTATCCAATAATAGTGTTTTTGAAAATATTATAATAACCAGCAAAAAAAATGAAAAAAATATATAAAATTCTGTTTCTAAGAAAGATTTTTAATATTAGAACAACTTGAACGGTTCAGATTAGCCGTTTGAGCTTTTTTTAAAAAAAACGAGTGGAGAGTACAGAGACGATCCATACTCCGGAGAGTACGTTAGCCAAATATATATATATATATATATATATGTTAATGTGTAACACATAGGACAAAATGTCATCCATCCAACAGGATCATATTCGCATATCAAATTCCAAACGACTAATCCAAATCGTTAGATTGAATCTTCACATTGAGAACTTATTTGAAACTAAATTGTATGTTTAAAAAAAATTACTATTTTATTTCATAATTTTAAAAATCGTTGTTATTGAACGTCCATACAAGTTCTAGAAGTAGTTTTTTCAACTAAGAAATAAATAATAAAAACATAATATATATATATAGAGAGAGAGAACATATGGTGCATACTAATGTACCGGAGCTTCGGTGCATACTGATCCGAACTCTTCGATCTGTTTCAAAATGTCCGATCTAAACCGTCTAAAATGATATCTCTATTGAAATGTCCTTGCCGACTAAAATTTATATTTTTTTTGAAATTTTTAAATATTTTTTTTGGATTTTTAAAAAGTATTATTTTTTAACGGTTCAGAAAAAAGTGAGATTAGTGATTTTCAAAAATTCTAAAAAATAGTAAAAAAATATATAAAATTTGGTCAGCAAGGATATTATAATAGTGAAATTATATTGGACAGTTTGAATCGATCATTTTGAAGTAGATCAAAAAATTTGAATTAATATGCACGTACATTAGTATGCACCATATGTTTTCTCTATATATGTAGAGAATATCTATTGTGAACCATGGTTCATTTAGGCCTTTGTGAACCATGATCGTTTGATCGGTGGTTTTGCAAATTGACAAATCTAAATTAACCAATCCAATCTATATATTGAAATCTCATATGAAAACCAAATTTTACAATTTTTGATTGCATACAAGTTCTCAATATAACGGTTTCGATCAGTCGTTCAGAATTTTATACTCAAATATGATTATATCAGACGTTTGAAATTTTAACAATTGATATTTAGATCGTGTTTGACGTCCTATATGTTTGATTCTAGCATTACTCATATGACTATAATCATATTTGACAGACCACCTCCGTGACTCCGTCCGAAGTAATAGTGCTCTCAGGTAATTACTCCAAAGCCTTAAAACTAACAGAGAAGAAGTATTTAATACTCCATGTGCTCTTAGTAAAGTCTGATATTGGAAACCATTAATTGATGGTGCTTTAGCCTACTCATTAATTACTGATAGGTATACAGTATCTTCAATGGTAACGAAAGCCGGTTCGGTAAGCCGAGAAGAGAGTTCAAGCGGGAACATGATTAGTCCCACAACGGGAAAGAACTGCGCGCCAACGAAACCACTCGGGTATAAAATGAGCGCAACGGGCTTGGGAGAAAATTAAAAAGGGTCGGTTGGCTATGTATGCCACATCCATCCTCGAATGATGGGTGCTGTATGGCTATCAAGACATATGGCCGACATAATTTGTGGGACCACCATAGGGTTGGCTCGCTCGGCCGACCCTCCTTTACTACGTCAAATTCCTTCACTTTGTCTTTATGCTTCGTTTGGGCCCTTCCGGGCTTCCATAGTTGGGCTTTTTCATGGATGGTTTAGAAACTGTGCTTCTGATGGAAATTTTGTTTCATTCCCTTTCTGTCAACGTCAGCAAATGCATTTGAAAAAGAAAAAGAAAAAAATAAAACTATCATAATGTTTTTTTGACAAACGGAATATCGAACAACAATTTTGTCCATCTCAATCTAGTATAAATAGCAAATGAAAAGCTCATTTTATTACCAACATTGCACAATAGAAACTCAAATAAATAAATTTCAGGAAGAATACAAAAGGGAAAATAAAGAAGTGCAAAACTTGTGCTGTTCACACCAGCAACTTTAGATGACAAAAACGCATTTTTTTTTATAACAGGACCTGAATGTTACTAAACACATGACAACAAAATAACCTATAAACAAGAAATAATCTAGAGATCCCATACAAAGAAAATACATGATATTGATTGATAGCCGATGAACAACCCTTCTTTCTTGTTCTAGGAATTACAAATTTGATAGACCAAGATATACAAAGAGCGGATGAATATAGATGTAAAGCAGAGAAATATGATCTTATTGCTCATCTTCATCAGTTTTATTTAGTCTTTTTCCTTTTTCTCATCATCACTCCCAAGACCCTGTAATACACAACATGAAGTGATGAAACATTTGATACTCCAGGAAGCACATTAAATAGTTTCAGTGTCAAGTTGCATGTCCCTAAACTATTCCAGCTACAAAATAAAATCAAATTTGTCCTAAAGTATCTAAGCAAGTTCGCATAGGAACTCTCAGAGCTAACATGGTCCTGAGCTAATAGAAACAAACTAATTTGATTCTGGGGTTCAAAACTATATAGAAACAAACTAATTTTTTAAGCCATGGTTTTATGACCAATCCAATTATGCACCTCTTCACCTTATATTTTATCTTAAACAGAACTAGAATTCTCTACTTCAGCAAACTCATGTCAATGAGGTATTAACTATCAAAGAAATGTTTATTTTACTATCTCAGTGAAAATGCATACCGAGGCACTATCAATCTTGTCAAAATCATCATCTAAGCCATCATCTCCAGCAGCTTCATCTGCAAATTGCAATTCCTACTTTGATTAGTTGCAAGATTTCGTAAATTAGATAAAGTCAACCAGCTCATCTATACGACGCACTACCTCTTCCTTTTAGAATGCATACTTTGTATTATTTTATTTTTTTTTACTTTTCAGCTCTCTAGCTGTGATTGTCTTAAATTTGTTATATTGTTTCTATAAAAAATGCCACAAAAGGACTACAAACCAGGGGCCTCATCCTCAAAATCGCCCAGGAGAAAAGTATCCAAATCGATTTCCTTGCTTGATGAGACAGAACCCTTGCTTTCCAATTTTGTTTCACCAGCACCTTGTGGTGACATTGCGACTTCTTTTAGTTTTTCTTCCTTCTTCTGTTCCTCTTTAGCTTTCAACTCATCCATGTACTTCCTTTCAAAACTGTGATAGGAAAAAGCAAACAGAATAAAAATTAAACCTTGTTGATGAACTACTGGACTTGGGTAAATTTTCATTTTTGCTCACTACAAAATACACCTCCCAAACCAAATGAGGGAAGCTTGTTTATATAAGAAAAACCCACTAATTATATGACTTAATGTTATATAGGCATTGACTTTTGAAAGAGCACAGATGTTTCTGGGGACATGAAATTATCCTATTTAAGGAGTGGATAATAGGAGAACATACGGTGAGACGTAAGTATTGACAAGTAGGAAGTATATGCGCCAGAACTTTCTCTCTTTCATGTATCGAGGGCACAATTCATATCTGAATTTTGAAATTTCCTGAAAATTGAAGTAACGAACAAGATCTTAAATATATGTAAAAGATATTGCAATTTTAACCAGCATTCACTATTGTTAACGGTAGTCCATAGGGTGCTAACCATTAACAAAATAAACAGGATTAAGAGGTATATTCCCACAATGATTACTCATTTTCTGATTATACATTCTCGTCTGATGATGAAGCTTGAAACAATAAGCTCATAGAAAGAAAATTTTGAAAGTGCAGTGTACCTTTCAGTTGAAATAACCATGCAAACTAATTATCATCTCTTTTTTGAAGGAATTAAAGAGCAACATAGAAGGGAATAAAGTACCTTGACAGCCGAGAGAACAATAGTTGCATGTTTGGCTTGCCATTCATTAAGGTCCTGCCTGACATTTGAAACAGTAGGCACTTCTGCCGTTTCAGGTTCATCTACACACATTATCAAATTTATTAAGATTGCATGAAGTCATGAACAACTCATCCATCTATTTCATCAAATTACTGAGCAATAAATATTTTCTGAACTGCCATTCCTATATCGTCTGCCATTGTCTTTAAAATGAGTTTAATACTGTAATCTACTAGACAAGAGAGAGAGAGAGAAGAAAAAAAAAAATCATTTATGAGCCATTCATGTCCTATTACCTGCTTTTGTGGTACTGATAATAGGTATAGGCATAACCATTGAATTCAACCTCAAACTTACTAAAGTAATGGCAATGCATATCAAAACATACAATAATCATGTTGAACCTAATCTGATGTCCATGGCAAAACAAATTAATCTTTAAGCAGTTGCAAACATGATCAAACTTCTTTATACAAGCCCCAGACAGATTAGCTCATTACATCCAACGAATCTAACCTTGTAAAGGAAAATCTCTGAATGTATTCATGGTCAACCCTCTGACAAATTCTCTAAGATCCTCCGTAACCCCAAAGACTTCCAGATTTGTCTCAGGCTCGGGCGCAACCGCGGCCGGAGAACCAGTCACCACAGCTGAAATCTGAGCCGGGATTGCCGGAATCGCCGGAATCGCTGGCATGGCCGGGACCGGAATATCAGAGGCCAGCGTCTTGATCTGTCCAGCGAGCAAGTCTGCCTTCTTAGTCGCCTCCGCAGCTAATTCCTTCGACTTCTTGGTCGCCTCCGCCGCGAGCTCCCTCGATTTCTTCGTGGCCTCAGCGGCGAACTCCGACGAGAGGAGGCGCGAGGCGCCTTGAGTGAGCTCCTGAGAGCGCTTAGCGGCCTCCTTGGAGAACTCCTGAGACTTCTTCGCGGCCTCCTCGGCGAAGGAGCGAGCTCTCTGCCATAGATCCATGGCGATTTTCGATACGATCAGTGAATGAATGAATGAATGAATGTCTTCTTTCTCTCTTACTTTTCCAAATCTCAAAAAAGGAACGAAAGAAAGAAAGGGGTTTACTTTCTTTTGCGCATATGACCCTGTTATAAGCTGTAATTAACTTGACTGTGAAGGATAAAAAGATTCTTTACGTTTGGTTTGCTATGGAGGAAACGAGGTCTGAAGGAGAAAAGTAGAACTGGTCAATATCAATGCGTGTGGGATCGGATCAGAACTTCTCATTGGATACCACAGTGATTCCTGATCTTGAATTAATACTGGAATGGGAATATATATGACATCAGGACATTGACATATTGTCTAATATTTGATTAGGCTAATTCGGTTCACGGTGTCTAATATTTGATTAAGCTAAAGTTGCTAACAGCCGAGATAAATGAGTCTGAAGTGAGGAAGGCGACTTTGTTAAAACAAACAAAAGAAGAAGAAAAGAGAAGGTAAATATTTGACATAAAAATGGGAC
This sequence comes from Rhynchospora tenuis, assembly GCA_027725995.1. Taxonomy (NCBI): domain Eukaryota; kingdom Viridiplantae; phylum Streptophyta; class Magnoliopsida; order Poales; family Cyperaceae; genus Rhynchospora; species Rhynchospora tenuis. The sequence continues at coordinate 44,743,058 of CM050888.1, read as the reverse complement.
AAGCTGGTCAACTTTTTCAAAATTCAAATCTTACACGAATTGATAAAACTAGCAATAGGTTTACAGGGGGAAAGAGCGAGATGAGTGAGAAAGAGAAAGCGTACGAGCGAGCGAGCGAGCGAGCGAGCGAGAGCATGTGTCACCAGTGGCATCTGGACATGTGGGCACGGGATTAGGTGGTGACGCTGTCTTGGCCACGCTGTGCCATACAGTTAACCAATTGGTCGGAGTTGTTGATTCTTTACGGGTTTCTCTGCAACCGAACCCGTTAACTGGAGAGTTTGGAGGAGGCGGAAAAGGAGATGAGTGGCCGCCTCTTGGCAAATCTTGCGGTCCCCGACCCCAGCAATCGGGCCCACCCTACAGTGAAATTGCAAAGAAATCTACTGGAGATCAAGAACAGATCAAGAATGGAGAAAGTCTTGCTGCTAGAGCGAAGAGGAAGATCGCAACCATTAAAGCAAACAGAAATTCAAAAAAGCTGTTTTGCTTTCGCTGTGGCGATGCCGGACACCGAGCCGAGATATGCTGCAACAAATTGGTGTGTTTTGCGTGCCAGAAAGTGGGGCATAGATCCTGGGAGTGCACAGCTGCGCTCAAAGAATCTGAGGCTGCCGCAAACTCATCCTCCTCTCCTGCGAATATAAATCCACCCACAAATCGAGCGATTCTTGCTCCACAGAAGAGAGAGAAATCAGATCGAGCGATTCTTGCTCCTGAGAAGAGAGAGAAAACAGATCTCACTCAAGAAATCGCCATGCTACCTGTCAAGAAATTCAACGATTCTCCGGCGACTCAAGAACTCGAGGCGGCGTTCAATCGGAGTGTGGTGGTCTATGACGTGGAGGGATAGGGTCGTGAGCGAATTCTGGCTGACCTCCGAGCTCAGGTGAACTTTAGATGGAGGGTGTCGCAACTCCCTGGAGGTACAGTGTTGATTGAAGGACCGGCATGGTGGAGGGAGAGAGTGCTCAGGGAAGAAATGGCGGTGATTGAAGGGCAACACTTGAGAGCTGAGCCATGGGATCCAGCCATGGATGCTTGTAATCGGCTCAAGAGTGTCTGGATCAGGGTGATCGGTTTTCCTATGAAACTCTGGTCACGATTTGAGTTTGAGCGCTTGATTGAAGACTTTGGAGGGATACTGCTTGAGATTGATGTGGCAACACGAGAGCGCTTGTCCTTTGTGGAGGCAAAACTCAGGATTGGGGTTCCTAAATATGAGAGAATTCCTCGTGAAAGAGAAATTGAACTCAGAAATGAAAGAGGAGAATGGGTCTGGCGTACAGTGCAGTTCATCATTGATACTCCAATAGGCATTGACAAGCCGGGGCCTAAAAGAAGAAGGGTGTGGTCTCGTAAACCAGATCAGAGTGAGAAACAAGATGAGGCTGGTCCATCTGCTCCACCTAAAGATAAAGAACCAATGGAGGAAGACGAAGAGGGGGATGGAGATGAAGAGGAGGATCTGTTATATGATGAAGAAATTATCATGGAGAATGATGGTGATGAGAACCAGGTTACTGGTACAGCTGAGATACCGATTGGAGAGCAGAATCAGAATGATATTGCTGAGAAAATACTGGTTGATAAGGATCCAGCAAGTGTGAATGTGAATCAATCATATGAGGAGTCAGTGCCAGTTGATCGCCAGTTGGTGATCTATCAGAAACCAGTAGATCTGATACAGCAACAAGCAACCACCTCTCAGCAACCTGTGATGAAACCAGGTATTACTAGACAGAGTTTGCGCCAACGTCTACAAAATCCAGAGATAGCTGTTCCTGAAAAAGCTCTGATGAGAACAAAAGAGAGAAATTTGGAGATACCTTCTTCTGGTAAACATAAACCTCTTGATAATTTTCCTTTTAATGATCTGTCTAATGAAGATGTTATGAGATTGTTTGAATGTTGTGGTTTGAGATTAGCAGATAATATAAAAGAAAGTATAGATATAATTACTTTTCTTAGATCTTTATCCAAACAACAATTCAAATCTGCTATTGAAGAAATTGAGTTTAGATTACAGTTTGGTCCAAAATTTTTGAAAAAAGAGAAAGATAAGAAAAATCGATTAGATAGGATCATTTGTGGGGTAAAATCGATTTCTCAATGACTAAGATCTTATCATGGAATGTAAGGGGATTGAGAAAGAGTATAAAAAGAAGATATTTGTTAGATATGATAAAGGATAATAAGTGTGATATTATAGGGTTGCAGGAAACTAAAAAAGATAATTTTTCAAAAAGATTTATTCATACTTTCTTACCTGGGAATTTTGAGTGGTGGTACTTACCAGCTAGAGGGACAGCTGGAGGAGTATTGTTAGCAATAGATGGAGATAAATTTAATATTTTACATACTTTGATTTCTCAGTTTTCAGTTTCAGCAGTGGTACAGGATAGACACAGTAATAAAAATTTTGGAATCACTGTTGTATATGGACCAACTAAATTCAGAAATAAAAAAGATTTCTTTAATGAAATCATTCATTTGAGATCATTGTGGCAAGGTTCTCGGATTATATTTGGGGATTTTAATGCATTGAGATATAGACATGAGAAAAATGGCTCTCATTTTCATATTTCTGGGGCTAAACAATTTAATAGTATGATTGACACTCTTAATTTGATAGATATGCCTTTATCAGGTCAGAAATACACTTGGTCGAATTTGAGATATCAACCTTGCTTTGCTCTGTTAGATAGATTTTTATGTTCAGTCTCTTGGATAACTCAATTTTCTCAAGCAGTGGCCTCGGCCCTTCCAAGATACAAATCAGATCATTCGCCTTTGATTCTAGATTGCCATGATAATCACACAATAATAGAACACATCTTTAGGGTAGATAAAACCTGGTGTGATGAAGAGGATTTTGCTAGATTAATCTCTAGGTGGTGGGTTCAAAATCAGCCTCACCAACAAATGGCTCACTTCTGGTGCCAGAATATTAAACGAGTTAGATCAAAGATTAAAGGATGGGTAAAAAATTACTATGGGGCTGTTAGAAGAAATAAACAAAATCATCTCCAAATCATAGATGAATTAAACAAAATTCAGGAAGATAGAAATTGGACTTATGATGAGGAAAATCTTTACCAAGATAATATTAGCCAATTAGATACAATTTATGAAAACGAACAAGTATATTGGCATCAAAGAAGTAAGGTTAGATGGTTATTAGATGGAGACAATAATTCCAAATTCTTTCATCAGATTGCTAATATGAGAAGGAAGAAAAACTTAATCCTGGGACTAAATATCGATATGGAATATACTAATAACATGCTAGATATAAAACATCATATACTTGATTTTTACAAAAACTTATTTGGTGTACCAGGAGATAAGATGGCTGTGTTACAAGATGATTTCTGGTCTGAGGAACAAAAGATTACAGATTTGGAGAACTATCAGTTAACAGCACCTTTCACTGTGGAAGAGATATATCAAGCTTTGATTGACTCTGAGGCAGAAAAGTCTCCAGGCCCAAATGATAGCAACATGATAGCTACCATCAAGTGGATTTTCAATGGCATAGAAGCACTAACAGATTTGAAGATTAATTTTCATAAGAGTGAGATTTATCCTATTAATGTTTCACAAGATAAAATTGAAGAGTTAGCTACTGGTTTTGGGTGTGAAGTAGCTAGTTTTCCAATTACTTACTTAGGAATCCCTATCCACTGGAAAAAGCTACAGATTAAAGAATGGCAAGTGATCATAGATAAATTTCAAGCTAAACTGCAAGGCTGGCAAGGCAATTTTCTGTCATATGGGGGAAAAATCACTTTGATAAAAAGTGTTTTGTCTTCATTACCATTGTATATGTTGTCTTTTCATAAGATGCCTGTGGGAATTCAAAAGAAAATAGATAGCATAAGAGCAAACTTTCTCTGGAATACAGGAGGATCCAAAAAATATCACTTAGTGAGATGGGAGAATGTTTGTAGATCCTATGCCAATGGGGGGGTAGGTTTGTTGGACTTGAAATTAATGAATAAAGCCCTCCTAAGCAAATGGTTATGGAAATTTAAAGATAATACCATTTCTGACCTTTGGAAAGATATGATTCATTATAAATATGGACCTTTGGGGGTTAGTAGGAAGAAATCGTATTTTTGGAGTCAGGTGATGGTTAATGAACAAATCATAAAGATAAACTCTAGATATTCTCTTGGGAATGGGTCAGGAATCAATTTCTGGTCTGATGTGTGGCATGATAATCAAGCTTTGAAATTCACATATCCTTCATTGTTCAACATTTGTACTGCACAAGACATTTCAGTAGCTGATATGGTTAAAAATAATATAGGGAATTTAAGATTTAGAAGGCAGTTAAATTACCAACAACTACAAGACTTAGATAATCTCTATAACCAGATTAGTAGATACTTTCCCCTTCCTTTGTCTTCTGACAAAATTCATTGGATACTCAATGTAGATGGAAAGTTCACAACCAAATCCCTGTACCAATGGTTGGAGTTTGGGGGAATAGGGGTACCTTCTAATACTGTTATTTGGCAATTAAAGGTGCCAATTAAAATAAAAATGTTTCTGTGGTTACTCAGTAAGAGGAGGTTACTGACAAGAGATAACTTAGCAATTAGGGGGTGGGAGGGAGATATTTCTTGTTGTTACTGTCCAGAGATGGAAACTATAGATCATGTATTCTTCAGATGTGGTAAAAATGCTCAAATTTGGGAATGGTTCCTTCATCAAATGCAAATTAAAGAAAGACCAACCAATTTAGAAGATTTGGGGGATATAATTGTGAAATATAACAATTATCAGGGTATGAGATATTGGTGCATTGCTATTTTTTGGATACTGTGGAAACAAAGAAATGATACATGTTTCAATGATGTACAGATTCATTCATTGCATAAGAGTATATGTGATGTTAAAAAACTGATATATTATTGGGCAGCTATGTGGAAGGGTGGCCTACAGAAAGAAATCATGAAGATGATGCCGTTGTTTGAAGTGCTACCAGCCATCGCCGATGGTGCAGAGGAAGAAGGGGACCTTCAAATGATATATGTGGCTTAGAATATCCTCTTTTAATTTTTTCTGGTGTCTAGATAGATGGTTTGTATCAACAGTTTTGGATTGTAATAATTGGATTGTTATATGGTTACAAATTGTGAATATTGTTAGATAGGGTTGGGGCACTGGTACTGGTGGTTAGACTGGTACCAGTGCCGACTGGGGCTTATTTCTGCTTGACTTTATTTTACATTGTACTTCTTGATTTCATAGTAATGAGAAGTGGTGGGTTTATTCCCACTTGTTTCAAAAAAAAAAAAAAAAAAAAAAAAAAAAGTTGCTAACAGCCTAACAGCAGCAGGCCAGCAGCTGATTGATTGGTTGAATTTGAAGAGTTATATACAGGAAGGCCTAGTAACATTGTTGGGCCGGAACCATGCAGAAAAATGGGCCAGGCTAGACGACTACCGTTAATACCGATTAAGCCTAAATGCCTAATTATAGTTTGGACGAAATCAGAATCTTGTCTTGAGTGTTACAACATAACCGGGCTAATTCTAGGCCTGCTTGTACATGCAACAAAATATTCACATTTTGGTGCGCAAAAATGTGTGAATTTTGTTAGCGGCCGGTGCCATTTGGTACCGTGTCAAAATGCAGTCTTTATTGGGCGACCATAACAATTAACAAGTCACATATGTTAGCACCACATAAAAGATATCCGTCGAAGTTCTTCATTCTATGAAAGATTATTACTCAGATACATTGTAAATTTGTAATTTGCTTAGATATTGACGTGCTTTAGTTCATGAGATAATTAAATTTGAGCATTAACAACTGTTGGAAACACTTGTAATTTTACATTTCTATGACACATTTGGACCGATACTGTAAACACCCAATAATTTTCCTTCTTCTTTTCTTACACAAGGCATGGGAAAATGCCTCTCAGGTTATTTTCGTAATTTAAATATCAAACTTGACACAAACAATCAAACATCATGAAATCAAAGGTTGAGAAATGTGAAATTAGAAACTTTGTACTTGCAATTTTAGCTCAGCTAGAAAATGATTGTGTTTAATTACTGTCGCATCCAACTAAAGTGAGATCTGACTTTTTTTAATTTAACTAAAATAAACTAATTGAAAATCAGTCGACTTTCAAGCATGGCATTCAGTATACACTCCTAAGGTTGACAAAACACTCATGTACATCTCACATATAAAAAAGTGCAGTGTAATAAATATTATATTAGAAAATTGCTATCTACCATCTGTTCAGACGTCATATTGTGTCATTGCATTTGTATTTGTTCACTTTATTCATTTATGTGTCAAGTTTGTTTATTTATGTGTTCACTTTATTCAATTATGAGTTAGATTTTCTTTCTTGTATTGTTGTTCATATTTTTATATGCATATTTAACTTATTTTTTATGAACTTATTTGTTTATATGTGATCACTTTGATTATTTAAATGTTTATTTGATCTATTTTATATGTTCATTTTGTTCAAGCGATTACAAAACTGCATATTGCAGTTATCATTTTTTATAGGCAAAATTGGATATAACCCCCATAAACTTAGTCAATTGGATATAACCCCTCTAATTTTCGAAATTGGATATAACCCCCTATAATTAGTCTAGTCTTGGATATAACCCCTCTTGATTAAATGTAAGCATATTTTATATAAAAGAAATTAATGTTTATATATCATGACAAAAACACCCTTCTCTTTTACCCTTTCTATCCATTCTTTTCATCTTTCGACCTTTCTCCATTCTCAAAATCACCTTCCTAGTTATCTCTCTTGGGACGTGCACATTATGGTTCTTATTACCCCACTTTCTTACTCGATTAGAAGAATTTTGCACAACTCTCACACAAGCTTCCATATCCAACTTTGAAACCTCCCTGAAGGACAACCCACGACTCTCTTTTTATTTTGAGCTTCATTATGATATTAATCTCTCCTCACTAATACCTGAAGGTACTAAATAAATTTCGTGTAGTTTTTTTTTTTTAAAAAAAGACATTATTAATCTAAGTCGATTCCTTTTTTAAAATCTTTGAGAAAAAACTTATCAATATGTGTAAGATTATTTCAACCTATAATGAATTCTCCTACGAGATTTACCCCAAAAAAAAAAACAAAATAAAAAACAAAACAAAACAAAAGAAATAGAGCTATGGTTTCTGCGTTTTTTTTTTTTTTTCTTTATTAAGTCTGGAGAAGGTCGAAAGATGAAAAGGATGGGTAGAAGGGATAAAAGAGAAGGGTATTTTGGTCATGATTTATAAATATTAATTTCTTTTATATAAAATATGCTTATATTTAATCCAGAGGGTTTATATCCAAGGCTAGACTAATTATAGGAGGTTATATCCAATTTCAAAGATTAGAGGGGTTATATCCAATTGACTAAGTTTAGGGGTTATATCCAATTTTGTCTTTTTTATAATATTATCGATATCTTATAGTTATAGGTTGGCTTTTAATAATATAACCATACCAAAAATCGATCTTACAGATATTGAAAGTCAGAATACTCTGACTTACCTTTATCTTAAAAAAAAAATCAATAATGGTATTTCAACCCTGGCCCAAGACAATTTCAACGGACTGAAACAAACACCCAAGTTTTCTTGAAATCTGAGTGAATGCGATCATGCCCGTCTGGGTTCAACTGAGAGGGCCCCACAGAGATTACACAAGCGACAGCGCCATTATGTCAGGATTGAAACATTGGAGAAAACAGTTGAACCCGGATAATGACTCCTCAGCATGTCCAATTACTTGCAGAGATATCAATCTTATTCGCTGTTCCTATTCCTATGTGAGTGCTTTCTACTGATCCTGATGCTTCCTTCGTTGAGAGGTCCCTCTGATCCAACCGTTCAATCCATGATCGGATCTAATGTGGCTATACTAGTTCTGTCATTCGTACAGTTTCTTTCTGACATAAGACTTCACGTATGAGCCGGCTGTAGATTAATTGTTGTACAAATTTTTGTGCGTCCACAGTGCCATAGTAGATTTTGTTATTTAGACTGTAGTGATGCACATAGAATGCCCAACTTGTCAACTGCATATGAAATGAAATGTGATTATAAATTAGAACAATTGTTTATAACCAGGATTGGCCAGACCACATAATTAATTGGGCGCCTGGTCATAATAATTTTGCTACTAAAATTAGATAACAAAAATAGGAAAGATGCTGACAGAGCAACAAAAGGAAGAATTATTGGTCACTATGTATGTAAGCTGTAGGCACCAGTGAATTAATTAGGCCTGCATTTTTCAAATAACTCAAACTAATTGCAAACAATGACTGTGTTTAGAACTTTAGATTGATAAGGATTACTGCTAATATGGGTTAGTGATTATTCCGAAACACTATTAAATGTTTACATAATTAATAATTGTTCGAAATAGCTGCTGTTCCGCTATTTAAATTTATAAGTTGAATTAGTAATTATTTGAAATATTTTAAGTTGTATGTTATAATCTCGCAAATCTAATTAACAAATATACCTAATAATAATTGAGATCAAATTTTTTGTGTCTGGCTTGAACAACGAAACTTGATGTTACTGAGAAGATGATACATCATGGTCCATATTTTGTCAGCATGGATCCAGAAAGTCTACAAACTATAAACTAATGCTAAATTGGAGCAAACAGAAGTCAATAATTCGAAATACGCGACTATCTAATTTTAAAGAAAATCCTGTAAATTCTCCTTCCCCTATCATAGTTCCGCTAATGGCAGTGATATTCTATAATTCTAACAAGGTAAAATTAGTATTTTTCTTAAATAAAGTTATATTAAACACTTGCCGAAGAGAAGGGCTCGATTGACCCAAAAAAGCGTTGAATCTTGATTGTTCACAAATCACAATGGAATCAGATACTAAGATTTTAGGACGATAAGGTGTACCCGAGAACCCTTTTTCACTTTGGGTGAATTCTATCCATCTATCAATGAAAAGGGCTAGGATTCACCAGCTTCAGTTGGTTACAAAAGCGTGAAAAATAAAGTGCAAAATACACTTAAACGAGCAAAAATAATATTTAATTATTTATAAAAAAATGACGAAGGAATTATGTGATTGGTAACTTTTAAATATTGTTCTTTTTGCATCAATAACCATAAACATTATTATTAATCCTAAGTGAAAATTGCTCAAGATAAAAAAAATGAAAATTAAATACCACCATATCTTGCACAACTTACAGTAGCCCCATGATATTTATCAAATTGAATTGAAGATGTCACTATTTTTAAAACCCTACCGATTACCGAAAATTTCCGGTAAAACCGGGTTTCGGATCACAATCCGGTATGAAATCACTCTTAAAACCCGTTGGTCAAATACCCGAAAATACCGGTTTAAAAGAAAAAATACCAAAAAATTTCAGAAAAATACCGGATTTCAGCCAATGGCTGGTATGGGTGCTGTGGGATATTAAAAACATCGTTATACAGTGTAGTGGAGTTTGGCGGCTCTGGAATTTGCTTTCTCTGTAACACTCGTACAGATTTTATCACCAAAGAACAATCTGGTCGGGGTTTTTTTTTTTTGGAAGAAAGATGGAGGTCTTTGTCATTCAATTTTTTTTAAAATTAAAGGTGCATACGGGCTTGAACCCTTGATCTTATAGAAGCCAACATAGTACTCTTATCACCGAGTCACTAGACACATGCGGGCGATTTGAATTTAATCTTAGTTGTTCATGTCTTGAGCCCATTTATTATTCGCATTTTTGTTGATAGTGAAATAATATATGCGGTAAAGTCGGAAATGATGGGACAAAATAGTAAAAAAAAAAACAAAAACAAAACCGACGACATGACAGAAGGGGGAAAATGCAAGCAGTTTGAAGTGGCAGAAATGCTCCTAATTGGTAATTCCCTCTCACATAAATTCCTAAATTCGTTTTTCCCTTTTTCTATTTGTAGCGACTTTTTCGTCATTTCTCGAAGAATGATTGGGTTTCCTCAAGAACGAGAATAAGTCTTAGATTCACCCCTCACGAGCCTGGGTTCAAGTGCTGATGCCTCTTAACGACCAGAGAACATCGATTAGAATCCATTCTCATGAGGGTTTATTAATTTGTGGATCATTTCTTTCCAATAGGCGCAAGCCCCTATTGTTAATTACCCCGTGGTTTCCCACGAGAACCTCTGATTAAGAGATTCGAGGAATTAAATATAATAGGCTAGAAAATCATTACTTAAATGATTTTTGGTTTAGACAAAGCTCAATTGATGGCACCAGACTTAATTGACGGGGCCCAATTGAGGGTACAAATGATTTATTTCTTTTGGGCTCTGACCGGATTCAATTGATGGCACCATACCTAATTGACGGGGCCCAATTGAAAATGTCTAAAATGCATCTAAAACTAAGAATGCCAAAATTTAAAAATGCCTAAGACCAAAGCTAAAACTAAAACTAAAACCATTTATTTTGGAATTTATATATGCATTTTTACTAGGAAGGTGATTTGATTTCATGATCCTGGGCCATTTGAGGGCTCAAAGAATTGGTTTTCGGCCATTTAGGGGCTTGTGAAAACAAAGGGATTTGAAATTCTCGGCCATTTGGGGCTTGTGAAAATTGGTTCTCGGCCATTTGGGGGCTTGTGAGAACAAAAAGATTTTGGGGATTCTCGACCATTTAGGGGCTTGTGAGAACAAAGGATTTGGGATTCTCGGCCATTTAGGGGCTTGTGAGAACAAAGGATTTGAAATTCTCGGCCATTTAGGGGCTTGTGAGAACAAAAAGATTCGAGGGATTCTCGACCATTTAGGGGCTTGTGAGAACAAAGGATTTGAAATTCTCGGCCATTAAGGGGCTTGTGAGAACAAAAAGATTTTGGGAGGATTTTGACTTCACTTGATTTGATTTGATCCAACTTGACAGGATTTGATTTAATTTGACTTTATTTGATTTAATTTGATTTAATTTAGCTTGATATGTCTTGATTCGATTTAGAAAGATTTATTTCATTTAAATTACACTTGATTTGAGTTTAACTTGATTTAGTCTCATTTAATGTGATTTATCTAATTATATTTTATGTTGTTTATTAATTAATTTATTTATCATTTATCTACTATTCATTCCTTCATTTATTGAATCATTTGTTTACCATGTGTTTATTATTTATTTTATGATTTATTTATTTAGTATTTACGATTTATTTAACGTTTATTTATTTTTACTTATTATCTTAAAATTTATTTATTATTTATTTGTTATTTATTATTTATTTATGATTATTAAGCTACTTATTATTATTTACAACATTTATTATTTACAATTTAAGAATAACTTGTTCATTTATTATTTAATCATTTACTTTTTGTTGCTTAAAATTTATTTATTACTTATTTACTTGTTTATCATATTGGGATTTATTTATTATTTAATGATATTATTTATTATTTGATGATTTATTTATGGTTTATTATAACTATTTTTCTTTTTTTTAATCTTATAAAAGCTAAATAATACCAATTTATGTTTAAATCCGATTATACTTGATAAGAAAGTGATAAAATTATTTGGAAAATTTATTAGAGTATTTTGACTATTTTTATGAATTTTATAAAATTGGGTTTTCATAATAAGAATACTTCAAAAATAAGAAACTATTTAATTTAACAAAATAACATATAAAAATAATATTGGAAATAGTTTACTTATATTTTTAGAAATTTTTGGATAGCTTATTTGGATTTTTCTGAGATTCCTACTAATTTTGGTGAATTTTTGAAGTTTTGACAATTTATAAAATTCAATTTTAATTAGAAAATACTTTGAAAATACAAAAGAGGCACAAATTGGTATAATTTCATATCAAAATATCAGTAAATCTAGTTTCTACAGATTTTTAGGATTTTATGGATATTTTATTTGAATTTTTCTGAGTTGTATACTATTTTTAATTAATTTTTGAATTTTATGCTGACATGGAAAATTGTGATTGGGCCACGTAGGCGTTGACTGAGCCAGACTGGCGCTGACTCTCCCCAGAATTTCGTGTAGCGAGCAGCGCAACCTGCCACACGCCCTCCGCCACAAAAGATCCGCGAAAAAAATCAAACCCAGACTCCCTCTTCTCCGACGAGAATGACATCTCCGACAAAATTGCGGCGCCTCAGGCCGCCATATTCGTCGAGTATGGGTGCATTCGAATCGTGGCAAGGAGGAGAACAGATTGGTAGTCCCCATTCCCTCTGTGGAGCCTTTTTCTACCCTGCGGCACCTGAAGGAGCTCGGATCACCATTAATGGTGGTGAAAGCCTCCTGGCCGCCTTCCCTTGCCAGTTATAGGTTCTACGTATTAGAGAGAGTGTATTAAAGACTACTGGAGGATCAATTTTGCTCAGGGAAGTCTGGGAGAGGGAGTATTCGACTGAGGCATGTCGAGTTGACTTGGGTCTGATCTGACTCATAGCCGTGGGGTTCATGGAGCTACTCCCTTGCACCAGCGATCATGTAGATAGATTCAGGAGCTTGATTACATGAATTTTGTGCTTTCCATTTATTTTAAGTTGCCACAGTTTGATGGGAGAGCCATAAGGGTAGAAGAAGTGCTTTTTTGCATTTTTTATTCGATTTTCAATTTACATGTAAGTGGTTTTACAGTGATATAGTTAGATTTGATGCTTAAACTAAGTCCAAATGGATGTGTTTTGAGTGTTAAAACGTCACTGGAAGCAAGAGCATGTCCATTTGCTCTTCTTTTAATTTTTAGGTTTTGTTTTCATATGATTTTTACCACTGTTCTTATTGATTTTTGCTATAAGTTGTTCAAATGCAGGGAAAGCTACTTACAGAAGCTATCATGTGCCTAACTGAAGCATTTTTAAGATAGTAGAAAATGACTTTGATCACTTTGCCAAACGTTTGCTTAGTTGATGTAATTTCTGTCTAGATTTGCATATACACATTTTTATTTCCTAATACTATTTTTTTTATCCCATAATACTTCAGAATCCATCATTTTTATGCATTAGAACATGAACTGTGAGTAATACTGTAAACAAGGGGGGCTGGTTAGAGTCAATGCACCATTAATTCATCATCACTTCTACTGTTTTTTACATTTTTCTAGCTCCTTGAACATGGCTGGACCAAAGCCAAGCTCTGGCCCCATGTCAAGTCAAGTTAAAGGCCACCATTAGAGGATTGAGCTAAGCTACAAGCCCTCTAATGGCAACCATGGCTGGTTCAACTTTAAACCAAAGGATACTTCATGAAACGAGGAGCTAAGCTCCAAACTTTCATGAAGCACCTATTTAACCATCTTATGGTCATGACTGAGTTAAGCTTCAGACCATGACCTATAAGATCTGAGCTTCGATGGTTCAAACACACCATTATTTTGGTGGTCGAATTAAGAGAAGAAAACAAACACCAGAGATAAAATTGAAGCTTTCAATCAATTTATTTCCTTCATACATGAACAATTACATCTAAACACACCTTAATTTCTCCTCTAACCCCTTTTCTACAAGTGTTCGCTCAATTGCCTCACTTCTCTTTTCACTGCCTACCCTCAATTGCAGTTATCTAGCCCTAGCAATAGCTTACGACAGCTCTCCTCTCCTTTCTATTGCCCCAATTTGATGTTTATATAGGCCAGGATTTAGGGTTTCCTTTCCATAGCCGAGAGCAACATCCATCGTCCACTTCTCATCAATGGTCGAGATACATCGATTTCTAGGGCTTGGTTTTGCAATACCATGGGCGGGGAATGGTGATTTTGGAATGTGTGGAGCTGGGGATGACCACGTCGACGGAATTCATCAGTTTCACCATTTACCCGACGTTTCCACGGTAAGAAATCGCAGCTCAATTTTTTTACCTTCGGGGAAGAAGGAGCTACATCGAGGGGCCCTCCTGTCTGGTTAAATGAGGGAGAGAAAGATGGGTGAGCTTGGCGTTCAGTGCACCAATGTTGACTCAATCAATCCCATGTCTTTCGGTTCATGAAACGGGAGCAGACAAAAATCGAGGCGGGATGAAGGGTTTCAAAACCCAGCGCCTCACTCTTCTCCTGGGATCCTCTGCAATGGGGCGTACGCGCCAAGAGTTTTTGATTTTTCTGGGATTTTCGCTCAGTTTCCATAAAATGATTAGTTTATTTTGCTATCAAATAAAAATAAACTATTTGAAGACCTTCCCAAAGGTATTTTTGGATGAAATTTCATAGATAAACTCAGAAAAATATGGAAAATTTAATGGTTCAAAAAGATTTGTGAAATTCTTTATGGATTTATTTTTGGTAATTTTGTAGAATTTTGGGATTTCTTTGCAAAATTTAGGGTTTCTATTGGTATTTTTGGCATTTTAAAACTATGATAATTCATCATAATTCATGGGGGATTTTTGGGTATTTTTTGGGAATTTTTGGAGTTGGTTTGATAATTTCTCATGGATTTTTTGAGCTTTCTTGGATTTATTTGTCATAAAATGGGCTATTTATTTCATGCAATTTGGCATAATATTTTTGGGTTAAACACTATTTAAGAGAAATAAAAGTTAAACCGCCGGAATAGTAATATTGTGTCGCCTGGATTATGGATGTTCTCACAAGTCAATTGATCTTACTAATACTAAGTCCTTAAATTATATGATATTTTAGTTTTTATTGAAAAATTCTTAGGAAAATCCCCTTTATGACACTAGCTAGTCATATTTGAACTTTGACACTAATTAAGTACCACCCTCTATAATCCAAGCAGCTTTGGTTGGTACTTTGGAAGGTTAAACATTAAAATTAGAGGACAATTACATGACAAGGATGACACGCAAGGCAACAGTCCAAAACATTTTTGTCAAAGTTCTTAAGTTTGAACTAACAGTCAGATGCCTCTACCCGCATATATATGTCTTTCTTATGCTGTGAACATATCGCATTGTATTATTTTCTTACCTATTACCCTAACTTGTCAACAGGATTGAGATGGAAATTCCAACAAGACAAAACCTATGGTTAGGGGACACATGGTTTTCAATCAATTCATGACGTGAAGGGGTTAGAGGTAATTAATCCCTGTTTATCTTTCCATCATGTCCATTTCATGAAAGGTAAGTGCCATAATTTGGATTGGAGTTGTATTTGTATTGTTCTAAGATTTTGTCTTGCATTGTGTTTTGGCTAAGAAACACTCAAAACAAGGTTAAATAATTTTGGCGACATAATCATACGTATTGGTCAGGTTAAGAAAAAAATTATGAACAGTTTCCCATGTCTGCCCCCCTTTCTAAATATCGCATTTTTTTTTTCGTTTTGAAAAAATAATTATCATTTGTAAGACTATGCCTAAAAGTCTGGAGCTTATAGCGATAACTATGTGGTTTTATTTTATTTCATATTCCGTAATTTTTAGAGTTTTTGTAAAAATCGTATTGTTGTTTTAAAAATTTGTTAATTCTAGCCCCAACCGACCTTAGGAATAAAAAAAACAATTTTTTTAATATTTTTTTTTCTAGATGTCGGAGGTACACGACGATGGAACCGAAATTACCATAGGCCCATGGTACAAATAACTTATTCATATGTATAGTTCTAGCATATACATAAGGTCACTTTAGAATCCAGTAAGTTAACGAAATTTATGTATTAGTGTCTAATATAAAATGAGATATACCGTATTAGTCATGAAATTCGTGAAGTTATTATTCGTTTTTGAAACTCTTAGCCATTTCAATATCTTGCATTATAGAAAAAAAAACATTAATTGTTTTGAAAATATTAAATATGAAAATTAAATTTTCAAGTTGTATTGAATTTTATGTTAGATATTTACTTTATGTGCTACGGAGAGGAACGCATGAGATTTGGTTGAGCTTGAACAGGTCTAGTAGACCTCTCTGCCGTTCAATGAAAGTACTTAATTCATATTAGTATGTGATGAAAAATGAATTCATTAATTAGACATTCAGTCTGAAACGATTACTGAAAATTGGAGCAAAGCATGATAAATTGGATATTTATAATATCAAAGAGACAAAAAGTTTTATTTTTTGTAATTATATCTATTTATTTATAGTGTAAATAAGAAATAAAATTTTCACGTTTATAAATTAGGCATGGCAATCGCAGCTTCGCTACGCTATGTTTTTTTAGATGACTATAATTCAATGTGAACTATCAGTACGACTATTTTTAATATATTTAACAAAAAAATTTATTTATAGAAAATGCAAAAATAAAAAAAAACAATTAAAGCCGTGGTAAAAAGCCAATAGCGGTCGCTACTTTAAATTAATAATAATATATAGATGTAAGTTAAAAAAAAAAAATACACAACCAATCAAATGGACGAAGTTTGAATCCGTTTCTCGTGTGAAAAAAAAAAAAAAAAAAAACGACATAATCATTAACTGTGTATATTGGACCAAATTTCTTCAGTCAAAATGAGGAGTAAATGGAGCCTAACAACAAAACTAAAGAAGACAATTATGTTGCCCCAAAAAAAAAATGACCGGTATCGGAGTTTATCAATCTTATACCAAACAAAAAGGCAAGATAATTGATATGTGACCTGCCAGGTAGGATATTGAGATTAAGCATATGCACAACCTGAAGACAAAGCAATGCTGATGCTACTTGTTTCATGGATAACAGGTGCAACACAATTTTACAACCGAGAATATATCACAGTATAGGCCTACCATCTAGAAAAATAACACTGACCATTAATTAGAGCCCTTCTTTTAGTTGCAAAGGTTGGTGCTAAATTTCGGTGCTTGGTATGATGATAGCCCCACAACCTAAAATAGCAGCTATAAGGCAAGAGACTTATGTTTCACGCAAAAATGTCTTCATTTTTTTTTATAATATATATATATATATCGTTGGACTAAACAATTAACTCTCGATTTGTCGATTTGCAAAATAAACTAAAGTAAAGTCTAGAAGATAAAGCAAATTAAACAAGAATGCTTTACTTAACATTTCTCTCCATTTTTGCAATGAGGGAAAAGAGAACTTTTGGGACTTAACCCTAAACCGAAATGTATAACCTAACACAATCAATCTAACTCCCCCCCCCCCCCCCCCCCCTACTAAGTTATTTTTGTGCAAAATTAACTTAGTAGAGGGGAGTTAGTTTGATTGTGTTAGGTTATACCTTTCGATTTTGGGTTAAGCCCCAAAAGTCTCCTTTTCCCTCATTGCAAAAAGAGGGGAAAATGTTAAGTAAAGCATCCTTGTTTAATTTATTTTATCTTCTAGGTATCCTTGTTTAATTTGTTTTATCTTCTAGGTTTTACTCTAGTTTATTTTGCAAATCGACAAAAGGGGGAGATTGTTGGACTAAACAATTAAATCTCGATTTGTCGATTTGCAAAATAAACTCCTCTCTACTAATATTTCAATTTCCAAGTGATTTATTAGGTTTTGTCTTAAGAAAATGGAAATTGCAAGATTATAACAAGTTGTGAAGACTTACAAGACTTAGTTTAGTCTTAGAAAGTCATTAAATTAGGTATAATTAGCTCTCAAACTCATCTCAATCGATTTGCTCATGTTCTGCTGAGTTTCTGGTATAAGCGACGTTACACGTCGATTTCTTACTTTGAATTTTCTGAAAAAACAATACTCAAACATTACACAACATTCTGTTGAGTTATGTAACGTTTTGCCAAAACATTGTGTAATGGGTCACAACGTTGTACAACGTTCTGACAAAGTGATTTTGAGTTCTCTTATGTGCACTGTTGAAGTGCGCTGTATAACGCTACAGAAGCGTTGTATACCAGTCCAAAAATTAAGCGTCGTACAACGTTTGTCTTTCGTTGTATGACGTTTTCGCTCTGGAACTTCAGGAGCTTTTTAGGGATCGGCATGTAACGTTTTGTCAGATTTATATAACATTTCAGTTCAGATTTATTTAACGTTTCGGTAACGTTCCTTAACGCTTAACTCTTAGCGTTGTATAATGCCTCCTAGCGTTGTACAACGCGTTTGACAATGTTTTTGAACGTTGGAATTTTCCTTTCAAAATGTTGTGTAACGCTCTGAAACGTTGTGTAACGTTTCTGACTCATTCCAACGTAATTGTCGGATTTTGTTTTATTTAACGGCTATTTTTAAACGTTGTGTAACGTTTTGTCAGAATTTTGACTGGTTTGGAGCTCTTGACGCCCTTTTTAAATATCAGACCCTTTCCAACTGATATTCTCTCTTGAAACTCTTGAAAAACACATGTCTTTGAGCTCCAAACAACTCCCTCTCATTCTCTCATTATTTGAGCACATTATTGAGCAAAATCATTGAAATTAGTTAGCATCAATCAAACCCAAGCCACTACCTTGCTAGATCTTTGAGTGTTTTTTATTGAGAGCATCAAGCTTGAGTTGTTGTTGGATATTTAGAGGTTAGGCCGATCCATCTAGAGTGTCATTGTAATGAGACGATTCGGTTCGAAATTGTAGACACGTTCTATGTGGAATTGAACGGAGCGCGCCCTTTGGTGGTTGCGAAACTCCCGGAGACGTACGACTAAGGCTACCCATTTATCTAGCGGGTCGGAACTCCGTAATCATATCGCGTGTCAATCTCTCTAACTCTTCTCCTTTTATTTACTTTATTAGTTAATTGCTTGTGTGAACCTTTGAATTGTTTGATTCCGCAAAATTGACAAAACCGGTTTACTACTCACATTTGTGCCTACTTTGTCTTAAAAAAATTTCTAGAGTAATGTTAGAGTCAAATGTGTTTGATGCTTGTGCATGTCAAATACGATTGAAATATCAATTATGGATTACAACAGCCAATCCCAACGCTCAATTTTTTCTTCATAATGAGATAATGAGATCTCCTTAGAGATAAAATTTTATATATTTTTTAAAATTTTTAGAAAATTCTTAATCAAATAAGTTTTGAACCCTCCAATTTTAAAAATCTAAAAAAAATAGTTAAAAAATTTGGGGAAAAATTAAAAATGGTCTTCAATAAATTTTAATATGAAAATCACATTGAATAATTCGAATCAACCGTTTTGAAATTTTGCTAGTTAAACCTCGGATCGTGTTTGACGTCAAACGTATTTGATTGTAGCATTACTCACATTCTTTACTATACACGTACACACACACACACACACACACATACATACACACACACACACACATATATATATATACATATATATATATATATTACCAAAGTCAGAGTAATTGAGCCTATGTGTATTGGTGAAATTAGAGGCGGATCCAAATAGAAGGGAACCCAGACACTTGCTTGGGGTCGTTTTTTGGACAATTAAAGATCCGAATAGTAGGATTTGATAGGTGTATGGGTTTAAAAAAATATAGTGCAGGCTAACATTCAGAAAATGAATTGAAAGAGCATTTTTTGTCATGAAACTTATTAAAACTCATTTAAAAAGTCGAATGGGAGATGATTTCTTGAATGATAATTTGGTCACCTACATAAAAAGAGATTTATTCAAAGAGGTTCCTAAAGAGGCAATTATGCAATGATTTCAAACGATGAAGTCGCGAAAAGGATTATTAATTGCATTAGAAAATTAGAATTAGATTTTTTTAAAATTTTTTTTATTTTTTTGTGATTGATAGAGAAGTAAAGATCATGCAAAAATGACTAGATTTATGAAAAAAATGATGTATTTTGTAATAGTTCAATTATATATGTTTAGAATGACTTTTTATATTAAATTTATTATTTATTTTATTTTAAAAATTTTATTATATTATAATTGTTCTTAGGTTAAAATATTTTTTTTTGGATCCGACCCAGCGTGAAATACTCATATTTTTATTGCCCCGATACTAGTACATTTTGCAATGGTTAAGTATGCATGTAAAGTGTTTGGATACTGAGTTCAAATCAAAGGTTAGAATTCAAGTGTTCCGCAGACATCAAATTATATCTTTACTAATTAAGCCAAAACCGTATGTTAACTGTCAATAATATAATATCCCAATATGTCTGTACAGTAGACAAATATGCATTGTAAGTAAGTAAAAAGCTAATAATTAATGATGTTTACGAATTACGAGGTGATTTCCTCGAGTCGAGTGTGGTAATTAATCAAACCGATTTTATACATATATACTTTTCAATACAAAATGTCCAAATTGTCTCTGTTAATTATTCATGCTGATTTACAATACTGGGATGCACCTTTAATAAATTTATGTAATCCGTCAAATTCTATGCATCTAATGCATATGCAGTTCGTCAAACAATTAGTTTTATCCTTTTATCATTAATAATGATCGGTGATTGTAGGATTCCGGTTTAATGGTGAAACAAAAACTAATAATAGACAATGATGTCTCTTTCTTTATTATCTCCATCATTAAATATTCACTTTTCAAATTTTAAATAAGAAAACTTCTAATTTCTTCTACACGGACTTATAATAATATGAAATTTTGATTTTTTTTTTTTTTTCCTTTCCAATGTACAGCAAAGAACTTGAGAAATAAATATGCAAAAGTAACCTACATCAGAGATTTTTTAATAATTTTCAATGCAAATGGAAACAAAGTTAAGATATCAATTTCAATAAGATGTAACAAGAAAATTGTTCTATTTTTTTTTTATTAGAGAGTTCTATAAAAATATATTAAATTATGACACACAAAGAAAATATAACTCTATTTAATTATTTTATAATTCTTCTTTTTAAAATATTATATCAAAAAATTATGAAAAGAATACCTAATAGGCAAAATATATATGAACATAGACTATGTTCAATCAAATTTACGTTTCGTCAATGATGAATAATTTTGTTTGAGTAACAATAAAATTAATAATTATGATGATAAAGATAAATTTTTTTAACATTGAAGCTACTAACTTAACTAGCTAAGCTTCTTACGTAGCTGGAAATTAATTTTGTGACATAGCCGTCTGCCCGTCCACGGTGGGTTCTGAACAATTATTGGTTGCATGTCCGAAGTGGGTTCCCAAATCAATGAAACAATTATCGCTTTCTTAGTTGGTCGGTTCAAAAACCTTTGGAATTTAATGCACATATCCATGGACCCATGCCAATAGTACCAAGAAAGGAAATCTGATTATTATCCAGGCCATTTCCATGGATCCATATCCCTTGTCTTGTTGGTACAGAGTTATTATTCTATTTCAAAGGTTTTCTAGCAGATGTTACATTGCTCGAGTTTGCATGTTTGGCTGAAAATTTTAGATGGCTATCATCATTGTGAGGTTCAGTTTTTTCTTTTTTTTAGATTTGAAGAATTATCTTTCAATCCTTTTATTCTTTTTTTTTTTTTTTTTTTGTAGATACAGTACAGTAGTACACTCGCATACCACCCATAAAAGACTTGCTACTTGCTATATAAGAATTTAATAACCGAAACGCAACACGACAACCAAAATTACAATGACAAGATTATCCCCCCCTATATGCATTAAGCTATTATTTAAGTATTTGCATTTCTGCGGAGTCAAAATACAAATAATGCAAATCCTATTTTGTCAGATCGGTCATTAATTTAGCACTGCTTGATATAATCTGCATCTAAAATTCTAAATCAAAAAGAAAAATCAAATCGAAAGCTTTGCAACACGAAAAACACAGAAAACTACGGAAAAAACAAGTTCTAGGCAGCAAACAAAGGCAGCAACTTAATTAATTCACTAATTACTCAATTCTCATCTAATTAATGTGCAAAATAGCTTAAGCACAACCTGGCTCTGATACCACTGTTAGAAAGTACCTAATTTTTAATTTTAAACTAACATTTAGCTTAATTAACTATTAAACACAAGAGGAACTAGTTATTTTCAAAAAAAAAAAAGAGGAACTAGTGTTAGAAGCATTCACACATCAAAACAATGAGAAACGTGTAGGAAGAAATATATCTCTCATGAAATCGCATTCATGAGGCTCGAATCCATGGCATGGGAGTCGATGGGGTGCTCTCCTACGCCTCTTCTTCTCCTTAGATGGCGTCGGCCTCGAGTCCACCAAGAGAATCAACCATGCTCTTCTCCTTGGTGCTAGCAAAGGGAAGAGAATAGCTAATCCTTGCTTGTTCTCCAATCAAGTAACCATTTATTTAATTGGATCTAAGTTCAACACATGAACCCTATAGATGGATGAGAAAGAGAGAGCAAGGAGGAAGAAAATCTGAAATTTTCTTCTTCCTTTGGATGGTGGCGGCTAGGAGAGAGAGGAGAGAGAAGTGTGGAGACTAGGGTTGGCTCCCAAAGGTGACCCCTTTATATAGCCAACAACTCTCATCCTCACTTTGCCTTTATTAAAAGTTTGCCACTAGCCCTAGGCACCACCTAATGGGCCTTTCGTGGGCTACAAGTTGTGTTTCCCTTGGGCTATTAAATCAATCTCTTTTATCACTCTTTCATCTAAAGTTAAATCGGACTTTGATCGGAGGGTTTCATGTATACATTCCAACCCTATTTAGGCTCTAATTCCAATCGAAAAGTTGTATTCTTAGTTTGTTTTATGCTCTTTTATGTTAGAATAGAGGTACTTTTATTGCCCTTGTCATCTTGCAGGTTTTTGGAAAATTTGGCGCTATTTTGGACTTGAAGCGGGTCTTGAAGACGAACAAAACTGCTGCTGCCAGGTTTCAGGCGGACCCGTCAGGATTCAGACGGACCCGACAGAAACGAGCCAAAACTGAAGATGAAGAAAAATGCCTCTGCCAGGTTTCTAACGGACCCGCCAGGATTTGGACGGATCCACCAGAAACGGCCCAGCAAGCAGATTTGGAAGCCAGTTTCTTGTCCAGGAAGTCAGGCCAGCTTTGGAAACTGCCTTGCTGGCGCCCAACACACGCCCCTGGATTGATTGAGCGCCCAAGAGGACTATAAAAGCAAGTTTAGAGAGAGAAAGACATATCTCTCAACTTTTATTCTCTCCCGACCTAACTTGGAGAAGGGGCACAACAGCAGCAGCCGCCGCGTTCTGGCGGGTCCGACCGAATCCTGTCGGATCCGCCCGGACACCAGCTGAGATCGAAAATGAAGGGTTTTGTTGTACTCTTGCTCTAATTTCTTTTCTGATGTAATGATACAATGAATCTCTTTGTTTTCTGTCAGTTTAGTTGATTAGGGTTAATTTTAGGGATTTAGTACTTGGTGGCTATGTGATGTTTATTTCAGTTGATGTTTTGTTTAATTCGATTTGTCTTACTTCTTTAAAGGTTTATCTTGTTAAACAAAATATTTAGCCAAGTAATTTGATCAGACGTCATTTTCAATCGGACCCGTCTGAAAACAGCCAGGTACAGAAACCGAACGATTGACCCTGATTCCTGAACTTGTTTGTACCTCGACTCTTTTCCATCGAATCAAATAAATTAGGACTAGATAAGACCCTAGAAGAGGAATAGTTCCGTCCCTGTGGATTGGACCCTTAAGCTATCACTGCAAACGATTTACATCGGTGATACTGAGGACTTGTTTTGACTTGGTTTTACAGCCGATCAAAAATGGCGCCGTTGCCGGGGATGGTGACCGATTTTAGGGTTTTTATTTCTTTCTAATTTATTTGATTTATTTCTCTTTTCACGTTGTCTTGGTCCTTTTGTTTTGTAGGAGTGCCCGCTGGCCAGGTAGAAGACGTCACGACCTTCTGCTTCTCTTATTATCCTACATATTACTGGAGAAGCAAGTAGAAGTGAAGGAGGCCGCTTGTTGAGTACACACTGATCGGGTAGAAGTCCTTACAAGGTGCCATGAGAAGTGCTACAAGACGTCACGACCTTCTGCTTCTCTTGTTATCCTACATATTACTGGAGAAGCAAGTAGAAGTTAAGGAGGCCGCTCGTTGAGTACACACTGGCCGAAAAAATGAAGACCACGCAACCCGCTAGCGAGTTCGAATACTTTATAAGGAGCTAAGGCAAGTGCGAAGAGATCCCACCACCCTCCGTTTCGTTTACTTTCCAATCCTACATATTACTGGTGAAGAAAATAGACGCTACGAAGTTGTAAGTTTTTTTGAATTTCTCTCTTTTACTTCCTTAAGTTTGATTTTGATGTGTTGGTTGAGTGCAACTAAACAGGCTTGGGGAGGGGAATTAGGGAAAATCTTGAAAATTTGTATGTATCTAGGTTTGCATCATTGCATGTAGGAAAGTAAGCCTCTGGACCTGTTCAGATGGACCCGTCTGGTTTCAAGCGGATCCGCCAGAATGAGTCCAGCTCTCGGCCAAGTTTCTAACGACCCGTCTGATTTCAGTCGGACCCGCCCGAAACTTGTTCCTGAGCTGCATTGCATGTAGGATGATTGTATGCACTATAATTTCATGTAAGTTTGCATTTAGGAGAGTTTGGAGATTGATTTTGGTGATGGAATAAGTTTGATTTTTGAGAGAATTTGGGTTTGGAAATTACGAGCCATATTTTACTTTGAAAATGAATTTGAGAAAATCCTAAGTTTGGACTACTTGGTAACAAAGAGCGAGTGATCTTTTGGGAATTGTTTTTCTAATTAATGGGATGGTTAATTTGAAAAGGGTTTTGGTTGAATTCGTTGGTTAGAGCCGGCAAAAGGCAACCACCATTTGTCTAAGATCATTCTTTCAACTCAAAGGTTTGCCTAACCGTAAGTTGTGTCTTGCATATTTAGAATAGTCGAACCACATTTTTTACTTATTTTATTTTCGAAAAAAAAAGTAAAACTTAATAATTTTTTGTTGCGAACATGAGGGTGCGAAGGAACTTGAAATTCCAATTAAAAATTCCACAAATATTGGAGGGTGGTTGCGGTAAGGCGTAATATTCCACAAGTGGACCGTAGCGGTAAGGCGTAAAAATCGGTCCGGCCTCCCCAGTGCGTCATGTGCTGGTAGCTCACTACAAGTCCCAATAGCGTAAAACCCTAAGCGATGAATCGCCGCAACTCAACCTTTAAATTTCAAATTTCCTTTTATTTTTCTTTTGTGGTTCGAAATGTCTAAACATGTTATTCACGACTTAGGGTTAGTTCAAATCACTTGAGTTGAAGGGGTTCGATCCCGTTTCTATCCGACTTGAAATTGATTGAGGCTCTTTGAGAATTAACCAACCAATTAGTTAGGCAAATAATTCTTGGTCGATAACTCACATTTGATTCTAGGTTTGTTCACAAAAGGATTGGCTCGGCTTGAAACGTTTTGAATCGCTTTATTTGAAATTGTCTTGTTATTTCTGGTTCCAAAGACTCTCAAGAACACAACTTGAACTTTCCCGAAACTTTCTCTTGACTTGCGTTAAGCCAAATTTTCAATTGTAATTTGGTCCTAAATCCTCCTCTTTGGTTTTAACTGTTGCTTAGGGACAAGCAAATTTTAAGTTTGGGGAGATTTGATCGGAGGGTTTCATGTATACATTCCAACCCCATTTAGGCCCTAATTCCAATCGAAAAGTTATGTTTTTAGTTTGTTTTATGCTCTTTTATGTTAGAATAGAGGTACTTCTATTGCCCTTGTCATCTTGCAGGTTTTTGGAAAATTTGGCGCTATTTTGGACTTGAAGCGGGCCTTGAAGACGAAGAAAACTGCTGCTGCCAGGTTTCAGGCGGATCCGTCAGGATTCAGACGGACCCGACAGAAACGAGCCAAAACTGAAGATGAAGAAAAATGCCTTTGCCAGGTTTCTAGCGGACCCGCCAGGATTTGGACGGATCCACCAGAAACAGTCCAGCAAGCAGATTTGGAAGCTAGTTTCTTGTCCAGGAAGTTAGGCCAGCTTTGGAAACTGCCTTGCTGGCGCCCAACACACGCCCCTGGATTGATTGAGCGCCCAAGAGGGCTATAAAAGCAAGTTTAGAGAGAGAAAAACATATCTCTCAATTTTTATTCTCTCCCGACCTAACTTGGAGAAGGGGCACAGCAGCAGCAGCCGCCGCGTCCTGGCGGGTCCGACCGAATCCTGTCGGATCCGCCCGGACACCAGCTGAGATCGGAAATGAAGGGTTTTGTTGTACTCTTGCTCTAATTTTTTTTCTGATGTAATGATACAATGAATCTCTTTGTTTTCTGTCAGTTTAGTTGATTAGGTTTAATTTTAGGGATTTAGTACTTGGTGGCTATGTGATGTTTATTTCAGTTGATGTTTTGTTTAATTCGATTTGTCTTACTTCTTTAAAGGTTTATCTTGTTAAACAAAATATTTAGCCAAGTAATTTGATCAGACGTCATTTTCAATCGGACCCGACTGAATTCAGTCGGACCCGTCTGAAAACAGCCAGGTACAGAAACCGAACGATTGACCCTGATTCCTGAACTTGTTTGTACCTCAACTCTTTTCCATCGAATCAAATAAATTAGGACTAGATAAGACCCTAGAAGAGGAATAGTTCCGTCCCTGTGGATTCGACCCTTAAGCTATCACTGCAAACGATTTACATCGGTGATACTGAGGACTTGTTTTGACTTGGTTTTACAGCCGATCAGGCTTTTAATTAACCAATTAATTAGAAAACCCAATAGGCTCAAACTAATTAAAGTATGTTGAATATAATTAATTATTAATTTAATAAATAATTTAGGCTTAGCAAATGCATTAATTTATTTCAATATGATCCCTTTGACTTAATTAATTATAATGGTTCATAACGGTATATAATTAATTAATCAACTTATCATATTTTCATAACACCCATTGTCATGAACAAATAATTAATACATTGTATGGTCAAAACTCTATTTGTGTGACCCTTTGAGGATTTATGCTATGTTGGCGATGGATAATAAATCACTATTTATTTCCAATAATCATAAGCGGTATCTAGCAACACATTATGATTCCCAATTCACATAAATAATGTACCGTTACAATATCTTAATCATGCACAAGAAATATAAGTATTTCCTTGTCTGATTCTTATGTCACATGATATCATTGTATAATCCAAGATAGGAATGTGTCATTCTTGCAGATTATACATTTTTTGATCTAGAGTTGATCGTCTAGTTTGCATGCATACGATCCAACTCCATCAAGGGGCCCAAATAGATATCATCACTCACTAGGTATACTAATGAGGGACCTACGATTTTCTTGATGAACAATTTTTCCCCGCACAATTCAAGAGAGCATAAATAAAGTCCGTATAGCAGCCTTTATCAGGAATCAACGTTAGACGATATTTATAGAACTTATCCTCATGTGGAAAAGTTGAACATCTCAAACTTAGAATCAAACTCATATGAAATAAACAATGACACATAACACAATCCATATGTTTATTTCATTGGGTCAAGTTCTGTACTATGTTCCAATAACATACACATATGCAATTAAGTTGGTAAGTCCTTACCTATGATTTGTAGAACTTAATCATCACTTAACTTGCATATTAATCTTTTATGATAATTAATGTTCCTTGTTAATTATCAAGATTATGGACGATTTAGATCTATTATTGTCATTCTAATGAATGATCCACAGAGATCTACAATTCAGATCATCAACCTGAATGATATGTCAATAATAAACTCTAGAAATAAATGATTAAATATCATCATTAACATAAACTAAGAAAATAAGTCATTAAATATTGACTTCTAGAACATAACCTCAACAGTAAGGTCCTAGAACCTCAACAGTAAGCTCATGGACTGACCATGGAACAAAGTACCTTTATTTTGCATATTTAATAGACAGAGGAAGCCTACAGTAAGCTATTTTAGAGATTTTCAAACTTGTTTTCATGCATACAAAAGTCGTGGTCACGACTAAATTTAACAGTCGTAGATAGTGAGGATACAGATAGCTTTAAAAATTTTAAATAATCTCATAACGCAACGATCAAAATAAATTTTTTTATGGATGTCATGGAGCTGTCTTGACCTTTATTTTCACTATTTTTAAATTGTGTTGGAAAATTTTTTTAAAATTGGACCATCCAATCAAATACATACTCAACAGATCGGTGCGTTCGTTTGCGATCTGACATCCCTAATTAATATTAGTAGTGTTCTGAACCTTTTTTTACCCCAAAATGCAACAGATACTGATCTCTTTCCTCATATAGTAACAAGTATATGATGTTACCTAATATTAAAAATCGTTTAATTGGATTCAATCGGTGAGTTCGATCGCGCATTGTCAATTCTCATCCAACTCCATGAAACAAACATATGTTTCAATTTTCTTTCGTTCAAAATTATTATATTTATTAGATCATGATGTTGAAAAGTAATGTAACAAAAAGTTCATTATTCAAATTCTTGAACTCATGCAAAATGTAAAAAGTAAAATAAAAATTAAGTTTGGAGTGGAAAGACATTCGTCAAGTGGATCGAAAGCAATAATTCAAATTTACAATTTGAACTCATGCTAGTTTCATTAATACATTGATTGATATAAAAATTTCATAGAATCGAGGGAAAATAGTACTCTTGTTAAGAGTGTAAATGGAGCAATTATGGCAAGCATGGTGCTAAATTCGTATCTGTATTCGTGTTTTATAAGTGAATATATACGCAATTATTAAATAGACTTAATAAAAAGTGAGAAATAAAATATGAATTATCGATCAAAACAGATAAACATTTAAATTTGAGATGCAACTTTGCATTTTTTTTTATTTAGATATATATACATTTTCAAGAAGATAATATTTGATACTAGTATCATTTTTATTTTATACAAATATTTATAGATTACGTTTAATTATTTACATGCAATTTTATAAAAAAAAGAAACACATACGATCTTGTAAGATTTCTCCTATAAAGTCCAATTTTTTATACAATTACATCTTTCGCATTTTAATTAGTATATACTTGGGCATTAATAAATACATGCATGTACGGTGTACCTAGTGATAATATATGGCTACGTCGGCACCATATTGTCAACGTAATAGAATATTAAAATAGAAGATGCACCAAGAGAAATTGGAATTGTTTTTTAGTCGCAGTTAAAGTGGAAACGAGTAAACCTAATGGCTGACATGGTAACTCTTAACTTATTCCAAATAACCAAAGACATGGACAATATCGACCAATAATTATTCAAAAAAATATATTGACGAGATAAATTGATAAATTAAAATAATGAACAACTTTTTATTGGTAGTGATGGACGTGTCTGGAAGTGCGAGAACAAATCAACGGCTCTTGCCCGAGAAAATATTTGTGATTGAAAATAAAATATTGGCCAAATGATCAATACATAAAAGTTGACATTAAACAATCTAATAAAAATCGAAGATATTAATTGTGAAATTCCTGCCACAACATTGAAATTATAATCACGCTTTCAGTTTTGAATTATGACCATTTGTATTTTACAAACACTCATATTTTAAAATTTTTAATGTTGTAAAAATTTTCAAGTCCAGCTGCATAGTTTATAAAATTTGACTGGTGGTTTAAATTGCGGTTTTCATGACAGTTGATAAAAACGCTTTTAATTTTTTATAAACTAAAATTGTACAGGTTGTATAACAAATTAATCTAATTCGAAATCTCGTTAGTTATCTGTTGGGTGATTTTAATATATAGTCATTTAGTTTTATGAAGTTTTGATGTATGATTAAACAATATGTTTATACTATTTATCAAATTGTTTAATCTAAAATACGAAAGTCTATTTCATTAAAAAAATATATTTTGAATTTAGCTACTAACATTTAGGAACATAAAATATTTAATATCTTTATTAAGAATAATTTAAGGGTCAATCCATCCCTTTCAATAAAAATACACGGCACGCTAGTGATCTAAGATTAGGGCTCTAGCTGGTGAGGTCTTTATCTTGCCAGTGAACAGTGGCAAGGATACGTGGCACAACCTGGTCCGTGCAACATGGCACCAACAAATGCTATAGGCCACGAGGCCGAGACCCAGCACTAACATTTGAATTCAGATCAGCTGTCGCGCGGCACAGCGTGTAGCGCGATCGTGTGATCTGAATCTGATGGATAAGGGAGCTCTGTGAATCTAATAGGCTTGAAAAAAATGAACCGCCCGATAAAAATCGAACGGCTGAGAGTGCGTGTAGTGCAGTGCCGCGCGACACAGGATCAGGATCCTAACATTTTGTCATAGCCCACAGGCTCACGACCGGTTTCCTATCAATGACCGTCCACGTGTCCCAATCCTGCTCGACTTACCGCCAAGCCCCATCTTTTCAGAAACTTTCTGAGGTGCTGGTGGTGAGGTCAAATATATAGCTAACTATTACAAATTAATGCTTGCAGTGCGCATTGCTAGACTATAGGTATGTGAACATTTTGTAGATTAAAAATTAAAATATTTTTCTATGACAAATTATACGGTGGACTAATATTTTTTATAATGACTGAAAAATATCTTCTTAAAATTATGAACAACTGTGATTGATTTAGGGAGAAGAATTGACTCAAATCAAATTGAAAATATGGGTCCATGTCAGAACATTTATTTCTTTTTTATAAATTTTTGTATTTTACATAAATTGCTATACAGAAAGTGATACATGGTTACATATTAAAGTTTGTTGGCCAAAATCTTAGCATCCACTCATGGTTCCTTTTTTTTATTCCCCACTCTGATAGCTCCACTCCAGTAAATACATGACAAAATAGGGCTTCGAAGCTTATGCTGCTCTATGATTTTTAACATTTAATGTATATCAATACATGACAAATCAGCCCATTATGCATGCGTACTCTCGCTCCAAAGTATTTTATCCAGTACTGAAATTCTGGAACAAATTTTGCCGACAAAATATAAAGAATAGGAGCTTTTATTCGCTTACCAATTAAGATCAATAATTTTTTAAAATAACTAAACAGGAGCATTACCGAATTTTGAGGACCCTTTTTATTTTGTTGAGGAACTAGAGAATTATTTTTTGAGTTGCTTAAGTAGAACTGTTATAAGGGTATTTTAGGCAAACTAAGAAATTAACTTCTAAGAGGGGCAATTCAGTAAATTCCGATCCGATCATAAGATATTTGTGTTTGTTGATATGCCTTATGTGAAGCACAACACCTCAGTTCAACTAGGACCTTCATTGCACAGAGGCAGCACAGCTTCTTACCTCCTCTCAAAAAATCAAATGTGAGGTAACACCATAAGAAAGTAGAAGATAAATCCTTCTAGAAGTTTCTAGATGCAGGAGCTCCACTCCCTTGCGGGCCTAGCTGGCGCATTCAGGCGGCCGAGAGGCTACCCTATTACACGTGCACCTCAGGCACCTATCAAGTGCCCTCGGTGTGAGTCGACAAACACAAAATTCTGCTACTACAACAACTACAATCTATCTCAACCGCGCCACTTTTGCAAGTCATGCCGCCGCTACTGGACTCGAGGTGGGCTGCTACGCAACGTACCCGTAGGTGGCGGTACCCGCAAATCCAAATCCAAATCAAAGTCAAAATCCAAACCATTAGCAAAATCATCACCGAGTCATGCCTCCTCAACATCATCTTCACTAGAGCTTGAGCATAACCCTAACCCTAGCCTTGACTCCGATCCTGCACCCTTGATCAACTCAGCACCTCTTCCTTCAACCGAAGAGATTTTATCTGAGACAGATGTAAGCCATATTCCCATGCCGGATCCTAATCTAGAATTTAGATTCTTGGATCCGGGGCAGCAGATGGCAGTTACCGATAATTTGCCGTCTATGCATGGAAATTTGTGCAATGAAGACGCGCTTAATGGATCCGGGTTGTTATTTGACGTAACCGGACCTGTCGATCCAACCGTACAGCAATACTGGAGCAACTGCAGCTGGGGTGATGCTGATCCATCATCCTTTTATCTACCTTGATAGTACCTTCTTAATTTACAGTTAATCAAATCTTTTGTTTGGTTATCTTTTTCCTTGTTTTATTTTGTTATATGCATGTATGACTAACTCCTGTGTATTAGTCACCTGTTTTTGGTTCTGTTCCCAAATATTTAGATGGGAAAGGATTACAAGAGAAGGAAGTGAGATGGGTTGTGTGTATTAATCTCGATTTAATGTAAGTTTTCAATATGGCACTGTTTGGTTTGTTGATGCATCATTAAATGCATGCTTTACTGAACAGTGATTAATCTAGGAGGAAAGACATATTGGTATAAATGTTTGGTGGATACCACGTTTTTTTTACCGACCCTTGAGCAGTAGGTAACAAACTGCAACTGTTATTTTAATTTGCAATTTATTTAAATTTATTATTTTACTGTACTAACTGCTCTTGTGAACGGTTAGTGCAGGAAGAAATATATTACATCAGCATGGCTGGTAAGTTTGTTTTAATTTTTTTAACACTGGTTTGGCTTAGCTTGTTTTGTGACAACATTTTGTTGGGCTGGTTAATATTTCTTTAATGAACAACCATGGGTTCTATATGTTTATTTTCTTAAGTTGCATGAAAATAAAAATTATTTATTTATTTTAAAGCACTGCGCAATCATTATTTGAGAGGCATTTAAATTTTTTTGCATTTGATCACACCTTTTATTGTTTTGACAAGAATATACATTTCATTTTTTTTTATTTTGATTTTATTTACTATTGCTATTATATGCCCCTACCATTTTATCAATGTATAATAATAAGGACATTTTTGTCTACAAAAGCTAATTTCTGAAGATTTTTCCAACAAAAATCTTTATCAGGTCAATCTCTTTTGACTTGGATCGGTATCCGCCAATCTTAGCACACTAGCAACCGCTATTATCCTATCAGAAACAGTTCGATTGTGATTGAATTGGCCAGACTGAAAACTATGTCAGGCTTGTACTCAGTCATTCAGATCCCAACCGATCTACACCGTTTACTTTTGATCAAACTACACTATAATAGCACTTCACTGCTGGTGCATTTTACATACAACTATGTTCTTCTGCTGCTATTTCAAATATCCACTAAATAATGTCTAAATGCACTTAGAAACTTGGCACTTCTCCTTGAATGAATCTTTCTCAGGACAATCTGGGTTTTATTATAATTAAACTAAACTATTTCAAAAGGAGTTCTATATGTACTATACATCTTTACGGATAATTAAACTAAATTGTAAGAAGGTTGCCGTGTTATTGGACTGAACATTTTCAATTTAACTTAAATGGTCACTTCGGCCCAAAAACAATTTTTCAGTAAGAATTTGCATTGTTGGTTTGGGACCTTTATAACTTAATAGAAAGAAACAGATAATGATCAAAGATTACGCAAATGCTATTTGGGCTTTGCAAGGAATCTCCAGCATCTTCCTGCTGTTAGTAAATCTGAACAAATGAAAAATAAAAGGAGTTCACCAGGTTCAAAAACTTACCAGCACAAATCCCGGAAAATATCTTTTGATTTTAGAGAAGTTTAACCAAAACCACTTTCATTTTGCTTTAGATCAATATAGATTAATCAGTACTCTAGTCCATTATTAAGCTTAAGGATCATAAAAGCTCAAAGAAAAAGAAACAAAGGGAGACCTCTCTTTGTTCAACAGCCTTTTCTTTTCTTTTCTTTCTTTCTTTTTTTTTTTTTTTGTTTTTTTTTTTGATACACAAACATTGGAAATTGAAGGACCTTAAACTACCAGTTTTCATATCTTTCGGAGAGCCAGAAACCAACTGTTTGTGTATTCAGGAAATCAAAACACTATGAATTTACAAAATGATAACCACAAAAAAAAGTCACCAGAAATGCTGCTAAGACTCTTACTTACATGACACAATTCAATACCTTGATCTAACAACCTTATAATCCTAGTCTGCATTAAAATATAAAGTAATTTTTCGAGAACAAAACTTGATTTTTTCCCTTTTTCGAGCTGCAGTGGTGGGGATTGAAAATAAGATATTTAAATTAAACTGCAGCAGAAGATTGCCGAGCAACCTCTACATTTCCTAGAACGGCTCTTATCAGTCTTTTCCATTTTGACAGGGCTGCTGGTCCATTCTCTTGGTAGACTGTACAACAACAAAAAGATCATATTTAGTATGGCTCTTGTTAATTTGTTAGACAACAAGATAAAAAAAAAAAAAAAAGAAACCATAATCTGGAGAAATACTTACACAGGGAATGCAAACGAGCGGTTACTGGTGTTTGTACTATCAGAGCGGTTCGAAATGCAGTCAGAGTTTGGTATTGGGGAAGAAGGTGTAGATGGGACAGAGGGAGCATTCATGCCAGAACCTGAATCGCCAGTGTTATTACCGACTGAACTCTTCATAGGAGAAGCCACTTGGTTCTGCACTTTTTCCTTACTTGGGCTCACTGGCTTTTCTCCTATGCCTGTATCTGTACCAGTGACAGTATCAGTAACAGCACTGACCTCAGTGGGATTTGTGTTTGTAGTGTTGATGTCATTATCAGTAGTTTTACTGTCATTTGGGGAACTATTGATGGTGTTGGATGGCCTGTCAATAACATTCTCCACTGTGATTGAATCGGATTGGTTGGTAGTTGTAGTTTCATGTGTTGGACTTGTCTTTGTGGGTGATTGGGCAACAGCACCCTGAAATTTGCATAAAACTATTAAACTCAATTCTCTGTGTTTGATAGTTCCAACAACATACATACTGAAAAGAAACTAAGTTTGCTGGTTATTGTTTTAATCTTGCTCAGAACCAAACAAAATAAACCTGTAACGTGCCAGTACAGAACCAAAACACAACTATGCAACTGATGCCTTAGAAAAGAAGTGGCTGGCATAAATAAGACAAACTTTTTGTTACTGATACAACCCACTTTACTACAAATTGGCATTTCCTGGTTGGACAAAGGCTAACAACGCACAAACCACAGCATGATATACTCGAATCTCAGAAAACACCAAGCATAGATCTCAATTGTACTCGGCATGCCTAAATTTACACAGAAGTAAAGGGCATCACTTGTAAAGTATAGAAGGTACAGGTAATCCGATTTTTGCAATTAACTCCCAACATTTCAGAATCTCTACACCACAGTATCAGATTATACCAGCAGCATATCCTACGGAAACAGTACGAACAATATGCGCAACAGATACCTCATCCATTGGTTTTTGAACACCAGAATCATTATCACCAAACCCCAATTTCTTTAATTTGATGGGTCCACTTGACTTAAGGGGACTGCTTACATCATTCTCAGACGAAATAGGCCCACTCAAATTTTTTGGTGTGGGTTCTCTGGCGAGCTCAATGGCTATCACGCCATCCACGACAGAATGGTCGAAGTTCAGAGACACATTCCTTTCCATTAGAGGTCGTGAACTTTCGTCAATGCAGATATCTTTAACAGCTTTAGTGAATGCCTTCTCAGATGAGACCTCCTCTTTTACAATGATACCCCCTTTGTTTGAGTAGATCGAGAATTGTTGCTGGGTTCCTCGACTGGAGCGATCTTTCTCCATTGGAGGGTTTTACATATGTGGTAGGATGGTTGAGATACACTACAATTGTGCTTTGATCATCACCTTCTGGAAAGAAATAAAAATAACTTAGATTATGGTATCTACCTACATGAAAAATGCGATGAATGTCATTTATGTAGTAGCTTAAGTAGGAAACAAAAGATTAGTTTTCTAGTGAAAATGAAAGCCCATCACCAGCCTGTAATATTTTTCTAAATGACGCAAATACCATGAATATGACAAACGATCAACTAGCCACTATTTTTGTAAAAGGACTAATATAAGAAATTAACTAAAAAAAGGACAAATAAAAAAAATATAGTCCTTCATAACCAAAGACAGGAGATCACCTCTATGAAATGCTTTTCCTTTTTATTATTTTTTTTTCTCTTGCCCCAAAGGGATCTATAACTACATGAAAGAGAGTTTCTTCATAAGAGAATCCTTCGTATAAATTATATTTGTAGGTTCCAAGAAGAGAAATGACAAAAAGAATATACTTCACTGTTTAAGAAAAGACCAATTTAAGTAATACAATTTCTTTTTCCTTCCGAAAAGAATCATTGCATAAATAACTTGAATGTGGCCCATCTTCAGAGAAAAAAATTTCAAATGTAGCTTATTTTTTCGGTTAGATTGATGGGATACTCATGGATAAAAAGACCAGTTTGAATTCAGCTCTTGATCTGTCTGTTTCTTTTAAAAAACCATCTAAGTCTAAAATTGTCTTAAAATATACATCTGATCGGTGCGCCTTTTCTCTTACACACCAAAAATTCCAAATTAGAGAGAAATGTAGCAGAGCAGAGACAAAATTTTACTATAATTACATATCACAAAAATATACACAAGTCGATCAAAGTCGTCAAGGACATAGAGAAATCAACTCCCCAAAAAAAGAAAAACAAATTATCTAAAAAAGAGAAGGAATATATAGAATTTACCTTGGATCCACTAATACGGAAGGAAGCGCAAAGAGGTCATATGTCTTGTCAGGAGAGAGAGGAGAAAGAGGAGAGGAGAGGAAGAAACTACTTGGGGTTTGGATTTTGGAATAAAGTAATTAGAGAAGAGTTATGTCATGCCATGTGTATGTTGCTTTCATTCGCAAGCAAAGTCAAACAAAAGCGATATTCATTCGTCAGTAATAAAACTACACGGAGAGGTGCAGAGAAGATTTCTCCCGTGAAAGAGCCGAGGAGCTCGTGAGCTATTTTTTCTGTAACTTTCTTGTTTCCCTGTAACGAGTTAATCTACCACCACAAGATTGAGGTTTTGTATATTTGGTACATGATTGTTACATGAAGAGATGATGCAGAAGAAAAAACCTTTATGCGGCCGTTCGGCACGCGCCAGGACACTGCAACACTAGAGCCGCTAAGGTTATTTTCCTCTCAATTCTGCAACTATCTGGAGATTACCTGTCAACAATTTGCAAACCTTGATAGAACTTGGTATTAAAGTCTGATTTTATTTTTCGAATAACAAAATAATAGAAAAATAGTTCACCTTCAAAAATAGAAATAATTTTTTTTCTAATTTTTTATACACTAGAACATTATTTACATATGTTGTTGGTTTATTAATGTAAATTATCGGCGATGTTATTTGTCTTGATATAATTTTATATTAGACATGGCAGTTCCAGCTTCGTTGCGCTATGTTTTTTAGATTAAAAATAATTTAATATATTTCGTCAAATTTGTCAAAATTTTCAATCCAAAATATAAAAAAGCCTAAAAAACTTGTCAAAATTTATAGACAAAAATTTGTAAGTTCAAAATTAGTAATTTCTTTCAAAAAAAGTCACTATATAAACTTGACATAAATTTTCTTCCCAATTTGTATGACTATTTTTAATTGGTACGTCTATTTTTAATTTATTTAAATATATATATATAGAGAGAGAGAGAAAAAACCTATGGTGCATTGCAATGCACGGAAGCTTCGGTGCATACTGATCTAAACTCTTCGATCTGCTTAGAAATGACCGATCCAAACTGTCCAATATGATCTCCTTAATGAAATCTCCTTGTCGTCCAAATTTATATTTTTTTCAACATTTTTAAGTATTTTTTCGGATTTTTAAAAGCTGTTATTTTTGAACGGTTTAGAAAAAATTAGATTAGCGATTTTCTAAAATTCCGAAAAAATAGTAAAAAAATTCTAAAAAATATAAATTTGGTCAGCAAGGAGATTTCATTAGGGAGATCATATTGGATGGTTTCGATCGGTCATTTCTAAGCAGATCGAAGAGTTTGGATCAGTATGCACTGAAGCTTCTGTGCATTGCAATGCACCATAAGTTTTTTTTTCTCTCTCTCTCTCTCTATATGTATATATATTTATATATATATATATATATATATATATATACATATAAAAGAAACAATCGGATTTTAGTGTAAACGAATGAACAGCTCAGACTACCGCAAATTATAGTGGCCACGACTTTTAATTAATACTATAGATATAGGCATTCATTTACTTAAACATATTATATAAATATAGAATTTTTAATTTATCATAATTGCTAATTATATTTCACTACGTCCCATTAGAAAGACACATATTTAGGTTTCACTTGGGACAATTGACTCTGTGTCTGTGAGATTATGGACCCAAACGATTGAATAAAAAAATTATACTTACTAGAATAGGATGATTCTGGAAAATAATATATGCAATTTTTTTCTATATTGAAATGATTTTTTTATTTTTCAATCAAATAAAAAAAGTGTCATTCCACTAATTTTTTTTCTCTCTTTCTGAGGCAATCCTACTTAACTTTATTCTTGTCAACGATTCTCATTTATCTCAAATTTTGAAGATGTACTTAATTTTTTTTTTTTTAACAACATTGGTTTGCAACTGTAAAGTTTCCAAAACTACAATAATGCATAACGTGATATATTAGAATTTATATAAGGGTAGATAAGAATACCGGAGATGTCCATTGATTCAGTAAAGAGAAGGTAACATGACAACAAAAACAGGAAGGATAGGGATGGCAGGGATGGGGACTGAGGTCATTAAATCGGCGCTGAAAAGAGAAGGCTATTTAATTCGGGACGCTGCCGGGTTGACCAAACGAGATAAAAAGATAATAATTTGACCTCGTATTAGGATCACCAATTCACCATTCAGAGCCTCCTAGTGGTAGATCTCACAAGGACATGTCGTAAGAGGATTATTTTTAATTAGCTTCATTTTTGTTTTATCTAATCTTAAATCAGCCAGCAAAGAAAAATATGCAACTTACAATTAATAAAGAAAACAAAAATAAAAATGGATGGAAATTGAAGATCATCTGCTTAAAAAATCCATAGACTAAAGTCCAGAAATATCATGACCACAAAAAGAATTTGCCGGCCTACGTGTGAACCTACAAATCTTTTGTCAGATTTATTGACAGTCCTAATAAATAATATCAAATTGAATTGTAAGTATGTGAAACGAACTTTGCTAGAAATATAATATGCTTATGAATTAAATGCTGAAATTTGATGTAAACAAAGATAAATAAAAGCTTAAATACTTAGCTTTTACTCCAACATTTATACTTTTGACTTTCAAAACATATTTTCCAAAATAATGAAGCACATCATTAAAAAGTAATTTTTCATAAATTTTAGATTACAGACATCTTTATTTATACATAATATGAACACGTCAATATGACGCTTTGACGATATCTGGCAAACACGAGTGTTATGTCATATCCTATATGGAGATAAACATGACCGATAAAAAAGCTGCTCACCTCTAATTAGAAAGTATATTTACTTACCAGTTACCACACACTGTTTCTTCTAACAATTTAAGTTGGTAAAGCTTGGCTGTTTGGGTGGTTATGTATTGCGCGCATCTAATTAATTGAAATGTCTTTATTACATGCAGTTCTAAGGTAACGAAATTTTATTACACATTATCGAAGCTTTCCTCTCTTCAATGTTATTTCTCTCTCATATTTTATCTTGTTCAAAGTATTCATGTCTAATGCATCACTCTCATCATTTAAGATGAAATGTAAATCTTAAAACACTATAATTTTTTTTTTTACATGAATTATCATACGACTAATTATATTGTTCATAATCGTTTATGAAGATAGCCTTTCGATAGAAAAGAAATACACATTATTGTATTTAAAATTGTAAAAAGTTATAGTTTAATTAGAAATTATCAAATATAAAAGTTTTTAGTTTTTCTTCAATAAATATTTGTTTTCCAAAACGAAATATGTAGGTACACCTCCAAAAATTTGAATATGGGTTTTAGGTTTATCGTGCATAAGCATTGTCACAAGTCTAGCAACGGTTGTCTTCAACGATTTCCAGTCTTTTTTATTTAAAAATTCCATGTTGACAGTTTTAGAGGTGTAAATGTAACAATTATTATAAACAGACAGCAGAGCAGGAATGGCGCCAGATAACATGGAGTGGTTATTTGCCGAGATTCCTTCTCAGAAGTGTTTAATTACACAGGAATGACTTTCTGACCCAAAATAATAACTTTTTTTTTGTCTGTTTGCAGCGACAGGAGTCCTATGTTTTTATCTATTTAAAATTGATATATTAATATAAGACATGCTTGCAAGGTCTCAAGGTTTATTATTAACTATTCATGTTTTAGAAATAAAATGTCGGTGTTGCTTCTTAATTAACACAACAATTCCACAATAAAATCAGAGGAATGATTAATTATTCTTCTTAATTAGTGGGCCAGCCAAGGAGGGTATTCGGATATTCTCTACTTGTATGTAATAAACGGAGAACTATCCATCAGAGATCAAATTTATGTTGATAACATATCAAATGGTTGGGATTATATCTGACAACATAGTTATCCACAGCCATAAATGATAATTTGGATTTGGAAATAATTTGGCAATATGTACAATACGGGTATAAATTTAATAAATTATTTTCAATTTTTCATTATGCAAAAGTTATATCAACATACATGAACTTTTAAAGCAAATAAAAATTGTTCATAAAATCTGGTTAAAATTAATCACGCATCATGTATAAGATTTGTAAAATTCATAAATAGTTTAGCATCTTATAAATTACTTGCAACTATCTATTAAATTTGTCTAATTATTTTTAAGATCATGCTGACTAAATAACACGAGTAATAAACTGATACTGATAACTATGCTCCAAACAAAATTTTGTTTGAAACTTTAGTTGTTGTGAATGATAAGGATCGTGCAATATGAATTGAACCCTAATCATGGAAGTCAAAGTAGTGGTTTTGTAACCACCCGATCCTTTTATTTAATTTTTTTCGAAACCAAACATCATAATTATTTACATGCAAGGCTGGCGGTCCTTGATTGAAAATTGTTCCTTTCTTCTAAATGGTAAAAATAAAGTCATAGGTAGTGATATTTCTTTTTTCAGTGATGGGATGAGAATAGTAATCATAATTGCTGTCTCGCTGGCATTTGGTAATTGGTAGGGTATTTTTTGATAATTTCTTTTTTGACCAATATAAACTTATCAATCACTTTAAGCATATATGCTCGGGAAATTTGGTGACACTAAATCTTATAAGATGTATAAATTAAGTTTACTACTATATAAAAGCTTTTCTAAAAAAAAATAATATTAAAAGACTTAAACCATTAATGTCGTATAAACGTATCCAATGATCACATTAGCATCGTGAATTAATATGTTTTGATTGGGCCGATGTTAATGATACCGAATAATTTTAAAATATAAAATTTTTAAAAAATATAAGATGCAATGTTCTACTCAATTTCAATATTGACATGAACAGTTTGGATGGACATTTAAAACTCGAAATATGAGAACATATACATCGAACTAATTCAATGTGTGAAATATGAGAACGTTTATTGAACGGATTCAACGTGTCTAACGTGTTCAACTTTAGCTGACTTGTTATGTATTATTTATTGACTTTTTGCAAACATTCTACATAAAACTTTAATAAAATATATTGAAAAACTCTGTGGTGGACATAAAATATAAACCGGATTTTAATCACAAACATTCATGATCGATTTAGTAAACTGATTTTTTTTATTATTACTTTTTTGTTTTTTCTAAAGAAACGATTTGATTAAAGCTCAATTCCAAATTCGTGTACAAAATTTTTTCCAAATATATTTACT
Organism: Rhynchospora tenuis; assembly: GCA_027725995.1. Taxonomy (NCBI): domain Eukaryota; kingdom Viridiplantae; phylum Streptophyta; class Magnoliopsida; order Poales; family Cyperaceae; genus Rhynchospora; species Rhynchospora tenuis. The sequence goes on along the minus strand of CM050888.1, from coordinate 44,701,607 downwards.
TATCTAGTTATCTTATAAGAACGATATTCCTCACGAAATCCTTGTAATTCCGAATCATAATTTTTTTGGCACATAGATGCAAAAAAAAAAAAAAAAAAAGCTCTTTTGAGTGGAAGATAAGTATATATACCTGTCAATAATCATCCGTTTTAATGTTTAACGTTCAAAATGTCCAAATGAAACACAAAACAATAGGAAAAATCAGTGAAACAGAATGGAAACAAAACATATATTTTTAAACATTTCTAGTGTTGGAGTTATGTCCTAGAAGTCAATATTTAATGACTTAATTATTTAGTTTATGTTATTGATGATATTTGATCATTTGTTCCTGGATTTTATTATTGACAGTTCATTCAGGTTGAGGATCTGAATTGTAGATCACTGTATTTCATTTAATAGTAAATGACAATAATAAATCGAAACTGTCCATAGTCTTGATAATTAACAAGGAACATTAATTATCATATAAGACTAGTATGCAATTTAAGCGATGATTAAGTTCTACAAATCATAAGTAAGGAGTTACTAACTTAATTGCATATGTATATGTTACTAGAACATAGTACAGGACATGACCCCGATGAAATAAATATATGGATTGTGTTAAGTGTCATTATTTATTTTATCAGTGTTTGATTCCAAGTTTGAGATGGTTCAGTTTTTCCACATGAGGATAGGTTCTATAAATATCGTCTACCGTTGATTCCTGATAAGGGCTGCTATACGGACTTTATTTATGTTCTCTTGAATTGTGCGGGGAAAAACTGTTCATCAAGACAACCGTATGTCCCTCATTAGTTCACCTGATGAGCGATGATATCTACTGGGCCCCTTGATGGAGATGGATTGCTTGCTAGCAACTTGTGCAATCATCTCTAGATCAAGAAACGTATAATCTGCAAGAATGACACATTCCTATCTTGGATTATACAAGGATATCATGTGACATAGGAATCAAAACAATAAGAAACTCATTTCTTATGCAGGATTAAATGATTGTATTAGTACATTATTCATTTATGCGAATTGGGAATCATAACGTGTTGCTAGATACCGCTTGTGATTATTGGAAATAAATAGCGATTTATTTTCATAGCCAACATAGCATAAATCCTCAAAGGGTCACACAAATAGGACTTTAACCATACGTGCATTATTTGTTTATTTGTAGTAGCGAGTACTGCGAAAATATGATAAGTTGATTAATTAATTGTATACCGTTATGAACCGTTATAATTAATTAACTCAAATGGATCATATAGAAACAATATAATGCATATGCTAATTCCAAATTAATTATTAATATGTTAATAATTAAATTCGTTCAACATATATTTATTATACTGAGCTAGTCGGTCTTTTATTAAATCAGTTAATTAAAAGTCTGATTTGAGATTAATTAATGGAGTTGATTAATAGGCTAATATAATATGTTATATAGCCTATAATCATATACAAAATTTCTGCAATGAAGGGATATTTTTGTCAAGACAAAATTATGGAAAGAGAGCAAAGTTTAGAAATAACAAAATATGGCAACGTTGTTTATGGAAACACCGAGTCCTATATCTTTTGCCTCTCTCTTCTTATTCCCTTGCGCAAGAAATAGAAGAGCAGAAAAATTTCTGCCCTAGGCGCCTCCATCTCTCTCTCAATAGCTCATGTGTTGAGCGTTAATTTTTCTTCCATGAAAAATAGTTAATCGCGCGAAGAAAAATCAAAAAGGGAATTAGCTATCGTCTCAAAACAAGCTAGCACTTGTTTATAGACTTTGGTTAATCTTCTAGGTGGACTAGAGGCAGCGAAGGTGCGCATCCATCGACTCCTAAGCAAAGGTCGAGCCTTCTAGTTACGATACTAGAAGAGGTATAATCTCCTACACGTTCTCTTTTATATATTAACTGCTTGAATAACTAGATCCGTTAATCGTGCATCTTAATTGCTTATTAAATGTTAATAAAAATTAAAATTGCACAAGGACTTGAGTTCCTAACAGTGGTATCAGAGCGCTGGTCGTTATTCGAGTTTTTAATATTTTAAAATCGAGAAATTAGTTAATTAATTAAGTTAATTAGTGATGTGTATGCTTGCTGTTCTGGAAAAAGCTGTTTTTCTGCTTTGATGCTTGTTTTTCGTATTGTAAAGCTTTCTGAAAAAATTTTATTTTTTATAGAGGCTGTAGATCTTTGAGTCCTGGTTCTTTTGGCACTGGTTTCACTATTTTTTAAGCAGTTATGAATTTTTAGTGATTTAAACGGTGACGGTGCGCAGATCTGAAATTCTGCTGCACAGTTCTGTTTGTATGGCAAAAAAGACGTATTTTATGAATTAACTACCTGTATCTTTTTCTCTAGGGTTATTCTAAATTTGATGCTCTTTCTGGATATGTGTAATTTGTTGCATGTTTCGAATTTTTTGGACGTTCAAATGTGGAAAGAATCGAAGTCGTCAGATCTGTCTTGCTGAACAAGTTAGTTGTTTTCGGGCAAACTGAATTTATTGAAGGACTTTTTTAGGAAAGTATTTAAATAGAATTGTTCTATTTCGAATTGGAATTCTGTGAAAATTAGTTTCATAATTTTTCAATAAAGTTTGATACTTCAACTGGGTCAAATAATTTCGGTCGTCAGTCTGTTTCAGAACAGGGCTTCTTATTTATTTGCCTTTTAACTTGATGATCTTAAATAGACCTTGGTATTTTTCTTTCCATGGTTAGATAGCTAACTGCATATGCTAGTTTTGTGTATAAATTGTTTGCATGAAAATTGCATGTAAGATGATCCTACAGACCAAAAGGTTGAGATGAAAAAATAGAAAATCCGATATCGGTGCTTTACGCATGAAATCTGGATTTGTCTTTTTTGATTCTCCCTGATGGTAAGTGATCTCTTCTTGAAATTTTTACTGGTAGTTAGACTCATGATGAGGAGTTTTTATGATTTATTTCATAATTTTTGGAGACCGAAAAATTTTGATTTTTCTCGAGTCCCGTTTAATATTTTAATTAGTTAAAATATTATTTCTAATTAATCAATTGGTTGAAATGTTAATTAGAATACTCCTTATATAACCTCAGATTCTGTTTTGGATTGTTGAATTAAATTTCAAAGGTTTAAACAAATAGTTGTAATGTTAAACTTCTTTGCATTTGGAAAAACGAGCGACAAGCATACACAAAGATTCTAATTAATGAAATTAATTAAGAACAAGTGAACCATGTATATTGTATATGTGCTAACTCGTTTTTGTAGGAGGATCGTGGGTTTCGTATGGCTCAAAATTTCAATGCCTTGTGGTTTGTAATTGTATGCATGTGTGAATGTGGGTAATGCGGCCTTTGGTGCCATTAATTAATTTTGATTAATTTTAATGTAACTTGTGAGGCTTGCATGCCCCTAAGGCCTAGGAGGGAATTAGAATTTTTTTACATGTATTTATTTCCATTAATTATAGGATATGATCATAATTAGTGGGAGGGATTGATTTAGATTAGTCTTGCTACATGGAGATGCAGCGAAGACTGATATGCAAGCTGGAGCCATACAAACCCACAACAATGCTTGTGTTTGAGATGCTAATTATGTGAATGTTTATATGCTATGAAATGTCATAGGATAGGTATGGGTGTATGCTAATACGACCACCAAACAAGAGTCACATAATTGAATAGTCCCATTAATAATTTGATTAAGCCAAACGCTCTCCTTCTCTCTATCCCCTTCACGCCGTTTGTCTTCTCATGGCGCGGTCCGCCATAGCAGACGTCATGGTTGTCACTCGGAAGTCGGGGTACAAATAAGATTTGTTAGGAGCAAATAGAGAGAGGTTGCTTATCGATGGACCCAACAAGTTTCTTGGACATCGGGGCGAAGTTCGCGTTACGAACCAAGAATCATAAAGTTGTATGATTGGTTGGAGAACCTACCTTGTCTAGTTAAGTAGGGTGACGTGCCATAGCAGGCTCTACTTGATGAAAATGGAGATCTTGGAAAACCAACTACATTTGGGACATTAAATAAATGTAGTGGGAGTTTTGTTTGTCATTATAAACAAAACATTGCATAAACTAAAAGACCTTAAATTGAAATTGTTATAGATGTTAAATGTGTTAATTTCGTTGCGATCAATCTTTGAAAATAACAAACTCGTTTCTAAAGGTACTTACTTGGAGAAGTAGTACTGATTCCTAAGACATGTTCTTAGAGAAGAGAAACTTGAGCATGTTAATTCCCAAATTCTTCCTCGACCTCCCAAATAAAGCATCGCGTGATGATTGATAGACTTTTGCGAAAAGTTATTCAATAATAAAGCGGATGCCGATTTCCACGTTTTAGGATCTTTAGACCTTTGAATTAAAGAATTCACACGGACTAGATTGTCTCATATGCTCTCGTCCACTTACTCAAGAAGGAGTTCTTAGAGAAAGTAGATGTTGACTTAATCATTTATGATCAAGTAATGGAGCATGAATTGAGCAAGAGAGATTTCTTTCAAGAAGATACATGAATGTTCTATTGGCTTGCGAACCGAAAGGTTTGAGTAGCTAATTGACAACTAGAGATATTGAGATCTCCAATATCAAAGGTTGTTGTTATTGTCATATAATCTCTCCTTAATTAATGAAGGATATAATGTTACTTTTCGCACACTTGTTGGTGCAAAAGGTGATTAGTTAAGTAATAAATGAATACTTGACTAAGGTATGAGTTGAAACTTCGAGACCCTCGTGTGACCATGTGTCACATAAGATGTTTCATTTGTCGTTTATTGGCGGTATTTGAAAGGTTGTCCGAAGAACCATGATTATCGTGTTGGAAATGTTCTAACCCTTCGAGAGTATTTGTCGTTCGAATTATCTCGCTCTCTCTAATTCAGACTAGTAACTTAGTACTAGTTTATGTGCTCGCATTTATTGAAATATGTAGACATTGAAGAATTAGATAAAGCTCGAGAGTAGTGAAGTAAACTCCGTATAGGAAATGGCTTGTTCGTCCAAGCCACTACCATTAGATACGTAGAGTTATCTTTACTAATAGTTTGTTTAGGAATCGTAGGTTGAATACCTCATTCCTTTATATCCCAAAACTTTATCTTCATTTCATATAGATGATGGATGATAATGTCTTTAAAAGACAAATGATGTTCTTTTATTGTGGATTTGTCTATATGATTTCATGCCTATTGCTTGAATATGCTTGAGATAGATAAACAAAATTTGAATGACAAATAGGATACGTAAGACTTCACATAAAATATTTGACTTTCATGTGAAATAGCTGCTTAGTTACATACATAAACGAGAATCGCATTATGAGAGTCTACATAGCGTAGAGCTCGTGGATCAATTCGATTGCGAATCAATTGAGATATGCGAATCATGTTTGTCAGATAACAAAAGCGCTTTTGACCTATAAAGGTGGAAAAATGAGTAACTTGATTAGAACTTATACATGTCGATGTATATAGAACTATAAGTACTTGTGTAATGAAAGGTTATTGATACTTTACTACTTAACCAACGATCATAATAGATATTGACGTATTTATTTGATAAGGTATAAGTATGAAACCTTTTGACAAGTTCAAAGGTGTTCGATAGTAAAGTTGAAGAAATCTTTCTACAAAAGGTATAAAGTCTTACAATGGATCATGGTAGATATCTTAGTCATATGATTTGATGTATTATCTAAAGAGTGTGAAATTGTTTCACAATTCACTCCATGAGGAACATTATTTTAGAATAATTTGTCCAATAATGGAGGTATCGAACATCATTTGATATAGTTCGATCAGTAATAAATCAAATTGACTTAATCGACTCATATTAGGAATTTGTGTTTGAGGATAATATTATTTACACTGAATAATGTTCCATCGAAGTCCAATAAGAAAGATGTCTTACGAGATTTGATCTCTAAGTACATTGTTTCTCAAGATTTGGTGTTAAGGAGCTTATTTCAAGTTTGTTGATTGATAAGCTTAGATCCAAATAGGGCACTTAATATTTTGTAGGATACCTTGAACAGACCGAAAGGCACTACTTATACGAACATGATAAGAACAAGGTAGTTGTTGCTCATCATGACGTAGTTTTGGAGAATAACTTTCTCAAGAAGAAGTAGTGGGAGTGAGGTGAGCATTAAAGGAGTTTATGCATCGCTACAAGAAATACCTTATGGAAAAATTGTCACTCCATTTATGGTGCTTAGTGGGAGTAGAGCAAAACTTTATTCACAAACTGTTGTGAAAGGAAGTGCGCTCCTTCCAATGAGGACTCAAATATCTCACGAGTTGATGATATTCGAGAATCTCAAGATATAAATGAGGATCAAGAACTTATTCTACAAACCGTTGTAGAAATAGTTCATGAATCTCAAGCACTAATCCTACAAAAGTCAACAAGAGTAACTGCCTAAGCGAAAGGTGCATAGGCTTCACAATGCCCTCATACTTGACATACGAGGATACGTTGACAAATAATGAAACGATGGAAGGACCCGATTCCACAAGTGTGATTTAAGTCCATATGATCTTTAAATGTAATCCATATATACCAACAAGGTACAGACCTTGGTTGATGTTTATGAAGGAGTAATCCATTAAGAACATTTAGATCTTTAATGAAAGATTGACATGGATGACAGGTCGACTATATACAAAGCACAGCTTCTTGCTTGTAGCTATGTCTAAGTTGATAGCTAGTTGACTGTATACAAAGCACAGCTCTTGGCTTGTAGCTATGTCTAAAGTCTATAAAGATCATTCTAGCAATTGTTATGTTTCATATATATTGATATATGGAAATACACATCAAAAACCGCCTTCTTTGATTGAATGAAGGAAGATGTTGTGTATACGATACAAACCGAAAGTTTTATGTTGATGTACTGCTGGAAACATATGTATGCTTCAAGGATCCATTAATGGATTGAAGCTAGTATTGTGGAATAAACATTTTGACAAAAAAAAAAATCCAAGAAGTTGAATTTCGTCAAAAGCATCTTGTATAGACAAGAGATTCAGTGGGAGCATAATTGTGTAACTAATATTATATAAGGTAACTAAATTGGGAATAACATTGAAGAAACGAATATTGTTAAGATCTCATTGAAGAATGTTTTCTTAATGAGAATTGGGCAAGATCATCTAAATCCTAGGAAACAAAATCTATGGAGATAGATTATGATGGATGTTAGGTTTAAGCTAATGTGCATAAAATGATAGTGTTGTAGAAACATAAATGGTGGACTCCAAGAAAGGATGTCTAACCACGTTATATGGCATACACTTGAGTTCGACTCGGTGTGTTGCGACTCAATTCGAGAAGAGTGCACGAAACAGTTCGAGCATCCTTCTATTATGAGTTTCATTATGTAAGCCATATTTATGCACATGCCCGATGTGTTGTATCCAAGGAGTACGACAAGCAGTTGTCAACTGGATACAAGGAAAAACACATTTTGACAATAATCGGGAATATCCTCGAATATCTTATGAGAAAGAGAGATATATTTTTTTTTCATCTGTTAAGATGGAAAATAGCTCGTGTAAATTGTTACACTGATTGATAAATCACAATTGAGCTACATATTTTGCTTAAATGTGGTATTGTAAGTTTAGAAGGTGTTCTAAACAGGATATTACAACCGTTCCCGTCACCAAAGCGAAATGCACAGCTACTTGTGAAGCAACGAAAGAGGATAGTTTGGGCCGAAAGTTCTCAGTCAAGCAAATATGGTTCTATGCATCTCGAACCATAGCTCAGTCTCAAAGAATCCAATATCGTATTCAAGGTCCAAATATGATCTATGACAATATCACTTGATCGCATATGATGATGATCAAGAACATATACGTAAGAATATATATATGTATTAGGTCAAACAACATGGATAATTTCGCGAACACAGCGGAGACTCTAACATAACCTCTACCTTAAGCAGTACACGAGATGAAATTGTTCATCCATACGTAATGGACGTATGAGTGGCTGGTTTTAAGTGTATTATTTTATGAGGTTCAAGACATGTATATATGTAGATATATGACATCGTTCTCAATTCCCGTTGGCTAGAAGTCACTATTGATTGACTCTAGTCCAAGTGGGAGATTGTTGGAGTTATGTCCTAGAAGTCAATATTTAATGACTTAATTATTTAGTTTATGTTATTGATGATATTTGATCATTTGTTCCTGGATTTTATTATTGACAGTTCATTCAGGTTGAGGATCTGAATTGTAGATCACTGTATTTCATTTAATAGTAAATGACAATAATAAATCGAAACTGTCCATAGTCTTGATAATTAACAAGGAACATTAATTATCATATAAGACTAGTATGCAATTTAAGCGATGATTAAGTTCTACAAATCATAAGTAAGGAGTTACTAACTTAATTGCATATGTATATGTTACTAGAACATAGTACAGGACATGATCCCGATGAAATAAATATATGGATTGTGTTAAGTGTCATTATTTATTTTATCAGTGTTTGATTCCAAGTTTGAGATGGTTCAGTTTTTCCACATGAGGATAGGTTCTATAAATATCGTCTACCGTTGATTCCTGATAAGGGCTGCTATACGGACTTTATTTATGTTCTCTTGAATTGTGCGGGGAAAAACTGTTCATCAAGACAACCGTATGTCCCTCATTAGTTCACCTGATGAGCGATGATATCTACTGGGCCCCTTGATGGAGATGGATTGCTTGCTAGCAACTTGTGCAATCATCTCTAGATCAAGAAACGTATAATCTGCAAGAATGACACATTCCTATCTTGGATTATACAAGGATATCATGTGACATAGGAATCAAAACAATAAGAAACTCATTTCTTATGCAGGATTAAATGATTGTATTAGTACATTATTCATTTATGCGAATTGGGAATCATAACGTGTTGCTAGATACCGCTTGTGATTATTGGAAATAAATAGCGATTTATTTTCATAGCCAACATAGCATAAATCCTCAAAGGGTCACACAAATAGGACTTTAACCATACGTGCATTATTTGTTTATTTGTAGTAGCGAGTACTGCGAAAATATGATAAGTTGATTAATTAATTGTATACCGTTATGAACCGTTATAATTAATTAACTCAAATGGATCATATAGAAACAATATAATGCATATGCTAATTCCAAATTAATTATTAATATGTTAATAATTAAATTCGTTCAACATATATTTATTATACTGAGCTAGTCGGTCTTTTATTAAATCAGTTAATTAAAAGTCTGATTTGAGATTAATTAATGGAGTTGATTAATAGGCTAATATAATATGTTATATAGCCTATAATCATATACAAAATTTCTGCAATGAAGGGATATTTTTGTCAAGACAAAATTATGGAAAGAGAGCAAAGTTTAGAAATAACAAAATATGGCAACGTTGTTTATGGAAACACCGAGTCCTATATCTTTTGCCTCTCTCTTCTTATTCTCTTGCGCAAGAAATAGAAGAGCAGAAAAATTTCTGCCCTAGGCGCCTCCATCTCTCTCTCAATAGCTCATGTGTTGAGCGTTAATTTTTCTTCCATGAAAAATAGTTAATCGCGCGAAGAAAAATCAAAAAGGGAATTAGCTATCGTCTCAAAACAAGCTAGCACTTGTTTATAGACTTTGGTTAATCTTCTAGGTGGACTAGAGGCAGCGAAGGTGCGCATCCATCGACTCCTAAGCAAAGGTCGAGCCTTCTAGTTACGATACTAGAAGAGGTATAATCTCCTACACGTTCTCTTTTATATATTAACTGCTTGAATAACTAGATCCGTTAATCGTGCATCTTAATTGCTTATTAAATGTCAATGAAAATTAAAATTGCACAAGGACTTGAGTTCCTAACATCTAGAACAGAAGGAAACAGTACACGAAAATGAGCCGAAATCAGTGGAAATGAAGAACGGAACTGAAAACTGTTTCGTTTATCGAAACAGAACGAAATGAATGGTTGCTGAAATGGAAGGAAAACAGAACGGGCCTGTTCCGTGTCCGTTCCAGACGTTGACAGGCCTAAAGATAAGAAATTCAGGACCTATTATTCAAATTGGGCGTCTGGCCTTCAGCCTAGAATAACATCCGTAATCCCAAAACACACACAATGGGCTTTTCTCTTTAGAAAGGAAGGTTTAGCAGCCCAAAAGAAATTCAACAGCGAAACGCGACAATATAACACGCGTCCGATTTTAATTGACGGTACGATTTGAAACGATGCATATCAGACTCTCATCGGACGGTTGAGATTACCTCGAAAAGCATACACGGAAAACCAACGGTTACTTCACCAGTACACTCTAACACAGACTAACGCTTCTCTCCACTGGACAGGCCACTATCGCCGACAAAACAAAAGAAAAAAAGGAAAAGAAGAAAAAGGAAAGAGTAATAAGTGAATAGAAAAGAGAGAAAGGCAAAAGAAAAGAGAGTGGTGTTAGGAGACAACCGAGCAAGGCACTCTCTCTCTCTCTCTCGCGCGCGCGCTCTCCCAAAACCTCTCAGATGCTCCAGAGATCGCCGGACCTGGCACCTCCGCCGCCGGAGAAGCCGCTTCCCTCGGTCGCCAGAGACGGAGCGAATGTAGATCGCCAACTGTACAAAAACCTAGTCGAGATGCTTCCTCTAGTCGAGTCTCTCATGGTTTATCCTCTCTCTCGCTCTCTTTCTTTGATTGTTTTTTTGGGTAGTCTTATTTTTTTTTTTTTTTTTTGGGTTTTTATTTTGGTTAGTGTTGTTGGTTTTAGGATCGGAGAGTGAATTCCGCTTATTCAAGGCGAGCGCCGATGGTGTATACACCTGCCCCACCTAAATCGAAGAAGGTAATGCTATGCTCTTGTCTTGCTAGTCAAATCAGTACTTCATTTGTTAGGTGGGCAGTTTGGTGTTTAAATTGTTTTTCTCTTCAGGGTCTGTATTGTGATAATTAAGTTTCTTAGGACTTGAAGAAGGAAAATGGATTTGATAATAAAGGAACGCATCATTACTTTATTGCTTCAATTTTTTGTTTAAGTGGTAATTACTTCTATTTTTCAATTTTGTGGATAATGTATTTGACAATACTAGTTACTATTTTCTTCATTGACATTCTAAATTGTACTTTGCATTGCTCTCTCATAAAATTTTGGATTGCCTAATTGAATACAGGCAGACTCAAAAGGTGAAAAGACACCACCAAATGATTCAGAAAAGCAAAGAGTAGTCACAGAGAGCACTGAAAAGGTAGAACAAGATTCAACTTCCAATGGCAATGAAAGTGCGAAAAAATATGAGGAGGAGATTGTAAAGTTGCGTGAGCAGATAGAAAACCTGCAGCAGAAATTGCTCGAAAAAGATGAGGCTTTGAGAACAGCACAGAGTTCAGTCGATGAAATGAGCTCCATTTATGTTACATTAAATAATTTGCGGCACGTAGTAGGCGAGAAGGATGCCCTGCTCCAATCCACATATTCTCAACTAAACAATGCGAAGGTAAATTATTGCTACATGAACTACAGCAGTGAACAACTCAAAGAACATTTTTTTGCCACAAATTTCCTGTTATTTGTCCCTCCGGCATTGAGTACAACAAACGTCAAGTATTAGAAATATTTTACAGTTTTGTTGAAATATTTTCTGGGTTTGTTGTATGAGGCTTTTGTTGAGAACATTATCAAAATAATCTAGGTTCTAAAAGGAATTCTAATTCAGAGAATTGTATTTTAGCTATCATTTGTTAATTTTTAATGAAGACATCTGTGGTTATGTATATCATTTGTCAGATGGGTGTTTTATATATGGTGCCTACCTGCAAAGTGATTATTTATTATTGTTGCAACAAATAGAAGTTCATAAGGGGTATCGTAATAATTTGTATTGGAAGGTGCCTTGCCTTGGTCAGTTCTACTGTGACTAGGGTATTAAGTTTGTGTAGGAAAATAGTTTATGTCCAGCCAAATGTTCACTTGTTCCCTTTTAAGATGGAAAATTGCCTGTCTTCGTCAAGAAAGAGAAATATCCAAATGTTTTATGGACAGGTGACATCTTGCAATGGTATATGTGGGCCATTCAATATGGTCAAATGTCTCTCTCTTATTTTTTCTATGAATCAATTATATTTTTTTTGTTCTTTTTTTATTTGTTGTTGTTGTGTATAGGGGTGGGGGCATTATACAGAAGTTCTCCTATTTGCAACACTTAATCGTGCATTCACTTTTGTTTTTGTTTTTTTTTTTTAAATAATTACAGTATACAATTGATCATGAACAATTTGGATGGTCTATTATAAGTGGATTCATTTCAGTATGCTTTGTTTTAATTTAAATTAAGGTAGGTTTTGCTGTACAGATTTTTCTTCTTTCCTTTCCTCGTTTTACCTATGGGGGAGGGGTGGACCTTAGAAAGTTTGTGCAAGTTTGCTCTAAATGGCATATCCTCTTTATTTTAGATGCTATTGGCAGAGAAGCAGGCAGCTCTAGAGAAATTAGAATGGGAGGTCAAGGCCTCTAATAGCAAAATCGAAGAACTCGAAGAATGTATGGGCTTGATGGAATTTGAGATCAGTTCTCTTATGAAACTATTCGAGAAACTGTGTGAAGACTCTTCAGCTGGCACACAAGATTTTGCCATCCCTTCTCATCGAGCTGATGCTGATCTGCATGGGGTAATGTATCTCTTATTTTGGTTCAATTTTTCTGGTGTCCTGACAGCACATACTTTTGTTGAAACAAAGCATGCATGGAAAAGTTCTGACTTTGGAAAACACATCCCAGTTTTACGAACATATGGTAAAACTTTCACATTTGCAGCTAATTGTGGAGGTTTAAGAGGGTTAATTTGTGGTATTGGTTTTGAAGATTGTAATTACCAGTGTTTTGAGTCCAAAGCGGTGTTAGTTTTTGAATTACAAATGTTAAATTGTTGGCAATTAATCAATTTGATACATATAGTTGGCATTCAATCCTTATGCAAGTAGAGATATGTGTACTGGGCTCATGCTAAACAAATATATATTTTTGTTGCGCAACAGATGGAGAATGGAGATGAGATGAAGACTGAAAGGATGAATCAGGAAATGAGAGCATATGTGGCAGCTTTAGCTGCGGCAAGAGAGAACCCAAGTGATGAGTTTCTAGTTGCTGTTGCCGAGGCCAGAACAAGGCTTCATGCTGTTGTATACTGAGTTTCTGTTGAGTGTATATCCTGTTTTATTGTGCTGAAAATAACGTGTGTATTTCATTTTATGTATCTATGTGGGTTGTTGTATTAGGATTTCTACCTTGGTTACTGTTGATTGTTAGAATAACCTAGATGGAGTAATTATTAAAGCATAAAACTTATTCTCATTTTTCAGAAACATTTCTCAAGGCTCGTAAATTGCATATCCGAGCCCAAGTAGCATCAATTTATTCCATAATTAGTACTACCCAGCGCAGCCCAAGCGATCATTTTGAAATGCCAACTCATACTTCCAACTATAGAACAGAGAGCAGCTGAAAAAGGGCTTCTTCTATCTCATCGTTGGTATACAATAACAAGTTAACAACCCAACAGTCCAGAACAAATTTCAAATCATTCACCTCACAAAAGCAACAATAACACCGTTCTAAGCGCGCCACCACCACTTCCCCCAGCCAACTGAACTTCCCTTCTTCTTTTCTTCTTTATATCCTTTCTCCAATACTCCTCTCCAACTTACCCCACCAATATTTCTCTTATTCAACCACACCCTTTGGTTCCATCGCCTTTTTTTTTAATAGAATCAAACATGGCCCGCTTTCTTGCATTCGCTGCTCTCTTCCTTGCCGTTGTTGCCGTGATCAGTGAAGCCCAGTCTCCATCTGCATCTCCTCATGCTGCACCGATCACTGTAGCCCCTTCCAAGGCCCCATCAGCACCTGTTGAGGAGACCCCTGCACCAGCTTCAACTGGAGTTGCTACTTCCCCATCACCAGTCTCATCATCCGCTGAGGCTCCAGCCGTTTCTTCTGAGGCCCCAGTTTCAGAGGGACCCACCTCATCTGTCTCTGATGGACCAGTTGCCAGTGAACCCGTAAGCGACAGCCCTGTTGAGTCTGTGTCTGATGCTCCATCACCTGGCCCATCCAGTGACCACCTTGCTGATGTCTCTGGTGCTGCTAGCTCCTTTAACAGCATTGCTGTGGTCTCCGCCATGGTGGCCGTTCTTGCTGCAGCTACCTTTTAGATGTTGAGAACACAATTTTTTTCTGAGTGGTTGATTTTCTTCCATTTAATTAATGATTGTGTAATCATGAATTTGATTCTTTGTGGAAGGCATGAAATTGTAAGGATGGATGGGGTCGACTTTTATTCTGATTGCTGATTTAATTTGATAATTATTAGTTTGTTACATTTTGATTTGTGACGCTGCTCAGTTAACATTTTTCCCACATATGAAACATATTTAAGCAATATACGATTGAAGCCCTATGGTTACTACTAGCTCTGACAAGGCTTTCTGATGGCGGATTCTCTTAAATTATGATATAATCGCATTGAACCACAATTACCACAACCAAAAATTGAACTTAAATATTTTCTTTATATTTGAAAACAGTGCCCAACTGTGACACCCAACTTCTGTTTCATTAAAAATAGGAACAGTATCTAATAGCCTAATCATGGTTGCCTGATTGACAGAAAAAATAGAAAGAGCAGGGGCCATTTCTAGTTTTCTGGAAAGTAGATACGTATTCTGAAGACTGTTCAAATAATTATTGATTGAATTATTCTCTATTACAGATTTACAATTGAGTTGTCTCTATATATTATAACTGTACAGCCAGGAATTGCTAAAGATAAACAAGCTATTCAAGAAAGCAAAGCAACGTTTGATATGCACACACAAGGAAATTATAACGGAGAGGAATCAGCCAATGTAGCAGCATAGCCAGAGGTATTTCCTTTACTGGTTTGCTGGTTTTGGATGTGATCCTGGTTTAGATATCATGGGTGCTGTGTGTACATTATTGTCGTTGTTGCCTTTTAGTGCTTTATGGAGCGCACACAACCTTAAAACGATTTGATATTTCTATGGCTAAGATGGAGTTCCTCGCCAGATATGCTCTGTCCTACAGCGTGATTGATCAAACATGATAAATATTATCTGGTGTCAGTTTAGGATTGGCTAGGTACGGTTTTAAACTTTCAATGAATGCCGTGATTAAGTGCCAAGAGTAGGTTATTTTTGATTGATGCAAAATTTATACTTAAGAGGAATTTTGCAGATAGTTTTAGGTTTAATAATTTAGTTTCAATAAAAAGTATAAGGATATACTGCTGACACTATCGGTGTACAAACTTGTTTAATTAATGAAACTGAGGATCTCGAAACTACTTTTTGAAAGTAAAGTAATATTATTAATAATGAAAACCTCTTTTTGCCAAAATAAAGGGAAAAGAAATAGAAACATGTTTAGAACCACTCACTTTTATTAGCATCAGTCAACAAAACGTTTTAAATGTAGTGATATAACTTCAACTTGAGATCAGGATTATAATTATAAAATGAGAATGATGAGATGTATAATGTTACGTGCCGTTATTTGTGGGCTCATTTTGTCCTTCTAAAATCCTATTGGGTCTTAAGCAGGCTCAGTGTTTAGACGTTGAATAGAGATGTCATATCGGCCCAAATTGTGTGTCGTAAGGTGCTTTGTTGAATCATGTCATCATGTCACTTGTCCTTGACCATCCCTGCTGCAAACTTTAGAACAAGAACGATTGGATTGGACATTTAGAGCTCAAGGACAATAAACTGAACATTTAAACACTCGTAATCAGCAAAAATTAAATTTGAAACAATTCATTGACAATGTGAACTATTCAACTTGTAAATTAATCAGTAAATCATATAGCGAAGAAAAAACATCATCCCCACCATCTGTATTAATTTTTTTCTCCTTTTATACTTGAGAAATATTGTCATAGACAACAACACCCCTAAAAAAAAAAACAACTGAAATCATCTAATGCTCGGTTATATCTACACAACTGTAGAGTTCAGTATTTTGTGCTGACTTTGTTGAAAGAAATAACTTTAACCGTCGGATGAGCAATTCCTTCCCCAGATCCAACGCCAACGCCAGATTAAAAGCCCTCCTGGCCTTGACTCACTGGCCCACATTATCGGCTCAGAGAAAGAGAGTCACTGACTGTTCATGTTCATCGTTTCCTCCTTTGTCTCAGCTCACAGTTTTTACTTTCTGTTGTGTCGGTGCCGTTTCTTACTCTGTCGACATCTGCTCTAGTGCTCGTTACTGCACACGTGGAAAACCGGCCGACGAATCTGCCTAGTTTACAGTACGCCCGTGGGTCCCGCCGGACTCGAGCAATTTATTTAATTCTGTTTTACTGCGTACTTTCTCTGGGTACCATGATGATTAGGTACCGTAGGATTGATGATTGACGGCGGTGAATGGTTTGCGAAAAGCTCGAGAAGAACTTCCCACATAAGACGCTTTCAGTTTCAGAGCAGACCACGCCACAAGCACGTGCACCGCCCCTTTCTATTCTAGTTTCGTTCTCATTAGAGTTGATATTCTGTGGATTGCCCCAATTAGACGTATTTGGGGCAAGTTATTAATGGCACTTGGTTAATAGCACAATATAATCATATTAATAATTGGAACTTATAAAAACTAATTTAATAATTCAAATAGACATCTTAGTCGAACGGAATGAGCCTTTCTAATCTAATCAGGGCAATTAAAATTAAGTATTTGTTATCATTATCACAACATTGTAATAGAAAATTTCAAATATGCTAATACCATATTTTTTCTAACGTGGCTAAAAACAGAGTTTTGCATATCAAAATTAAGAAAATCGAATCAAATAAATTAATTTAAGTTCAAGAAAAGAAAAATAAATAAAGTTCAAGTATGGTATGTCTTAAGATCAAGTCACTAATTGCCCTAAGCATATATTTACAATGTAATCCTCACATGCATAATTATCAATTAATTCATCATGAGCTAGCACCTTTAGAAATGTTACTTTTTTCTTTTCCGATTGCATGATCCTAGGTAAAAAAAAAAAAAACTGTTCATTTTGAAAGGAATTTACACATATATGATAATTTTTCATTTGCCAATCATAGCAATGACCAGTGGAATTTTTTTCCCTCGTCTCAATCATCATTTTTCTAAGAGTTGAGAGTGGTATTAAACCTACTTTATTTTTTAATTTGACTTATGTATCGATGAATTATGTTGACACTAAAAAAAACACAAATACATGAAATTTATGAGATATAAGTTTTTGTATACATTCTACATTTTAATGTCGTCACGTATATAAATAAAATCCGTTAGAATTTCTAAATAAATTCCATCCAGTGAAAGGTTGAAACATCAGAAAATTATTTTCTAACTTAATTAGGATGCACGGACTTTAAAATTAAAGCTGGATCTTTATTGTGATAAAAACACATACAATTTTTAATGTGCAATAGTAAAATCAAGAAAGTAAGCTGGATTTCATAAAGCTTTAAAATTAAGAGATTCTATTATTTAAATACAAAGAACATGATAATAGAAAGAGTATCTATTTGTACCAATTTTTTATCTGAAATCTAACTCTCTGGTAATTATTTGGTTGCACATTATTCACTGTTGGCTGTCCACACCGTAATTGTACCATAATATCGCAGTTTCTATTAAAGCCCCTGAACTGCTGGCCGTGTAAGTTGGGTTGCTTGCCTCCTGGATACCTCCAAAACAATTCCAAATCATAGACCGCTCCAGTTTATTACAACTGTACAAATCCACACACTTCACTGAAAAGTGGGGCCCAATCTGACAGAATCAATAGTGGCATCCAATGTAAATATAACTAAAAAACAAGGGTCCTACTAGGTACAGACGGAACAACATTTCAATCTCTTCACTTCACACAACCACACTCCTTCCTTACTCCGCCATAATCACATTGCACTTCCCAATTCTCTCTCTCTCTCTCTCTCTCTCAAAATGAGGCTCCTCTCAGTCTTCACTATCCTTTTGCTCCTCTCATCATGCGCAACCTTATGTCGA
Organism: Rhynchospora tenuis; assembly: GCA_027725995.1. Taxonomy (NCBI): domain Eukaryota; kingdom Viridiplantae; phylum Streptophyta; class Magnoliopsida; order Poales; family Cyperaceae; genus Rhynchospora; species Rhynchospora tenuis. Next base: position 44,683,563 of record CM050888.1, on the reverse strand, counting down.
GGTTTTAACATAACGAAGATCCTAGCTGAACACTCGGAGTTCTCCACCTTCAACCACTACCTGAGCGCCACGCACCTTGCCAACGAGATCAACCGCCGCCGGACGATCACAGTGCTGGTCGTGAGCAATGGGGGCATGGGACCGTTGCTTTCGCGTGGCCTCTCGTTGCCTACCATGCGCCACGTGCTCTCACTCCATGTTCTCGTCGACTACTTCGGGGCCCGCAAGCTCCACCAGCTCTCTGGCGATTCTACACAAGCCTCCACCTTCTTTCAGGTACTCACTTTTTATTTTATTTATGGTCTGTTTTGATCTTTTGTTGTTTTGTTATATTTTATTTTATTTTAGGAGCCTAAATGTAGCAGCAGGGCAGGGTTTAAGTCCTTTAGATCATATCTATTCTCCCTGCACTCACGCTGATCAACTCTTGAATTTGAAAATTTGAATCAACTTTTTTCGGACTATCTTCTTTCTTGTTAATTATTTGTAAAATTGAAAGGATATATAATCAAATATTTGTACTGCTTTTCTCTTTTGTGTGGCAGTTTAATTGTTTAGGTTTGTACTCTGTAGTGAGAAACTGAGAATCTCTTCTATTTTGTTATTTAAGTTCATTACATGGATGAAATTTCTTAATTAACCGACATAAACAAAACAAAATGTCTTTGAGCAGCTCTTGTAATTTGTAAATTTTGGTTCTGCCTCTGAAAATAACTCTGATAATCTCACTGGAATGCAAAATATGCAGCAAAATTAAGAGACTATTTCTCTTAACAATTATTAATTCTCTCTATGAATCAGGCATCTGGCAATGCCCCAGGAACCTCAGGTTTTGTCAACATATCAATGCACAAAGGTGGTGTTGTGAGCTTTGCTCCATCTGATTCTGATTCAGATACCTACACTCCCGCTTCCTTTGTCAAATCTATCTGTGAAGAACCCTACAACATTTCTGTCATTCAGATTAGCACTATTCTCGACTCCCCTGTCGCTGAAGCACCTGCTGAGGCCCCGTCAGCAGTAAACATAACTGAACTCATGGCTGCCAAGGGATGCAAAACATTTGCTGATCTGCTGCTCTCGACTGGGGACGCTGCCAAAACGTTTCAAGATGACATAGATGGAGGTTTGACGGTATTCTGCCCCCTTGACCAGGCAATGGATGATTTTCTTCCAAAATTTAAGAACTTGACTGATGCTGGAAAGCTCAACGTGCTATTGTACCATGCAATTCCGGTCTATTACTCCATGCAGATGCTCCGATCAAACAATGGTGTCATGAACACCCTGGCGACAGAGAAGAAGAATTATAACCTGACCGTGCAGAATGACGGCGAGGTGGTGACTATAAAGACACCTGCCGGGGTTGTTGCGAAGATTGTAGGGACCATAAAGGATGACGATCCGTTGGCTCTTTACACAATTGATAAGGTGCTTGAGCCAAGGGAATTGTTTAAGAAGGAGGTTCCACCGCCGGCCCCGGCTCCAGCACCGGTTGTGGCCGAGGCACCCAAGAAGGCTGGGAAGGGGAAGAAACATGTGCCTGCACAGGCACCAGAGCCAGCACCAGGACCTGACCAAGAACCGGCTGATCAGAAGGCAGCTGATGAGAATCGTGCAGTAATGATGGGAGCCGGGTCTTTGGCAATGATGACTGCCGTTGTGGGAATGTTGGTAAGTTTAATGTTCTAATTATTGAGAGATTACTGTTTGTATGGATTATAGACATAGAAATTTGGGATTTTAATAGTAAAGAAGCCTATGATTTCTCATTTGAAATTTGGGTTTTAATTTTGGTTTATCTTCAGTTTGTTCATGTGTTTATTGAGGGAAATAAGAGGGGAGTTGCTTGTGGGTTTTGCTGCTAAAGCTTGGTTGGTGGATCAGTAAATGGTTTATCCTGTTACTTTTTTTTTTTTTTTTTTTCTATTTATTAATTTGTGTCATGCATTCTTTTGATTGCTTTGGTTGTTAATTAAGTTTATTAGCACTATGAAGTTCAATTGTGGGTGCTCAAGTGTTTTTTTTTTTTTTTTTAAAAATAAAAATGAGGGTCAAGCCCCCCCATCTTTCATTAATTAAAATGTAACATACACATTTGGCAAGCAGCTAAAAAAAGAAAAGGACAAAGAAGTTCAAAAAGAAAAATACACACAACAGCACCGTAAAAAAGGTAATTAAGCTGGTAAACAAAATCCAGGATTCATTACTTCACATTCTAATACAGTTTGTAGCACCAAATCATCAAGCCGACTTTTGAATGCATTTTACAATTTTAACATTTTAGTTCGACTTTTGAATATTATTTTTGTATAATTTCTACTAATCAAAATCACAAATTAATTGGCAATTTATTTCTTCATTGTTATGACAATGTAACAAAAATAATATAGTCTATTAATCTATTTCCTCTGGTTGAAAAAGTTTTGACTACAGTTGAAGATTTGAACGTTTTTACAGGATCCAATAAGCTCCGGAATCAAGGAAAAAACTAATAATTTAATTTTTTTTTGAAGAAAATAATTTAAATTGAGAAGTCAATATAAGTTGGTTTGTCTATATATTATATTCTGCGAAGACATTATTAATTATGCCATTAATGCTTCAATTGCTGAATTAGTGTGTGCACCACATGGCCTGAATATTGGATATTATTATTTTAATGTACTTGTTCATCTACGAATGAATGGCAGAGTATGAGTATGCATGACTTGGCTTCATAAAGACATGAAATGGAGACCTAGATTTCCGCTCTTCTGCATCCCATATTCCCATTGATTTATAATTGAAGAACATTTTTTATTACACAGTTTGTTTATTCCGAAATTTGACCGTTTTCTTTTTGAAAGACGATTTTGTCAATGGAAACGTTTCATACTTCAGAATGAAAACCCGCCTATACAAAAGCATAATAAATAATAAAACAAGTGCCTACAGGATAGAACTTCATCGATGACATTATGTTACACCACAAAATCGTGACACTGCTTTTGTGCTTTCGAATTGCCAAAAATTAGGACGAACTTATAACCTTTCATAGTTTTACTCAGTACCTATTTTTCACCTTATAGTATTGCAAATCGTTTGTGGGTACGTAATTCGATTTATGAAATGAACCTAATTGATGTTAGTTTTGACACATAAGTAGGCCACTGGAAGTACAGCTTCTATTCCTTCTTTCAGAGTACATCCAAAGAAATTAATGCAGCGTAGGGGACCAGATTGATTAAAGACCAGAGGCACATGAGAAAGAGATGGACATCCATCCATTGTTTAATTTTGGGGAAACATCTCTTTGATTTATGGTGGCAAAATAGGGAGCTTCTTGCTTCAAGTTGTGCTGGTGGAAAGGCAATAGTCAGATCTGTTCACTATACTGGAATCCAGCACCTCTAGTTTGCTTCCTAGGTAGGCCTTGAATAGTTTACCTTTTACTTTTGCAATCTTTAAGCCTTTTTACGGTCACTATGCTGCAGATAGAAATTGCCAAAAAGCGGTTGCAACATTACAAAGGCAAGCTAATTAATGGAGCATTTTAAATCAAGTACAGATTGTTTGTGGCATGTATAAAAGAGTAAGAATAAGGTCCGGTTCTTCAGGCACATCAATTTCGATAAAATTTAGTTCAATTTCATTAATAAAAAATTTAAACATTAAATTTAGTTTGGATCGTTCAATTTAAATGAACAGATTATCAATCTACTTTTGATAGTTTATGACTGACAAACCATGCATTAGTTATTCTGCTTAAGACACGTTGGATCTGTTTGAAGAGTCGGATTAGCGAGAATAATGTTAACTCGTAACAGTGCTAATCCATCTACAAAGATTAGCAAAAAAAACACTATTCTGATTCTTATTTCATGTTTAATTGACTGCTAAATTCGAGCTAAAATGTAGTCTAATATGAATTACTAATCATTTTCATCTATTAAAAAAATATCTTTGGGAAAAAAAATGGAGATAATCCGAATCGTTTAGAAAATAGAATACACAAAAATTGCCTAGTTAAATTAAGTTAAATGATAACCCAGCAGTAAGGGACTCAGCAGCAGCTGAGTGTATCTGTTCACGAATATCCCGACCGTACAGATCTTCAACAATTGATGGGGGAAGGAATCAGGAACCGGATCCTCAGCAGCCGTTTAAAACGACTGCTGAGCGGTCGTTTTGGTTTTTTTTTTTATTTTTTTTTTTATTTTAAAATTTAAATGGAGAATCCAAACCGTTCAACTTGTTAAATTTTACCGGCGATGCGTTTTCATATAAGTTTTATAAAATTTGAAGTTGATTTGATACTAGATTAAGCGGTCAACAAATGAACGTATTAGAATTAATCTAACCAGGTCCGTTCATTTGTTGACCGCTTAATCTAGTATCAAATCAACTTCAAATTTTATAAAACTTATATGAAAACACATCGCCGGTAAAATTTAACAAGTTGAACGGTTTGGATTCTCCATTTAAATTTTAAAATAAAAAAAACAAAAAAAAAAAAACAAAACGACCGCTCAGCAGTCGTTTTAAACGGCTGCTGAGGATCTCGTTCCGAAGGAATCAGAGGAGCACGAATGTGAAAACCATGGTTGGGGGCATAATTTAAGGCCGAGTTTTCTCATGAAATATCTTTTGGGCCAGAAGCAATGACGGGCTCTTTTGGGCCGTGTCTGTTGTGTTAGGCTAGAGAAGCTAAATATAAGAAAGGTTCATCCGTTGTAAGTTGTAACTAGCGTGAAATAGGAAAGATTTGGGTGTTATATGAACTACAGTAACAGTGGACATTCATGATTCTAAGTGGAGAGAAGCAAAACCACATGGCGTGAACCTAACAAAAACCTAAAAAAACAAACAAACATTGACAGTAAAACACACATGAGTGAAAACCATTCTAGGTACATATATTTGAAGTCCACATCTGCAGCCGAAGATTGTCAATGGCAGCCGGCTGCCATAGAATGGGGATGGCGTAATCAAGTTTGTGCAAGCTAGATGAAGCTTGTATGGGTTTTTTCATGTTTTATTTCCAATAGTTCATGCCTGACCATCTCTCAATGGCAACCTATTAGCAGTTTGCCACAGAAAACTGTGGTTGCAGATGTCAATTCAAAGATATGAAGCCACTTTGTCTGGACAGTGACACTGTCAGGTACTTGTAGCTGTACGTTAACACCGTTGAGGCGTTGACCATAGGTGTGGTTGGTATTCTAAGGTTGAGCAACATTTGTGAGTCTATTTTGACAAATTTTGTCATGAATTTCATACGCATGAGATGGCATGGTATCTTCACTGATCCCACTATTATATCAAAGTCAACAGGGTCGTATAACATCTTGATATTTTTTTGAGGTAATTTATATATTTAGTTTGACTTATGTATTTTTGTTATTAAAATTGCTCCAAGCAAAAATTGCAGCAAGCTAACTGTTGTCACTTTTTACGGCAGTGAAGACTCTGAAGTTATATCATGTAGATAATTCAGTTTTCAAGTACAACAATGTATCTAGAGTTTTTGCAGATAACTGATAGTTAAGCTTCTTCTAGATAATAATTAATAAGATTTTAATTATTTGGTGCCCCAAAAGTGTATATAAGTTCTTCTGGAAATAACTTCTTGATCAATAATATAAATACTAGAGGGGTCAATCGAGCTTCGCTCGATATTTGACATAGTAATAAAAATTAAATATGTTATCATTTAATAAATATTTATTGTAATTAGGTTGTTATGCTTGTAATTTATTTAAAGTGTAATAACTGATAGGATAGAAATAATAAATTATATCTCCAAATGTTGAAATATTTTATAATTAACTATCACAAATAAAAAATGTTGTTCCATCATTTCTCATAAAAGCAACTAAGAGAGTGGTTGAAATAAATTATGCAACAAAAATGACGTAATACAATCAAAATGGATCTCAATAATGCAACATAAAAGGGAACACAACTCTAAGCAACACATATGACAACACAATGGATAACACATAAAAAATTAACATACATCTAAAGGAACGGACCAGATTAAGTCAGAGCAAAAAAAATCAAAAGTCTTGATGGCGTGTCGCACTAATACTAACTAAAATAGGAACCGACACCCACACATCTTTATCTATATTTTAGATGTAAGCTGGGTTGTTCGGCCCAGTGTTTCGCTCTATTCCGCCAACCAAGTGGTCCTTAGTTCGATTCGCGGAGAGAGCATTTATTTTCAAATTTCTTATAACAAAATCGTTGGTTCAAAACCGACCTTCAAAAAATAATACAAATATGTAATTTATCATATTGATCAATCAGAAGTGTATACACTGACATTCAATTTGATACACCACCTGCAACCATGCTTTGGTACGTATCACATTACTGTCAGCTGCCGTTGGGACAAATCCTATACTTGACTATACAGAATGAAACACTAGTGATATTCCCATTCCTGTTCTTCTAGTCTGGAATGAAACACACTTGAAACTTTCTGTCTCTCTTGCATGCATGTCTTGTGCAATTGCAAATCAAGTATCACGAAAAGAGGAGAAAAATAGCAACAATACATATGGTTTGTTTTGAACGATGTTACCTAACCTAAGATTTGTGCTCCATTTTCTGTTAAGCACGTGACATCTGTCAATTTCTTGTGTCATGCTTTTACTTAAGAGTAATTTCTTGTGGTACGCACTAGGTGATTGTCGGATTTAAAGGGACCCAAAGAAGTAATATGTTTGATATGAATAGAATAGAATATCAATATTTCCAGTAGATGAGTTTGTGTTCAATTGTTAGAAATAATATTGCATCTTAAATTATTAAGGAAAAAAAATTACTTCTGTTGCAAAACACCCAACAGTGTTTAACAGTTGGAAATATATAACTTCCTGGAAAGATACATGTTGAAACAAGTGTTGAAACGAGGGTGTTCGGCTGTGTGTACTGCCGAACAAGACCCAGAACAGCTATGTTCGGCTATGTATATGGCCGCACATGAGTTGAGACAAGCATGTGGCTATGTGTATGGCTACACGAGATCCAGAAGCCGAGTGTTCGGCTTGGTGTTCGGTTGGGTCCAGCCGAATGATAAACCGAATGGTGCATATCTGGCAGCGAGAAGGAAACTTCTGGACGTCTCCAAGATTGGAAAGAACTGGTGGCACGTTATGGATGTTTTACCTGTGTGGGTATATAGTTTCCTTATGAAAAGATATGTAATTGTAAAGAAAGGAAGAAAATTAAAGGAGAATTAATAGGAAAGAGGTGTGTGTCTCTAGAGTAATTTCTATTAATAATCCCTCTCCTCCATTGTAACATTTTAACCAGAAAAATCAATAAAAATCGTGAGGCGTGTGTGCGTGAGGACGTAGGCACCAAGTTGGTGCTGAACCTCGTTAAAATCCTGTGTTCAAGTGTCTTTTTTTGTAATTTTTACATGGTATCAGAGCGTGGTTCGTTCCGAGACCGAGAATAAAAAAAAAATCCACCAAAAATCAACCAAAACCATACCATTCGTCCTACTGTTCGGCCGAACACAGAGCCAAACAGATCCAAAATCAGAGGAAAAAATTAGCCATGGCTAACAAAACTGAGACCAAATCCATCCTTGAGAAGCTAACCGAGTTGGTGATTGCACAACAAGCCCAAATGGCTCAACTAATGACGGTTCATGTCCAAACGCCACCACCGGCAACTCCTGTGATTCAAAACTCCGAGGTTTCAGCCACACCTATCTCCATCAAGCTAGATTGCACTAACTACTCGATCTGGTCAGAAGTAGTGAGTATCTATGTCCAGGCTCGACACAAGATGCATCATCTCACAGGTGATCCTCCTCCTCCACCGATAGATCACACCACATACCCCAAGTGGAGCGCAGACGAGTCAGTGGTCAAGAGTTGGTTGATTAGTTCTCTCGATCCGGCTCTTTTGTCCACGTATCTGCGCTACAAGACGGCGGGTGAGATGTGGAGGGCACTAGCAACCACTTACTATGATGGAAATGATGAGTCACAAGTCTTCGACCTCAATAGACGAGTGTCTCGTCTCAAACACACAGGTAAGTTGGAGGATTATTATAATGGATTGCAGGGATTATGGAGGGAGATTGACTATCGCCGCCCAAACCCAATGACTAGTGCACCGGATATTGAGAGATTCAATGAGTACCTGGAAAAGTCAAGGGTGTATACCTTTCTTGATGGTCTTGATGATCGTTTGGATAGTCTTAGATCCCAAGTGTTGCGACTAACACCATTTCCAACAGTGGAGCAAGCTTATGGATTGGTAAGAAGGGAGGTCTCAAGACAAACTGTCATGTTAAAAGGCAGCGAAGGTACACATCAAAACTCCATGGTTATGTATACTAAAGGTGCTTCTAGTGGTAATTATCAGGATAAGTCGAAGTTGAAGTGTACCCAGTGTGGAAGAAATGGGCATGTGCGTGACACATGCTTTGAGATCGTGGGCTACCCCGACTGGTTCAAGGGAAAGAAGGGAAAGCAGCAAAGAAGGTCTCAGGCAAATATGGCAGCCATCGGTACGAGCAACGAGGTGAATGCACCCCATTCGGCTGACCATTCGGCTGTCCAGAGCCGAACAGAGAGCCGAATGGCCACTTCAGACAGCCAGATTGAGGGGGCAGAGAGCAATACAGGTCGGGCGCAGCTGTGTGCAGCCCGAGAATCTGCCTCCAGTGAACAAGGATCAGGTTTGATAGGTAACAAATCCGTTCAAGGTATGTCTCTTCTCACAAGTCAAAATTTGAATTGGGTAATTGATTCTGGGGCTACAGACCATATGACCTATGACATAAAAGACTTCAAAGAATTCAGAGAGCCAAGGGTGAAAAACATTTACAATGCAAATGGGTTTGAATATCCAGTAAAAGGGGCAGGAGAAGTAGAAATTTCACCATCTTTGATTCTTCACAATACACTTTATGTACCCTCCTTGACAAATAGGTTGATCTCAATTGGACAGATAACAGAGGAATTAAACTGTGTGGTTCTTATGTTTCCTGATTTTTGTATTTTCCAGGATGTCCTCACGAAGGAGATCATTGGGCGTGGTACTAAGAAGGGTCGTCTGTATCACTTGGAAGACCTTAAGATTGGAATGACTAACTTGGCTAGTGGAAGTTCAAACTTGGAAGAAAGAATTTGGACATGGTATCGTCGGTTAGGACATCCATCTTTTAGTTACATGAGAAGAATTTTACCTGATTTGTTTTGTGAAATGGATTTATCTAAGTTTAATTGTGAGACTTGTGTAAAAGCTAAAAGCCACCGAGTGACATATAATATTAGTTTGAATAAATGTGAAAAACCTTTTGAGTTAATTCATTCAGATGTTTGGGGACCTTCCCCGGTTGAATCAATCTTTGGGTATAAATATTTTGTTTAGTTTGTGGATGATTGCACTAGAATGACTTGGTCTTTTATGTTGAAAAGAAATGATGAAGTAGGTGAAGTGTTTAGAAATTTTCATGCTATGGTACAAACTCAGTTTGGGACAAAAATAAAAATGTTTAGAAGTGATAATGGAGGTGAGTTTGTGAATAGGGATCTAAAGGATTTTTTCAAGGAAAAAGGTATTATTCATGAAACAAGTTGTGTTGGAACACCACAACAAAATGGGGTAGCAGAGAGGAAAAATAGGCATGTTCTTGAGACTTCTAGGGCATTAATCATTGAGAATAGTGTGCCACAGAAATTTTGGGATTGTGCTGTGATGATGGCAGTGTATGTCATAAATTGGTTACCCTCAGTGATTAATAAGTATCAAACCCCCTTAAAAAAACTTAGTACCTTTCACTCTATTCCATCGGTCCTAAGTTTGCAACCTAAGACCTTTGGGTGTGTAGCATATGTGCACATTCAGAAAAATAATAGAACCAAGTTAGATCCATGTGCGGTTAAGTGTATCTCTTTAGGAGTTGGAACAAACCAGAAAGGTTATAGGTGTTTTGAGCCCAAGTCACACAAGTGGTATGTAACAAGGGATGTGACCTTCTTGGAAAACGAGTCGTTTTATCAAGACACCACGTGTTCCACTCAGGGGGAGAGAGAAAATGAGAGGAACCAGTGGTATCAACAAGAAGAACACACTTATGAAATTGATGGTTGTCCAAGTCTTAGAGAACAGGAAAAAATGACCCGGTTGGGTGTCCACTCGGGGAACCATTCGGCAGAACATGTGGCCGAACACATGGCCGAACAAGAACATTCGGCCGAAAACACGGTCGGACAAGATCATTCGGCCGAAAATATGGTCGAACAGGACCATTCGGCTGGCTATTCGGCCGAACACATGGCAGAACGGCTCGCAGAATGGGCCGAATAGGTTAGGGAATCTGATTCCAGTGATGAACTTGACTTCTAGGATGGCCCAAATGCACAGGAGGAAGAAGTGGATGAAGAAGTGATACAGACTGACCTTCCATAGCCCCAAACATCTCCTGAGGACACTCCTGAGGTAAGTGGTTCTAATTCTTCTTATGTGCTTCCGCAGCATCATAACCGTGGTAAACTACCAAAAAGATATGTACCTGAGGATGGTACTAGTAAAGAGGTCATTTATCCAATTGCAAACTTTGTTACCACGAAAGGATTACCAGAACCACTTAGAAAGTTTAGTGATCAAATGCTAACTGTACCCATACCTGGAAATGTGAATGATGCCCTAAGTGATTCCAAATGGGTAGGAGCAATGAATGAGGAAATGAAAGCCCTATATAAACATGAAACCTGGGAATTGGTAAAGTTGCCTAAGGGTAAGAAACCGGTGGGTTGTAAATGGGTATTCTCAATCAAGTATGGTGCTGATGGTAATATCGAAAGATATAAGGCAAGGTTGGTTGCTAAAGGATACACTCAGACTTATGGGATTGACTATCAGGAGACCTTTTCTCCTGTTGCCAAACTAAACACAATTCGAGTTTTGTTATCTCTTGCAGCTAATTTAGACTGGCCTCTGCATCAATTCGATGTGAAGAATGCTTTCTTACACGGTGACTTAGAGGAAGAGATCTATATGGAGATACCACCAGGATTTGATGAATTGAGGGTGCTGGACATGAAGATTCAAAAGGAGAAGAGCCACCGTTCGGCTGGGCATTCGACCAACAGGAACCCGAACAGGGAGCCGAACGGCCCTGGAAACATGGTGTGTAGGCTGAAGAAAGCCTTGTATGGGTTGAAACAGTCTCCACGGGCCTGGTTTGGAAGATTTTCCCAAGCAATGAAGAAATATGGGTTTATCCAGGGAGAATCGGATCATACTCTGTTTTATATAAGAAGATATGAGAAAGTTACTGTATTAATTATCTATGTTGATGATATGATAATTACAGGTGATGATACAGGGAAGATCCAGCGACTCGAGGAAAGACTCTCGAAAGAGTTTGAGATGAAGAATCTGGGAGGACTGAAATACTTTTTTGGAATTGAGGTAGCTCGGTCAAGTGAAGGTATAGTCTTATCTCAGAGAAAATACATTCTTGACTTATTGGCAGAAGTGAGTATGTTAGACTGTCGTCCAGCAGACACATCAGTGGTGCAAAATGAGAAGTTGGGTGAGTTTCCAGACCAAGTGTCAACCAATAAAGAAGGATATCAAAGACTTGTGGGTAAGCTAATCTACTTGTCTCATACCAGACCAGACATAGCCTTTGCTGTGAGCCTTGTAAGTCAGTTCATGCATAACCCAAGTGAAGCTCATATGGAAGCAGTAATGAGGATCATCAGATACTTGAAAGACACTCCAGGGAAAGGAATACATTTCAGGAAGAATGAACATCTTGACACCATGGGTTACACTGATGATGATTGGGCTGGTAGTATCTCTGACAGGAAGTCAACTTCAGGATACTTCGCATTTGTAGGAGGGAATCTTGTTACATGGCAGAGTAAGAAGCAAGGGGTAGTGGCTCTTTCAAGTGCAGAAGTGGAATTCATTGGTATTGTGAAAGGTGTATGTGAATTGCTATGGATAAGGAAACTCATGAGAGAACTCGGTTTCGAGTCAGGGGGAGCTATGACCTTATGCGTAGACAATAAGGCAGCAATTGACATGTCTCACAATCCTGTTCAACATGACAGAACTAAGCATATTGGAGTCAACCGACATTTCCTCAAGCAAAGTATTGACCTCAAGATCATCCAGTTGAGATTTGTGAAATCTGAAAATCAGCTGGCTGACATCTTGACTAAAGGAGTTATAAGCAACGTGTTCAAGAATGTGATAAGCAAGTTAGGTATGACAGATCTGTACATACCAACTTGAGGGGGAGTGTTGAAACAAGTGTTGAAACGAGGGTGTTCGGCTGTGTGTACTGCCGAACAAGACCCAGAACAGCTATGTTCGGCTATGTATATGGCCGCACATGAGTTGAGACAAGCATATGGCTATGTGTATGGCTACACGGGATCCAGAAGCGAGTGTTCGGCTTGGTGTTCGGTTGGGTCCAGCCGAATGATAAACCGAATGGTGCATATCTGGCAGCGAGAAGGAAACTTCTAGATGTCTCCAAGATTGGAAAGAAGTGGTGGCACGTTATGGATGTTTTACCTGTGTGGGTATATAGTTTCCTTATGAAAAGATATATATGTAATTGTAAAGAAAGGAAGAAAATTAAAGGGGAATTAATAGGAAAGAGGTGTGTGTCTCTAGAGTAATTTCTATTAATAATCCCTCTCCTCCATTGTAACATTTTAACCAGAAAAATTAATAAAAATCGTGAGGCGTGTGTGCGTGAGGACGTAGGCACCAAGTTGGTGTTGAACCTCGTTAAAATCCTGTGTTCAAGTATCTTTTTCTTTAATTTTTACAATACAGAAATGGTACAAACTTAATTTGACCTCAAGCATCTAGCCAGAACACAATCAATGAAATTAAAGTATTGTGACCTCCATGACTTGTTAAGCGTAAGAACTCCTATGACACTCCAAAAGCCCAATATAAATCCGAGAATCATTGAACTTGAAAATATCAAAATATTATATGGGTGGTCATCATTCTTATGTTCATTAGGGGTTTCATGATTATTATCAGCGGAGCATTTGCTGCCGAGGGGAGGCCCACATAACCCCACATTTCCTCTATACATTGATGGGTCATTAAGAGTCTGCAATTGCGGACCAGTCGGGATGGGTCCTGACAAATTGTTGTATGATACATTCAGCCATGATAAAAAGGTCAGAGAATCCAGGCTTGGAGGAATGGGGCCAGTGAGTCGATTCATTGATAAGTCTAGGGATTCTAACTGCTTCATGTTTCCTATCATAGTTGGAATATTTCCACCAATTGAGTTTTTAGCTAAATTCAAGACTTTTAGACCTAGGAGATTTGTTATATCTTGAGGGATTTGGCCAGAGAGATGGTTTGATGATAGGTCTATGGTAGTCAAATACGAATTTGCTGGAAAGTAATAGTAGTTCCCTTTCCATTTTAAGAAACGGCTACGCCTTATTTTGTAATCCCTGCTTACCACAAATTGTGTCTCGTTCTTCATGCTAGCAATAGAACCGAAATCAGGCGGAATGCTTCCAGAGAATTTATTCTTAGAAAGATCTAAAACATGAAGTGCTTGAAGCTGGGAAAGTTCTGATGGTATCTCCCCATGGAACAAATTTGAATGTAGTTGAAGAATAGCCAAAGACAGCATCTCGTCTCCAATCCATTTTGGCAGTTCCCCATTCAATTTGTTTCTCTCAAAGTTTAACACAACCAGCTTCTTGCAATGTATCAAGGACGTGGGAAATTCTCCACTTAAACTATTGTTGGCTAACTGTAGCTCTCTGAGAAACGAGTTTGAAACAACATGACCTGGGCCCATGGTAGATAGATTGTTATTGCCCAAATCTATGTATTCAAGCCCTATTACATCCCATAGACATTGAGGGAATTCTCCTGAGAACAGATTATAAGAGAGTGCAAGGTACTTGAGGCTCCTACATGTAGAGAAGTTAGGTTCTATGCCAGTGAATTGGTTGAGATAAGCACTGATAAAATTTAGTTTTGGGAGGTCACCGAGTGAACCTGGTAGGTACCCTTCTAGTCGGTTCATGCTAAGTTTTAGAGTGGTGAGTGTTAGCATTTTCCCTATCTCCACGGGAACAGTTCCAGTCAGCTCATTAGAATCAAGGTGCAGAGACTTGAGCATTTTTAACTCCCCAATTGTGTGAGGAATGTGACCAGTGAACCGGTTGTTTGTCAGACGCAAAGTGATCAAATTCTTCAAATTTCCAATCTCAGCAGGAATTGAACCAGATAATCGATTGCCCGACATGCTTAGTTTCTTGAGTTTGTTAAGGTTACAAAATGAAACAGGAAATTCTCCGAAGAGTAAATTATTGTCCAAATTTATATGATAGAGATTTCTACATAGACTCAGATTGGAAGGAATTCTTGAGTTCAAACCAACTCCTTCCAAATTAATGTGTTCGAGCATCTTTAATTGTCCGAAAAATGATGGAAGAGGGCCACCTAAAGAATTGTTAAAGAGTTCTAGCAATCGAAGTCTAGAAATAAATCCGAGTATGCTTGGTATGCCCCCTGTGAGATTGTTTGACCCCAAACGAAGTTCCCGGAGTCTTGACAATGATTTAAAGGAAGAAGGTATCTCTCCATTAAAATTGTTATGGGAAAGATTGAGGTACTCCAGGTATGGTAAACTCTGAGCCAAAGAATATGGTATGGGACCTATCAAGTGGTTTTCTGACAGATCAAGATAAGAAAGGTTTGCAAATTGAAGAATTATGAATGGAAATGGGGAACTTAGGTTGTTGTGGTACAAAGAGAGATGAGTGAGAGAGGGCATGGAAGAAAATTCTGAGTAGTCTGTATTGTTTAAGTGGTTGGAACTGAGATCAAAATATTGTACCTTTTGGAGCCAGCTAAGTTGAAAAGGAATTGGCCCAGTAAAACTGTTGTTATTCAGTCGAAGGTCGAGAAGTTGTGAGAGAGAACCGATCCCTGGAGGAATAGTCCCATGTAATTTGTTGTGTCCCAAGTTCAAAAACTTGAGATTAGTTAGCATAGAGATAGTTGATGGAATGGTGCCATGAAGAAGATTGTTGCTGAGATCGAGCCATGTGAGATAAGGTAAAGAGGAGAAGTCAAAATTGTCAAAAGTGCCGCTAATAGAGGCGTTATGTAGCTCAATTTGGACAACATAACCGGTAGGGCTGCACGTAACACCGGACCAGTTGCACGGACTGGAAGAGTTGCCAAGAGACCAGGAGCTGATGGAGTTGGCATGTATTAAGCTATCCTTCCATTTTAGTAGTGCTTGAGCTTCAGTCTCAGATTCTACTGGTATAATGACTAGGTAGAAGAGGAAAAGGAGTATACAGAAAGGTTTCATGCTTTGTAAGTGGTTCTTGCTTTGCATCTATACTGATTAATTGTCTGGCTTCTTGATTTGTTTTGCGCATTAGATACATATATATATAGTCAAGTAGGGATGCATGCGGAGATAGCAACCTCGTGTGAATACGTATACTTATGGAAATAAATAAGTTCGTTCTTGGCTGGATTTTAAACCTAGGTAGTGTAGTGTGCTATAATATATATATGTATTTTAGTAAGTCAAGTTGGTCTATAGTACACTGTTCTATTTTATTTTTATTATTATTTTTTTCAGATCCTCATGGAACTCTTCACCGCTAAGTCCATATTTTTGGATTCACAAAGAATAGTAATATTTTGAATTATGAATTATTTCAAAATAATTTTCCGTACGTATTTGATTAGATGAATAGTTGTTGGAATCATTAGTTCATTACTAACATTGTTAATTTGACTATTTCTGTTGTGAATTAACTTACCCATTATTTTGAAGAGTAAGGTTTCAGTGATATCATTTTGTGGTGCCACCAAATGTCACAAATTTTTTTTTTCGAGAACTTTATATAATAGTCAAGGAAAAATATCACAATTTTTTCATTGATTTTTTAGTAATTGAAAATATGAATGAACTCAAACAGTTGATTTTGTTTAATTTAACAGGCGATGCATAATTATATAAATTTTATAAAATTTGAAGTTTATTTGATACTCGATCAAAATATCAAAACATGATTGTATTATAATATCAAAACATGATTGTATTATAATTTAGTTGTCATAGTTAACAAGATTCGTTCATTTTTTTAACCCCTTGATCGATCACCAAATGAACTATAAATTTATAAAATTTATATGAAAACACATTGCTCTCTAAATGAAACAAGATCAACTGTTTAGATTTGACATCCGAGTTTTTTAAATTTTAAAATATTAATAAAATAAAAAGTTGTGGCATTTGATGGCACTTGAAAATGGTGTCACTAGAACCTTAATTACTCTATTTTGAAAATCTGATTTAGCGCAGTCACCTCATTAGCTCAATCAATGATTCAAAACTCACTATAGTGTCTCAATTTAAGTCTTTTTGAACTCTCTGATCAAAATTACACGGATCTGATGGTGTATCTAACTTTCGAGAAGAGTTAATCCTTCCAACTGTTTGGTTGACATCTATATTTCTGTATCACCATCGCATATGTAAAAATAACAATAGTAAAGGACTTCGGGGTTATTATACTGTGTATTTTAAAGTTATTTATTATACTGTATATAGTTACTCTGGCTAAGTCAGTCAACGGTTCTTAAACGCAGACCCATTCCAATTAACCCAGTCTACTCGCTGTTCATATATTAATGGCAAGTGCTCCTGTCTTTTTTGCTCTTTAGCGTTGACCTCAAAATGAGTGTCCCAGTCTTCTTGTTATATCCATTTGTACTTTTGTCTCGAATTACTCTCACGAAATTATGCGAATCAAAGAATCAAACAATAGTGCAACGAACTATAGTTTTGAATCTGAAAGAACAATTTTAATGGAGAGATACCTTCTTCCTTTAAATCATTGTCAAGACTCCGGGAACTTCGTTTGGGGTCAAACAATCTCACAGGGGACATACCAAGCATACTCGGATCTATTTCTAGACTTCGATTGCTAGAACTCTTTAACAATCAAACTATAACACTCTTAGTTGCTTAATTTCAATGTAACCCTAAGACAAGATATCCCGTATATTACAAATACAACAATGTATATATTTTCATACTTAAAGACTGTACTCCAGCTTCCGTCCTTTTGTTTATATATTGCTTGAATGGAGGACAAAGTGAGGGAGGAAAGAAATTTAGCATATATAAACCAAAGTAATAAAAAATATTTATTGAAAAATTATTAAAATTTTCCATATATCGAATTAAAATATATAGAAAACGAGATTCTAAGTTATATTTTCTACTCAGTATTCTCTATTCTAATGCATGGTTGATCAATAGATTTAGTTTTATCAGACAGTTTGGATGCCAGTTATCAGGACCGAGCCCATATAGACTCGGCCCAAGGCCCAGAATTCCGGTCCATTCTTTCATGCGACTAGGAACTAGAAATAAGAATTTCTACTCTATCATCACTATCCCGAAAAAATTATAACTAACCTTAATTAATTTTCACTCATCATTAGTTTAAGTCTGAGGCGGCGACGGAGCAAGCGAGAGCGGCGGCGATCTCCTTATTTATTGCATGATCTGGAGAATTGCCCCTCTCCTAGTCTTTGTCTGCGCCGATGATTACTTGAACAGGGTAAGAAACTCTAGTGCTGAGGCTGTGAGGAGATCTCATCTCCGAGCCGATGATTGTTTTAAGTTCTCAAAATCAACCTTTGATCTAAAAAAATTCTGAAATAGGAATTGGTTGATAACTGTTCTGGTTGATTTTATGTCTTGTTGATTATATGTTACTTCATCCAAGTTTATACCTTTTTTGAAATTGTTTTTTCTGTGATGCTTGCTTACCTCTCCTCTTTCCTGTGGCAATTTTTTTTTATTTGTGTTTCTGCTTTAAATGTTTTGCTCTTGCTCTTACTTCTCTCTGTCTATTAGGTGGAAAAAATGGAAATAGGTAAACAGTATGAGAAAACAGTTTTTTTGGGATTGCCGATTGCATCAATTGAGGTATAAGTGACAAATGAAGTCTGGGAATGCCCCATTTCCAGCCCTACTTTCGTGTTCTGGTACTATATTGAAAAGATGGATTCTACTTATGTGATTGGTATATAGCGGTTTAGAGCTAGCTTTACCAGGACAAATACCTTTTTTTCCTTTTCCATGCTGTGTGTCTTTTGTTTTGATTGTCGAGTTTTCATAAAAAAGTCATGGTAATGTTATTGATAATATATATATTTGATCAATGAATGCATAATTGCTGGATGGAGCTCAAAACAGTATGGTTTAGTTACAATTGGCCATATTGATTAACCAGTACCACTAAGTTGATGAATACCGGTTAGACTTCATCTGGTTGGGTGGGCCAAATTTGCATTATCTTTTTAAAGCCAATGTTCACCCCTGTGAAAGCTGAAAAATAAGAGGTTTCTTTGGAGACTGATTTCAGTACAGTTGCATGTCTTTATATTGGTACCTAATGGTTTGAAGGGCATTAGATCCAAGTGTTTTTTCTGTTAAGTATCAACATGATTGTAGAATCAACAGTTTGCCCCATTTGTGTGACTTCAGATCTGGTTAGTGAATAATGTATATCCATTAACAGCATTAGTGACCTGATACAGTTGTGTATAGAGACTTCTTGTCTGTTAGTACTCAGAAGATGCTAAATTATGACTGCTGTATCTGCCTAATTGACTTTTAGTGTTACTGATGTCTCGATATCATATAAAATTGAGAACATGAGTCTCACATTGTTTTGTTATTTTAACTTTACTATTTCTCAGATTGACACTCAATGGAGTCTGATAGGAGGGTTAGTGATCGACTTTGTTGTAAACCAATTATAAATGTTTTGGTAAGATTTGTGAGTTCTCATGGATGCAAATTTGTGTAGGAAGTAGCATAGCAAAAGTAAAAATAATTAAACAAGCAAAGCTGTCATGTACCAGTCAAAACTGGTACGGTACCTGTACTTGATTGTGTTTCTGTATTTTCTTTTCTTTGCTAAGTAAGTTTATGGTATAAAATCATAAAATTGATTTAAATTGCCTAATATATTAAATATGCTGCCGGATCTAATATATTAAATATGCTGCCGTATCTTTGCGCATAAAAAAAAACCCTCCATTACATATAAAAACAATAATTATATAGATAGTGTTTTCAAATGCTAATTAATTGTCATTTAAATGTTTTCAAATGCAACATTAATTTTGTCATTGAATGCTGATTAATTTTGTAATGTTTATTGAGGAATAAAGGCTTTAAGATTCCATAGCCATGTGACATAAATCTATTTTTAATTAAATTCTGAGCAGGCTTGCATTGCATTTATTTTTATGGTTGCGGATAGTATTAACATTTCCTTTTAAACTTCAGCGCAATTTTCTTAATTGCTTTAATTGGATTTATTGGAACATTTTCTTCCTATCTCTTTACTGCTTCTTTTTTGCATTTTGTAATATATGAGTAATTATATTTTTGTGAAACCAAAACTGATACAAAGAATGTGAGGTTCATTCTACAAATAATTTTCTTCCTACCTTTTAGTTTAGACGATATTCTTTTTCTTTGGACATCTCTAACTTCTTCACAAGATAAGATTTTCATGGCTGCTTTCCTCTGGTCAGTTTGGCTAGAGTCGAAACAGAAGGAAATTTCAGAATAAATCCAGTAGAAATAACAGTACTGTTTTCGTTGTTGCATTGAGTTAATTTTCATTTTTGAACAGGTGGAGCCCATGCTTTTGCTGATCAGCTAAGAAATGCACAACTCATCGTCCTTCCTGCCAATGGTGGGGAGTCTACTCAGGTGGTACCTGGTGTGCCTCTAATTGCTGGTCAATAGGGGACTCGGAGTGTGCCAGTGCGCATGTAGGATGTGATTGCTCTGGATGATGAAGAATATCTCTTAGGCAACTGAGTGTTGTTTTTTTTTTCTTATACTTTCTATAAGCTGGATTTTGTACTACTTTCTTATCCAGAGTTCCTACTCTTGGTGTATTGAACTTTTTGAATTATTTTATTAATACATAGGCTCCCTTACTTGGGAGTTGGGATCTGTTCTTAAAAAAAAAAATTAACCGTTAATTAGTCATTACTTAAACTGCTATGTGCCTATCTCTGTATCTGAGTATGTGCTAGAGAAATCATGCTGGTAACAATTTGTTACATCCCACCTCTCCTTTGTGGTTTAATTGGTTTTGCAAACCAACAATTCATTCAATTAGGGTATTATTATAATCTGATTATAAGAAATCAACAGGATACAACATTCATTTATAATTTTTAGTTTATTTCAGTTTCAATATGCATATAGAAAACCAAAAAAAAAAAAAACACCGACCTATACATGAAAATGCGAAGATAATACTAAATGAAATTTTGGTCCATTAAATATTATAGATGTTGTTTCGACTAAAATTATTGTTGTCCAGAGCCCTGGCCTATGAAACGGAACCGGCTTTGGTTAATAGTTCGTTGTACCAATATTTTTTTAATTTACCAGATCTTTAGTTTATCTTCTGCATGTGCTTTGGTCATGCGCGTCTAAGATCATGGTTCAATTAATCTGAGCTAATCCAATAAGATTTTTCTTTTAAACTGTTTTGTATGTTCTCTGTTTTTATAGCAAAAAAAAATTTACAATTACATGTTTTATTCAGCTGACATACAGAAAACCTATATGTGTAGAAGCTAAAAGTCACAAGAGGTAGCACCCAACAATTTTTTTCGATTATTATTTTTTTATTTTTATTTTTTGAATTGAACAACTAAAAGTATAAAAAAAATGAATTACAAATAACTTTTAAAACAAAATAAAAATTAATTTAATATAAGCTCATGTATCGAGCGAAACTCAATTAGCCCTCCTAGTATATATGAAGTGCATGCATGTGAGTTTGTTTTTGCATTCACTAGCTAGTATATATTGCTCAGTACAAACACTACCACTCTACCGGTACATACAAAGTTATAGGGTCCTGGATAGAAGTCAAACGTGCATTGAGTAATTGTAAAAGTAGATGTAATATTCAAAACCATTGGTAGCATTATGAGGACTACAAATCAGTATTTACATATGTATTATAGAGCGTTTAATTCATGAGCCATTTGACGACTCCATGTAGGCCCATAGTTCAGTATTAACATGGATGTTTCTAGTACATGCACTTACGACGGTAGAGTGGAATGTTATAATCATGCTTACAAAAATCATGGGAATCCAGATAAAAAGGTTATTCGTTTATCTGGCAGTGGAATTTACTTGTTATAATCAAAGGTCCGTGCATATCTATGTAAAGTTTCCATGAAAATAATCGAAATTCTAGTAGTGCATAGATGTTATCTGCATTTATCAATCAAGTATCGTTGGAAGAGAGTTGAAAAGAGGAGAGAAAAAGCAATGATACATAGGTTGGCTTTGGACGATTCGATATTACCAAACCTATCATTTGTGCTCTATTTTCAACAGTTAGAAATTATTTGTATCGTACATTGAAAAGAACAAAGAATTGTATCTGCTGCAAATAAGCCCAATAGTGTTAACAGTTGTAAATGTATAACTCACTGTGAAAGATACAGAAATGCTATATGCTTGGATAAAGTAGATTGCTTTATATACGCTAATGTAATATTTGCATTTCATACAGGAAAAAACGAGCTAGCTAGCATTCACTTAATATTTAACGTTAAGCATCTAGACTGAACATGATCAATGAAATAAAAGTATCGCGACCTCCATGACTTGTTGAGTGCAAGAAATCCTATGACACACCAAAAGCCAAATATAAATCCTAGAATGATAGAACTTGAAATTATCAGAATATTACGTGGGCGGTCACTATTCTTATGTTCATCAGGAGTGTCCAGGGTATTGCCAGTGGAGCATTTTCTGCTGAGGGGAGGCCCACATAGCCACTTATTTCCACTATACATTGATGGGTCGTTAATGGTTTGCAATTGCGGACCCGTCGGGATGGGTCCTGACAAATTGTTGTATGATACATTCAGCCATATTATAAAGGTCAGAGAACCCAGGCTCGGAGGAATGGGGCCAGTGAGTTGATTCATTGATAAGTCTAGAGATTGTAACTGCTTCATGTTTCCTATTGTAGTTGGAATATTTCCACCAATGGAGTTGTTACTGTTGAGTAGAGGCGAGGCGCTATGCTCAAAACTTCTTCTTTATTATCACTCAAAATATCGTTACAACCTCTATTTTTCTAATATTGTACCTCCAAGATTACAACTCTACTACTCACTATATTCCTACACCTCCTAACTACTACACTCTAACTAACACTTATAAGTGGATTTGATTTTGCTTGCTTGGTTTTGGATTGCCTTGGCTTGGATGGCAAATGAATGCCATGACCCCCTATTTATACTACTTACATGGATATCTCTAGATTATTGGATAATCTCTAGAAATATCTACCAAAAGATTCTAGAGATATCCTAGAAATTTCTCAACAAATATCTTTAATCATGATATTTCTTCTAATCTCTAGAATATTCTAACTATCAAGAATATTTGGGCTTTGGGCCAATGTTGATATTTAACACTCCCCCCTCAACATTGAGCCCATTGACTTCCGCTCTTCTGATGACTCCAAGTTGTTCACGCATCTCTTCGAACTTCTTCGCATTGAGAGCCTTCGTGAAGATGTCAGCAACTTGGTCTTCAGTCGGTGTTAACTCCATGTGAATTTCACCTTGTAGGACCTTCTCTCTTATAAAATGGTATTGTACTTCAATGTGCTTGGTCCTGGCATGAAACACCGGATTTTCTGCTAAGCATACTGCTGACCTGTTGTCACAATGAAGTGTCACTTGATCAACAGGTTGACGAAGATTCGTTAGGAGTCGCACTAGCCACGTGCTCTCTTGTGCTGCCATAGCTGCTGCTCTATATTCTGCTTCTGTCGTGGAAAGGGATACCGTAGGTTGCCTTTTGCTACACCAAGACACAGCCCCCGATCCTAGATTAAAGACGTACCCTATTGTTGATCGCCTTGTGTCACAGTCTCCAGCATAATCGGCATCGCAATAACCCGTCACTTGACATTCTCCTCTACGATATAAGATGCCATAGTCTAAAGTACCTTTCACATATCGTAGTATCCTCTTGACTGCTTCTAGATGTGGCTTCTTGGGGTTTTGCATGTGACGACTTGCTACTCCGACTGCATACGCTATGTCTGGTCGAGTAAGCGTCAAATAGATGAGGCTACCAACTAGTTGTCGATACATTCGAGTGTCTTCTAGGTCCTTCCCTTCTCCAGCACGAAGCTTGATGTTTGGCTCCATTGGTGTTGATAGTGGCTTGCACTCTGACATTCCGAATGTTTCTAGAAGATCCTTTGCGTATTTGTGTTGACAAAGGAACATACCTTCTTTTGTCTTCTCAACTTCGAGCCCTAGAAAGTGCTTGAGTTCTCCAAGCTCCTTCATCTGAAACCGGACTGATAAGTTCTCCTTCGTTCGTCGAATTTCTTCTGTAAAGTCTCCGATTAAGATGAGATCGTCCACGTACACCAAAACTATAGCAAGCTTGCCTCCGACTTCCTTGGTGAATAGGCTCGAATCTGATGTTGCCACCGTGTAGCCACTTTGTACGAGAAACTCTGCAATCTTTCCGTACCATGCTCTTGGAGCCTGCTTGAGACCGTACAATGCCTTCTTGAGCTTGCACACATACTCTGGATGTGTCTTGCTCTCGAACCCTTGTGGTTGGTTCATATAAATGGCTCGATCAAGCTTACCGTGTAGGAAGGCATTCTTCACGTCCATTTGCCAAAGCTTCCATCCTTTGCTTGCAGCTAAGGCTAACAGAACACGTACCGTTGTTAACTTTGCTACTGGACTAAACGTCTCATCGTAGTCTAGTCCATACTGCTGCGAGAATCCTCGTGCGACTAGTCGCGCCTTGTATCTCTCGATTGATCCGTCTGCTCGGGTCTTTACTTTATACACCCATTTGCACGAGATTGGCTTCACTCCTTCAGGCTTAGGCACCAACTCCCATGTTTGGTTTTGCCTCAAAGCCATCATCTCCTCCTCCATAGCTTTCCGCCATTTGTCATTCTTAGCCGCTTCTTCATAGGACGTTGGCTCGACATCCTCAGTAACTGCGGCATTCGCGTACTTCGGATTTGGACGTCTTTGTCGAGACGATCTCCGAAGTGGTGGAGGTATTTCTTCAATTTCTTCTGGCGGCTGCGGAGTCACATCTTCTACTTCTTCATGCACTCCAGTCTGCCATGGACCCTTGGACTTTGAAGGAGTTAAGCTCTTATCGCCGTCATCTTGCACCTCATGATCATCTCGTGCTATGTCTTTTGTCATCTCTTCAATCTCCGCCTCCATGTCTTTTGCTTCAGACGGAATCATGTCTTTTGATGGCCACCATGACGAGGCTTCGTCAAACACTACATTTCTTGATGTGTAGATGCGCCCGTTTGTAGGATCACAGCACCTCCAGCCCTTTCTTTCATCGTCGTAGCCAACGAAGATGCATCGTACCGCCTTCTTGTCGAACTTGGTTCGAAGATGATCAGACACAAATACATAGCACACACAACCGAAAACCTTGAAATGACTTACTGTGGGTTTGATCTTCCAAAGCTTCTGGAACGGTGACATAAAACCCATCTTTTCTTGAGGTAGACGGTTGATGATGTGTGCCGCCGTCTTCATGCACTCGGCCCAAAATCTTCCTGGCACATTTTTGGCGTGTATCATGCTTCGACATGTTTCAGCTATGTGTCGATTCTTTCTTTCTGCCACGCCATTTTGTTGTGGGGTGTTAGGACAGGTTAACTGTCGTCGGATCTTGTGCTTCTTTAGGTAGGTGTCAAACTCGTGTGATACATATTCTCTTCCGTTATCAGTGCGAAGACACCGTACCTTTTTGTTGAGCTCACTTTCCACCTTCTCTTTGAACTCCTTAAATTTGGAAAGCGTCTCAGATTTTTCTTTCATAAAGTACACCCACACATACCTTGAGAAGTCGTCGATAAAGGTCACCATGTACTTTGAGCCGCTTATAGACGTTTGCTTGATCGGCCCAAAGACATCTGAGTGGACTAGCTCCAAGGGCTCTTTAGCTCTAAATTTCGATTGTTGGTAAGGAAGTTGATGTGCCTTACCAAATTGACACCCCGCACATACTATGTCGGTGCGTACTTCCACATCTGATAGGCCCTTGACCATTGACTTCTCGACCATAAGCTTCAACTTGTGATAGCTCACATGCCCCAGTCGTGCGTGCCAGAGATCAGATGTCTCGTTCTTCCGAGTCTTGTCTACATAGGCCGACTCCGCCGACATCACGTATATCGACTCCATTCTTCGGCCCTCCATGATTGGTGTGCCTGATGTCTTTATGTTGCGGTACACTCTAACATCTTGTGGTCCGAACAACACATAGTTGCCTTGTGCCGTCAGTTGTGAAACCGACAGAAGATTCTTCTTCATGCCGGGAACGTGGTAGACTCGTTGCAACTCTATCTGCTCGGGGTTGAAGCGAGAAGGGATTGTTGTCTTACCGATGTAGGCAATCGGCAACTTGGAGTTGTTGGCGGTCACAATCACCTGCCTTCCATTATACTTCTCCAAGTCTTCAAGCTTCTTGATATCGCCGGTCATGTGGTTTGAGCAACTAGAGTCGACAATCCAGTCACTCTCGTAGTTGATTCGCTCTGACTTGGTCACCGCAGTCAGTGCGACCTCCGGCTTCTCTTCTTGCTCCTCTTTCGCTTCAATAGTCGCAACTGCACAGGCAGCTTCGACGTCCCAATCATCTTCGCTGCTGCTTTCCTGACTCTTGTCGTGTCGGCTGTCCTTTGACGTTGCCACGTTCCCCTGGACCTTCTTCTTGGACCAGCACTCTCGAGCATAATGTCCTCTCTTGCCACAATTGTAGCATCTATCGTCTTGATCATCGGACTGGCGGCTGTTGCTTCTTTGATTGCGAGCTCCCCCTGAAGAGTTACCCTTCTCCTTCGGCCTTCCTCGTTGATTTGGCCTTTGATTGGGTCTGCCTTTCGACTCCTTGTCGAATCGACCCTTCCTGCGGCTGCTGAATAGCGCCTCTTCTTCTTGCTGTGGCGAGACTCCGGCTATTTGTCTTGCTAGAGCCTCCTGGTTGGCGAGCAGATTCTCAAGCTCCAATAAGGTTGGCTGAGTTGGCCATCCTCGGATTGCCGCTATGAACCCGCTATACTCGGGCTTAAGGCCGTGGATGATGATCCTCCGCATGCGCTGCTCGCTGATTTTCTCTTCGGGGTCAAGTTGTGCAATCTCGTTGCATAACAACTTCACTTTCGTGAAGTATTGATTGATCGTCATGCTTCCTTGTGAGATTGTCATGAGCTCGCTTTCGAGTAGTTGGAGGCGGGCATCATTCTTCTTGGAGAACAACGTTGCCAGAGTGTCCCATGCGACCTTAGGTGTGGCCGCATCTCGTATGTACACAAGCAACTCTTCTTCTATGGTTGTCTTGAGTACATACATGGCCTTCCCGGCCTTGATTTTCCATTTCCGTAGAGCTTCGGTTTCTTTCGATTTCTCTACGGATGGGGTTCTTCTTCCGGTCGAGGCTGCGGTTTGATTTGGGTCTGGGTGACCTACTGGTACCGTGGTCTCTAGAACCTCTGGCGGAGTTGTCTCAGATCCGCCGACTACCTCCCATAGGTCTTGACCTTGTAGGTAAGACTCTATGCAGGTTCTCCAATTTGTATAATTGGTGTTATTTAATTTTTTAAGACCACTAGTCGTACCTGCGAAATCCATGGCTTCGGCTAGGTTGACGACGTCTAGCAAGCCTCTTCTAGGAATCGCAACTCCCGACACTATGCGTGACCTTCGCACGGAACCCGACCGTCCGCTCTGACAGCACTGGCTCGAACCTGGCGCTCTGATACTAGATTGTTGAGTAGAGGCGAGGCGCTATGCTCAAAACTTCTTCTTTATTATCACTCAAAATATCGTTACAACCTCTACTTTTCTAATATTGTACCTCCAAGATTACAACTCTACTACTCACTATATTCCTACACCTCCTAACTACTACACTCTAACTAACACTTATAAGTGGATTTGATTTTGCTTGCTTGGTTTTGGATTGCCTTGGCTTGGATGGCAAATGAATGCCATGACCCCCTATTTATACTACTTACATGGATATCTCTAGATTATTGGATAATCTCTAGAAATATCTACCAAAAGATTCTAGAGATATCCTAGAAATTTCTCAACAAATATCTTTAATCATGATATTTCTTCTAATCTCTAGAATATTCTAACTATCAAGAATATTTGGGCTTTGGGCCAATGTTGATATTTAACAGTTACCTAAATTCAAATCTACAAGACCTAAGAGATTCGTTATATCCTCAGGAATTTGACCAGAGAGATTGTTCGATGATAGGTCTATGGAAGTCCAATAAACAGCATTCACTGGGAGGTACTTCCCTTTTGATTTGATCTGAGGGTTGCGCCTTATTCTGTAATCCCTGCTTGCCTCAAATGGTGTTTCGTTCTTCATGCTAACAATAGAACCTAAATCAGGTGGGATGTTTCCATAGAATTTATTCTGAGAAAGATCCAAAATATGAAGTGCTGGAAGTCGGGAAAGTTCTGATGGTATTTCCCCATGGAACAAATTTGAACGTAGTTGAAGAATAGCCAATGATGGCATCTGGTCCCCAATCCATTTCGGGAGTTCCCCACTCAATTTGTTTCCCTCAAGGTTTAACACAACCAACTTCTTGCAATGCATCAAGGGCGTGGGGAACTCTCCACTTAAACTATTGTTGGCCAAGTTTAGCTCTCTAAGAAATGGGTTTGTAACCACATGGTTAGGGTCCATGGTAGAGATATTGTTACTGTGCAAATCTATGTATTCAAGCCCTATTACATCCCACAGACATTGAGGGAATTCTCCTGAGAACTGATTATAAGAGAGCGAAATGTACGTGATGCTCCTACTTCTACAGAATTTAGGATCTATGCCAGTGAAATTGTTTTGATAAGCACTAACAAAGTGTAGTATTGGGAGGTTACCCAGTGAACCCGGTATAGATCCTCCCAGCCGGTTCATGTTAAATGTTAAAGTGGTAAGTGCTATCATTTCTCCTATCTCTTCCGGAATGGTTCCAGTAAGGTCATTGGCATTAATGTGCAGATATCTGAGTTTTCTTAGCTCCCCAATTGTGTTAGGAATATGACCGGTGAACCGATTGTATTCCAGACACAAATTGATCAAGTTCTTCAAGTTTCCAATCTCAACTGGGATTGAACCAGATAATCCATTGTTCGACATGATTAATGTTTCGAGTTTAGTAAGGTTACAAAATGAAAGAGGAAAGTATCCAAATAGTGAATTGTTATTCAGGTTTATATAATTGAGATTTCTACATAGGCTCAAATTGGAAGGAATTCTTGAGTTCAATCCAATTCCTTCCAAATTAATATTTTCGAGCATCTTTAATTGTCCCAGAGATGATGGCAGAGAGCCACCTAAAGAATTGTTAAAGAGTTCTAGCAGCTGAAGTCTAGAAATAGACCCGAGTATGCTTGGTATGCCCCCTGTGAGATTGTTTGAGCCCAAACGAAGTTCCCGGAGCCTTGACAAATATTTAAAGGAAGGAGGTATCTCTCCATTAAAATTGTTATTGGAAAGATTGAGGTACTCCAACTTTGATAATCTTTGAGCCAAAGAATATGGTATGGGGCCTGTCAATTGGTTTTCTGATAGATCAAGATATGAAAGGTTTGCATATTGAAGTATTGTGTATGGAAAGGGTGAATTTAGGTTGTTACGGTACAAAGAGAGGTAAGTGAGAGATGGCATAATAGAAAATTTTGAGTATTCCGTGTTGTTTAAGTTGTTGGCACCGAGATCAAAATACTGTAACTTTTTTAGCAAACTAAGTTGGAAAGGAATTGGCCCAGTAAAATTGTTGTTATTCATTCTAAGGTCGAGAAGCTCAGACAGAGAACCCATCTCTGGAGGAATGGTCCCATCCAATTTATTTTTTCCCAAGTTCAAAAACTTGAGATTAGTTAGCACAGAGATAGTTGATGGAATGGTGCCATGCAGAAGATTGTTGCTGAGATCAAGCCGGGTAAGATGGGGCAAAGATGAGAAGTTAAAGTTATCAAAAGTACCGTTAATGGTGGCATTTTGTAGCTCGAGTTGGACAACATAGCCGGCTACATTGCACGTGACACCAGACCAATTGCATGGGCCAAAGGAATTGCCAAGAGACCAGGAGCTGATGGAGTTGGCATGTGTTAAGCTATTCTTCCATTTTAGTAATGCTTGAGCTTCTGTCTGAGATCCTACTGGTATGATGACTAGGTAGCATAGGAAAAGGAGTACATAGAAAAGTTTCATGTTTTAACTTTTAAGTAAATCTAGTGTTTCTGTATTGAGTAATTGCATGCATGCCTTCTTAATTTCATTAGCATTTCTTATTCTAATGAGGGATATATATAGGAAAGACTACGCGGATACGGACCAAGTCTTCGTCATTATATTTATGAATACCTATATAATAAAAAAAGTAACGTAAAAAAGAAGTTCAGTCTTGGTTGGATTCAATTTAGATTTTCTAGTATATATCTAGGGAAGGCATCGAAAGCGGCGGAGGGGGAGCTGTTTTGTATGTATCAAAAATAAAAAATATAAATAATGATGTGTGAGTGTCGGGATTGTTTAGTTAAATGTAGCCCGACACTTCAAATATTGTAAAATAACATTTTTTTCAATTTTTGTAACATCAGACTCTACAACTATCTGTGTGTCAGGTATTATTGCTTATAAAACCGACCTGATTCACCGATGTAAAATAATTTAGCGGCATATTCTTTTATTTCTGATTTTTTTGACCCATTCTTATTTTCATTTTCATCATATCTTCATCTCTCTTCTTAGTTGCTCGGAGTCCGTATCCACCTTTCTTTTCTCCTCCTTCGAAAGCACTCCCTCATCCTCATGAATTTCTTTTTTCGTTAATCTAGCCCCCCATACTAAATTTAATTACCTTCATTTTATATATAACTTAATTATAAGAACAAAATAAAAATCAGAAATGATATACACCATCCAACAAGAAACCATCCAATTGAACCAGCGCCATCCAACAGGCCAAAATAGCTTTTTTTTCGCGTACTGACGTCAGCAAAATTTTTTGTCCAATTTCCGAAATTTTTTTGGTGCTGACGTCATCAAATATGCTGATTTAAGGGTTCAGTTAAATGATTTAAGGGTTCAATTAAATGTTTTAAGGGTTGCATTACAGTGTATAAGTGTTCAGTTAGATGCATCAATAATTTGAAATTTTAGTGTTTTGTGTTCAGTTAAATACATTAAGGGATTATTTAAAACTATGTATATGTTCAGTTAGATGCAGCAATAATTTAGAATTTTAGTGCTTTGTGTTCAATTAAATACGTTAAGGGATGAACTTAAAGTTGTCTATGTGTTCAGTTAGTTGCAGCAGAAATTTGATTTCGTAGTTTTTGTGTTCAATTAAACTAGTTAAAAAAAAAACAAAATGAACAAATACAACAAACATAGCGAACATTTACAATAACAATAAGAACATTTACAACAATAAACTGAACAAATATACAAATTTCCTGAGTAATAAATAAATGATCATATTCAACATACAAAGTGAATACATAGTCATACAAGATGAACTATTAGGAAAACTAACTTAACATATCTGATCACTAAGTAATCCTTTTACAAATTATAAAGTGAAATAACCTTTGCATCAGTAACAGAACATAGCAAAATTGAGCAAAACATAGAGAAGACAAATAACCTCCATTTTCATCCAAAATTACCAAATTCTCTCGCAACACAAAGTTCTTCCAAAAAAATCAATAAAATTTGATGCGACCTAAGTTGAGGCTTATGTAAATCAACTTCAGCAACCCTTGAAGCAAAAATATCGTCTCTAGTTCTTCTACTACTAGGTTTATCTCTATTGGGGAGACGAAATGAAGAAGATCGAGGTTTTTGAGAGGGATACGGGGCCCACTTGTCGGTCAAAGGGAACAAAAGATGACTTTAGATCCAAAATCGATCGGCACATTATGTAGGAGAGGCACGAGATGAAGCTGCGAGTGACCGGAGTGGCGGTCGGAGCGGCGATGTCAGCGACGACGACGGAGGGAGTGTGGGGTTGCCATGAGTAGTTGGTTGGCCACGAAAGAGGAAGAGAGATTTAGGTGTGGAGACGGTGGTGGTTGGCTGGGAAGAGGTGGCGGTGGACTGCCGGAGACGGAGCGGCGGGGTAGTTGGCTGGGGCGCTAGGGTTTGGTTGGAAATGTTGCAATAACATAGAGAGACTAGAGATAGAGAGAGGGGTCGGGAATGGGAATGAGGAAATAAAAGGAGGGGTGCTGGATGGATGGTGTGGATGGGAATTAGATGGATGGAGAGTAGTATTTGTCAATAAAAATTAATACAATAAAAATAGCATTTATTGAGCGAAGCTCGATGAGTCCCTTTAGTGTAAAATAAAATGATTAAAACGAGAAATAAAAATTGCAATAACGGGTTTTCGATAATTGTTTTAATCATATATTTTAGAGAAAATTAAGTGTATACCCTTTAATCTTCCCTATTTGGAAATCTACTCCTCTAATTAATCTTTAAAATCGGACATTTACCCCTCAAATCAAATTAACAAGTTAATTATGGATGCTTACTCTTCTCAATATTTTGAATGGTAATTTAATTCTTGAATATAATTTTGCGACCAAAAATACGGACCATTATCCTAGTTTTTTAAAAGCTGCAGTGCAAATCTTTCATCTGTCACTGTCCGATTTAATATTGACGAGCAAATTTTTACAGGGCGCATAATTTTGATGGATCTGATGAAACATTCATCATTGATTGAGATCATGTATGGTGGATGAAAAAATTACATTGATAAAAAACCTACAGAGAATTTCGTTCCGTGTCTCCCCACTTCTTATCGTACTTGCCTCTGTTCCCCTTTTTAAGTTCATGGTGAAACTTTTAACTTAAAGCCTCCCGTATATACAACCATTAATATACAATTCTTAAAATCGAACTTTTAAGTTCCAAATTTGAATAATATTATTTCAAATTAATTTCGACTTGAGATTAAAAAATACATATGTAAAATCTTTAAATTTTTCTGAAGCCAACGTATTTTGGACTTTGTCCCATTTGATATTGTGTCAGCTTGTGATTGTGTGCACAAAATTGCACAATTGTGTACTATAAGATATCTAATTACTAGTATCTTCTTTCTAATTTTATTCAAATATTATATATATATACATATATATAGAGAGAGGAATGCTAATGCGCCACCGATGGCACGTGCTATCGATTTTTCATCGAGTCGTTTTTCAAGATCCAAAATTCAAACAGCCAATCCGAACCGTTCAAATTGATCAACATATTGCAATATTCTTGGAGACCAAATTTTACATTTTTTTCGAATTTTTTTGCTATTTATTATGATATTTTCAAATTGGAGGGCCTGAAATACTCCGATTATAATGTTTTTGAAAATATCATAATAAATAGCAAAAAAAATTGAAAAAATATAAAATTTGGTCTCCAAGGATATTTCAATATGTTGATCAACTTGAACGGTTCGGATTGAACGTTTGAATTTTGAATTTCGAAAAACGACTCGATGGCACGAGACCCTCTGTGCCATCGATGGCGCGTTAGCATTATATATATTCGAACAGAGGAGGCAAACTGGAACGTAGACAGGCAGTCGGGCACGGTAAAGAGCTTGGAGGTAGGTATTTTGGTCTCAAAATTATAAATTTGATTGTTTTGAATTCAAATATCCATTTAAAATATCAATAAGTGTAAATATCTTTCATTAACATGATTATAGGGCATCTAATTTTAATGATTATGGGAGTATATTTTCAAATAGAGAAAATTAGAGGGTATATATCCAATTTTTTTCTATATTTTACATACATTCAAAATAACTGCATATGATTACAAAATATAATGATTAAAACAAAAAAATACAAAAAATTAAAACTTTGCAAGATCGCTGTTACGTTCACAATATTGCAATTTTTTTCCTGCAAATGTCGGGGTTTTGAACTCCAATATTAATTTTGGCGTTTCAATCTCAATATTGCATTAATAATTTTCGAAAAAAATAATCAATAATGTCTTTAACATTTTTTTCAATAATATTAAAAAACCTCCGACTAATAAAGATGCCTTCTCAATCAAGCAAAATCACAGTTTCTTTTTTATATTGCTTTAGGGTGTGTTGGAATATTCTAAAAAATAAAATTAGAATTAGTTAGTCAGAGTAAATATGTTATTCTTAAATGATCAACAATAAATTTTTTTAGATATTTAGAGTGTTATTTCTAAATAAAATTTTAGGATGTTGATTTTATCTCAACTTAAAAAAAAATCAAGCCTCTAACTTATTTTAAATTTAAATTTACAAAGAACCTCTTAGCTGAGTTCAAGCCTATAACTTTTCATTAATATGCATTAATTTTTACTACTAAATCAAGAGCTGATTTTCAATTGAAGTTAATCTATTTTTTATTCTTGATCAATGCCATCAGACGAAATGTCGGCGCTTTCTCTTGACTTAGCGATGGACCCCCATCCAGCGAGCCCTTCAATTTCTCCCTTTCCGCACACCCTTCCCTCTCTCCCCCTTTCACTCGCTACATTTCTTCCTCTCTTTCATGATTTATCCTCTTCTTCTTTTTGCCTTTAGTGAGTCTTTCTTATTTTTTTTTGCCTTTATTTCGATCTTTCATTTTCAATTCTCATTGAAACTCTTATCTCACCTTCTCCTTCTTGTTATAAGTGTTCATTTTGCTTTACAAGTGTTCATTATATGTGTTAAATTTGTTCATTTTATTTTTTATTTCTTATTCAATTTATATTTTATTTTTGTAATTTTATTTTTATATAATTGTTCACTTTTGTTGGTATACATATTCACTTCTATTGTTATAAGTATTTAGTTTGTTATTTATTGTAATCTGTTTTCTTTATTGTTATAAATGTTTACTTTTTGTGTTATAAGTGTTTATGTTATTTTTGATATATATTGACTTTGTTTTATGATATGTTCAATTTATTTGTGCAATCTGAATTAAGTGATCATGATTGTTTGATCGGAATTGAATATTCCATTCTCATCAATGGATTATTATGTAACAATAGTGATAGGTATGGACTTTGGAGTTTGTAGCCATTATACTCTATTTAGTAATCTTAGTATCGTCAACGGTCATTAAATGCAGACCCATTCCAATTAACCCAGTCTATGCGCTGTTAATATAAAAATGGCAAGTGCCCCTATTTTTTTTATTATTATTATTTTTTTTACTCTTTAACGTTGACCTTAAAAGAAGTACCCCAACCGGGCCAGGATGAAAACGGATCCGATACGGATCGGATAGTGGTCAAATCATATCCACATTCGTATTTTTTTCTATACGAATACAAATATATTTAGATACGAATATGGTTCAGATGTTAAGTGGATGCAGATACGGTTTGGATATCATCGAATACGAATACGAATTTAATTTCAGATATTAAAGTAAGTATCTACAAATTAACAAACTAATAGAAATAAAACTAAAATAATAATAATAATCTTGATATAACATTTCATAAAAATATTACTTAATATGTATAAATTAGTATTATTATTATAATTAACATTATTAATCATTACATATAATCTCTATTAATTATATCATATAATCCGTAATAACAATTGAATATTTTTTAAAACAAAACAAATACTAATATGTACCATTTATAAATTATTGGTAGTGATCCATTTGAAATCCTCAATAAAACTAAAAAATAAGAAAAAGACAACAGACAAGAACTTTTTGAGACAAAAAAAAAAAATAAAAATAAAGAAGAACGTCTCTTTCCAATTAATCTTTCATGGAAATAATATAATTATGAAATATTACATAATTACGATTCAATACTATTTTGATTATTAATTTTCATTATCCATAATTATGCTTCCTTTAATCTGTAAATAATTTAGGTACGGTTAAGTAAATACAATTTTGCATTGTACACAGAGCGGTTTATTATTGGAGTCGGATTATGGGACAAGTGTATTCGGATATCCGTTTAGATAAACATTTTGGATTCGGATGATTATTCGTATTCGCATCTGTATCCGCACCAATATCCATTTTCATATCCGCATCCGTATTCGTTTGAAAAGATATGAATTGGAGCGGATATTATCCGATCCGTTTTCATCCCTACGGGGCCAGCCCTCTCCTTTGTTAATTTCCCTTTGTTTTCTGGGAATTACTCTTTACGAAATTACTGTGTAATTAACATCGACGTCATGCACGAATCGAAGAAACAACTAAACCCACTATGTTGAAACGAACTATAGTTCTCATGTGAATAAGATGCATATATAACACACTTGATTGCTTAATTTCGAAGTGACCCTATTTAACAACAAGATGCACCGTAACACTTAATTGCTTAATTTCAAAGTGACCCTATTTAACAACAAGATGTACCGAAAACTAAAATACATGCTTAATTTAACAAATATAAATTATAAACTGAGAATGTACTTCAGATTTCTTTCTTTGGTTTTATATATTGTTTGAACGGAGGAAAAGAAATTTAGCATCTCTAAACCAAAGTAAAAATATATATATATATCACATATTTCGGATATATCGAACATAAAATAAAAAAAAAGATTTTCAGTTATATTTATACCGTAAATTATAACGGAGCACGGTAGATCAATATAGCTAGTTTTTTTTCAGACAGACTCTACGTCATCCCTAAATCATACCGAAAAAGCACCATATGGTCCACCATTGCTCTTGTTTTACGGTTGTGCAGCCATGACTGTATTATCTTGACGAAAATACAACTTTCTTGATCCCCAATTGACCCACTATACCCTCATTTGTATAACCTTTTT
Organism: Rhynchospora tenuis; assembly: GCA_027725995.1. NCBI lineage: Eukaryota > Viridiplantae > Streptophyta > Magnoliopsida > Poales > Cyperaceae > Rhynchospora > Rhynchospora tenuis. Next base: position 44,647,576 of record CM050888.1, on the reverse strand, counting down.
CAGGGCACTCGCATCCTCGTTAGTCATTTTTTTAACTGTTTGGCGCAGTCCTTCACTTTTTCTTTAATATTTTAAAATTTTAAAATTTAAATGTCGAATCCAAACCGTTGATCTTGTTCAATTTAACGGACGATGCATTTTCATATAAATTTTATAAAATTTGAAGTTGATTTGATACTTGATTAAGTGCTCAACAAATGAACGTATTAGAATTAATCAAATCAGGTTCGTTCATTTGTTGAGTACTTAATCAAGTATCAAATTAACTCCAAATTTTATAAAACTTATATGAAAACGTATCGTCCGTTAAATTGAACAAAATAAACAGTTTGAATTCGACATTTGAATTTTAAAATTCTAAAATATTAAAAAAAAATTAGTTAAAAAAATGACTGCGATGCGAGTCCTTAATTGCACGGACCAGCTCTACAGACAAACAGTAAGTAAGCCCATATAGATCGGCCCAAGACCCAGAATTCCGGTCCATTCTTTCATGCGACTTGGAAGTTGGAACCTAGAAATTCTACTCCATCAGAGGAGATCGGTGCCTCGAGTTCTCACTCATCATTAATTTAATATTGGGCTCGTTTGGATTGCTTAGGAATAACTAATTCTTTTATTCTTAAATTTTTCATCCAAACGATTTTAATATAGCGAATTTCATTTCTAATACAATTTTTAATAACACTTTTCTCTCTATTTACACTTTCCAACGCTATTCCTAAACTCACCATCCAAACAACATTTCTAATTCCCACAATTCCTGTATAAATAGTGTTTTCCCTAAATTTATGCTATTCCTATCCTATTCCTTACCATCCCAAACGACACCTAAGTCTAAGTTTGAGGCGGCGACGGAGCAAGCGAGAGCGGCGGCGATCTCCTTATTTATTGCATGATCTGGAGAATTGCCCCTCTCCTAGTCTTTGTCTGCGCCGATGATTACTTGAACAGGGTAAGAAACTCTAGTGCTGAGGCTGTGAGGAGATCTCATCTCCGAGCCGATGATTGTTTTAAGTTCTCAAAATCAACCTTTGATCTAAAAAATTCTGAAATAGGAATTGGTTGACAATTGTTGGTGTTGGTTTTATGTCTTGTTGATTATGTTACATCGTCCAGTTTTATACCTTTTTGAAATTGTGTTTTCTGTGTTTCTTGCTTACCTCTCCTCTTTCCTGTGGCAAATTTTTTTTAATTTTTGTTTCTGCTTTAAACGTGTTGCTCTTGCTCGTACTCCTCTCTGGTAATTTGTCTACTCAAAAAGGGGAGAAAAAAGAAGGGTAGAGATAAACAGTATGAGGTAAAACTGTTTTTTGGGATTTCTTCAATTGAGGTACTGTATAATTGACAAATGAAGTCTGGAAATGCCCCATTTTCCAGCCTTACTTTTTTTTGTACTGGTACTGTATTAAAAGGATGGATGCTATTATGTATGTGATTGGTATATAGAGGTTTAGAGCTAGCTTTACCAGGACACAAGTACCTTTTTTCCTTTTCCATGCTGTGTGTCTTTTGTTTTGATTGTCGAGTTTTCATAAAAAAAGTCATGGTAATGTTATTGATAATATATATATTTGATCAATGAATGCATAATTGCTGGATGGAGCTCAAAACAGTATGGTTTAGTTACAATTGGCCATATTGATTAACCAGTACCACTAAGTTGATGAATACCGGGAACGGATCCTCTGGTCGGCAGAAATGTGCCGACCACGTGGTCGGCGCGTGATCCGAACCGTCCGATTTAATCTCAACGGTTCATTTTTTTCGGGCCAACCGGTCCTGCCTATTATGCACGGGGCATCTTTAGCCGTTGAGATTAAATCAGACGGTCCGGATCACGCGCCGACCACGTGGTCGCCGACCAGAGGATCTGATTCCGATGAATACCGGTTAGACTTCATGTGGTTGGGTGGGCCAAATTTGCATTATCTTTTTAAAGCCAATGTTCACCCCTGTGAAAGCTGAAAAATAAGAGGTTTCTTTTGGAGACTGATTTCAGTACAGTTGCATGTCTTTATATTGGTACCTAATGGTTTGAAGGGCATTAGATCCAAGTGTTTTTTCTGAAAGAAGGGTAGAGATAAACAGTATGAGGAAAAACTATTTTTTGGGATTGCTTCAATTGAGGTACTGTATAATTGACAAATAAAGTCTGGAAATGCCCCATTTTCCAGCCTTACTTTTGTGTACTGGTACTGTATTAAAAGGATGGATGCTAGTTACGTATGTGATTGGTATATATAGGTTTAGAGCTAGCTTTACCAGGACACAAATACCCTTTTTTCCATGCCGTGTTGTCTTTTGTTTTGATTGTCGAGTTTCCATAAACCAAGTCATGGTAATGACATTGATAATATATATATTTGATCAATGAATGAATAATTGCTGGATTGAGCTCAAAACAGTTTGGTTTGGTTACAATTGGCCATATTGATGAACCAGTTACCGGTTAGACTTCATGCGGTTGGGTGGGCCAAATTTGCATTATTTTTTTAAGCCAATGTTCCCTGGACTATTGCCCCTGTGAAAGCTGAAAAATAAGAGGTTTCTTTTGGAGACTGATTATAGGTACAGTTGCATGTCTTTATATTGGTACGTTATATTTTGAAGGGGATTAGATCCAAGTGTTTTCTAGCTTAATATAATTGGGGGATCAACAGTTTTTTCCAATTAACAGCCTTAGTGAATAATATCCATTAACAGCCTCAGTGACCTGATACAGTTGTGTATAGAGACTGCTTGTCTGTTAGTACTCAGAAGATACTAAATTATGACTGCTGTGTCTGGCTAATTGACTTTTAGTGTTACTTATGTCCCAATATCATGTAAAATTTAGAACATGAGTCTTACATTGTTTTGTTATTTTAATGTTGGTATTCCTCAGATTGACACTCAATGGAGTCTGACAGGAGGGTTAGTGATCGACTTTGTCCAATGATGCTGTAATTTTTTTGTTATAAATCAAACAGGGTTGCTGACATAATGTTGTAGAATGAGTTAGTGATGTGACTTTGTGAGCTTGTGATGGACGTTTTACAAAATTGGAGAGGTTATCTTTAGATTTTGGTCATTAGTCGGGGTCTTTTTTGATGTATTCTGGTAGTTCCAGCTGGTGATCCCTCTTATCTTTAAAAACTTCTGGTTGGTTGGTTGGTTTTTGATTTATATTTGTTTTATTTTGTCTAATGATAATTGTAACTTTTTTGTTCTCTGTGGTGGTTGTCTGTTTTGTTTTTCCATTTGGGGGAAATTGCTGATACTTAAAAGGCTTGAGCCAGTATTATGAGAGAATGGCCTAATGGATCAGGATGCATCAGGGAGAGCTGCAGAGCTTCTCGGTGATGGTTGCTTTGTTGATGGGGGATTTAAAATTAAAATTTTACTTTTTCTTTTTGTGTACGTGGTGGAAATTTTCTAGGGATAGATTAGATATAATAATATTGGATTTTAATGGGAAACGGTGGTTTTTGGTTTCCTTCTCATTCAGTTTAGTTTGTGAAAATGATAGTTTTATACAATGAAACAGCTGCTTTGTGCATATACTTGAAAGGAGTTGTAATGCATTATTGTTCCGAAATACAAACGTGGTTACCAAATGGCTAGTTTGACCTGATAGCTTTATTTGGTGGGGAACCGGGGGAAAGGAATATTCATGACAAATTTTATTATTTGACAATCATAACTAGTAATACAATGGTTTTAACAATATGAAAATTTGCTTAACGCGATTCATTTGCAAGCATGTACCGTATTGCTATAAACATGCCACAATGTGAAAAAAAAAAAAATTTGTTTTTTATAATCTAGATAATATTCTTAATCTGACGCAGCTTAAAAGTGAAAAGAGTGAAAGCATTATTGCCAATTAATTAGTGTTATATTATTTTAATATCGTATCAAATTTTCAACACCAAAATCACATATTTGGAACAAAATACAGAGTTGGTAAGACACGGATTTTGATGGCATTAATTTGCATTTTTCTGAAGTTGGCATTTCTTACCTGCCTAATAATGATACTTAGGTGCCACTATTTTTCTAGGGAAAGCCGTGGAAATTAAAAATGTTCTTATAAACGAGTTCCTTCAGTTCAGATAAAATTTTCGTTTTCAAATAAAAAAAAAAGAAAAAATTTCAAGCTATTTCTAGATTAATAATTGGGTATTGTCAGAACTGCCTTCAGCTTTGTACGTTCTGGCTGTTGTTGAATTAACATTTAACCTAGTCACGTGCGGTGGCACTGCTTTGGCTGCTTTATGAAAATGTTTCTGAACGTTAATAATGGTTTCGCTTTTAAAAGTTTGGGATCCACATGATAAAAGCTACTTTTTTAATTGAGAAATATTTTCTTTCTTGAGAATCGACATGAAATTTTTTTCAAGAGCCTGGGCGCTATCATATAATATTTAAAAAATTATAATGGAGGATGTGACATTATCTTCATCCTCATCAATATTATTATTATAATTATTTTATTATCTTTATCCGCCAAGTATCATGATCTCACAATTTGGATTAAATTTAAAAGCTTTTCCATCATATGTATCATAGTAAATTCCTTCGATTTCGAACGGTCAGTTTATACTAACAATTGATAAATTAAAGGCACATTGATAATCCGGACTCGCACCGGGCCCAATCATTGAAAAATTTAAATAACAATTTTATGGGTTCCTTGCAGACTTCATTTAATCACTATCAGACCCACCCAAAACATTTCGACCGTTATAAGCGAATCACATTCAAATGGGTCCACACCTTATACGACCGACCGTTGCAAGCGCTAAACTCCGAGTCAGCCCATAACTCCATTCCCTTTTACTAGATTAAAGAAATCCAAACTCCAAAGCATATCTCTCCAGGTCCAGGTAAATTGAAAATTCTCCTTTTCTTTTTCCCACATGCCGACTTCTTGTTCCCCATCTAAGCCTTTATCCCCTTCCGCTCCTTTGCTCAAATCAAATTTTCAAATAACCAAATGATACCCAAAACGACCACTCTTTCTCACATTCATGGCAACATATCTGCTCTATCTTTTTCTCCTATCCCTCTTTACTCCAACCTTAGCCAAAAATGTCAGCTTCGATTCAGCATCTTTCTCTTTCTCTAATTTGACTCTGTTGGGTGACTCCTACCTTAGAAATGGTGCGATCGGTTTAACGAAAGAGACCACTGTTCCTTCCTCGAGTGCTGGGTCGGTTATTTGTAATCTCCCGATCCAATTCTTCGATCAGGTAACCAACACCTCAGCATCCTTTTCGACCAAATTCTCATTCTCTATCACAAACCAAAACCCAGAATCATTCGGAGATGGCCTCACCTTCTTCATTTCCCCCAATAATAGCTCACTAGGTGCTACCGGTGGTTTTCTCGGTATATTTAACTCAACCAATTTAACAAATAATATACCAATAATTGCAATTGAGTTTGATACCCGGTTAAACGAAGAGTTCAATGATACAACTGATAACCATGTCGGACTAGACATCAGTGGCCCACTATCAATAAAAACAGTTGATCTCGGATCATATGGGGTTGATCTGAAAAGCGGTAATTTAACAACAGCTTGGATAGATTATAGCAATAAGGACAGCCGACTCGACATTTGGTTAGCCTACACAAATGCAAAGCCTGGCAAACCCATTTTTTCAGTTAATATCGACCTCTCAAGAAATTTTTCCCAGTTCATGTATGTGGGGTTTTCAGCCTCCACCGAAGGAAGTACAGAGTTGCATATGGTCAGAGATTGGACCTTTCAAACTTTTGGGTTTCCTTCTAACCTTTACTCTAATGCTACTCAAAATTCAACCAATATTTCAGTTGGCACTATACCGAATATCACCATTAATAGCACTAATGCTTCCTCCCGCAAGAGGATTGGTTTGGCACTTGGCATACTAGGTCCTGTAGCACTTTGTTTGGCATTTGTTCTATTCATGTGGGTCACAATAAAAAAACTAATAGAGTTCACCACCAAAAAAGAGGGTTTAGCATCAGAGGTTTTGAAGGGGCCACGAAAGTTCACCTACAAGGAACTGAGTGCTGCGACAAGGGGATTTCATATGACTCGAATAATTGGGAAAGGAGCATTTGGCACAGTTTTCAGAGCGGTCATGCCTGGCACGGGAGTCACTTACGCAGTTAAAAGAGCCAAACAGGAGCACCAATGTAAGAGCGAGTTTGTTTCGGAGCTCTCAATCATTGCCTGTCTCAGACACAAAAATCTAGTCCAACTGGAAGGATGGTGTGATGACAAAGGGGAACTTTTACTGGTATATGAATTCATGCCTCATGGGAGTCTTGACAAGGTCCTGTACCGTGAACCAAACCAAGATCCTGGCTCGGTATTTAACTGGCCTCAACGATACAATGTGGCCATTGGGCTTGCATCAGCACTCTCCTATTTACACCAAGAATGTGAACAGAGAGTAATACACCGAGACATAAAAACCAGCAACATATTATTAGATGTGAATTTCAACCCCAGGCTTGGTGATTTTGGTCTTGCACGGCTGATGGACCACAACAAGAGCCCAGTTTCAACCCTAACAGCGGGCACCATGGGTTACCTTGCACCAGAGTATTTACAATGCGGAAAAGCAACTGATCAAACTGATGTATTCAGCTATGGTGTGGTAGTGTTGGAGGTTTGTTGTGGGAGGAGGCCCATAGATAAAGAAGATGGCTCGAAAAAGACAGTCAATTTGGTGGATTGGGTTTGGAAACTGTACAGTGAGGATAGGCTGATTGAGGCAGCTGATAGGAGGTTGAATGGTGAGTTCGATGAAGAGGGAATGGTGAGGTTGCTGCTAGTCGGGTTGAGTTGTGCAAACCCGAACTGTGCCGAGAGGCCAAGCATGAGAAAGGTATTTCAAATACTGAGTGGTGAGGCTGAGCCAATATCGGTGCCTAAAAAGAAGCCGCTGCTTATTTTCTGTTCAAGCGGTTCACTTAGCATGAAGGAGATTGTTTCAGATGGGGAGGAAACACCACCAGGTCTAAGCCAATTGACACAGATTAAGATAGATTAATGTAATTTGGTTTTTGTTGGGTGTGTTACCTTGATTTATTTTCTTTATATCCACATTTAGATTGAAATTCGTTTATTCGTTTTTTTTTTTTTTTTTTTTAAGCTGCTTTATACAAGGGATGGCAACATAATGACATGTAATGCGTTTTCTTGTATTTATTTATGTATGGTACTTACAATAAACATATGATTGCTTGGCCACAAATTTTTCTCCGCTTTGTTACTACTATCTTTTTTTTTTTATTTGTTCTCATGAAATACTACTATTATTGTTGATCTCGTTTACAAAGACATCATTATTTACTGAATTTAAGATACGAACTCAATGTAATCCTTGAATAAATTTTTTAACTGATACTAGAAAAACAAAATTGACAGCACAACCCACAACTTGTGAGTACAAGCTCAATCATGACAACTTCAATAAACCCCTCGTACTCTCGCAAGACGCCTGTTAGCTTCCAGTAGCAGCTCAAAACATCGATTAAAACAAACCCTACTTTCACAATAATTCCTTATTACCATTATCAATTACCGAAAAATTATTTCCAGTAGTATCAATATCTTCTGATGCAATATTTTCTGCATCTTCACTTTCTCTAATGCACTGCTTTTTACTTGCATAGCCTTCCTCAACCACATCTCCTTCCAGATCCTCTTTCTTGTCATCTTCAGTTAATGCAGCTACATCTGCTTCATCTGCAGTACCATTATTTTCTTCACCTAAAATTTCTGCTTCAGCACCATCTCTTTTTCTCTGTGGTATTGCCTTAAAAAATGCACTCTTCCAGTCTCTTGACTCAATGAAATTTAACATTATTTCAAACACTTGGTTCACTGTAAGCACCTGATAGAAAATAAAAAAAAACATCGATTCAATCAACCAAACAAGTGAAAAGAAAACGACTGAAACATTTCTTATTACTATCCTACACATTCTATAGCCTACAGCTGAAACAAATTTCCCAAAAAGCAATGTTTCTCCATATATCTAGAAACTTGAAAACTATTATAGTCTGCGAGTTATACTGTTCAAAAACAAAAATTAAGAATAAATAGGAAATTAAATGGAGATTGGTATCGCTACTGATATTGCTAACAATAACAGCCCTAAATAAAACCCATTTTACAGTTAATCCTCAATTAAACCTTAGATTGTGCATATAATCCTCAGTTCAAAGTAAATTTATCTCAAGTGACCCAAATTATAAAAAAAATGCATCAAGTAATTTTATCCTTGATAAAACTTGCTTCAGTTTTATATTACCAATTATGTTTTATACCTGAGAACTTGACATTTTCAAGTAATTCCCAATCGGCAACTTCGCAGCTTTTATGCCTTGCTCTGTCGCCTTGTCCATGGTTATCCTTTTATATCTATTCCGATCAACCAACCCACCAATTATGTAAATACTCTTCAAATCAAGCTCCTCAAGCACATCTTCTGCATCTGCCGTCAAATAGACGAGATTTTCCTTTTGGTCCTTCAGGGCTTCAATATATGGTCTATTCTCTTTCTCTATTATCCAATTGTTGAATCCTGGAACATTTTGCAACCGTGCCTCCATTTCACCAGTACAGCCTGTCAGCCAGAGGTGCGTCGGATTTGCAGATCTACTATTCGCAGCATAACAGTACATTATCTGTATTTCGTTCAATGTTTATTGAATAAGCAGCATGGAGTGACTAATTTATATACTAGGGTATCTCAGAAGAAGTTGACATTTTAAAAAGCTAACAAGCAAACTAAAGGCTTGAATTTTGGGAGGTAATTGGGGAAGGGACATAAACCAAACAGCACTATACCAGCATTGAGTGACTACACTTACAATTACATGATAAATATCCAAATTGCAAAGATGCAAGGTTCACCATACCAAACTATCCAGGTTATTAAAATACATACATTCCTCAAAATTTAAAAAATGAAAAGAAAATTGAAACCACCTGCTGGGAGAGAGACTGTATCTCACTGGCCGTCATAAGGTGTCCGAAATCGAGATCCAGTACAACCTTCTGACCGACCTCGGTGGCCTTCTTAAGCCGTTCGATCTTCATCCAATGCTCCTCCTTCTCCCGCTTAATCCGCTCTCGCCTGGCCTCATTCTTCGACTCAATCAGCTTCGCCTTCTCCTCGGGAGATAGCGCCTCGAGCTTCTCGTCCCACTCAAGGCGGCGCTGCTCCTTGTGCTCCGCCTTGCGCCGCTTCTCCGCCGCCTTCTTCTCGGCCTTGCGAGCGGCGAGGCGCTCTTGCTTCAAAAGCTTCTTCTGCGCAGTTTTAGTGAGAGCTGGGGTTGGCTTTTGGTTTGTTTCAGCTTCATTGGTGGAGGCGGTGGTGAGGCTTTCTTCGCCGGGATCCGCCATGGTGAGGCGGCTGTTGCTGTGGTTTTGAGTGCAGTGGATGTTTATTTTGAAGGGGTTAATGGAGAATGGAGATCGAAGGGTTTACTGTATCATTTTACGAGTACGAAAATGCCCTTGGAGTTTGAACTAGAAAGGAGAGATTGAAATTGAAGTACGAAAATGCCCTTCAGCCCAAACCAACCAAAAGCCCGTTTTATAATTTATAGTGTATTTAAGGCGGTAATTGCTTTCCGCAATCCAGCGGAAAGCCATCACGCCATCCAAAGGAGCGACTCCTTTTTTTTCCGCGCATCGTCCCTCCCCTCCTCTCCCTCTCTTCTTTTCCGCAACTACCCCTCCCCTCCCGCGCCCTCCCTTTCATTCCCCAGGTCTCCCCTCCTCTCTCCTCTTCTCTCTCGCTCCTATCCTCTACCTCTTTCTTCTTTATGTTTTTTTTCTCGTTTTTTTCCTCGTTTTTTTATTTTTTCTTTTTTTTTTCTTATTTTTTCATTTTTTCTCTTATATTATCAAGTGTTTCCTGAGAGTTAGTAATACTAAGGGTTTTTTAATACGAATTTTTGTTCAATTTATTTGTTACAAATGTTCAATTTATTTGTTACATATGTTTAATTTATTTGTTACAAATGTTCAATTTATTTGTTACATATGTTCACTTTTATCTTTTTATATGAGTCTACATGTTTGTTACATCTATTCAATTTATTTGTTACATCTGTTCAATTTATTGTTTATATCTGTTCATTTTATTTGTTATATTTGTTTTATATATATTCACTTTTAAAATTTTTTTATGAGTCCACATTGTTTGTTATATCTATTCAATTTATTTGTTATTTACGTACAATTAGTTGTTATATCTGTTCAATTTATTTATCATGTATGTTCATTTTGTTCTTGTATATATACATTTTGATTCTTTGTTCATATTATATTCGTATCTGTTCAATTTATTGTCGAATATGTTCATTTTAAAGAAACAAGACAGAACGAACATGTTAGATACGAAGGAGAATAAGACAGAGGTAGGGAGAAAGAGATGGAGTCCATGGAAAAAGATCGTAACGGAAAGGAGGAGAGGAAGAGACAACGAGAACAGAGAAAAAAGAACGGAGGGAGGGAAGGGAGGGCCAAAAGAGGGCTGGATGCGGAAAGGTGGGAAAGAAGCACGTGGAGAGAGAGGGAAGGAAGCGCGCGGAGGAAAGGGAAGGAAGGAAGTGCGGAGGAAAGGGAAGGAAGGAAGTGCGGAGAGAGAGGGAGGGTGCGGAAAGAGAGGGGTGCGAAAAAATGTATTGTGGATGGCGTGGATGATTTTTCGGTGGATGACGCTTATCATTCCCGATTTAAGGCTGTGCTCCAGAACGCAACCATTAAAGGAACGAAGAGTAGAGAAGAGGAAAGTTGTCCGGTCTCGTTACCTCCCAAATCGGAAGGGAGAAACAGTAGAGTAAACTCTTCTTCGTATCACTCTATCTCTCCCCTCCTCTTCTCTTCCTCTCCATCGCTAATTTTCAGATCTGGAGCGAGTAAACAACCGAGCAGAATAAACTCGTCCGCTCTTTCCGCTACCTTCCCTTCCTCTCCCTCCAAACTCGCGTTCTGGAGCACAGCCTAAATAAAAGAAATAATTTTCTGGAAGCAAATTGCACTACTAACAAGAAACAACACACAATGATTTAGGTTGACTTGTCTTTTCCGCTCATATAATCTGCAATCTATTCCTATAAAAGTATAATTATAATAAATAGGGAAAATTAGCCATATACCTCTCTAATCATAGCCAATTGAAAATATCCCCTCTAATCTTTATATTTGGAAATATCCCCCTCTAAACATCATTGCTATAGATATATGTCCATTCTCTTAATTCTAATAACTTTTTAATTCTGAAAAATATTTTTTAATATGTTTGGACAAAATTGCCCTCAACCCTGACAATTCATCTTCGTTGTATTTCACCTGTGTTGGATAACAGAAGTAAATATAGGATGTCAAGTACTAAAAGGAATTTTTGACCCCATGCTTGAAAGTTATTCAATCAATGGCAGATTCTTGTCAATTGTTCATCGCAAAGAACAATGGAGAAACCAATGTTGTTGTTTTTTTGCTCCCGCCGGGGATAAATTGTTGAACCAAATAGAAAGTGGGAAGCAAATGAAAAATAGAACCAAATGCAAAACTTTGTTTCCTTATTCAACAAATGCAAGGAGGAATAATAGATGATGGTATCAGCTTTATTCTAAAAAAAGCTTTATTTCACGAAAAGAGGAAGGATGGATGGGCTACGCAGAGAAGCCATAATTTGTTTTTCAAGCAAATAAGTAAATAGTTTGAACACTAATACACCTTGTTACTCTTGATTTGGAAGAATGTCCAACTAAATCAAGAATAGATGCAGTAGAAAGTGGCACCAGCTCAATTTATGCACAGCTATATTGTATATTTCTTTCTCTTTTCACAGAGTAGAAAATATCGAGAAGATGAATCGTCATGGGCCAGGGGCATTTATGTCCGAAATTTACTAAAATGATCTTTCAGGATTATAAAATTGTTGAAATTAATGAAAAGGATAAATATCTAAAGCATTGATATTTAGAGGGGATATTTCCAATTGACTATGATTAGAGGGGTATATGACTAATTTTCTCCAATAAATAATATATAATCCGCGACATAATATACAAAGAAAACTTATCTATTCAGTTGATAATCGCCATAATCAAATTGCATGTTGTGTGCTGCCGAAAAAGAAATTCATAGCCGATACTTCAAAAAATAATTTTATATGCGGTTTTTAATAATAAAAGCAATCATTATCCGAAAAGAAAATTGCACCCCTAACAAAATGATTTATGTTGGCTTACCGTTCCAACACATCTATATTCTAAAATCCAAAAATAATATATAAAGTCAGTCTTGTAGTTTCTTCTGTTAAGAATAAAATCTGAACCAAATTGTTGTGTAGTACAAAAAAAAAATAAATACACCATTCAGAACCCTTCCAAACCAATAATTAATAAAACACACAACCTAACAAATGATAAACCGGGTTCAAACTTTTCCCAACCCCACCCAGTTCCCGCCTCCCAAACCCCAACATTCTCACACTCGTGCACAACATCCAATTGAACGGATTTGTTCGCGCAGCACCGAATAATGCCGTGCAAACGATAAAACATAAAGAAACACGGCGCCCATCAAAAGGAAAACATAAATGGAAGAGCTGATCCTGCGGCAGCTGCCTACTGCATAAGCAGCCATGAAACTGAAAAGGTCGAGCACCATTGTGATCTCCAAAGCCTTAACCATTTTCATGTCACGGTAAAAGTACTTGTTCATCAACAAAATAATAACAACTAGTGACGAAAGAAAGGAGATTGCATTGCAATAGAAGAATGTTTGGTATCTGTCGAAGAACTTGTCATGCAAGATTGGGGTCCCTGCCACATGGCCCTGGTCATCGTCAGCTTGCCAGTCACCACCTGGCGGGTTGAGCCCGGCTTGATAAGTTGAACCAGCTGCTAGTATGGCGACAATCATGAGATTTCCTCGTATTTCTTTAAAAAATGATGCCTGGTCTTGATCCAGAGTCTGATTGTCACCAGGGGATGGGGTGGTTTGTTGAATTGATCGATCAGCTGTGTCTTGGGGTGAACCATTTTGTTGATGGATCGCTTCCTGCACAATATTAGTTGCGGATTGCTGATCTTGTTGCACAATATCATTAGTCTCGGATAAGTTATAGTTGTTTGTAGGCTGAGAGAAATGAGGTTGTTGTTGTGCCTGTTAGAATTTATGATCTTCTAATTCATATAAAATAAATAAATCATTAGTTTAGAACTTACAATTCTATAGGGAAGACATCTTGATGCGGAAATTCAATCTTCCTCAATTTTCCTTAGTGCTAATGATGGCAGAATTATGGCGTTTTTACTCTTTCTGTCTATTTTCTCAAAATTCCGAAATTAAGTGAAAAGGTGCTTAATTAATGACAGGAAGAGTATTTAATCACTAAGGCAATTGAAGGGATTAAATTTTGAATGAACATGGTCCATTAGTTTTTCCATCAAAAACTAATAGACCCTTTATTAAATGAATTTGGTTCAACAATTAAATATAGGCCACTTAATAATAATTAATTATATTAATTATAACAGTGCCATCTTTGGGAGCGAGAATACGAGTTAGAGGAGAGAAGGATGGAAGAGTGTACATAAGATGTTATCTCAATTTGCAAAGATGGAGGTTGAGTGCTCCCTGAAGGATGCGTTACGTTTTATAGTCCTTTTTTCTCTAATAAAATTACCTTTGTTTCGTAAATTGAACGTGTAATATTAGGGTTGAACATTTCAAAATTTTTGATTTTTAATTGGGAAAGGTTTTATTCATGATTGCACCCGGTTTGTCTGTGGCTCGCTCAAATCGGTTATATAATTTTTTTGCAATAGCATTTTGTTAACTTTCTGCTTTATTTTTTCTTTGGTACCACAAAAAATCAACGACACACATTAAAAAATGATTAAGGGATGATACTTTCAATCAAATATGCTTTGAAAGTTATCCTAGTGAGGAAACGGGGAAGGCGATGCTCGGGACAGAACATTAGTCGCATCTTGTGCAGTATTTTTATAGTGAAACTCTTTTAATGATTTTTCCATTGAAAATATACATCAAGATATTCCCTGGTTATGAAATATGAAAACTATTTTCATAATACAAATAATAAATGACTAAACCTTATGCTATTTTGCAAACGTGCGGACAGAGTCACACTTGGATGGGAGTTGGGAGAGGTACTGGCCACCTAAAATTAATTCGCTCAATTCTTTCTTATAAATAACAAAAATATATACTGTATTAAAAATACTTATAGATACACCATTATATTTTCTGAGTTGATGTCCACATACATTGTTGTCGACAAATCTCATGATTGTCGCCATACTAGAAAATCAGATTTCATCGTCCTCGTATTCAGATATAAACCCCTTTAATTCAATCTTATTTGGACATAAACCCTTTTTATTAGTTTTCATCATATTTTAAATAAGGAAAATAGAAAAATATTTGCTATGACTATTATAGCCTAGCCTGCACAAGTGCACATACTTTCCAACGATTTATTTACCCACTATCTCTCTCGTCCAGCGATTTATTTTCCCAAATTAGCGATTTTGCTTTATTCATTAATTCCAAATCGATAAGGAAAGAGTTCTTTATTTTGATCCTCCCTCTTTTTGTCTCTCCTCTTTAAATCTCTCCTCCAAATAGATTTTGCCTTGAGTATGTTAAATAACTGGAAGTACAATAATTAGACCGAGCATATTCTGGTTCTGGCACTGGGGTTGGACACTGGTAATTTGAGGCCATACCTTAATTTGTAAGGAAAAACTACTGCAAGATTTCCTTTTTTTTTTTTACAAGAATAGCATTCTTTCATCATCTCTATTTCTCTTTTATTTGATATATTTTCCTTCAGGTTAAATTCACAAGTTAGGAATCATGCATCAAGAGCAATTGTTGCCATGAGGGAGCAACATACATGGTTTTCAATCTAATATGGTTGGAGCAACATATTGGAAAATCTTGAACTATACATGGTTTGATTTAAGAAAATTATATCTGATTTGTTCTTTTTGCTTCTCTCTAAATACCAAAATTCTTTTTGCTTCTCAAGAGTAATTGCACTTCGGTCTTCTTGAACTGTGGTTTTTTTTTTTTTTTTTTTTTTTTTTTTTTTGCTTCTCTCCAATTTATGTGGAAATGCATTTAAAAAAAAATGAAGCGATTCATACGATAGGCTAGACAAAAAAGGCGGGCAAGCAGGACAGATCATATTAGGGGTATAGTAGTCATAAAAAATATTTTCTTTTTCTTGTCTAAAATATGATTAAAATTAATGAGAAGGGCTTATGTCCAAACAAAATTAAATTAGAGGGATTTATATCCGATTTTGAAGATTAGAGGGTTTATATTTGAATAGAAAGGATTGGAGGGGTTTATATCCGATTTTGTCTATTTTATAAATTACACATCGCTTTAAGGAAATTATTCAATTGTTATTAGGGATTATAAGGTATAATTAATAGAGTTTAAAATATTGACTGATAATAATTAATAAAATATTGATGAAATGTGATATAGAAATTTATTTTAAGTATTTAATTTTATTTTCATTAATTTGTTAATTAATATTTGTGTTTTAATATCCGAGATATACGTATTCGTGTTCATATTCGACAATATCCAATTCGTATTCGTATCCGTATCCGAAAAAAAATGCGGATACGGATATGATTTCACCACTATTCGATCCGTCCGATCCGTTGTCATCCTAGGTATAAGACTACTCTGTCAACTGTGTTATGTCAAGCAAAATAATTTCTTGATGGAGACAGCAATGTCTTACGTTAGTCAATGGAATTTTATGATTTTCGAAATTTATAACAAGTCAATTGCCTTAAACAATTTCAAATTGTATGATTAGATGATTGGCTTGTCACAAAATATACGGACGAACTTCCAGGTTATTGAATTACCATTGAATTATTACAAGCCTTTTTGCTTTACACCAACCCATTTTAAATAAGTAGTTCATAAGATTTGGTTCCCATTCTACCTGTCCAATTAATTAAGTACCTTTCTTTTTTGTATTTTGATAGTGGTCATGATCATCTAATAGCTTAGTAAGTGCTAGATTGATTGTTAAGAGAAACTTGTGGACTCTACATTTTTATGTTGTTTACATTAATGCGATTGATGTAAAGCCGGCAATGTTTTGACCCCATTATGATACTATTTATATGTATCAGAAAAAAATTAATGAACGATTCTTGGTAAATTGAACAATTAATCGAACCCCAACAGATCTCCCGGAAAAAAAATCCAAAAGGAACTCAAAACAGTCTAAACGGGACCTCATTTGTGTGGGATAATTCTCAAATTTGATAACTACAAATCATATTATTTGGATTTTTTTTTTATTAGATATGGTTGACACAGAAGCTGCCAACATGTTCCAATTATTGTACTTGCTAATATTTAATATGATGCCTCTACTTCATGTCTAACTTTATAAAAAAAATGATCAATGCACTCAAAAAGAAAAGTCGCATAAAATAGCAATTTCCTTGTCGTATTAGACGACTCCGTCAACTGCATTATGTCAAGCAAAATACTTTCTGGATTGACCTATGGACAACAATGTCTTACCTAGTAAATGGAATTTCTATGACTTTAAAAACACTTATAAAAAGTCAATTCCTGTAAACAATATCAAATTGTGGGATATAGATTATTGGCTTGTGATATGATGGATGTACGGACATATATCAATCAGCACAAATTAAAGGTATATCCAACTGACATATTCAAAATTTCTATTTAAACTTAAATTTTCAAATATTTATCATTTTTATATTTTGCACAGAGAGAAAGAAAGTTTATTTTGAAGTTTGAACCTACAAGGTCAAGGATTCACTGTTCAGTTATCCGAAAATTGATGATCTAGAACCACCTTCTCTCAGAAGGTAATTTCTTCCCGAGACTGTTGTACGTTTCAAAGGATTTATCTTTAAAGAGTGGGAAAGGTATTTATTGAATAAAGAAAACTCTTCACTAACCAATTTTTGAAATTAGTTAAATAGTTAATGCAAGGCATCATCACATTGAAATAGAGCAAGCTGAGCTGGGAAGTGGCAATGTTAGGTAGCTCCCTTTTGTTATTTGTTCGCATAATACAACCAGGAAACAGTACCAGATGAAGGTACCAAATACTTTCCGCAATGGTCAATGTCTACCAGATATTAAAGATATTTCTCTTTATTTAATTATTTCTTAAATAAAAAAAAGAACATAATTAGTAAATTAATATTCAACTTTCAGTTCTAATCTTCACGAGAAATTCCTTAGTAGATACATAACTTATCATAGAACCATCAAACAAACATCAATTTCCTCATAAAAATCCTGGAATGTGATTCAAAATGAAATTCAATATATTTCATAGAGGATGTGTGTTTCTTCAACAATTTTTCAATGGAAAATGCCATAAAAAATAGAAAAAGAAGTGCATTGACCAACTATGCAGTGGAAAACATGAACCAATATCAATGTTAAAATAAACCCATAAGAAAAAGATTTCTGTGCTCAAGCATCTTCTCCATTTGATAACTAGAAATTCATGCTTCTGCTTGCTGTCTGAACCGAACATGCTGCTGCATTTGATTCTCTCTTGCTCTGATGCACGGCCTAACACATGGCATTTGGTGGGCAAAGCTGCGCAGGAGAGAGTAATGGCGTGCAAATGAAATAACATATACAAACACTCCTCCCATCAGAAGAAAAACATAAATGGACGAAGTTACTCTTCGGCAGCTGCCAACTGCATAAGCCGCCATAAAACTAAACAGATCCAGAACCATTGTGATCTCTAAAACCTTAATCCTTGTTCTCTCACGGTAGAAAGTCTTGTTCATCAGGAAAATGATTATTACCAGTGACGACAGAAACGAGATGGCATTGCAATAGAAGAATGCTTGGTATCGTTTGAAGAACTTGTCGTGCAAGATTGGGTTGCCCGCCACGTGGTGATGATCCTTATCATCATCTTGCCAGACACTCCCGGGTGGGTTAAGGCCAGCTTGGTAAGTTGACCCAGCAGCGAGGATTGCAACAATCATAAGCCAGCCTCGCATTTCCTTGAAAAAATCTTGGTCGTCCTCAGCCACTACTTCTCGGGCTTCTTGCGGTCCACTTTGGTTTTCTGGAATAATATGTACTTCCCTAGTGGTGCTGTTTTGTTCATTGTTCGAGGACTCTGGTAGCCTTGGATGGGGCCCATTGCGGGGAAGGGAGTTACTAGTCTCAGAGAGATCATCGTGGTTTGGGGAACTAGAAATCTGACTCTGAGGCTCAGCGTGGGACATTTTTTAGTAGAATCAAGGAAGAGAATGGTGTTGCGTTTTGGGAATGGTTGAGAGGAGACGAGTTTGAAAGGGATTTTTAATTTATAATTAATAATGAGCATTGACAACTTCCAACCAGGGTTTTGTTCGCAAATGGGATCGTACTCAAGTTTGACCCGATCAAAAGACACGGTTTCTGTCCTTCTCAACATTGCAGATTATGGAGAGCAGACTTTAAGCTGTGTTGTGGATTGTGGTATATTTGGAGTACTGCTAGGACTGAAAAAATAGTACTTGTTGGATCATTGAATAAAAACCAACTATTAAAATTTTATATGCTGTATCAGACCAGCTGGTTCAACCAGTAAAAGCATAAATCGGACCTTCGGCTGTCCAATTGGTATTAAAATCCTGCCGATCAGAACCACCGCCCTTCGTCACCCTCTGTTATCTCTTACGGCTTTTCCGCCCTATTCCGCCACCTCTCTGACTATCAGGCGTAGTTATACGCTGCCGGTTCAACTGAACATACTGGGTAAATTCCTGAACGGGTTATATATTCTACCCATCTATGTGGCCATATTAATCGGTACAAACAATTGCAATAGACTTTGTGACCTTCATATCCTATTGGTCAAGGATTCCCAGGGTCTGGCATGTTTTACTACTGGGGGATCTGTCTTATCATTTCTAGATATTTTTTAGCTCAAGTTATAAATAAGTAATGCGAGCAACTGCGACTTTTCCCAAGTCAACCTAACCTCAATTATCTCTGGACTCTGGTGATACCATTATGAGAGCCTAACTTTTAAAGAAAAAAATATTAGAACCTTCAAATAATATCATGTTGCGGGCCTTGTGGCATAATGTATGTACGGAGGGAATTGTTTTACGAGTTTAGCGATACATTTTTATGTGACAAATATACCCTAGTCCTCAGATATTAGCACATAAAAATATAATATAAAAATTATTTCTGTTAGATATGTCTCATAATCTCACATTAGGCAATTTTAGTTTTTCTAGGATCTTCTAGGTAATTTTACCTTTCTTTTATATTGTATCTGTAAACTCATTTTTAATAACTGAAACATTTTAACCCCAGCCGCCTCTCACTCTCTTCTTCTTTAGGCTATGCTCTAGAACACCAAATCAGAGGGAGAGGAGAGGAGAGTAAGGGAAGTCCGTACCGTTTACTCGCTCCACTACGAAGACGAGAGAGTAACGGAGAGGGGAGTAAGGTGCGCCAGTTACTCCAGATCTTCAATTTTCGTTACTCCCGAATCGGGGTGTACACAGAGTAACAGCGATTTAATCGCTGGTTTCGCTGGTTACTCTGGCCATCACCGGAGCGAGTAAACTTCGTAACTTTACTCCTTTCCGCACCTTCCTCTTCCTCTCCCGCCCTCTCCGTCCCTTCCCCTTCCTTTAATACACGGTTCTGGAGCACAGCCTTACTGTCTCCGTAACCTAACGTAACCTAACTGTTCTAACAAACTGGTATTAAGAGCGAGGTGGATTTCTCCCAGTCAGTGTTGCGCTTCCGTCCGACCGTCCCACATTCTGGCGCTGTGCAAACTCTCCATCTGATCCGCAATCCATTTCCTTTGGTGAAGCAGTGCACAGATCAGTCTGCTTCCGCAAATTAAGGAGTGAGCCGCGACACTGGTTTTGTTCTCCAAACTTACCTAGCCTTTCAATTTCAATTTCTGGTGATTGTATAATTTTCTCTTGTCGTTTTCTGTGCAACCCAAAATTGAGAGCCACATTTCTTTTTGATTTCACGTGGTGTAAAGAATTCGGTGGTCATTATTGCTCCGAATTAGTGCAAAGCAAATTTCAGCTTTGATATATTTCTCCATATCTGTGGTCACCGAATAAGCAAGCTTAATTATTTAAGTTTGTTTTTAGTGCGCACTTTACTAGTAGCATTATTATTGTGTTGTTAGTTTTTGTTGTAAAACAAATCAAGTGCTTGACTTTTTCGGTGAATTAAGAATCTGACTATATTCAGTAGATTTGGATGTTGGGTAAATCAAAGATTTTCGAGTGCTGTGATTTGGTATTAAGGTCGAATTAAATCTCTAAAATTAAGGGTGTGAACCATGAGTTCTAATTCGACAATGTCTACCAAATTTGACATCGAGAAATTTGATGGCACAAGTAGCTTTGCATTATGGCAAGTGAGGATGAAGGCAATTTTGTCTAATTTAGGAGTAAAGGCGGCCATCACTGGTCGGCCTGACTCGTTAAAGGGGAAAGAGAAAGATACTGAATGGAAGACTATGGATGATAGGGCTCTCTCAACAATTCAATTGTGTCTTAGTGACTCTACTCTTCAAGAAATTCTCTCAGAGACATCGGCATCCTGTGCTTGGAAAAAGTTAGAGGAAATCTTTATGCAGAAATCGGTTACAAACCGGTTGCGTTTAAAACAAAGATTTCACTCTTTGAGAATGACCGAAGGTACATCCGTTAAGGTCCATATTTCAGAATATACCGCTCTCCTTCATGAGATGGAGATGATTGGTATTAAGACGGACGATGAGGATAAGGCTATGGTCTTGTTGTGTTCCTTACCGGGGTCATATAAGGGATTTAAGGAGACTATGCTTCATAGTCGTGATTCTCTTACCCTTGAGGACGTGAAGAGTAATCTACTTGTCAAGTCTGACTTTGACAATGACTTGACTGTAGTCGAGAGCAGCCAACAAAATGTTGGTCTATATATTGAGAGAGGGAGACAGAAAGAGAGAACTCAAGGCTCTGGGAATAGCCGTTCTAAGTCTAAACATAAGAACCTATTTTGTGGGTATTGTAAGAATAAGGGGCACATTAAGGCCGACTGTTACAAACTTAAGAATAAACAGAAGGCAAAATCTAAAGGTGCCACCTCAGGTGAGGCTAATGTTGCCGAATCTGATTCAGTTTCAGACAATGTGCTGTTTGTTACGAACGGAAAAGAAAAGTTTGAGAAGAGTTGGGTGATGGATACCGGTGCTTCTCAACACATGACCCCTAATCGAGAGTGGTTTGCCACTTATGAATCGACTAATGAAGGTGGAGTCCTTTTAGGTAACGATCACTTGTGTAAGGTCGCAGGTGTCGGTACAGTGAGAATCAAGATGCATGACGGAGTGATCCGTACTTTGACGGGTGTGAGACACATCCCGGATTTGACTAAGAACTTGATCTCTTTGGGCTCTCTTGAGGATGTCGGTTGTAAGTTTAGAAGTGAAGGTGGAGTCCTTAGTGTGTCAAAAGGGGCTCTTCTCATGTTAAAGGCAAAGAAGGTTGACACTCTCTGTGGTGACAGGCACGATTGCCGTTGCTACCTCAAGTTCCGTCTCGAACACAGATTCAGACAATACAAAACTGTGACACATGAGGTTGGGTCACATGAGTGAGCGTGGTTTGGCAATATTAAGTAAGAGAGGCCTGTTATGTGGGCAAAGTACCTCCAAACTTGATTTTTGCGAGGATTGTGTCTTTGGCAAGTCGAAGCGGTTGAGCTTCTCGACGGCCATCCATCGCACTAAAGGCACTTTAGATTATATCCATTCAGATTTGTGGGGTCCCTCGCAAGTACCCTCAAAGGGTAATGGCTCTAGATATATGCTCTCGTTTATTGATGATTTCTTGAGAAAGGTTTGGGTTTATTTCATAAAGGAGAAGAGTGAAGTGTTTGCCACTTTCAAACAGTGGAAGACTCTTCTCGAGAACCAAACCGGTAAGAGGATTAAGAGGTTGCGAACTGACAATGGTCTTGAGTTCTGCAACAAGGATTTCAATCAATTCTGCAAGGATGCAGGAATCGCTCGGCATCGGACTGTTGCCGGTACTCCACAATAAAATGGAGTGGCTGAGCGAATGAATAGGACGCTACTCGAGAAGGCTCGTTGTATGCTCTCGAATGCAGGTCTAGGTAAAGAGTTTTGG
This sequence comes from Rhynchospora tenuis, assembly GCA_027725995.1. Classification (NCBI taxonomy): domain Eukaryota; kingdom Viridiplantae; phylum Streptophyta; class Magnoliopsida; order Poales; family Cyperaceae; genus Rhynchospora; species Rhynchospora tenuis. The sequence goes on along the minus strand of CM050888.1, from coordinate 44,625,337 downwards.
GCAGAAGCCATTAACACGGCTTATTATTTGGTCAATCGCTCACCTAATACTGCTATCGAGTGCAAGACACCTGAAGAGGTCTGGTCTGGAAAGCCAGCCGATTACTCAAACTTAAGGGTGTTTGGATGTCCCGCGTATGCTCATGTGAGCGAGGGAAAGCTCGAGCCAAGAGCGAAAAAGTGTATCCTACTCGGATATGAATCCGGAGTTAAGGGCTACTGATTGTGGTGTCCAGATTCTAAGGGAAAGAAATTTCTTATCTCGAGAGATGTGACATTTAATGAATCGGCTATGTTACGGGCTAAGGAGCTCGAGCCGAGCAAGGAGTTTGAGGTTGTTAAGTCGAGCAAGGAGCTCGAATTGACCGAAAAGGTCGAGAATGTCTCGAGGGAGGTGGAGTTGGAAACCTCAAACCCACAACCAAGTGTGACTCAACAAGATTCGTCACATAATGGTGAACCTCAATTTGTTCCTGACTCATTTGATGAGTCAGATGACTTTGATGAAGAGCAAAACTATGCTTTAGTGAGAGATCGTACAAGGAGGGATATACGACCACCATCTAGGTATGGCTACTCAGATTTCGCCTATTGTTTGGCGGTAGCTGAAGAGGTGGAGTTTTCTGAGCCCTCGTGTTATAAACAAGCTATTTTGTCTCGTGATGCGGGCAAATGGACCGCTGCCATGGAAGAGGAGATTAATTCTCTTCATAAGAATCAAACATGGACACTTGTGGAGCCGCCCAAAGGAAAGAAAATTGTGGGCTGCAAGTGGGTGTTTAAGAGAAAAGATGACACTGCTGGTTTTCGCTACAAAGCGAGATTAGTAGCTAAAGGTTATAGTCAAGTTGAATGTGTGGATTTTAATGATATCTTCTCACCAGTGGTAAAGCACACTTCTATTCGTGTTTTACTTTCTTTGGTTGCCATGGAAGACTTAGAGCTCGAGCAGTTAGATGTGACAACTACATTTTTACATGGTGATCTTGAGGAGAAGATTTATATGCAGCAACCCGAGGGGTATGAAGTTGCTGGTAAGGAAAACTACGTGTGCTTATTGAACAAGTCTTTGTATGGCCTTAAGCAGTCACCGAGACAGTGGTATAAGAAGTTTGATGCATTCATGGCAAGCATTGGATTTCAAAGATCAGAGTACGACTCTTGTGTCTACTTTAAGAAGTTGCTGGATGGAAGTTTCATGTATCTACTTCTCTATGTAGATGACATGTTGTTAGCAGCAACAAACAAGGAGGAGATTAAGAAAGTGAAAGAGCAATTAAGCTCAAAGTTTGAGATGAAGGACTTAGGGCCTGCCAAGAGGATCCTTGGAATGGAGATCCTAAGGGATAGACCCAAAGGAAAGTTGTATATTTCACAAAAAGGCTTTGTTGAGAAGGTGTTACACCGTTTTGAGATGAAGGATGCGAAACCCGTTTCGACTCCTCTTGCAACAAAATTTAGATTGTCAAAACGATTGAGTCCTAAGACTGAGAAAGAAATAAGCGCTATGTCACGGGTTTCATACTCGAGTGCTGTTGGGAGCATCATGTATTTGATGGTTTGCACGCTATTTATCATGCCCTGATAAGGTGCATTGGGAGGCGGTCAAGTAGATCCTTCGCTACTTGAAAGGTACCGCAGATGCACGATTGGAGTTTGGGCGAAGTGGTGCGAAGCTAACAGGTTATGTGGACTCAGATTTCATGGGTGATCTTGACAAGAGACGGTCTTTGACCGGCTATGTTTTTACTTTAGGTGGATGTGCGATTAGTTGGAAAGCAACTTTGCAATCCACTATTGCCTTGTCTACAACCGAAGCCGAGTATATGGCGGTAACGGAAGGTGTTAAGGAGGCCATTTGGCTCAAAGGTTTGCTTAGTGAGATCTCAACACATGAAGGTGCAATTACTATCTTTTGTGATAGTCAGAGTGCCATTCACTTGGCTAAGGATCACATGTACCACGAGCGGAGCAAGCACATTGATGTCAGATATCATTTTGTTCGACAAGTCATCTCGAGGGGCATAATCGAGATCAAGAAGGTGTCAACCGTCGACAATCCAGCTGACATGCTTACCAAACCGATATCGACCACGAAATTCAACTATTGCATGGAGTTAATTTCTATTAGTAGTTGATTAGGCTTTTGTAGTTTAGGTTGTTTTTATTTTAGGTGAGATTTTGATCCAAGGTGGAGATTGTTAGATATGTCTCATAATCTCACATTAGGCAATTTTAGTTTTTCTAGAATCTTCTAGGTAATTTTACCTTTCTCTTTATATTGTATCTGTAAACTCATTTTTAATAACTGAAACATTTTAACCCCAGCCGCCTCTCACTCTTTTCTTCTTTACTGTCTCCGTAACCTAACTGTTCTAACAATTTCTTTAAAATAGGGGATAGTTTTGTCATTAGTGTGATTTGGAGTGAATTGCTAAACGAGGAAGTGCGAAAGCAATTCTCATCTACGGATAGCGGACTTCGTGGTCGGTCATGGAACAAAAATTTTGATCAAATGGTTCCTAAAAACCTGTTGGAAAATTCTACCTTAGTTGCCATGACTATAGCTGCGGTCTGCGAAACCAAACGTTGGTCATGATAGCAGAATAAACAAAAAATATTAAATTGACTGGGTTCTAAAAAGTAGTTTTCAGAAAGTAAAAAAAAAAAAATTCAAGTTTTTGTATACAAAAAAAATGAATTATTTTGATTTTATGTCTATTAAGTAAAATAAATAAATTACAGACTTGTAGTAGTCTTGATCACTAACTGTGTGAGACTGGAATTGAACGGATTGGAGTTCCACTAATTAATAGTAATCATTTAATGGGGCAGTCCAACTTTACAATATATCATTAGGGCTTTTTTCCGCACTTTACGCTGAAAGTGACCTTAAGAAAGTTCATGGTGAGCTGAGAAATCTCTAGAATGTGCTCTGATTAATTTTGTGTGAGGTGATTGGCTAAATTGTACCAAGCCAATTGTACAAAATAAAATAGTACGAGTTCGTCAAAACAAAAAAGGGAAGTCAGACTTGCGAACCATGTCCATGCAGAAGTCTTTATTATTCAAACATATCGAGTCAGATTTTAACATTTCTATGGTGATAATCGGACAACTTTTTAGTCGTATTTGAATCGGATCAGTTTAATTTTAAAGAAAGGTAGGATCACATATTGGGGCATATCAGGTTCAATTTTGTTTGATTTTTTAGTTTTTGTCAAGCGAATATTGTTATTATTGCTGACATTAATACCATTGGACAGAGCACAATGGGTTCAAATTAATAATCAGGAGATAATTTGGAATTTGAAAATTCCCATCAAGATTAAATTTTTCTTATGGCTTCTTTCGAAAAAAAGATTATTGACCAGATGATATGCTCTTGAGAGGATGGCAATGCAATTATAATTGTGTGTATTATGGTATATATTAGAGAGACATGAAACCATTTATTTTCTTTAAATGCACAGATTTGGACATGGTTCATGAATCAATTTCAAGTGAGATTAATACCTGATAATTTGGAGGAGTTGAGAATTTTAAGTACACAATTTGATTCAGATAAAAGTATGGCTTTTCAAATTTGTTATGGTGTCATTTTATGGACCATGTGGAGGAAAAGGAATTATTTTTGTTTTATTTCCATAGCTTTTTATTCAGTTATTAAGGTGTTTGCAGATATTAAAGCTTTGTTGATATATTGGTCACATGTGTGGTCTGCACAACTCAAGAAGAGGGTATTCAACATGACTTCACCAATGTTGCAGCTGACATATATGATTGGCCATGAATGAAGGAGGGCTAGTAGAGGTGCGCTATGGATGACCAGCAAGGAGGAAAAGCAACGATTGAAGGAGAAGACAAGTAGTAGACAACAGCTCAGGATGAAAGAACACTTAAAATTTATTTTGTTCATGTGTTTTTTGCAATTCCTAAATTAGTGTATATATGTTATTGTTTGTATTGGGTCGTTTGTTTTCTTTGATATTTCCAAAATAAGGACGATGGTCTGTAGAGATAATTGTAGGGGTACTGTTATAAGTATGATATTTGGTACAACCGTACAAGTGCGAAGCGTTATCAGGGTTTGAGATGCGTTCCCTGATAAGAGAAATAAACAGTAGGATATTTGTAAATTTTTACTTTTCATCAATTAATGGAAAATGGTGGAGAAAGGTCCACTTGTTTTAAAAAAGTAGTCAGTGAGACCTACTACTTCCATTTATCAAAAGCAAAAAGTTGTGTACCGAAATACTAAACACACACACACTACAAGCCTGCACTGGAACCAACCTAGTACCAGTGCACCAATTTGTTGTGTATTACAGAAAAAAAAAATTCAGCATCCAGAACATAATTAACCAAATGCAAGCCGAGTGCAGCATATTGAATTAGAAAATAAACATACAACCAAACAAACAGCAAACTGAATCAGAAAATTCAAAACCGCACCCGTTCCAGACTCCCAAATCCCGGCACGAACTTCATATTACAAAAGGGAGCAAAAAATTAATGAAATGTGCAGTCTCACACTCATGTACGGTTCTGAATTGAAGGAAAATGTTCAGGGAACCTGTTAGCAATGGCACGCAGCACCGAATGGTGCCATGCAAGTGTTAAAACATAGATAAACACTGCACCCATCAAAAGGAAAACATAAATGGAAGAGCTGACCCTGCGGCAGCTGCCTGCTGCATAAGCAGCCATGAAACTGAAAAGGTCAAGCACCATCGTGATCTCCAATGCCTTAACCTTTTTCATGTCACGGTAAAAGTGCTTGTTCATCAACAAAATAATAACCACGAGGGACGACAGAAAGGAGATCGCATTGCAATAAAAGAATGTTTGGTACCGATCGAAGAACCTGTCATGCAAAATCGGTGTCCCTGCCTTGTGGCCCTGGTCATCTTGCCAGTCGCCACCTGGTGGGTTGAGGCCGGCTTGATAAGTTGACCCGGCAGCTAGTATGGCGACGATCATGAGATTGCCTCGCATTTCTTTGAAAAATGATGCCTGGTTTTCAGTGTCATCGTTCTCGGATAAGTAGCCGTTGTTTGTAGGCTGAGGGAAGTGAGGCTGTGGTTGTGCCATCTTTGGGGCGAGACGTACACGAGTTATAAAAGAAAAGGATGGAAGAGTTTATAAGATGTTGTTGTCTCAATCTGCAAAGATGAATTAGATAGAGTTCCCTTCCAAAGGATGTGTTACATTTTATAGCCCTGTATAGTTAATTAATAAAAGTATTATTATTTCATAAATTAATTGAACGCGTATTGAGGTTGACCAGTTTAGATCAGTTTCTAATTTTCTACTGGGAAATTGTTTCTAATTTTCTACTGGGAAATTTCTTTCTCATTACAGCATTCGTTTGGGGAAACTTCTTTCTTATGACAGCATTCGTATTGATAAAGAATATCAGTGATAGAGAAAGATTAAGGTACTTTCAAGTAAATTTGCTTTGAAAGTTATCCTAGTAAGGAAACGGGGAAGGCGGGGCCTGGAACAAAATATCAGTCGTATCATGTGCAGTTATTTTATTATAGCGGTACTCTTTTTATCATTTTTCTATTGACAACAATATAAATTAAGGAAGTTCCCTGATTATGTAATATGAAAATTACTGTTTTCATAACAGAAGTAATTAATGATTGGCTGTTATGTTATTTTGCACACGCCCGGACGTAGTCATACTTGAACCGTAGAACCGGAGAGGTATTTTTTTTTTTTTTTTAGAAAAATTAGATAGAGGCTATCTAGTGGAAGTTGGAGAGGTACTTGTCTTGCTAAATTCTTTGAAAAAAGAAAAAAAAAAACTAAAATATACTATTGTTAAAAATAATTATAAAAATTACACCCTATTAAACATTTTTGTTTTATCCAATGATATTTTCTGGTTTCATGTCTGCAGTATGCATACTGGGTAGTGGGTACTGCATACATCGTACATATATATTAATTCTATTCATTTCAGTGGACAAATTAGTTAGGATAAAAATTGACAGAACATGTCACATGTGACCAATCCGTTTGGTCAAAAATGAGATGCTATATTCCCAGGATCTGACATGCTTTACTATGGGATTCGGTTATCTTTCATAGATTCTTTGAGATTTAGTCAATAAGTAATATATGAGCTAGCTACTGGACCTTTTTCTAGTCCAGGTCCAGTCCAGTCAACTTGAGTTAATTCCTAGAACTTACATTTAGAGGAAGCAATTTTTTTACGCCATAATGATGGAATTACAATGTATCAGGAAAAAAAAATATTCTTGGCTAATAGAACCACGGAACATCGAAAGATCCAATAAGGAAATTAAAATGTTAAAAAAAAGGGCTCATTTTTTTTGTAGAATGAATCTTAAGATTAACTCAACTACACGGATAATAGTAATAATAATTATTAATATTAAAATTATTACTATTGTTGTAATAACATTTTTTAATATTATGTCTTCCCTTCATGTCTAACGTCAATGATTTATGCATTTCAAATGGAAAAAGTCGCATAAATTAAGATTTTTCTTTGTCGTATTAGACGACTACGACTCCTAAATTATGTCTGTTAGAATTTAGTGGAGAATAATAAGAACAGTTTTATGCTATAACATGAAATTGAAAACTTACGAAATTTATATATTAAATATATGTTAGTAGTTTTTCTTTTCATTATGGCATATAGAAACATGTCCAAATTTTCTTCTATTTTGTGTCAATGTATTTTTTTTTTCATTATGATAATTTTTATGTCATGTAACTTAAGAATTGAAGACTATATAACAGGCATTGTTGTGGTTAAACAATATGAATAAGTAAGGAAGTCATATATAGAGTCATATATGTAAGAAATTCATTTTGTTTTGAATATCTTATCTAGTCTAAAACAAAAAAATATATATATATTTTTGTCAAAATAGTAAAATATTTTTATATAATTGATTATTGACAACTAAAATCATGTTCATTTCCTATGCAGACCATAAAATTTTTAGAATTTGAAAATGTACGAACGGACTTGGAGGTTATGGAATTACAATTGGGTCATCAGAAGCCTACAGCAGTCGACCGACTATTTATTTTTTAGAAATTCTTGACAGAGGTTATCAAATGAAATGGAATGTATATATTTTTGTTTACCGATACTTGGTAGTTGATTAAATCTTTTCTAAGATCTGGTGACCATTCCACCTGCCCAAGTCTCCGTGACTATATCAGCGTATAGCGAACCACTTAATTAATTAAGTAAAATTCAAAATATTATGACGATGGTCACGATCACCTAATAACTTAGTAAGTGTTAGATTGATTGTTAAAACATTAAAAATTCATCTAGACTATCTTCGAAAGAAATTAAATTTTGAGGTTTTTGTGTATTAAAAAGGTTCAATGACTGCAACCATCCTTCTAAAAAATGTAAATAAATTAATAAAAAGCGAGCTGACTTTTTATTTTTTTTCAATCGACTTTCACCAGCTAAGTGTTTCTTTTGGAATATCCATAGTTCTGAATCGGCAAGAAAATTTACTGGCAGCGATTTCATTCTGGCGGAGAGATGCGAGATCTAGTCGGACCAAATTACCGTTCCTTCCTCACCTGATAATTAGAATAACGATGCTATTCCTTCGTTCTCCACTTCGAATGGCTCAAATTTAGATCATGGCTTTCCACCGTAGTAGAGGTACCGCTTAATTTTTACCTTCCCACATGTAAGAGAACTGGTAAGAAGAGTTATTTTGGTTTTTCTTGTATATTACAAATATGTAATTTCTTCTGAGTATATATTATGCAAGGAATTTTTGTTCTATTTTGGTTGCTTTTAAGTTCAATTTGATGTTTGCTTCTTATTTTTGTTTATTTGACGTTGTTATGTTGCCAGACTTGATGGTTGTTAGTGGAAATAAATGGTACCGATTCATGCTAAACGTAAGTGGTACCGATGGTAGTTACTAACCAATAACATACTGTACCGATGGAACCACTAATCATAATGATACTTTAAGCATGTTATCAGTTCAGTTAAGAAATGAATAATGATACTTGATGGTTGTTAGTGTAAAAAGACTATTAGGAGGCAGTATTCTGTACCGATTACTCTGTGTCAAGCACAATAAGGTGCAGGAGATATACCAAGTCCGTACCAGACTATCAGTCTGACCTTATAAAATTGGAGCTACTTTCTCTATTAATTTACTTAAATTGTCTTATGATTATTTAATGTAAACAGCAGGTTATATATAGAAAGAATGATGAGGGAAAATTGGTTAAATCTCAAGTGGTGATTTTTTTTCCCCTCCTTATTTCCATATGGTTTTGATCAACAACCTTCAATTCCTGTCAATTTTTCGTATGTAGATTCCGATCACTAAATTTCAATTCGAAATCATTTCCAATCAACTCTATTTTATTGAAATTAACTGAAATCTCGTGACATCCATCAGACCCTCAACTTCTTCAATGCCAAATGTCAAAAACAAACTAAAAAGAAAAAGAAGAATACAATGGTTACGCATTGGCCAATTCTGTGAAGTGGAAAATCATGAACCAATATCAATGCTACAAAAAACCCAAACAAGCAAGCATCAAATATCTCTAATAAGATATTTCCTCCATACGCAAACTAGAAATTCACGCCTCTTCTTCCTCTCTGTGCCGAACGTGTGGCTGCACTTGATTATTTCCGATGCACGGCATTTGTTGAGCAATATTGTGCAGCAAAGGGTAGTGGCGCGCGAATGAAATAACATATACAAACACTCCTCCCATCAGAAGAAAAACATAAATGGACGAAGTCACCCTTCGACAGCTTCCCACCGCGTAAGCCGCCATAAAACTAAACAGATCCAACACCATTGTGATCTCCAAAACCTTAATTTTGCCCCTGTCGAGGTAGAAATTCTTGTTCATCAGAAAAATAATAATTACCAGTGACGACAGAAAGGAGATCGCATTGCAATAGAAGAACGCTTGGTATCGTTTGAAGAACCTGTCGTGCAAGATTGGGTTGCCTGCCACATGACCATATTTAGGATCATGATCATCCTCTTGCCAGACACTCCCGGGTGGGTTAAGACCAGCTTGATATGTTGACCCGGCAGCGAGGATTGCTACGATCATAAGCCAGCCTCGTATTTCCTTGAAGAACGCTGGGTCATCCTCAGCGTCAGGTTGACCGGTTCCTTGCAGTTCGTCTCGGTTTTGTGGACTCATCTGTGCTTCTCTAGTGGTGGTGTATTGTTGATTGTTGGGGGACTCCGGGGACATTGGTTGGGACCTGCTGGGAGGAGGGGAGTAATTGCTGGTCTCAGAGGAACCATGGTGATTTGGGGAGCTAGGGATTTGAGGCTGAGTGCGAGACATTTTGGAGTAGAACAAAGGAAAATAGTGGATTGTGACTTGTGACTCTGTGAGTGGTAGAGACTAGAGAAGAAGGTCAAGTTTTAAAGGGAATCTTTCATTTAGTAACGAATAATGGCACCTTCCTAGTTCCAACCAGGGTATTTGTTCTGCACTTCTGCAGCGGGGAAGTCTAACCGAGTATGACCTGGTCAAATCACACGGCTTCACGGCTTGTTACTTTGTTTATTTTTCAATACAGCGACTTAAATTATGGGGAGTTGACGTGAGCAGTACTTGGTTAGATGATTAATTGGTACTACACTGCAATCTCCCTAGTCCCATGCTTCTTGTAAAACCAATTATTACTCGGACAGGATCAAGGTTATGATTTGAGCTTTGATTTTTTTTTTCTTTTTGTTCTTCTGAAAAAATCTTTTAATTTCAGAGGAATTTTTTTTTTTTTTTTTTTAGGAAAAAATGGAGATCAGGTCCCCATCTTTTTATTTAAAAGAAAAAGTTACAGAATTAGCCAGAGGCTAATTAGAAGTAAAAAATAAAAATAAAAATAAAAAGTTACAGAAAAAAAGTTACGGAAAACATAAAAAGTTACAATCCTAAAAAAACTATCCAGTTGAACAGCGTAGAGCCTCCCAATCAAGGAAAACTTGTTCGATCAGAACAGTGGCTGACAGAGAATTACCAGTAAAAATCCTATTGCACCTCTCTCTCCAAAGTACAAAACAGAGAATTGCCATCAACTCCATGTGTTCCTTTGGCACACTTCTGTCAGTTAAAAACAGGGGGTTTGAACTAAAGACCAGATCGACGAGAATTGAAGATGATTCCTGTGCCTGTCGCACAAGATCAACAAAGAACTGACAATGATTAAAGAGGTGGCTGGCCGATTCTTCATCAGACGTGCAGAGAATGCAGATATTTGCCAAATGCCAGCCTCTTTTCTTCAAATTGTCAATTGACGGTATCTTATTTAAGGCCATCTGCCAAACAAAAATTTTCATGCGAGGGGGTATGTTGAGTTTCCACAACCGAAACAGACTTGAGTTTTCTTTTGGAAACGTTCTTAGAAAAGTGTAGAAGGAGTTGACTGAGAACAATCCATCAGTGTTGAGTGACCATCTGAAACAATCCAAATTGAAAGACAAGGAAGTTCCGGCTAAAGCTTGTTCTAGGAAAACCCACTGTGTTGAAGCCGAGAGGGAGTCTTGAAACAAAGGTCTGAAAAGTCGGATATTGCTCTGCCAGTTTACAACAAATTGAAACAAGGTAATGTCCGGGTCGATTGCGAAGCTGTAAAGATCTTCTAGAGCGGATTTCAAGGTTCCTTCTCCCCAATTATGATGCCAAAACAATATGCACCTGCCATTCCCTGGACTGGCCTTAATGATTGGAACAAAGATGGGTGCAATGCTATTGAAAGTGTTTTTTAAGGGGCTGAAGACAGGAACTAGTGAAACAATATCATTTTGAAGAGTCCCAGCCAATTTGCTCCACAAATTTTCCTTTGAAGACATCCAAGTCCAGAGATGTTTTGCGACCAACGCTAAGTTCATATCATGCAGGTTAATTACCCCTAGTCCACCTTGCTTTTTTAGGGTGCAGATAGTATCCCAAGGAACCATTACCAGTTTTCTTCAATCATTTGAGGCGCCATGCCAAAAGAATTGCATTCGAATCTTATCAATTTCTTTAATAACCCATTTCGGCAATTGAAAGGCAAACATAAAATAAAGCGACATTGAAGTTAGACAAGAGTTAATCAAAACCAAACGCCCTGCAGACGAGAGGAACGGTGCTTTCCAAGAACTCAACTTTTTCTTTATCTTAGCAATCAGGGGTAGGTAGCTTTCTTTTTTTAAAGTTCTGTCCGACAAAGGTAGACCAAGGTATTTAATCGGAAAGTGTGCGGCTCTGCAACCCAATTCCTGCGATAGTGAGTTCAGTAGGTTTTCATTTTAACAAGTAACCAGCAAATCAGATTTTGTCCTGTTTAAGGATAAACCCGAGATGAATTGGAGAGCTAGGAGGATCATTTTGATGAATCGAACTTGCTGTACACACGGCTTGAAAAAAATAATCGAGTCATCAGCAAAGAATAAAGCCGGCTCCATCCTAGGAAAAGGCAGCGACAAGACACCGGTACGAACGAGTGATTTGAGCCATCTAGAGAAAAAGTCGAAGGCGACTATAAAAAGATAAGGAGAGATCGGATCCCCTTGTCGTATACCACGTTTCAAAATAATTTGTCTGCCTGCAATTCCATTTACAATTATTCTAGAATTTCCTTGAAGAATGCAGTTAGAAATCCAATCAATGAAAATAGGTGGAAGACCAATCGCTGAAAGAACTTTTCGAATGAAGCTCCAGTTTAGAGTGTCAAAGGCTTTGTGTAAGTCGGCTTTTAGAATTCCGAGTTGGATGTGTTCCTTGTTTGCAAAATGAATTAGCTGCTAAGCATATAGAAAATTTTCCATGATGTTTCTTCCCGGGATGAAACCTGATTGTGATTGGCTTACCAGCTGTTCAATATGAGGAGTGAAGTGAGAGGCCAAGATTTTGGACAACAATCTCTGCATAGAATGTATTATGCTGACCGGTCTAAAATCACAAGTCGTTCTTGGTAAGTCAGTCTTCGCCACAAGTGCAATGAAAGAAGTGTTTAAAGGTGCCAAGGAACCAGATGAGAGTGCATTGTTCAAAGTTTGCGAAATGTCAGGCAGTAATTCCTCAAGAAAGAATTTAAAGAATTCCCCTGTAAAACCGTCCGGTCCCGGAGATTTGTCAGAAGGCCAGTTCGCAATAGCTTCCTTTATTTCCTGGTTCGAGATCGGTTCAGTTAAAAGCACAGGAAAAGTGCAGCTATTTGGGTATAACATAGACCATTCGATGTTGTCTAGGAGTCCTGAATCTGACGGATCCGATCCCATAAGGGAACAAAAGAAAGAATGAAAGGCGTGGGCCTTTTTATTGTGATCAGAAACTCTAACACCATCAACGAGTAATGATTCTATCAAGTTCTTCCTTTTACCTGCAGAAGCTACCGCGTGAAAATATTTGTTGTTGCGGTCTCCTTTTAGTGTCCAAATCTTTGCCGACCGTTGTCTCCATCTAGATTCATCCCAATCTGCTAGGACAGTAAATCGTCTCTTCAAAAGTGCTCTCACTAAAGTTTCTAATTCCGACAACGGCCTAACTTCTGAAGTCTTGTCAGCCCAGGCCATGAAGTCTCTAATGTGATTGAGCTGTATGTCTAGGTTCGAGAGTCTCCCGTTTCTCCATCTCGAAATTAACTTTGTTAGGCCAGCCAATTTTAAACCGAAGCTTACTGGACTAGTTGCCACCTCCTTTGAGAGCCAAAAGTTCAAGACAAGGTCTGAAAACTCTGGGATTTTAAGGAAGAAATTCTCTAATCGAAAAATGTTTGTTGGCTGGAATCTGACACCGAAGGAGCAGAGCAGAGGGCAGTGATCGGAAGAAGTATTTTCCAAGGCAGTTTGCTGAATGTTTGGAAAAAAATTTGCAAAAGAAGCATTCACAAGAAAGCGATCTAATCTTGCCATTGAAGGGTTCAATCTGTTACTCGACCAAGTGTAGATTCTACCATCCAAGTGTAAATCTAGTAGGTTCAAATCCTGTACTAAACCTGTGAGGCTTTCCGTGCCAGCTTGGTTATACAGAGGGTTTGTCCTCTCCTCAGATTGCAAGGTTAAGTTGAAATCTCCGCAGATTATCCAAGGACTGTTGTTACTCGGTGACATGGATCTGATGTCATCAAGAAATGCATCCCTGCCTGTCACACCCCGTCCTTGAATATGACAACTCCTGCCACGATAACACAAAATTTGTATTATCGTAAGGCTTTAACTCAAATCTTAACCTAACAATGACGTCCAGTTTTTTTTTTTTCTAAAAGTATATCAATAGGACAATATGTGATTTGAAATATAGCAAAGCAAATCACAAGCAAAGCAATCCAAAACGAACTCCATAACTAGCACACTAACATATAAAATACATATGCTACACTGTCACATCATCATCATCAGTACTTGGCACACACATAACAAAGGACCACAGACCCTGAGAATGGATTCTCTATATACAACACTTAGTCTAGCTCACAAATACTCAAAGTCTAGACTAGTGTACCAAAATTTAAGTCTATCTCAACCACCAAACAAACCTAGCAAGTCTCAAGACACACACAAACACACACTACTCCAAGATGATCCCCTCATCGTCGAAGTCACTGACTACTATCACTGGGGTGGGAGGTACTGAAGGCTCTGGAACTGGAGGTGGAGCAGGCGTAGGAGCTGGAGGAGAAGTATACTCGAGATAAAAATATACACCGTCAGGAGACATAGAAACGTGGTACGTAAGGGATGTGTGCATATGAGGAACAAAAGTATGAAGATGAACGTGCGAGCCATCAATCACAAAAAGCGGAGGGCCCCTTAGTGGCCTGTGTGTACCCTGGAACCCCAACCAATCGAGGTACATGCAAAACAAACGGAGTGAGAATAAATTTTCAGTGCGGGTTTTAGTTCCAGACGTGGATTTCTAGTTGAAATCTAAGTCCGGAATAAATTTCGTAAAAATAATATGAATAATATATTAAATAAGTAAATAATTATTTAAATGAAGTTAAGAGAGATTATACTTAAAATAGAATGCAATGTAACTATCTAATAACCTACCGTGCAACGAAGTAAGACTGGACCTATCAGCACCATCTGTATAATACATGCACAACAGACAAGTCAGGATAATCAATAAAGTCTGATCCGTCACATCATAAGTCATATAAAGATAATTAAATACACACTCAGATCTCCCAACTCAACTAGTATGAGCAGGCGGAGAGAAATCTTCCCCAGACAGGGTAGGCGGTAGAGATTTTAAACAAAATCCCGGACCCTGACAGGCGGTAGGGATTCCATATCCGTATAGTACTATCGAACTGGCCAAAGCCGGTGGCCGACCGACTTTGGAGAGTGGTTTAATTTCTTCTAAATTTCATCAATCATCATTAACTTCACAAGACTTTCAGAATTCATTATGACAGGCAATATCTATTTATTGAACCGATACAATGCAGTTCAATTAGTCAAAGGATAATCAAACTTGCCTGACTAATCAGTTTTCAAATTTCCAATAATGTAGACTTAATTCAACATGATATATTTATTTGAGTTATAATATCTGTTCCTAAAACTAGTATGATTGGTAATTAATGCATTCAAATCGATTTCCAACATGCTATGCACTAATTTAAAATTACCGAACTATAATTTCTATAGATATCCACGTTCCACACCTTTATCGGTGTCCGCTTCCGCTTCTGTCCAATTCCCTGTAAAATTAAAAACCGTTGAGAATCAACTAACGGTTTCAAATAATTATTTATCTAACTTAGAAACTCAGATTCTGTAGTACCCCACTAAAATCCTTAAGTTAATTGGTCAAATTAAATTATATTATTATAGTAATTGCTTGTGTTTTCAATAGTTCTTTAAATTTTATTTATTATCCAATTTATTCTTTATTAATTACTTTGTTATGATTCGATAGATTTATATTTTTATTTTCTATTATTATTATTCTAGTTACTACTATTTATTTTTATTTAATTTAAATTAATTAGTTAAATTTTTTTAATTATTAAATATTAAATATATATTAATTACAAAAATTAAAGTTTTAGAAAAAATAATTTCTTTTATTTTCAAATTAATTTTATTTTAAATTAATTAATTTTATTTGAATTAATTTTATTTAAAATAGGTGTTATTTAAATTTTTATTTGAATTAGTTTTATTTAAATTAATTTTATTTGAATTTAATTTTACTAATGTTTTTAAACTTATAAATTAGATTATGAAATAAATAAATATAAAACAAAATTATAAAACATTAAACTCAATATAAATTATAAAACATGAAATATTGAAATTCAAAATTAATTGTTTTAATTGTTGGGATCAGAAAGTCGGTGATTTTGTATCTGTTCTAGATTCACTCGGACTGTTCTCATAATCTCCCGAAACCGACTAATCAAAGGTATACCCAAACGTATTGTTGGCCTTTCATTTAATTATTTTATTTATTAAGCCACATTAGTTTTAACTTAATCATAGATTAAGTTTATTAATCATTAAATTATTAAATTTAATTAAATTAGATTTAAGTTTATATGTATCGGGCCAAAATTCAAAAAAAATTTCTTCGCACTGGGCCAACAGAGAGAAGCCCAAGCTTCTTTTTTTTTTCTTTTTCCTTTCTCTCCAGCAAGCCCACGAAAACCAGCCCAAAAAGGCTAATCGACTGAGCCAGGTCAAACTAATCCATTTGACCTGAGCCAGTCCTAACGGATCTGAGTCAATTTCAGACAAAATCCGACAACACAAGAACCCGACCCAATAACTCAGCGAAAATCTTTCCGACAAAGCCTCAAATCATTTTATTTCACAACCAGGCCCTTTTAATTTATTTTTAGGTCCTTTTTTTCACATTTAGGTCTTTTTTCTCTCACGAACCAGTCCCTAAGCACAGTCAGAACACCAGAATCATACCAGAATGGGTACCAATGGTACAAAAACTGGTACCACACCTCACAGAGCCTGCAAACAGCATCGCAAACACCCTTCAACAACAACTTCATCACAACATCGAAGATTAAACCCAAAAATCAAAGTATCATATCAACCTGAATGCCTATACCTCAACAATCAATGTTGCAATCAAATTTACAGCAAAAACATACAGTTTCTAACCTAAATTCATCGTCGCAAAGCATTTAAGACATTCATCTCCCACTGTTATTAAGCAAAATCCCTTGATTAACCGTTAATACCCAAATTAAACCCTAATATTCAAAGATAAACAAAAACCCTACATTTTCCTGAGCAGTGAGTACCCACAACATGAATCAAACCCATAACCATCATCAATAACCCCTCAAACATCGGTATTAACCCTAGAAAATTTCTAAAGAAAATCTCGAAATAATTCCTCAAAAATCCGAGAAAAATCAAATAGAAAATATAGTGTTATACCTTCGATCTCTGAGTTTTTCCCCTGCTTTTCCTTTCTTTTTCCCTGTTTCCTTTTTCCCCGAATTTTCCTTCAAAGCCAACCAAACCGACTCACTCAGTAAAATCCCCTTTTATACTCGCAACTAAAGGAAAATTGAAAAATAAACCTTGAAAAGAGAACGGCGACGATTTACCCATCGAGATTTTCACTATTCTCAAAGTCCACCTCGCCTCTATTCCGCGTGAATAGATAGGAACGGGGGAAAAGAGGGTAAATGGCGATAGAGGATTGGCCAATCTTGGTCTCCCTCTCATCTCCATTTTACTTATTACTGTACCACGGCGGCAAAACACAGACAATCAAGTGATCGGAGGAAACGAAGAAGAAGAGAAAAGAGAAAGGGAGAGAGACAGCGGCAAAAAGAACGGAGAGAGAAGAGACTCTCTCTTCGTTTAATTAAAATTGGTTTTTATTAAATTTTGACCCCTCGGATCCTCTGTTGCACTGTGTGGCAGAGATCTGTATATCTAAGGATGCTGCTACTCATATAGATTGTTAATAAATATTATTTCATTAAGTTTTGAGTTAATCTTAATATTAGATTTGATTTTTAATTAAGCTTTGATTTTACTAGAATAATAAAATATATGTTTAGATATTTCATAAGATCAAAGATTTCGAATTCGAATCGATTTATGCATATAAATTTTTATGTAAATTTTAGATATAACTTTATATTCTATGAATTAAATTTCCTTAATAAATTTCCTAATTGACCTAATAAATTCTAAATTTGCTAATTATGTTACACTGTCAACCTGATTGGAGGGTCCATAAACGTTTGTGAGGCGAAGCTTAGTTCCATCCTTCCTAACAACGAAGTCGATAGTGAGTTGAAAATGAGAGGCCATGGAGTTTACCATGGAGATGACGTTTGGATTCCAACAAGTGAGAATCCTACCCCTTGCATGATCGGCATCAACAGTCAAAAAATCTTTGAAGATTTTATCACAGCTTTGAGAGACAAGGGAAGGAGAAATTTGAGACAGCTTTGTTTCTTGGAAACAAATTACAGATGGCTTCTCTAATTTAGGAGTTTGTTTGATCGCCAATCTTTTTTCTCTTTCATTCAGCCCCCTCACATTCCAACAGAGGATTTTAAGTTTTGATGTCATTTGAAAAGGATAGAGGATTGCAGGCAAGAAGAAGTAAAAAGTATGGAGCAGGTAGAAAGAAAATTTTCACAAGCAGGAAGAGAGATAGGAGGAGAGTAAGACAGAAGTTGAAAATCTTTATTGATCCAAATCAGTGGGGCCTTATATAATGACCCAAACATGACAGGTTTATTTCTTAATAAAAACTTTGACATTTAAGCAAAACAGAAGGTCCGCTGGTGCTGAGGCAATTAGAGGCCAGGAATGATGCGTGCTTTGAGGAGCTTGTCATGAAGCTCTGGGTTCAGTTCAATTCCTGCAGCGAGAAGCACTACCTTGGCTTGCTCAACTGTTATTGGAGTGGTGTGCTTGAGGTAATCATTTGTGACACCAGCTGTTGCAAATTTTCTTTTCTGTGACAGCTTGAAATCAGTAACATTATACTTGTTTCTCTGAGCCTTCTGCAAAGTGGAACGGTAAGGGCCCGTATTCTTAAGACGGAGTCTTTCACTTCTCCTAGTCTCACAAGTTGATTCCTGAACTGCAGTGTTTGACAGGCAAGAGGCGTCCTCAAAACCTGGAGATGGGTCAAAAAGAGAGGCAGTGTTCAAAGGGGTACCAACGATATTTTCTTCATCAATGTTCTCCTCAACAATCTTTGGTGCAGGAAGGAGGAAGTTCTTATTTCCTGAGCCAGGAGATGCATGAGAAAGTGACATGCTGGAGAAACTCAGAAGATTGCTGAAATTGAAGCAGCGTACAACAGATTCATTGTTAAATAAGAAGAAAGAAGAAATAGGTGCTGCTTTGTGTTGATTGTTCTTCTCCACATGCTGCTGCTGAACATTGTTGGAGTGTTGTGGAGAGAGGATCTGCACCATCGAGCTCTCCGAACTAACAGAGTTAAAGTCTTCATGTTAGTCCTCATCAGGCTGAGAAGAGGGCGGAGAAGGGGGCTGTTGCTCAGGAGGCGACCACGGCTCCCCTGGTCCGTAATGCGGTCCCGGCTGAAAATCCTTGATACGCATAAAACCTTCTATTGTGAGTTTGTGACAGAAGCCATAGCGACATAGGGATCATCGGAAATCACTAACCATCTAGGAATTGTTGTTGGATGGCCACACTTGATAAGCATCCGAACGAACTGAAAGTTACCAGTAGCAAAATGTGGAGCAATCTCTACTGGCGTCCCAAAACCTGACACCAACTGGCAGAGGTCGCTATGGTTCCATAAGTGAAGCTGATGACCAGTGATTTTAATCTTTGCCCAAAAAACGGGGGGTTCTCTGTGAGTACCTGTTCTTGTTGTCCAGCGATCAACCTCAAGTTCATAGGTCCCAAAGCGTAGAGGACTGTCGGCAACAATGTGATTGCGCCTACAGGGGGTGGGGCAGACCACAATGTAGTTGGCAAGAGAGGGGTCAACTGCAAAGACATGGTAATCAACATCTCGTCCCCCAAATCGACGAGCAAGTTCCTGGCTAATAGTGTTGTCAAAATTAAGGTTCGGAACACCCCCTATTACAGAGATGATCGCTGCTCTATAAAGACTTTCATTTTCAGATCTGAGTGTATCTCTTCTGCGATAAAACACAGAGAGAGAGGCAACACAAAAATCTTCAAACTCAGCTGCGCTCTGAAAGGGAAGGAATTGCCAATCAGCAGGTGCCTCCATGGCAGCAGAAGAATAAAGATGGGGAGGAGAGTGTTTTTCCTGAATGTCGAAAGGTGGTTGTGAGGAACTGTTGCTTGGTGGGCTATAAGTAGCACTTGAAAGATTTGCAGCAGGATTTGCAGGAACGATTTGCAAAGATTGAGTAGCGACCTGATTTGCCAAGTCAATATTATCTGCTGGAGGATTAACCTTATTTGAAAAGATATTCGCTGAAATTGGGGGTTCAGAACAAGCATGAACAGATTCAGGCTCAGGAGATTTAGGATCCATATCTTGCCGCTTCATATTTTTTGGTAAGAGCGGGCACTGAGAGAGCCTATGATCTCTTTTTTGACAGCCCTAGCACCTTCTTGGATAGGTACAGTGAATCCTTAGATGACCTTTTCCTAGGCAATTAAAACATTTCCCATTTTTCCTGAATTCACAGATCTTTGTTTCCAGAATCTCCTGAAGATTATTTGAGGCGAGCTTCCTTTTATTTGATCTAGTTTTCTTGGAAAGTACTGATATCTCATTTATTTGTTGGTATTTGAACCGTACTTGGCACCTAAATTTGACCCAAACCTTGTTATTATTTGACATTTCCTTGTGTTTCTCCAGGATTCGGCTTTGCCGTCGCTCTTTCTCATTGTATACAGGTTTTGATGAAGAACAAGAGGAAAATAGACTCAGAGAAGCTCAGGATGCTTGCATTTAGGCCATACGACTCATTCCTGGCGCTAGGCACACAATCCAGACCGTCATGCGGGCCACATGCCACCTCAGACGCTAAGTCCAGGCTCAGTTCGGGTCGAACACATACAGTTCGGACTGAACCAAGCTCTGCACCGGACTTAGCACATTTTCCACTTCTCTACGTCTAGTTCGGACCGAACTCTCTTCTGTTCGGGTCGAACTGGGATCTTTCAAGCCAGTTTCTCACTCCAGGTCGAACTGACCCCTCTCTGGCCCTGAAGTGATGCATATGGCATGTTTTTCTAAGTTAGGAAACTGATATTTGGCGAGATTTGATGCCCTGGACGACCTAGCTTGCTCCCCAAGCACCTGAGGCTTCTATTTAAGGTCCCCTCTGCCCTGACGGCAGACTGGCTGGGTTCTCTCGGCGATTTCTTGGCTTTGGACGAATTTTCCACACCTCCTTGGAGTTCTTCATCGATTTCCGTGCTCTTTCTATTGCTTTCGAGGCGACGGCAGCGACTGGCTCTAGATCTGACGCTCATCCACCATCCATTGCCTTAGAAGACTGAGTATTAGCTTTAAAGGAGTATTCTAGTTTATTCTTTTGATGCTTTTATCTTTATTTTCTATGGGCTTGTATCTCTACTGTCTTATTACTATCGTTATGTGTTGTTTAAGTACTATGTCTGAGTAGTTTACTTTAGTCTTAGGGTAAGATGTAACTTAGGTTTAGTTTGATGTTGTTGTTATGTTATGCTTGATACTTGACATGCTATTCATCTATTTGAAATTAATTGTTGCTTAGTTTATTGCTGTCGTTTGATTTATCTTGCTTCTGAATCTACTGCAGGGTTTGGTTAAGTTACAAATTTAAACGGACAATAGTTGTAAGTTAAGTGTTTTGGTTAAGCCATAGATCTGAAAGGATAGGTTAGATGTGCCGAAAGGTACAATTTCTAAACTGCTTGAAAGGGTGTTTAGATAACCAAGGAAAACAAATAGTAAAACCCTTGTGAACTTGTACTAACACGAAAGTTTAAGTCTAGTGAACTTGGGCGAGTTTGGTAGAGTCCTGTACTAGTTTCTGGCCCGATAGGCGAAAGTTGAGGGTTAGGGATTGTAGTTTCAGCCAGTCCAGACTAGTGGCATTGTCAAAGTCAAGTATATCACTCAACAACCCAAATCCACGTCTTCAGTTCGGACCGAACTGGTCTGGTTCGGGTCGAATTGAAGGCAGGATTTTCAGGTCTTCGAATTAATTGCGAAAGCAATTAATTTCGATTTCTCTGGAGGGTAAACTTAGTGAAATCTGATCCCTAGGACGCCTTTTTATCATTAGAAAAACCACAAATTTATCCTTAGTTTGTTTAATTGTTTTAGTTTTGTTATTAGAGTTCAAAACCCCTAAAAACATCTATATTCTTGCACTTTAATTTTAGTTCTTATTTTATCCCAAAAACATCCTTTTTATTCGTCTAGCTTTTGAGAACCAGTAAGTCCGGTACTCAGAAATCCGTCCCTTAGGTTCGACCCTAAACCTTACTCCAAACGATTAGTGAAGTTAGGTTCTAGGTACAAATTTATTTGATACTTAGGTCTTAAAACCTTCATCAAGTACCTCCTTCCAGCTATCTGAGTTGTCAGAGTCTGAAGATTTGACGAAATCTTTCAAATTTTTTTGGCGCAGATAAGCATAAAAAAAGTTCAGAGTGGCCAGCGAATAGGGAGGAGTTGGAAGAAGCGGTCCCAGACGGGATTTGACATTTGAAATGGAGGATTTTTTATTCAAATGTTCAGATCTAACTTGCTTTAAAGGGAAAGAAGCAGCTTTCTGTACAAACTTTGGTACATATGCAGATTCCGATTTTTTTGCCGTTTTGTTGTTGTCTAAGGCATTTCGAATGTTAAGGAAAACATTCTTAACAGGAATAGTAGCAGGCGCTGAAGGGAAGGTGGGTTTTGTTTGGGGTGGATCTGGTACTGATTCAGGCTGACGATATTCAAATTTTGAATTGGCGGTTGTGTTAGGGAAAAGTGGGAACTTTGAATTGGGCTTGAGAGCGGTGTGAAAGAAATCAGAGAAGGAGGAGAAGGTGGTGGGGTTGTGTGGTTGTCGAGGTTGCCGGATGGAAGCCTTCTTCGCCTGGAGGATCGCCTTGGTGGGGGAGGAAATCGCCTGTGAGATCGCCATCCAGTCGCCTTGGTGTCGTGGTTCTTTTCTTTGTTGTAGCCTCTGCCCTCAGAGGAAAATTTTTATTTTCTGGGAAGGTTAATTATTTACTTAGTGGGAAATTCTAGTGTGGACAAGACAAATACCGGCCATCTATTATATGTTGATCTGACGGTCACTATCACTCCCGACCTTAATATTGGCACGAAAAGTCTCCGTTAAATCTAACAAAAAGTTCTTGACAGAAGGGTAAAATAGTCATTCCGTCGAACCGACTCTGCGACCTCGCGTTTATTTAGTCGTACCTACCGCCTCCTCCCCATCCGTCTCATCTCGTAAAATTCCCTTTCTAATTCCTAAAACCCCTTCTCTCTCGCTCCAATCGCCGCTGCCACTGAGAGAGAGAGATGCGGAGAGAGTAAGGACCGTCGTAATTTATTTCAACGGCAGTACTAATCACCGGTGTTGCCATACTGGTACCATCTTATCTTGTCATTTTTGTTTGTAATTATATTTTGGTTTTTTGCACACTTACACAAAATTCTTCATTTCTTGCTTGGGAAATTGTAGGAATCCGTGGAAATTGCTAAAGCATTGGCTGCAAAAATGGATATGAATTAGATTCAAATCAAGAGGTAAACGTTTAAAAACGCACAAGTTACTTGTCTCGTTTGATGGTCTGTTTCATAATTTAGTACCTCACAAACGTACCAACTATGAAGTGACACTTCTATTACTTGCTGGTGGATTAGCAACTTCTACTACAATCATGATTTTTTTTTTGAGAACTTAATTTAAGGCCTTCTGCCATCCTATTAAAAAAGAAAAGAAAAAAAAATATATGAAAACTAAAATAAAAATAATACCCTATGGTAATTTAGCTTAAACTAAGTCTTATACCCAACTGGTGTGGTATTAAGTTTGCTGGTGGTCTATCTTTCTGATATCTTCATTTGTACCAAAGCTATTGAAATTATCTCATAGCTTATACCCTTTTCTTTTTGTAGTTATTCGACTTAGGGGTGACAAATATATGTGGTGCATTCTTCTCTGCATTTCCTTCTACTAGTTCATACCATCTATCCATTTCTACCATGTGAAAGAAAAAAATTTCAATAGAAATTTTAATATGAATACTACCTTTTATTTTCGTAAGGTTCCTTTTCGAGATCAGCTGTAAATCACGAGAGTGGGGCTTGAACAGGGCTATCAGGTATCGCAATGGGTATCAAAAACAGGTGTGATCGATGGGTACCACAAACAGGTGTGCGGTTTTAGTTTATTTTGTATAATTTATGTATTTGACTACACCGGGTGAGCAGCGAGAACTGCAATTCAGCAAACATAGAAAACCCTTGATTGGCCAAAAAAAAAAAAAAAGAATATGGGCGCTATGCAGCAGTTTGTTTATTTTAGATCCTTTTCTTAAATTCAGGGATTTTACAGAGAATACTGATATAATTAAGTGCCAAGAATTATAATGTCAGGTTGTAATAAGTTTGATTATGGTATAGTACCTCAATATGTCATGCCAACTGATATATATATGTTGTTGCTGTAATGATCAAATTGGTAATCCAATTTCACATATTTGTATTTTTTAATTATTTACCATTTTATATCAGAAGTAGATAATGTTAAGCTCAAGCTTTAATTCAATACACATTTATAGGGACAAATACACTGCTACACTTTAATGAAAGTCAAAAAAGTAAAAGATGCAGCCGAAGGGATGAAAGTAGTGGCCAAAGAGATGAAAGTTGTGCAAAAGCTAGTGGATGAGACGTGGCCGAGGATGAAATCGTGGCCAAGGGAAGGAAGTCGTGGTCCTGGTGACAATGGAGAATTAACTGGATTAAAAAACAACTGCTGTTGAATGTATCACTTATGACTGGGAGATGTTCACCATTTCTTATTGCACAATTGCTTATATCTAATACACGGAATATATATAGATCGCTATTAGAAGTTAATTGACAAATTTTGTAAATTTACATGATTGATTCTATATTTCTATTGGCTATGTTTTAAATGGAAAGTACAATTATTGTTGGTTTATTTTGATATTGTACTTGATGATAATTATGCCATGAATGGTGGAGGCGTATTCCTACCGAAACCACCAAGTGAACCTGCTTGTTGCAAATATCATGCCACCAAGAAAGCTTAGTAATATGCCGACTAATTAAAGCAGTTATCTATATTTTTCTATCAAGCTGCTACCAGCTTCTATTATCTAATTCTCTTCTTCTCCTCCTCCCCTCTCTTTTCTTTTCAATTACTTTCTTAAATGTAGAATTATTTAAAAAAAAATGCGACCGTCTATCATCAGATTATCTGTCAAAATATTTGTCTACACTTAATATGAAATCACAAAAAATTTTACATTTTTGGCATGCATGAAATTACAAATGCTAAAATATAAAGACATTCCAATTTCTTTCTTATTTTACATCTTTTCTATTTTTTAATGTAATTACAATAAAATTTGACTTCTTCATTAATGCAGGGAAAAATGTAATTACTTGGCATGCATCATACAATGATTAAATTTCATCAAAAATAAAATTTGAAAATTTTTAATTTTCAAAATTTTTAAATTTCATTTGTGAAAATTTAAAATTTTGAAATTACAAAAGTGTAAATTTTCGGATTTAAAATTGTTCTTTGTCCATGGTCGCTTTTCATGCCATAATTTCATATCAATATCAAAGTGGATTCCATATGTGGATTTTATATTTTGGAAATTTTAATTGACTTGAGAAAAAAATAAGAAAAGTAATAAACCAGGTGAAGTTACTTTATTTTTTTTTAAAAAAAAAGAAAATGAACAAGCCAACTTAAGTTATTTGTTATTTTTTGAAGGAAAAGAAAAAAAGAAAATGAACAGACCAACTTAATTTACTTTATTATTTTCATAAATAAAATGAACAAGCCAGCTGAAGAAATTACTCTGTTGTTTTTTTAAAAAAAAATAGAACATACTAGATGAAGTTCCTTTGTCATTTAAAAAAATAACAATCTTGATGAAATTATTTTGGTTTTTTTTTTCTTTAAATGAACATAGACAGTCCAGACGAAATTAAAGCCTTAGACTTTTAAATAATAAAAGAAAATACCAGCTGAAGTCACTTTGTTATTTTGTTTTAAAAAAAAATAGTCAAGATGAAATTATTTTGGTTTTTTAATAAAAAAAAAAATAACAGTCCAGACGAAATTAAAGCCTTAGACTTTTAAAAAAAGAATGAACGGACTAGCTGAAGTCACTTTGTTATTTTGTTTGAAAAATAAAATGAACAATCGAGCTGAAATTATTTTGATTTTTTAATTTTTTTTTTTTAAAAAATAAACAGTCCATTTGAAATTAAAGCATTATACATTAAATAAATGAATGAACAGACCAGCTGAAGTCACTTTGTTATTTTGTTTAAGAAAATGAATAGTCCAGATGATTTTTTTCGTTTTTATTTTCAAAAAGAAAATAAACAGCCATTTGAAATTAAGGCATTAGACTTTTAAAAAATGAATGAAAAGACCAGCTAAAGTCACTTTGTCATTTTGTCAAAAAAAATAAACAGTCCTAATAATTTTTTTTCATTTTTTATTTAAAAAAATAAACAATCCATTTGAAATTAAAGCTTTAGACTTTTAAAAAAAATGAATGAACAGACTTTTAAAAGTAAATAGTTCTTTTTATTTTCAAAAAAGAAAATAAACAGTCCATTTGGAATTAGAGCATTAGACTTTTAAAAAATGAATGAACAGACCAACTGAAGTCACTTTGTCATTTTATGAAAAAAAAAAGAAAATAAACAGTCCTAGTGATTTTTTTCATTTTTTATTTAAAAAAATTAATTTGGTATTGACAATTATTAACTTGGT
Source organism: Rhynchospora tenuis (assembly GCA_027725995.1). Classification (NCBI taxonomy): domain Eukaryota; kingdom Viridiplantae; phylum Streptophyta; class Magnoliopsida; order Poales; family Cyperaceae; genus Rhynchospora; species Rhynchospora tenuis. The sequence continues at coordinate 44,599,387 of CM050888.1, read as the reverse complement.
GATTTTAACATCATAAGAATAATTTGCAATTACAAGTGGAATAAAATAATACTTTATACAAATCATGCACCTAAAAGTATGAAATATGATTTTAAGTTTCGTAATCTATTAAATACGTTGGAATTTACAACGATTTACATATGTGGCATTTTCTAAAAATTTAAACTGACAATCAAATTGAGTGTTTCATAAAATAAAAAAAAAAATCATGTACAAGTCCAAACTTCAAAAGCTTAATAAACGTAGGATTCAATGCACTTTTTTTGTAAAAAAATTCTTGTTAATTGTTTTTCTTATTGTGATTTTATTTAGATATAAAATTGGTACATGACATCCCTTGATTTTTTTTTTTTTTAATAAGATGGTAAACATGTCTTTTTATTTGCACGTGTGATCCATACGCAATTTCCAAAATATAGATGGTAAACATGTCTTTGATTGCAATCTGATTTTGATTAGTACGGGATGCTCTTTGCAAACAGATATATACACGGTAATTGGATACAAATTGGATATGGAAAGATATAAATTTTGGATTTGGAAAATCCATTAGAAAAGATACACAAGCTATATGACGATGGAAATTAAAAAGTAGAAACGGATAAGAACAGTAGAAAGTTATGGTATACCGTGTAAATCAATACGCTTAAGGATATACCGTGTAAATTTACTCCCTGAATTGCATACCTCAACGATGGAAATTTCATATTGCTTAGACGAAGATATACCTTGTAAATCCTTAGCGTATTGGTTACCAAAATCTATTATAGTGTATTGGAAACATATTCATCCTTAATCTATTATAGTGTATGGAATATTATATTCAAATCCTTATGCCAATTGGTTCACTCTGTAACTAATTGATTTATTTTTGTCCAGTAAAAATAAGATGAAATCTTTGTTTTGTCGACAAAATTATTTTCCATTTCAGGAACTTCAATCCTTTGACAAAATTTAGGTATTTATAGAAAACACCATTTCAACAAAACTGTTAGAGATATTATTAGTATATGAATATGGTTAGGCAGGAGATATTGAAGTTGTATCATGATTGGAGATTGATAACAATAGAGACTATAGAGGGTTGGTAGGAGATGTATAGTCGGAGATGGTTATCATTAGTTTTAGAATTGGTCTATATAAAGACTCTCATAATTCAATAGAAAATTCATTTCCTATTAAAAACTACCATTATGCACAACATCACAAGTAATCTTCATTAGTATATCTAAGTTTGCCTAAAGCATTACTAAGTTGATTTGCAATGATTAGGCTCATGTACTGAACATATAACCTCTAGGAAAAGAACCAAATTAAGAAATTGGACAGAAAAGGAAAATGTATCGGTCAACAAAATTCCACTAACAACTTATTTTGTGCCATTACTTGTTTGCAACCAAAAGATCCACACGTTCACTCCACATCAGAAAGGTTCCCATATAGATAAAGAATATTTGCTACAAGTCAAAACTTAAAGAATAAATCATTTATCAACACTTAAGAAAGATCATGCTGCGAAGAACAACTCAAAATATATTACCCAAAAAAATAAGGAAAAGAAAAGTCAACATCTGGAAGATCACTAGAATAAGATCATAGCTTTACTTGATGGCCTTGGAAGGCTTGCCAGCATCAGTATATGTACCTACTGGTACCTGATCTTTAGGAGATCTAGGTCTGGACATATACAAGTTGGCAGAGGAAAATCAAGTTGACAGTTCATTTGTTAGACTAAATGTCTACCATAAAATCACAAACCAAATTGCAATCATACAAAGATCTGCCTTAAGCTCCTCGCCTTTGTCATTCAGTTCAATTAAAATCATTTTCAAGTGGTGGAATGTTACTGGAAGTTTCTCTGGTATAGGACCTGATGCCAAATACTGGAAAAAGTCCAGATTTTACAAAATCAATTAACTTATGCATGGGAAAATCGATCATTAGAGTACACTTTACTAAATATTTTAAAAAATGAAAGAAAAAATCAGTATAAATTGGTTGAAATTAGAATATAGAAAACCAACCAAGATTTAGGTATTTGAACCAACTCTAGTTAAATGACTGTATCATGAATTTTTTTTTACCAGTATTCGCATCATAGTATAAAAACATACTAAAAAATCAGCTTTTTGAAGAAAAAATTTACACATCGCACAACTGAAATTAGTCATCATAAAAATCAAATGTACTAAACTAGCACCACATTATAACAAGTGTGATCACTAAATTAAAAACACTAACTCTGATCGATTACCCTAGGATCTACCTCGAGGAGGGAGAGAGGAGCAGGCGGCAAGGGGAAGGGAGAAGGACGAGCCGAACGGAGCTAGGAAATAGAAGGAGAGGGAAGACAGAGTTCGTTAGCTATATGGAGTTTGATCGCCTTCTTCAGGTTTTCTATCGGAAGGGAAAAGGTTCCGATCAGAAGAGTTTACGGAAATAGGAAATCCAGAGTGTTATTGTCTTAGATTTTTTTTTTTTTTTTGCCATCTTAAGACCGACGGATGGTGGAGGAGCATTTTCAGTGTTTAATGGGGAGAGAGACGGAAAAAGGTAATGGACAATGATATACCAATTTTACCCCTCCAACTATGTACGGCTGTGATTTATCGCTGTAATTTTTTTCTGTCCACCGTAGCATGACCCTTAGTGCATCAAAATTGAATAACTACGCTATATATATCTTTAGAATAAACTGGAGGCATCTAGGCAATTAATATCAACTACGCTATTTGAATGTGAGTAAACCAAATCAGTTTCAAGTTCGAGCAAATTTTGGGAAGATGCTCTATCCATTTTTTACAAATGTTATAATGTAGAAAGGGCCGATCACTCCTTATAATAGCATCGAGGGGTATAAAAGTTCGCAACAAAGAGTCAATTGTACAATTTTTTTTTATAATTATAAAGAAAATATAATTATATTATTATTTTTTTGTGTATTGGAAAATAAAACGGCAAATGTGGTCTGTAAACTGCGAAGTTTTTTCGTGAGCTGAAATGTGCTGGTTCTGTCCAGTAGACATTCGTTTGGGCCGACTAACCAACATTGGTCGGAACAAATGTAGGTGTCTTAGAGAAAGGGCCCAAAGTGAATAATGACTTCTAAGTAGGAGAGAAGTTTTTTTCTGTTCTAAAATAATTCACAATTCAGTGATTCAAATACGAAAATTATATCGAGAATAGTTCCACTCTATTTTGCCAGTGATTAGTTATATGATCTCATCTAAAACGCTACCAGCAGTTATGCAGGAAAGAAAGTTTTCAAATTAATTTTGATAAAGTTATAAATATAATAATACAAATAAATATTTATAAAAATTACATATAGTTTTATGTTTATTAATTATCTTATAAAATCAGGTTTCCAAAATAACTTTTAATCATATATTTATCTAATAAGCTTAGGATTTTTTTTTTATATATTAGTCGTATTCATACTAGCGTCAAAAAATTCTTATCTATATTTTTTTTTTATCAAATCAGATACCGATTGATTAATTGAGTAATGAAAAAAAATAAATTCTTATGATATCGGTGTTATCAAATATGATACAAAAGATAATTGAATAAATTGGGTTCATTGAAATTCCTAAGCCAAACTGCATGCCTCTGACAAAATTTATTGAACGTGATTTTAAATGGAACTCAAAACATCCCCAGATGTAGCGCCGTAATTGTCCAATTAGTTGTTCGGTTTTAACTACAAAATGGGAAGAAAAATAATTGCCCTTTGTCCATTTCTGAGTTTATTTTTTAAGAAAAACCAGTATCAATTTTACAGTAAAATAAAAAACAAAAAAAATAAAGAAAAAGATTGATATTCTCAAAAGAGAACTCTGTGGCCGGCGCTTATTCCATGTGTATGCTAAATGTCATTCCCCCAGGCTAAACAGTAAATGCTGCTCCACATACTGCTCTGCACAGCTTTACACCTGGCATTTTGTACGCAATGTTCCGAAGGACAGTGTAGTAAAGCGCAAACAAAATAACATATAGAAACACTCCACCTACCAAGAGGAAAATGCAAATCGAGGAAGTTACCCTGCGGGAGCTGCCTATTGCATAAGCAGCAATGAAACTAAAAAGATCCAGCACCATGGTTATCTTCAAAACTCTAATCCTTTTTGGATGGCGGTAGAATTGCTTGTTCATTAAGAAAATAATAATTACCAATGATGATAGAAAGGAGATAGCATTGCAATAGTAGAATGTTTCATATCGTTTAAAGAACGTGTCATGCAAAACCGGGTTCCCAGCCATGTGACCATGATTGTCATCATTTTGCCAGAAACTCCCTGGTGGGTTGAGGCCGGCTTGGTATGTTGACCCGGCAGCCAGAATTGCAACGATCATAAGCCAGCCTCGCATTTTCTTGAAGAACTCTTGGTCCTCACGATATCTTCAGTTTGAAAAGTATTGTTTTGATCGTTTGTGTGTGAAAGAGTAGTTTCGAGTTCCCTCGTGGAACCATGATCTGAGGACTCTGGTGGCGTTGGTTGTAGCTCATTGGTATGAGGGGAGTTCATCTCGGCAAGACCTTGATCGTTGGTAGAGCTAGGGACGTGAGGTTCAGCTTGGGCCATTTTTTTTGGTGGAACAAAGTCGGAGAATGGGGAGGTCTAGCTGGCTAAGCGGGACTATTTATTTAAATTGATGAAGGGCCTATTTTATTTAATAATAATCACCAGTCACCACCTATCTAAGCAGGGCATTGTAGCAAAGTAAGAAGAATAATTTTTTTTTTTACATATTTACGAGAAAGGTAAAATTTTTTAGATTGCATTCCAATAAAAATAACAATATTATTTGAGAGTGGCTAGCGTCTAACATGTAGTACACATACAATCGTCAAACATGATAAAATTTCAATATTTAAGATTAGAATGCCGATCCAAACTGCTCAAATTATTCTCCATAATATAATCTCTGTGGAGACCAAATTTTATTTTTTTAATTTTTTTTTGTTTTGGAATTTTTGAATATGCTCAATCTAAAAAGTTATGAACCATTCAATTTTGTAAATTCGAAAAAAAAAGTTAGAAAATGTAGAAAAAATATAAAATTTAATTTTCAAGGATATTTTAATATTGAGCGGTTCAAATCAACCATTTGAAATTTTAGCGGTAAACGTTCGGATCGTGTTTGACGTCCTATATGTTTGATTCTAGCATTACTCATATTATTTTTAAGTTCATGTATTTTATGTATCAAAATATAATATTTTTTTTTCCTATTATTTATTAAATGATAATTTTTGTTTAATTTTTTATTTTTATCCTAATATTTTATTATTTATTATATAGGAACCTAAGGGGTCGTTTGGATGGGTGGGGAATAGGTGGGATTAGCTATTCCGGGACTAAATTTAAGAAAAAAGTGAGATTTCGGGAAGCGTGGGAAGAGTGCTATTCCGGGACTAAGAATGTTGTTTGGATGGTGAGTTTAGGAATAGCGTTGGGAAGTGTGAAAAGTAGAGAGAAAAGTGTTGTTGGGAAGAGTGTTGTTGGAAATAGTGTTATTCCTGAGATTAGCTATTCCGATCTTAGTCCACTTCCGTTTGGATGAAATTTTTAGTCCGGGATTAAGCTATTCTCAGGATTAAGCTAATCCCACCTATTCCGGTGCCATCCAAACGACCCCTAAAAGACAAAAAAAAAAAAAAAAAAAATCGAGGACCACTGTTTTAAAATGAAAATTATTTCATTTTGTTTTTGTTATTTCTTATTCTTATTCTTATTCTTCTTCTTATCTATAAAGAGTTTAATTTCGGGTGCCTTTTCTACAGTACTCATGTGACGTCAGCAATTAATCTCTCATTATCTCATAGGCTATAGAGTTACTGTGGTGGTGCCATATTTTTTTAATCTTTTATTTTCTAGCAATGCAAATTGTAAGGTCACTTGAGTGGGTCCCTCACTCCATCCATGTGGTGTGCTGTCATATTTCCCCTTCATTTCACGCGGCCATCTTGACTCCAAAATCAATCAAACTTGCATAATTTTTTTAGGCATGCACAAAAAATTTGTGAGGAATGCACTAATATAAAAATTTTAAATTAAGACTTCAAAATGTTTTGCGAACTGTATTTAATTTCTATAATTTAAGAAATGTATTCACGTGTTAAAAGTGTTTGAGGGCCTTCTTAATTTTTTTTGGATGCAATTTTTACGTACATTCTTAGAATAAAATAAAATATGCAATATAAATATGGAGTAATACTATGGTGCATCATGATTGCACGGACCATTTGTGCATCATGAGTTTATTTTTCATATCTTTTTTAATGGTAAATCTAATTTAATCAACTCATTCAAATTATATTGAATCTCATAAGAAATGCAATTTTGCAATTTTTAACCAAATCGTTCAAGATTTTAGTTTTTTTATTTAATTATTTGTAAACCTTCCAAATTATTTTTACCTGAATTTTTAATTATATATGTTTTTAAAAAATTACAAAAATTTAACGATATGTTTTTCTATTTTCTTTTTTTATATTTTATCAAAAATATATAGAAAAATTAATCGCGCGAAGCGCGAAAATATGGCTAGTTATTATTATTGTTATTGTTATTGCTGTGCTTAACTGGTGTAAATTTCGAAAATCCGAAACTGGGAACCGCAAATTTATTTTTAGTGCATTATTGAAAAAAAGAATAATACGTCACGAATCTTTCGCCTTCGAAGACATAAAAGGCACCTTATGCTTCTAAGTTGACTTTTTCTGTTTTCTGTTTCTGACAAAGTGACAATAGCTGGATCTATCCCATAGTTGGAGAAGGAAGTCTAAAAATAAATAAATAAAATAAAATATTGAACATGGATCGAACACATGCCATAGTTGGTAGCATAATAACTATCGTTGGTAATATACTATTTTTTTCGTTCTTATGAAATTACAGGGCAATTGACAAATCAAGTCAACTGCATGTTCTGTACATCCACATTCTTCATGTACCGCACGATGTGAAGCGGTACTTTTTTTGTCCCTTTTAAGAGTACGGAAAACCAAATAAAAAATATGAAAAAAATACTTTGTACAAGTCTACTCTTCACTATTTAAATAGCATCGAAATGTGTATATTTACTATTATTTTTATTTTATTGAAATTTTACTTGATGATTAGACAAAATTCTCTTATCTTATCTAGTTGATGTCATAGTTTCTCGAACAGTGTACGAAATTACTAAGAAATTAATTTTACAAAAATCTAACTAAAATATGATAAATAATTAAGATTCAAAGATCTGTTGCTCTGCGCATAGGTTAGTCTTGGTTTAGTTTAGATCTGATGCAAAAGTTAATTCTCTATTTAAGAATTGTCTAGATAATCAAATTCGTTAGAAAAAACAAAACATTATTCTACACCATGCTATGTGATGGACATTCCAGATATTATAACCGAGAATATGGTATCTATAGAGCTAAAAAAATGTAAATATAACTGACACACACCGATATTTTATTTTTAATATATAATTTTCTACACCATACAATTAATGTCAAGCATGTTGTTGATTTTTTATGCAATTTCCTTGTGTCTCGCCGAAATGAATTGTTAGACTCGCCTCCTTAAATCTTCTGGAAATTATTCTGATACAGTTAATTAAGTAACAAATTAAATCCTCGTGAACAGGACATCTATATATTCAATTGCTTAGTGGACGTCACGCCCACATAAATTGGAACAGTAAGGACATCTTAAATAATCATCATCTGCCTACTGGAAGTCCGGATTCCAGAATAGATTTGTTCTTAAGTGGAAGGTGTATAACAGCTAGCTACTTCTAGAATTACTTTTTTTTTTTTTTTTTTGAAATTAAACCCGTAGGTTTTTACTTAAAGGAAGTGTCCAATACAAGCAGTACATTGTGACTGGCACCCAAGAAACTAAGCTAAAGACACAACCAAAGAGGGGTGTAATTAACATCAACGGACCCCACTTTTTCATGAAAAACATAAAAAGAGCTTAAGTACTAAAGCAAGCAACAGATAAGTTCCCAATTATAATACAACAAAAATTTTGGGACTTAGTAAGGGGACACAATTAGGAACTCCACTTATATGCTTCGGGTGCCTTCATTACATCCTCCCTGTCACATCGACAAAGGCCTCTGAATCTTCTTGCATCATTTGCCAGGTTATGTGCTATCTGCAGGTGCTCTCTCAGCGCATGTCTGATACAAATTGCGGATATATTTTTAAGAAGATTTGCACAATCCTGCAGTGTCGCATTGGCCTGCCATGATGGTGATTCCTGCAAAATAAAATGATTCATGATTTCCACTAACGTTTTTGAATCTGTGAAAATATGTATTTGCTTGTGCATGAGATCAGTGTTTATGATATAATTAAGAGTATGGAGCAATGCAATAGCTTCTGCTTGAAAGGCATTAAGCGCTAAGCCCCAATGAATTTTTTTAGTATGCAGTTTTCCCCCTGGCTCATAGACTAGCATTGAGGTGCCCATCCTATTGTTCTGGTCCCAGGAAGCATCAATCAAGATAAGCATGGTCTGCTGGGGAAGATAATAATTAGTAACAAATTGTCTCCTGCAGATCTGTCTTCTCCCTTCATCGATTGAAATTTCCATTGCAATATCAATTTTCCTGAGAATGTTATGCACATCAAAGGGAGTTGATCTAAACACAAAATCGCATCTGGCTTTCCAAATTTGCCATACTGCATTAACAGAATATCTACAGATGAACGGGTCAGAATGAAAAAACAGCAAGTTTGCAATCTGAAAAATGTCAGCTTGCATTTCATGTACCCGTAGATTCATGGGGGAAGCAAACCAAATCGCTTTACTAGAAGGACAGAAGAATAACAGGTGTAGGACACTCTCTTCCTCCATATCACATCTCTGGCATATAGGAGAGACAGTGGGAAAAATTTTGTTCATCTTCTGTGCAACAGGCAATGCATTGTGAAATGCTCTCCATAAAAACGTTAAAACCCTTGGTTGCACATTTTTTATTTTCCATAGTTGAATCCAGATTTGTTGAGTATCAGTGTCCCTTTGAATATCCCTTGACTGTAAGGTCTGCATCAGCCTCTGATAAGATAATTTAGTAATGTACTTGCCTGAGTTTGCTGGTAACCAAAGCAAGGTGTCTTCATTTGATATACAGTAATTGACATTATGCTCTATATAATTCGCACAATTTGCACCAAAGATTTCTGTCAACTTTTGGGTATTCCAGGAACTCGATTGAGGGTCAATTAGGTCTTTTACCTTAATTTTATGATGACCAAATCCGCTCATAATCGGTTGTTGCCTCACTTGCTCCCATCCCATAAACCAGGGTGTTCCAATAGCCTTGATTTTTGACCCATCTCCTATCTTCCACATAACATCCTGTTTGATAAGCTCTCTAACTTTGATTATGTCTCTCCAGAATGCACTGACTCCAGATGTATTTGTTGCAGACCAGAAACCAACTCTCGAAAAGTATTTTGCCTTTATAATTTGCACCCATAGTTTTGGTTTATCTGATGCAATCTCCCAGGCCATTTTTAATAATAGAGCTTGATTAAATTTTGCAATATCTCTGAGCCCCAGTCCACCTTGTTCCACCGTTGCACATACTTTGTCCCATGATAATAATGATAAATATTTATCCTTGTCATGTTTTCCCCAAAGGAATTTCCTCATCAACTTGGTCACTTGTTGTATTGTCTTTTTTTGCAGCATGGTTGTCATCATGTAATAGATTGGGATAGCATAAAAAACTGATTTTAAAAGTATAATTCTTCCAGCCAACGATAAAATATTTAGCTTCCACCCCCTTAGCCTTTTCCACATTTTATCTATAATATCTGTGTGGGCAAGCTGGCTCGGTGAGGTCTGTGTAGAAAGGTGAATACCAAGGTATTTTTCTTGCCTATCAGCTTGGTTGACTTTTAAAGCATTTATTACAAGTTGTTTTGTATTTGCATCACAGGTTTTACTAAACCAAAGTTTTGATTTTTCATGGTTTATAGTGAGCCCCGACCAGTATCCAAAATTATCCATAATGTTCACTATACATTCAATTTCCTTTTGGTTTGCCTGTCCCAAAATGATAAGGTCATCAGCAAATAAGACAGTTGATAGGAGGGGTGCTGTGTTTGCAAGTTTTATTCCCTGAATCTGGCCCATTTGAATTGCTTGTTTCATTAGTCTGGTCAATATCTCCATGCATATGATGAAAAGAAAAGGAGATAGGGGACATCCTTGCCTGACTCCTCTCTGAGGTGTTATAAAACCATCTCTTTGGCCATTTATATTAAGAGACAATGTGCCTCCTGTTATACATGTCATTATTATATTAATCAACTGTACTGGTACACCCACTACCTCCAAGGCTACTTGTATAAAAGGCCATTTGATTCTGTCAAAAGCTTTACTGATGTCAGCTTTGAGCATAAAAGCTTTAGATTTAAAAGAGGCTTTACCAAAGGAGTGTAGAATTTCTCTAACCAGGATGATATTATCAACTGTGCCTCTTCCTCTAATGAAAGCAGCCTGATTGTGATCAATTATCTTTGGTATGAAGGGCTTAATTCTTTCAGAGATAGTTTTCATCAACAATCTGTATACGGTATTTCCCAGGGTTATTGGCCTATAATCTTTCGGTGTATTTGGCTGGTCGGTTTTTGGAATCAAAACCACAACTGACTTGAGTATCTCACTTGGAATGTCCCCAGTTTGAAAAACTCTTCTTATCATTTGAACAATATCTTTCTTTAAAAAAGCCCAATTATTTTGTATAAATCTAGCATTAAACCCATCCGGGCCTGGTGCTTTGTCAGGTCCCATTAGAAAAAGTGTATTTGTGATTTCATTTTCATCTGGTACTTGAATGAGTTTATTCTGTACCCATAAAGGCAATGTTGATCCTGAATAGAGATTGTTTTGTGAGAAAATTTGTCTGATTTGATCAATTTGCAATGGATTTTCTTCAGAGAAAATTTTCTTAAAATAATTCACAAATACCCCCCTAATCTCCTTTTGAGAGCTGACTGACTGACCCTGATCATTTATGATTGCATCTATATGGTTGAACCGTTTTCTATTTGTGGCTATAGTGTGGAAAAATTTTGTGTTTTTATCTCCATAAAGGTCCCAATTTAGTCTTGCCCTCTGTCTCCAATAGTCCTCCAGCTGGTCTTCTGCTTCCTGATAACTTTTAATCAAATCCATCTCCTCTTTTGGGTCTTGTAAACGTGGTGGCTTTTGTTGAAACTTTAGAATTTGTGTTTCTATATACTTAATCTTTTTTTGTGGTGTCTGTAAGTTACTTGCCCATGTATGTATGTCATGTCTAAATTTTTTCCATCTAATTTCCCATCTTTGGTTTTCAGTTTGATCCCAAAATTGCTGACAAATTTGAGAAAAGTTTTTTACTCGCCACCACCAGTTTTCTACTCTGAATGGCCTTGTTGAGGGTTTATAATTTCTTGTACTTAACATGATGGGTGCATGATCACTGTATATTCTCGGGAAATTATTTAAATGGGCTTGATTAAAGTACTGGCACCAGTGGATGGAAGCTAAAGCTCTGTCCAATCTTTGAAAAATGGGCCTAGATGTATGTTGTTTATTTAACCAAGTATAAGCCGGCCCTTTAAAGCCCAAGTCAACCAAGCCCAAATTATTTATGAATTTTCTGAATTTATGACTATCTTGATTTAAATATGGTTTGCCTCCAAACTTATCATCAGGGTAAAGTATAGCATTAAAATCTCCAATCAAGCAATACATATCTGTATCTGAAATCAAAGTTCTAATCTGTGCCCAAATATGTTCATTATTTTTATGATATGGGTCCCCATAAACCGCAATCATTAACCATGGTTTTTTCCCTCTTTGTGTGACCCATGCTGCTATATAATTTTTGCTATGACAATAAATATGTACATTCACATCATCTCCCCATAATAAGCATAAACCACCCGCATTTTTTTTCCTTGGGGGAACTAGAAAATAATTGTGGAGAGGAAAATTACTCACATATTGTTCAGCATTAGATGTCGATTTCTTGATTTCAGAGAGGAACATAATGCTTGCACCAGTAGCTTGAAGGAGCCTAATCATGAACCGTCGCTTCCGCGGCCCTCCTAAGCCGCGGCAGTTCCACGCAATGATCCTCATGGCGACGGTGGAGGCGAGTTTGGGATCGCCTCCCTGGCCCTCCTCTTGTTTAAATGTTGGTGCCTCTTGTCTTGATTCAGCTCCTCTTCAGCTACATCGGTGTTGTGGGACTTTGAAGCTACACCATAATTTGACATCTCACTCGCTCCTCTCTTCTGTCCTCCTCTGGTACCAAATATATCAACATTTAGGTTGTATAATTGCATGTCTTGTTCCTCTCCACAATTTACCCCGCTGGTGTTCAGCAGTTGTTTTCCTTTATCAGTATCGTTCATCTTATAGAATTCTTCCCCACTTCTCCCCATGGAATCAATTATCTGATCATTTGTTTCTGCCAATATCGGCACCTTAGTTTGGTCAATAATCCAGGGCTTATAATTAGTCTCAGACAGTGAAGCTAACAGTGCATTACCTTTATATCTCTCTGATTCCTTCATTCTCAGTAACATTTTCCTCTTCAAGCACTGTTCTTTTACATGACCTATGAGACCACAGTAGAGACATATTTTTTTGATCTTTTCATACACTAAATACACCTTGTAGTCTCCAATGATTTTATTTTTCAGATACAAGGTATCCCTTACTGGTTTATTCAAAGACATCATGAGCTTGATTTTGTATAATTTGGTCCCAGCACCATACATGATTTGTGGGTCAGAGATGGGGGTTCCTACTGCTCTCATGATGTCAGGTATGGCTGAGGGAAGAACTAAACTCATAGGAAAACCATGTGCTTGCACCCATAGGTCAATTGTATCTACATCAGCTGCCTCTGCTTCTTCCTTAGTGAAAATTCTTTTCATGGCCAGCAATTCACCTTTAAAATGCCACCAACCATCTAAAACCTTAAACAGATCATTTTCACTCACAAACTCCACAAGAAATGTTTTATTCCTTTTGAACTCAATGGAGGTGTTTGGATGCACCTTCCATGCAGATCTTAGAGAAATAGAAAAGGTATCCTCATCTACTCTTCCATCAGTTAATACTTTTACCAGAATACACTTTCTCCAATTTCTTGTTACAACCACCTGATCAGGCAACGCAATGACTTGTTCCCTCTCTTCAGTCACTCTTGCTTGTTCAATTAGACTCTGAATCAATTCATCTTCTTCTATATTCAAATATGGATCCATCACCGGTGAGATTCTTTTGTTTGGGAATAAAGAGGAAGTATGGTGAGTGTATTGATATGTTTGGGGCGCGTCAGAGTATTTCTTTTGGGTTGTATAAGTTGGTTCTGGAGTTAGGCTAGTGGGGTTGAAACAGTGTGTTCGATTTGATTGTTGCACCTTCCCAATAAAATGAACAGTATGATGAGTCACTATGCTGGTCTTGGGAGAATTGGGTAAAGAACTTTCAACCATTGACCGGTCATAAGGGTGTTTCATTTTATAACTGATATCTTCTTTATTTTGTTTCCCTGATATAGTATCATAGGAGGGTTCTATAATCTGAGTTTTATTCATGGGCTTTTTTGTTTGGTTAAAGTATTGGCAGCCCAAATATTGACTGACCTTGGCCCAATCAAAAAGTTTTTTCTGAAAATTTATTTTTGAATTTTGGTCTGGAGATCGTTCGAGAGAGTTCCTCTCTGACATCCTTCGTAGACCCGGTCTCTGTGGACCGAAATACTGTTTGTCTTCTTCATCAATGAGCATCATGTTTGCTCTACTCAAACCTTTTTTAGAGCAAAGGTAGTCAGCCTGATCTGAAGGTTGAGAGGATCCACTTGATGGGGGACTTCTGGAGTTATAATAGTTCTGTAATCTTTCATGACCATTAATCATTTCTCTTCGAGTATTAATGTCCTGCTGGTCCTCCTCGTCATCGTCCTCACTACTCCAACCTGGATAGTGCCTGTCAACTTCACCATCTCTAACCGAGTCTGGCACCCATGTGTCAAAAGACCAATCTAAAACAATAACTCTACAACTTCTCCACTTGTTTCTACCATAGAAAACATCCAGATATTTGGGTATATTTTTTGGATCATCACAATTGATACCCAAATCTATAAATCTACGATCTGATCCCTCAATATTTCTTGTATCAATGTATTCAACATACCCAATTGGGGAAACCGCCCGGGTAATTTTATCTGCTGTCCAAATTTGAAGAGGGAAATTTAGTAACCTTATTCGCACCTTAAATTTCATACAGTGATTGTGGGATCCCAATTCCGGGTCATATGACGAGAACCACCAATTATTTCTCATTCCCCAGATTGTCATGTCATCAATTACTTCTTGCTTAGCCAATGCCAAAGGTAATTTTATCAGGTATGTTTTGTTGGAATATCGCCATACTGTGAAATGATCCTGTCTCAATCTGTATTCCTGGGCAATCTTAGCCGTTACCTGATTTATATTACCGATTCTTCCTTGGTGAGCACTTGTTACTTCAATGACCTGCTCCAGCTCTTCAATCTTCTCTTGATACTCATCATCATCATCCAGATGTACACTAAGCCTCTTAGTTGGGAATTCTTTGTATTTGTATCCTCGAGACATTTTGTCTCAGAGGAGAAGAGGATTTAGTTATTCTATTTAGTGGGATCGAGCAAGATAGCGAGTAAAAATTTTCCTGAAGATTTGTTTTGGGAAGTATAAAGAGGTGTAGGAGAAAGTAAGGAAATCGCCTAGAGAGAGAAGCTCTCAAACAGTAAAACGTGAGTCAGTAATTTAATTTTGTGCAATGCATAAATGCAAACTTTCCGCTTGCCTGAGTTCGAATCTCAGCCGAGTTACTTCTAGAATTACTATTTCAGAATTATAATTGAAAATTATTAAAACTAGCTTTTGATAGGCGCTTCGCGCATGAAGTATTGTTCTTGAAGTTAAACAATAAATGTTGGGTTATTTAAAGTCGGGGTTAGGGTATCAATGGTAATTGTTTTAAGACCGACATACAATTATACTAAGTGCTAGAATTATAATTATAGTTATTTGAATAAATGCCAAACTATCTTACAATTGATCTCTTGTTATAATTAATTGAATATTTTGGTATGTGTGTCATTTTTTCTATATTTGTCATTTATGTCATTACTATTTTTTTGGCGTTAATTTATTTTTAGGGGATCTTAATTGTTTCTCAAATTTTTAGTATATGGAAAGTGAAGGACTGTCTTAAGGTTAGGATATAATTATTAAATTTTTTTTATAAAAAATATTAGAATTATGATAACAAAACAAACTATGTGCATCTTGGACAAAACCAATTGCCTTAAGATTTTCTAAGTTTTAAGAATTTGATCAACTTTTAATTTTTTCAATTGCCAATAATCTATAATTGAATACCAATAAAACTGAATATAATCTGACAAATAATATAAAATACTTGGACCGAATTTTATATTTTTTAGAAATTTTTAAGTATTTTTTTTGAAATTTTAGAAAATCGCTAATCTAATTAATTATGTACCGTTCAAAAACAACAGTTTTTAAAAATCCGAAAAAATACTTAAAAATTTAGAAAAAAATATAAATTTTTGTCTGCAAGGAAATTTCAATATGGAGATCATATTAGATGGTTTGGATCGGTCATTTTGAATCAGATCCAAGAGTTTTGATCGCAACTCACGAAAGGCTCCGTGAGTTGCAACTCACCATAGAAAAACTATATACATATATAGAAATGCTATGGTGTATTGCGACATATCGAGGGTTTTGTACATCACGACCATATTTGTCGTAGTTTTACAACTTGATGAATCTAATTAAAAAAATCCAATCTATATATTGAAATCTCATAATATACCAAATTTTATATTTTTTAAAAAAAAATTTACTATTTTTTCTGAATTTTTTAAATCCTGCCATTTTTGAAATTTTCTTATTATTAATAAAAAATGGAGGTGAAGGATAAATTTAGAAAAAAAATTTAGAAAGCCACCAAACATCTTAAAATTAATAAATTTCTTAAACTATAGAAATAAAATACATTTCTTAAAATATTCTTAAAATATTCTCAAAGCTTGTTTTCTAAAAAAAAAACTTTATGGTTGATGATGTCATGGATGCTAATACATTTTTAATCGAATTAACTTAATCTATATTTTTAGGCAATGAATTATTATTTTAAAAAATAAAGCAATATATTTGTTCACATTTTTTTGTTTATATTCAAAGTCTAAGTTATCAACGAAAAATGGTTTGAATGATATTTTGCATTTTAATGGTTTGAATTTATAAAAAAATTTTAATCAATCTAAAAAAATTGTACAAAATATTTTTAACACTCAAAATATAAAACAATTGAATCATTGGAGCATTCATAAAATTTTATGTAAAAAATAAATTTAGAAAAACTCTCACAAAATGAGTTAATTTTGAAAATTTGTGAAACTTTTAATATGTCAAACAATGTAAAATATTTTAAACGCTGAAAAATAAAAAAATTGATTTCATTGAATTTATTACAATCTGAGAGCATACATATACAGTTTCATGAAAAGTTGAATTTATGAAAGTTCACAAACAACCAAATATCTAACAAATATTTTTCTAAATTTATTCCAAAATAAATTTAGAGATGGATTAAAAAAATTAAGATGTTTTTTTAACTAGAATTGGACAAATGGTATAAATAATAAAAACTATGTACGTTGTGTTAATTAGTCCCAAGTGGACCATAGGCGAGTCTATGTGTAAACAATGGGTGTCAATGTCACCCATTTTTTTTTTTTCAAATAACATTATTAGAGACTAATATTTGTAGTTAGAAAATATAATTTTGTCATAAATCTTATCTGTTTGAACCCCATAAATGTTTGTGCAAATTTTCATTGTTGAACCCATATATACAATTTTTTTTCTATGGTAAAAATATTATGCTGCTATTTTTGGTTGTTGATTTTCGTTGTGGATTTTATCAATTAATTAAACGCTCCAAAACATAAATAGACCAAACGACCAAAATAGAAAGACTGAATTAATCTTATTTGATTTGCCTTCTGGCCTAAGCCCGTCACGTGTCAGAATCCAAAAAGAAGGAAAAAAATGAAGGATGCAAACCAAACAAATAAGAGAATTGTTATCCCAAAAAAAAAAAATGACGTCACCCCGTTACGGTAAAAAATGCTCCCAACGTTATACTATATATAGATAAGATTTTCGTACTAAGAAAATACCAACATAATTGTTAGGCTACTAACTATGGTATGAGTTCCTTGTCCAATAATCTTTTTTTTTCTTTTTTTAATAACGAGTTCCTTGACTAACTATTGGATAGATCCAGCTATGGTCAGAAAACACTTCTTTTCTTCGGAAACTGTCAACTTAGAACCAGAAGGTCGCTGTTATCTCTTCGAAGGCGAAAGAGCAGCGACTTGTTATTCTTTTATCAATAATTTAAGAGGTAGACTAAAATGAGGCACGATTGACGGATGGATCACCACAATTATGTCTCAATTTTTGAAATTCTAATGGTTAATCTGAACCGTTCAATGTGTTCTTCATACTAAAATCTCATTAGAGACCAAATTTTACATTTTCTTAATTATTTACTTTTTTTTTTGGATTTTTAAAAATGGTTGTTTCTAGAATTATTTATATCAAGAATTTGGTAAAATATAAAAAAATACTAAAAATATTCAAAAAATATATATATAAAATTTGGTCTTAAATGAGATTTCAATGTAGAGTACGTATTGAATGGTTTAGATCGGTCGTTAGAATTCCAAAAATTTAGATATAATCACGGCTGACAGGCTGATTTGTCAATCGCGACTGATTTTTGTCTACCTCATGATTTAAAAAGACTTAATAGAACCTAGAACTGCTTTATTTATCATTTCAGATTTTAATCTGATGAGACGTTAAAAAGAATCACGAACACTTGGCGATATCCTCTAGTCCTACAGGAAAATAGAATCAAGTCGGTACGAATAATAACGAATCTTTCATCTTCTAAGATTAAGGGGTGGCTTGTACTCCTTTGTCGACTCTGAATAACAAAAAGAGATGCTTTTTTTTTTTTTAAGCAATAGCTGCATACATCCAATAATTGTACAAAACAAGAACATTTCTTCAAAAAATAAATAAATAAAAATTGTACAAGAACATCAAGCAAGCTTACTAGCAGTGTTTTGAAAATAACTCCGAGAATAAGTTTCCTTTCTTAGATCTGATATTTGGAAATTTTTTTATTTGAAAAGAAACTATAACTTCAAAATTCAAAATATATATAAAAAAAAACTAACACAAGGTGCATAATTTGAAAATTCTATGCCTCTATTTCCGACCAGACTTTCACTTTTAGTTCATAACTTTTCAGTAAAAATTGTCTGTCGATACCAGTTTAAAATGCTACAATCGAATTATTTTAAAATAAAATCTCAATCCATCGCACAATCAGAATGCTTGCAGTATTTCAATAGAAAAACGCATCACATTTTCTCAATAAATACCGTGTCCTAATTGGCATCACATACTGTCTCAAACTGCTTCCCATGCAGAAACAACCAAGTTACAGATTTCAGTTACTAGCAAGTAGTTTACCCCCACAACAACCTATCTTGGATTCCCACATGTTATATATATAACAGAAAAAAAAAAAAAAATTCATCGAGATCATTCTCCAATTGAAGTAAAGAAACCTACCAGCAGACAAAGCTATCTAATCTGATCCCTCACTGATATAGTTGTTACAACCAAGTAGTTTACCCCCACAACAACCACGTAGTTTACCCCCACAATAGAAAGTGAGGAGCCATGCTCTAGTCAGATAATTTGATAAAAGTTCAACACACTTACTAATGTGCACATCAGTAATTAATTAAATTACACATCTAGTGCAGTTACTGCACTAAAAGCTGAAAGCTGCCTCCATTTGGATGGTTAACATCACATCAAAAGTAAATTAAAAAATAAAGAAAGAAGTTAACAATTTGGCGTTTTAAAATGTGCTGGAACAGTTCGGACAAAAGTAAACAATAATAAGATCCTGGCATAACCACAACAGCAGCAAATTTCCATCTTATTAAGCATACTAAAAAGCTTCAGGAAAAAATTTTAATTTGAAAAGAGGATATTTCATACCAGAACTCACAAGCAAACAAATGAGAACTCGAGCTAAATATCATTTTTGTCGAGCTGCATATCATGACAGGATTTACTTCATTATGACAATGGGGAAAACTATTTCTCAACTGCGAGGTGGTACAATTGGACAAAATATTGGGTATTCAGTCATGTTGGAGGGTCGATTTGTTTTCAGGTTTAGTCAAATTCATATGGTTGAATTGATTTGGGTCATGTCAACATTGGATGACCGAGATAAGGACATCTTGCTTAAAGTGAGACAGGAACAAACTCACAAATACATCTATCTCAGATAGACTTTTTTCCCTGACAAGCAGCAGCATAAACCTCTTCTAGCTCAGGAATTTCCTCTATATATGCCTTGACATACTTCTTAAGGAAGTTCTCTTCAGACATTTTGACTGCGCTAGGGAGAGCTGCATTTCTGCTGTAACCTTTAAGTTTCAAAACACTCAGCACATGGTTTCTGGGTTCCAACATTCTCTCCAAACTGTACAAAAGAATTTCAGGTTTAGAAGATATCTCTTGAGTTGTAAGCCCAGCACAGCCAAGAAGAAAATCCATCTTGGACTTGAGCGTATTCTCAGATAAGTTAACAAATTTGGGACTTCTTTTGAAAGCAGCCTGCACCTCCTCCTCTGACCATCCATAACTGTTTTGCATGAATGCTAACTTCCTCATTATTGTATCCCTTTTGCATCTGCCCACCACAGGTAGGGCATGAAGAAACTTGCAGGATTTCGGGGCAAACCCAAGTGCCTCAGTTTCTTCAAGAATTTTCTTGGTGGACTCTACATTTTTTAGCACCCAACCAACTGATAACCACACTTTCTGTACATCTGCATCTGAGAAGCCGTAATCCTTCAATACCTTTATAATGGGCATCACGACCTTATCAATATCTAAAGTGAGGAGCATGTGATCCTGCCGGAGGATCTTTAGCAATCCTTCAATACCTGTATAACCCCTCCAAAATTGAAGGCGTGGAAGAGCAGATTTCAACCCGAGAATGGTGCCAGGGCTGATTTGGATCAACTGAGTGAGTGTTTGTCCAGTAAAACCAGCATCCATAAGTTGGTCAACACGCGATTGGAGACTCTTGGAAACGCTGCGACCTAGCAGTTGGGGTTCCCAAGTGACGATCCTCTTAATCTGGGAATCGCTGAACCCAGTCTCTTTGAGGAAGTGCACAGCGGCTTCAGGCCGGGCAGAAATTTTAATGGGGGAGAGTAGTGACCTGGTAGCACACCTCAGTGCTCGGTCAGGTGAGAAGCCAAAGGAAGAAACAAGGTACTGACCCATGAAGGGGGTTCATTTGCTCGGGGTGCTTCGGTGCATAGTCGTAAAAGAGAGAAAAATGTTAGACGAGACTGAGAAGTTGGATTATTAAGGAAATGGGGAAGCCTCTTTGATAGGAGGAAAGCCATTATTGATTAGATGCTAGCAGCTAGACAGTTACAGAGGTTGATACTTGTTCCCGGATGAAATGGGAACTGAGGCGGAGGGATTAGTGGCCGGGTGGCGACGACAGTGTTCTCAGGTCTAGGGTTTGGGTTATGACTTATGAGTCGTCTGTTGTGTTCGACTGGTGAGTGGTGACTTCGGACTCGAACAGGCAAGGAGCGACTGATGGTTCGGGTTCAGCTCTCTGATTTTCAAAATTTTCGGTTTTTTATTGAAACTTGACTCTTTTGAGTGGTGGGCCCTTCAACAATCAAATGGAGCTTTTTATTTCAGCCCAACTAATCGAGTCCATGCGGCCATACCTTTTGCCGAAAAAATTATAAATAACTTTAATTAATTTAGAAATTATAAAATAATCCATTTTTAATTAATTTTTTAAAAATGACTGCGCAGTTTCGGAATCTGAGATTCCGAAACAAATTCTGCTTAGTTTCGGAATCTGAGATTCCGAAACTAGGAATTGCATAGAGCGGGAACCTGGGAACCTCTTCTCTTCTCTCTCTGTCCCTCTCATTTTTATTTTATAATTTATTTATTTATTTAATTTATTTAGTTATATTAGTTTAATAATAGAAAAAATAGGAAAAATATCAAAAAAATTATAAAATCAGATTAAATTCTATTAATTAGGATAAATATATTTTAGTAAATTTTATATTTTTTTACATGTTATAATAATAGAAAATTGCTTTCAAAATTAGATTAATAATAGAAAAAATAGGAAAAATATTGAAAAATTTTGAAAAAATCATTAAAAATTATTTTATATGTTATGTATAATAATAATATAATTTTTTATTATTTTACATGATACAATAGTACAAAATTGCATAATAAATTATGTTAAAATTAGAAAAAATACAAAAAATATTGTAAAAATTTGAAAAAATGAGAAAAAATTCTTTTATATGTGATATATAATAATAATATAATTTTTTTTTACATGATATAATAATGTTTTGACAATATTACAACATTACAACATTCATACAAATAATGTTTTGACAATATTACAATATTCATACAAATATTATTACAGATATTACTATCTTCCCCATCTTGGCATATTGTTACGGATTCGCGCACCGAACTTGGCAAATCCTGTTCGTATTCCTCTTCCCCCAGCACTGCTTGTACTTTCTGTTGGCCCCCGTCCTCCTCTGCTACTAGCCTGCTGACTTGGATATCGTGTTGAAACGGATCGTGGGTCCGAGCTTATTGAATTGCGACGTGGTTGAAGACCTTCTATTCCTAGACCGAGACGACTTTCTGTGCGAGGATCTGTACTAATGGAATTCCGGCTTGGTTGAATTGGATCGTTCGACGTGTTGGCCCCCGTCCGGCTTGGTTGAACTGGATCTGTACTAATGGAATTCCGAAACTAGCTAGTTTCCGCCCAAAAACGTTTTTTTATTAATTTACTTTACTGTTATTACGTTTTTTTATTAATTTACTTTACTGACCGTATAATAGCTAGTTTCGAAATCTGAGTTTCCGAAACTAGCTAGATTCCGTCCAAAAACGTTTTTTTATTAATTTACTTTACTTTTATTATACTTTACCGTATAATAAAATATATTTTTTAATTTTTTTATTAGTTTTGGAATTCTAAATTCCGAAACTAGACGTTTCATATTTTTCACCTAACTTTTCATCTACTTTTCAACGCACTTTCAATTTCACATAACCTTTACGTTCTATATAAACCCTCAGATTCATTCTCTTCCCACCATTCTCTTCTCATTCTATTCTTTGCTCAAAATAAGTTTTTTAGAAGTTCATATCACATCCGGTAATTGTCTCTTCTCATTCTATTCTATTTAATTTTTTTTATTTACAAAATGTAAATATATGGTAATTGTCTAATTGAGTTGTGAAATTAAAAATTTATTTTAGGTCTTAATGGGTCCTAAACCACGTTGCGTGTCTTCGGGAATTATTTTGTTAGGAGATCAACATACCACTGAAGGTGGTTTAATATCATTATTGTGCCTTCATCACCCCCGCGAAACTTTTAAAGTCAAGAAACTCGAAGAAAATCAATTTCATGTTAGAGGCCCAAAGTTTTTACCGATACAGTGGAGAGAAATCGAGGTATTGATTTTCAAAGCAAGTGGTTCAGTTACGTACCAATAGTTCCACCTGGTTTTGAAAATCATCCGGCAGCTCAAAATAGCATACATCTTCGATAAATGTAGTATTGTATGGTTTGTTATATTTTATGTTTATTGTATGGTTTGTTGTATTTTATTGTTTTTAATTATATGCTTATTGTATGGTTTGTTATATTTTATTATTTTTAATTGTATGGTTTGTTGTGTTTATTCGTATTTTTAAATTATGAAATTTAATATTTGAGGTATGTTTTTTGTTCCTTACTATTGAAATTGTCAAAAAAAAAAACATAGATTAATAAAAAACGTTTTTCTAACATTTGTGCGGATTATTAAAAATATGATAAAAGTACTTAATAATAAAGTATGATAAAAAGTACTTAATAATAAAAAACGTTTTTCTAACATTTGTGCGGATTATTAAAAATGGATTATTTTATAATTTCTTAATTAATTAAAGTTATTAAATAGTGAAATAATTGATTAAATAGTGATTAAATAGTGCAATAATTGATTAAATAGTGATTAAATAGTGAAATTCTGACCCAACAGCATAATGAGCGACAAAGCCTGAAAAAGTTGTCTGAATGGCTTGTAGCCTCTGCGAATAGGACAGGCGTGATCTGAGAAAGCCTGAAAAGTTGTCTGCATGGCTTGTGACCTCTGCGAATAGGACATGTGTGCTCTGAGAGAGTCTGAAAACGTCCATTTTTTCAATTATCTTTCAACTCATCTATATAAAACTACCAAGGTTCTGAGACACAAACAAACCTCCATTTTCTCTCTCCTTAAGAAGTTCACCACCATGGAGAAAGAAAATAGCTCAAACTCTAACAAACGCTATATACTGCCAGTCCCTCCAGATCCTATTATGCGTGAGTACTGGTCATCATTCATGTATTCTACTCTCAACAAGAAAACCAAAAAAAAAGGAGACTGGAGCGCAACGTGTCTAAAATGTTTTCGTAGTGTTGAATACAATGTGTTTGAACCATACTACAATTTGCCTCTAAAAATGCACTACAACTGGCACGTAAATGGTGGGGAGGAAAAAGAATGGCAGGAATACCAACAGCGCAAAAGACTGGAAAGGGAACGAGAAGAAAGACACCGAGCTGAACAAGTGAGAATAATTCGTGAAGAGAATGCAGCATGTATCGAAGAAATTATTCGTCGCACCGAAGAACAAAAACGAGAGAGACAATGTAAAATAGCAGCGGGAGAGATTCTAGACTATGACGATGTTCCAGACTTTGAGTACTTTCGAGACGTAGAGGAAGGTGAAGCATCTAAAAATACAGAGGAAGAACAATGGTGGGATGAAGCATGTAAAAATGCAGATGATGTTGAGGCTAATTGGTGGGATAAAGCGTGTCAAATGGCTGACAAGTATGAAGGCAAAAGAAAATCAAATTAGTGTTTAGGGTTTAACTTTTATCGTCTCTTCTAGCTCTATTAATTAGATTAATGTCTTTATTTTAATTTTCTGATTATTGTAATAGACTACGTCTTGATGTACTACTTTTTAATTTAGGATTGGATTATTATTGTTATTTTCACAATTATTATAACATGTAAAAAAATAAAAATATATTTATCCTAATTAATAGAATTTAATCTGATTTTTTATAATTTTTTTGATATTTTTCCTATTTTTTCTATTATTAAACTAATATAACTAAATAAATTAAATAAATAAATAAATTATAAAATAAAAATGAGAGGGACAGAGAGAGAAGAGAAGAGGTTCCCAGGTTCCCGCTCTATGCAAATCCTAGTTTCGGAATCTCAGATTCCGAAACTAAGCAGAATTTGTTTCGGAATCTCAGATTCCGAAACTGCGCAGTCATTTTTAAAAAAATAATTAAAAACGGATTATTTTATAATTTCTAAATTAATTAAAGTTATTTATAATTTTTTCGGTACCTTTTGGGTACAGAAATTTCATGTTATCGATAATTTAGTTTTGTCAAGTTTCTTCCTAAATCATAATTTTATCTTTTATATTTCTTTATTTTTTGGGATTAGTCAATTTGTCAAATTCAAATCCATATCAGTACAAACAAGTTACTAGTTTTGTCAGCACTGAACGGAAACACACCCTAGAAAAACACTTGGGAATCAACTCAAAATAAAAACCACCCAGCAAACTTAATCAATCTTAATACTACATTTTCTGATAAAAAAAAATCTTAATACTACATTTAATATAAAAAGACAAAATAATGAACACAATAAATAGCTATACTACATTGACAGGGAAGATAAAAAATCACAATAGCTGCGGCTTATAGTCTTCTAACGAGTGTACTTATAAGGAGCAGGACACTTCCCCATTGCTGGTTTGCTATTCTTTGATGAGATTATGAAACACATCAATTGTTGCTTCCATTAAACACCTTTCTACTTCACTATCTCTCCAAAGAAGGGGTAAATGCTCGATCTTCAAATTGAATCATTAAATAAAATAAAACATATATTACTACAAGAATCCTGTATTTTAAGAGAGAGAAAAGAATATATCTGAGGCATATCGTCATTTTAATTTATACGTGTCTATAAATATTATTAGATTCAAAAAATAGAGCTAATAGTCGTTATTTTTGTTACCGAATCCGCCTTTGCTAATTTCTATTTACCATAAAGGCCAAAATACACAAAGGCCTAGTCAGAATCTGAGAAATTTGAAAAAAAATGTTTGATGAAGATTGATTTTAATTGAAGTGAAATTATTAGAAGCATGCCTCAAAAAGAGTCACCGACATTAACTGATCCATACATCTCAAAAACTCCCTACAATTGTTTTAATAACTGTTTCACCATTCAGATGCAACCACGAATAATGCTCAAGTAATACGACGAGGTGATGTTAATCTGGTTTGGAACATTTAACCAATAGTTCCAACTTGTAGAAATTACAGTTATGAATGCCTCTATCAAAAGAATTGTAAATTCATTGATCTTATTGCCCAAAAGTAGGGGCAATGACCAAATGACCGAAAAAATTATAACTAACTTTAGTTAATTTAGAAATTATAAAATAATCCGTTTTTAATTAATTTTTTAAAACTGATTGCGTAGTTTCGGAATCTGAGATTCCGAAACTAATTCTGCTTAGTTTCGGAATCTCAGATTCCGAAACTAGCTAGTTTCAGAATCTGAGTTTCCGAAACTAGCTAGTTTCGGAATCTGAGATTCCGAAACTAAACCTGCCGACATTTGTGTGGGAAATGAGCTACTTTCGGATTTTAGGATTCCGAAACTAGCTAGTTTCCCGCTCTTAATGACTATTTAATCAATTATTTGCCCGTTATATATAACCCCCACCCCTCGTCCCTTTCATTTCTCTCCTCTCTCGTCTCTCGCGTCTCCGAAGAGCATCAGGTAAGTTTTTATTTTGTTTTATATTTTAATTTAATTATTTATTTTATTTAGATAAAATATATTAATATTAGAAAAAATAGAGAAAATATTTGAAAATTTTGAAAAAATCTGAAAAAATTTTATTATTTGTTATGTATAATGATAATATAATTTTTGAATTTTTAACGTGATATAATAATAGAAAATTGCATTAAAAATTAAGTTAATATTAGAAAAAATACAAAAAAATATTGTTAAAATATTGAAAAATTTTGAAAAAATCAGAAAAAATTCCTTTATATATTATGTATAATAATAATATAATTTTTGATTTTTTACATGATATAATAATAGAAAATTGCATAATAAATTAGGTCAATATTAGAAAAAATAGAAAAAATATTGGAAAAATTAGAAAAAATTCTATTATTTGTTATGTATAATAATAATAATATAATTCAGAAATATTGTAAAAATATTGTAGAAATATTGGAAAAATGTTAAAAGATATTATAAATAATATGTAAAAAAAATATTGTAAAATTATTTTGACAGATTATAATAATTTAGAAATATTTTAAAAATTGGAAAAATTAATACTAAAATTGGATAATTCGTTTAGGTTGATATTATTTTTTTAAAATGTACAGAAAATATCTTACAAGAAGAGCAGTTGAATTCAACTTTGAGAGATATGGAGAAGGGAAAAGCGAAGGTTGATGCAAAAGTTGACAATACTCCAACACTCAAAAACGAAGAGCAGTTGAATTCAATTTTGAGTGACGATGAAGATGGTGTAATTACAAAAAAACCAAGAAAACTAATGCATGTATGAGATTACAGGGCACTTTTCAAGCTTCCTGCTAAAAAGATGAAAGACAGTCCGAAAGAAGAACCGAGTGTTAACACTCCTGAAGATGGTTGAATGCCTTAACGTTCTCTTTATTTGTGGACAAACTATTGTGTTGTTTAATTATGCATTTTGTTAACATATGTGATCTTTATATGTATTTTGTTAACTGTTTGTTTAATTTTAATCTTGCTGACATTTTGTGCGGTTTAGTTGGTTGTTTAATCTTTACATGAGGTTATTTTTTTAAAATTTTTTGTAAGCATAAAACTAAAGAGATATATAAAATATGAAATATAAAAATCACAATACGAGATATATAAAAAAACACCAAGTACGAGATGAAAATATCATAACAATGTCATACAAAACGAGATACAAAAATCCTAATTCCATCCATCACGACAGTAATTCCCCGTTGCCGGGAAATAATCAATATATGCGCCTGGTGGCTGTCGGCGCTGTCGGCTGCGAGCAAGTCCTGGAGTGGGACGAGGCGCAGGAACTGGAGTGGGAACTGGAGTGGAAAATCGAGGAGGTCTACTAGATGATGCCCCAGGATGACCAGACTGTGGACTGTATCCAGGAAATGGAGACTGATACTGAGGCTGCGACTGAGAGAAAGTCGACAACGGATCATCATCTAAGGGAATACCGTATGTCTGGAAATAAGCATCAGCCTGAGTCTGGTACTGACTCTGCTGAGGCTGCTGCATATAATCCCCTCCATACTGACTTTGCTGCATATGACCCCCTCTAAACTGCGTCTGAGTCTGGTACGGAGGATAAGGAGTATGCTGGGTGGGGTAGTCTGGGTGTGGCTGAGAATAAGGTGGAGGTGGAGGTGGAGGTGGAGGCTGTGGCTCAGCAGTCTCAGGCTCAGCAGTCTCAGGCACAGATGGTCGGGAATGAGAACGTCTGCTCTGAGTGATCGGCTGGCTAGGGCGCGGAACATCAAAAAATGAATCGAAATCATGCAAACTGAAATCACCCTGTTACACATAATAGCAGTAATAATGTTATAAAAATAATTTTGAAAAAAAAGAACATAAGAAGAATAACACAATAATATTAGATTAAGTTTGTGATATACCTGCATGAACCGATGCTCCTCCCAACTGGGCTCCGGAAGCTCCTCCTCGTCAGACGACGTATCAGGTATGGATGCGATATCCGTCGGAAGACCCTTCGACTCCAATACATGAGGTATCCGATGAGGCTCGCCGACAAAATCCAATGTCGTGCTGCAACTAGTAAGCAGCGTCTTCCCAGCACGTTGGAATCCCTTCTTCACCGCCCATGCACATGCTCGAAGCACGTCTCTCAAAGTATGCTTAACCTATTTAACCAATGTTAGCCATCAAATTATATTTGAAATCGGTTATTGTGAATGGTTATTGCATCAAAATGAACTCACCAAAGCCACGTGTGCAGGACTGTCGCGAAGGTACGACAATATCGGCAACCGGAGCTGTCTTTGTCTCCTCCGGAATATGTATGACATACGCACCCCCATGTACCCTCAGCCAACGTAGATACGTGGCCTCGATAGCATCGCTCCACGGCCGCTCCTCCCTGACCCTAGCCTGTGCCATGTCACCCCACATGCCTACCTCCGTCTCGAAAACGCCACGCTAGTCTCTGTTTCGGTAGGTGGTGAACATGTATCCCATCAGTTGCGACGTCCTCTGCCAAGCCTGTTTTATTTAGAAATTATAGTAAGTAAATATATTAAGTAATAATAAGTAAATATAGTAGTGAAAAATATATTTTATTGTACCTCAGGTCGAGGTGGCGGCACTGTCTGGTACAGCATGAACTGGTGCATGACACGATCGGCGTAGTGCCACATCACCATCCAGTAATGAATGCACGGGATACGGACAACAAACAAGCTCGGATCAACCTGAGCATAAAATGTATGAATTTTAAAAAATAAAAAATTATATTATTATTATACATAACATATAATGCAATTTTCTACTATTATTTCAAAAAGAATATTAACCTAATTTTTTAATAAATTTTCTATTATTATAACATGTAAAAGAATAATATATTCATTGCAAACCTGAGCATAACGAGGCATGAGGGCCCTCATATGGTCATAAGGCCTCCAATGGACGTGCTCGGGTCTGATCTTCATGAGAACGTCCCGAGCATAATCCATTCCGGATGAGTAACCAGGGCCTTGATACTTCTTAGATCTTGGACGTGTAGTCCATCTCCTGCAAATATTTGAACTTGTTTAGTTATCTTATTTTTAAATGCAAATATTTGAACATATTTGAACATCTCCTGCAAATATTCAAATGTGTTTAAAAATTTAATCTCAAATGCAATGAACATACCTCCCGTAAGGTGCACAGGTATCAATAGATGGTAGACCCCAGTCGCTAAAATCATCCGTGATCGTCGGCCGACACAAAGTCAATCGCGCATACGACCAGACCTGCAGAAGTAACCACGGAGCCCCGATCTTCGTACTGTTATTTATTGCTGCTGTGTCCAAACCTCCATATAAAGCAGCAAGTGTGGCCGCACCCCAATTGTACACTCCCTGAGAGGGAGCAGTACGAAGATCCTACAAATATTTACAAATTTCATTTATGTCAGGCAGTCAATTATGGCAAAACAAATGTACATATTATAATAATTAACAGAACTCATAAAGATTTTATAAAAATCTACGAACCCGCAAAAGATCGAGATAAAAAGCCGGAACAAAGTCCCCCGTGGCATCCGGAAATAACGTGCAACCAATAAGCTCTAGCACGAATGCCCGTGTGTATCTACTAATCTGATCATCATCGTCGAGGACAACATCCTTCCAAATCTTTCGCAGCTTCGTAAATCTAACGCAATGTTTTTTCCTGCATTTCGACTTTATTGTCAGAACAAAACAATAAGTTTATTATAAAGTACACAATAAGTTTTATAATTTTCTTACGTTCTATCTTTTTCTCGGAAGCACTTTTCCACTTCCTCCTGCGGTGTGTCCCGCGGCAACGCATATGTCGAAAGAAGATCGATATAATCGAAATGACAACGACCCGTCATGACTCGGCCACTCGTGACGGGTAAACCATATAAGAAAGCCACGTCCTGCATGATAGTTGAAATACTATTAGTATACATATAAATCATAACACAAGTAAGATGAAATTTACTTATAAAATGTCACGTACCTCTAGACTGACGGTCATCTCGCCGACATGAGGAAAGTGAAACGTATGGGTCTCCGGCCTCCAGAACAAGGCCAAACCCTGCACAAGCGTATGATCCACAGGCATATGACCAAGCTGAACGACGTGAATCAACCTAAGTGTCGTCAGATGCTGGTCCACCTGAGGAGTCCTAGCCATCATCGGCTTGTGCATCAGTGGATGCCATATCTTTATTTATCAGAAAAAAAATTAGAGACTATATTGATTTGAAGTTGATTTTCAAATAGTAATGAAAAAAAATAAAATAACATACATCAGGGCCACGAAGCTGGTCTGGTTGCAAATGCAACAGACGATCAGCACCAGGAGAAGGAGGAGGAGGAGGAGGGGAAGAAGAAGGGCCCGCTGAGGTAGAAGCGCCGGCATCAGCAACATCAGAGGAAACAACGTCCGTAGCCTCAGGCACGGCTGAAGTAGAAGCCTGAGGATCGGTCCGTAGCCTCGTAGATCTCTGTGAAGCTGGAGACGTTCTTTTTCTCGGGGGCATTTTCACTTAATAAAAAAAAAAATTCAATTTCAGAAATCTAACAAAATTTCGGCAGCATCTCCCCTGTACCGGGAGAGTTTCCGAAAATTTCTTTATCCAAATCCCCCCTAAATAAACCCATTTCAAACCAAGCAATCATATCATATCATATCACAATCGACAATCATATTCAATATTCAAAATAAAAAACTATCATATCATATCATACCAAGCAATAAACTATTCTAAATTACATACATTAACTATGCAAAATAAATAAATTAATGAATAAAAAATACTCACCTCGATCGACAACTGCTGCTCAAATAGAAAATTCGAATCTTGAATCTTGTTTGAAATTTTCTGCACATTGAAAACCAAAACAATATATCAACCTATAAGAATTGTCCAATTTTTCTATTAATTTTACTAATTTTTCTATTGATTTTCCTAATTTTTAAAATAATTTTATGTTATTATAATATGTACAAATATCAAAAAATATATTATTAATTTACATACCAAATAATATAATTTAATATGATTTTTTAATATTTTTTATATTTTTGGAATATTTTTCCTATTTTTTCTGTTATTAACCTAATTATTTAAACAATTTTTTATTATTATAAGATGTAAAAAATATAAAATTTGCTAAAATATTTTTTTCCTAATGAATAGAATTTAATTTGATTTTTAAATTTTTTTGGATTTTTTTAAAATATTTTTCCTATTTTTTCTATTATTAACCTAATTTTTTAATAATTTTTCTATTATTACAACATGTAAAAAAAAATTTTCCTAAAATATATTTATCCTAAATAATAGAATTTAATCTTATTTTTTTATAATTTTTTTCATATTTTTGGAATAATTTTCCTATTTTTTCTATTATTAAACTAATATAACTAAATAAATTAAATAAATAAATTAATTAAAAAAAAACTTACCTCAGATCTCGCAGAGAGAATTCGCTCTTCCGAGAGCAAATGAAAGGGACAGGAGAGAGGGAGAGGGTCGCGCGCAATATATAATAAGCCTAATTCTAGTTTCGGAAACTCAGATTCCGAAACTAAGCAGAATTAGTTTCGGAATCTCAGATTCCGAAACTGCGCAGTCATTTTTAAAAAAATAATTAAAAACGGATTATTTTATAATTTCTAAATTAATTAAAGTTAGTTATAATTTTTTCGGACCAAATGATTACTGATACATGACTCCAACACTCTGCCCCTGGGCCACAATGATGCCAAACATAAGTATCGATTCCCACTGTAATGCTGTGGCCCCAACTCCAATTATGAGAAACAGACCACTTTAAATTTACATACTTGCATTGTAGTTTTACACACTTCTAATTTGTCAAGAAATGCCACCCATTTTACATCTACGATCTCAATTTTAATTTTGCACAAACAATCCCTCTAATAATACCACCATATTCAAATTTTCTAAACAAGTCATTTCTAAGACAATATGAAGCGACATTCTCAAATAAACTACCCCTGGCAAGCAGCAGCATAAAGCTCTTCCAGCTCAGGTATTTCCTTTTAGTATGGCCGGACAAACTTCTCAAGGAAGTTCTTTTACATAACCATAACCGTACGATAGAAACTAACAATAATATCAAGACCATTATGTTTCAATATATTCAGCACATGGTATCTAGGCAAAAGCCTTCTCTCAAGGCTATACCCCAGGAACACTGGTTTAGAACTTATGTTCTGATTCGTAAGCCCAGCACTGCCAAGAAGAAAATTCATCTTGGACTTAAAGCGTATTCTCAGAGTGTGTTTGGATGGGAGTATAATAGGGAATAAGCCCCTTATTTTTTATTCGGATGAAAATCAAACAACACGGTGTCGTTTGGGATGCATGAGAATTGGCCGATTCTCAGAATTGGCAATTCCATTCCCCAATTTTTCATCCAAACGGTTTTGGAATAGCCAATTCCATTCCTAACATAATTTTCAATAACACTCTTCCCAATAACACTTTTCTCTCTACTTTTCACACTTCCCAACGCTATTCCTAAACTCACCATCCAAACAACATTTCAAATTCCCGGAATAGCCAATTCTCACAATTCCTATGAATAGTGTTTTTTCCTAAATTTATGCTATTCCTACCCTATTCTTAACCCATCCAAACGACACCCACAAGAATAAGAAATTTGGGCTTATTCGGACCCTTATTCATATTCTAATAAAATCTTGATATTAGAATAAAGAATAAGGAATACACCCATCCCTATTCAAATTCGCTATTCTTCTCCCAACCAAACACACCTAGAAAGATTAACAAAGGTGGGATATTTTTTGGAAAGCAGTCTGCACCTCTTCATCTGACTATCCATAGCTGTTTTGCATGAATGCTAATTTTCTCATAATTGTATCCCTATTGTGTCTGCCAACCACAGGTAGGGCAAGAAGAAACATGCGGGATTTGGGGTTGTGGCAAACCCAAGAGCCTCAATTTCTTCAAGAAGTTTCTGAGTGGAGTCTACATTTTTCAGCATGTAACCAACCGAGAACCACACTTTGTGTACATCTGCATCTGAGAAACCATAATTTTTTAATACTTTCATAATGGGCATCACGACCTTATCTAACCTGAGGAGCCTTTGGTTCCTGTGGAGGACCTTTAACAAGACATCATCATTTCCTGTATAATCTCTCCAAAATCGAAAACGTGCAAATGCGGATTTCAATATGAGAACTAAGGGCTGAATTAGATCAACAGAACGAGTGTTCGTCCAGTAAAACCAACATCCAACATCAATAAGTTGGTCAACATGCCATTGGAGACTCTTGGAAACACTATGACGTAGCAGTTGGGTCTCCCAAGTGACGAGCCTCTTGATCTGGGAATCGGTGAACCTGGTCTCTTTAAGGAAGCAAACAACAGCTTCAGGCTGGGCAGAGGTTTTGGTCAAGGATAATCGTGATGTTGTAACAACCCTCTGTGCTTAGTTTGGCGGGAAGCCAAAGGAAGAGACGAGGTGCTGAGCCATGAATGGAGGATTATTTGGTTGGGGTGCTTCGATGGATAATTGGAGAAGATAGAGAAGGGTTAGACTGGACTGAGATGTGAGAAACTCAACGAAAGGGGAGAGCCTCTTTGCGTAGAGGAAAGCCATTAGTAGTTATATTCGTTTACATAACTCCAGTTGAAGCTGGGAACAGAAGCGGAGTGGGTTAACGTCGACAGCCGCAGGGATTCCCGACTAGAACAAGGATTGCTTGGTTCGAGTTTAACACTCTTATTTGGGGTTCAAGGTTTCGAGTTTTGAGTGGTGAGCCATTCAAGATTAAGCCTTATTTGATCCCAACTAATTGGGTCCATGCGGTTCAAGCCCATTGGTATATATTTTCCTTTTTCTATTAGTTTCTCTCTAATTTTTTATATTTTATTATATTTCTTTACATAAGGAGCTAGCGCTTAGCTCGTGAATCTTTAGGGTCCGCTCCAGAAGGGAGTACCTGGAGCGAAGGGAAGGGAGAGAGAGTGCGATTATCCTACTCTAGAGGAAGAAATCGACGGAAACGAAGGGTACTAGAGAGACAGTGAGAGAGAGAGATCGGTTACTCTCCAATTTGGGATGTACCGAGTCTCTTTACTCCTCTCCCGAGTCCCTTCGTCTGGAGCGGACCCTTAGGTGCCAGTGAGCAACAATAATTACTTTGTCTGTTTGTCAACAGTTTGTACGGTTTGTAAGGAGACTATTATTGAAATTTTGTGCTGCTGTTTCTATTTTTTTTATTATTATTTATTTTCATAGAGCCTTAATTACCAATTAAACTGGGTTTTGAACCCTAAGATGTACCATTCAGCAAATATGAGCATCGCACCAATTCCTTAACAAAAATACTCTAGATTTTTATGATCTGATAAAGGGTAGACATTCTATTCATGCTTAATTACTAAATTCCAAAGCTGTTTCATCGATAATACAAATCAACAGCACAGCCAAAGCGCCAATAGAACTCAGAAATCCAAAATTAAAACAAACGCCAGAAGGCTTTACACAATGCAAACATGAATTTCATATTTAATTAAGCTACTAGTTTCAATTTTCCTCCTCAGACAATATCTGATTCTCGGTGCTGCTCGGCATTTTGTATGCGGGGTCTTATACACCTCATTTGGTGGGCAATGCTGCGGAGGACAGAGTAGTGGCGCACAAAAGAAATAACATATATAAACACTCCTCCCATCAGAAGAAAAACATAAATAGATGAAGTCACCCTTCGACAGCTTCCGACTGCATAAGCTGCCATAAAACTAAACAGATCCAGCACCATTGTGATCTTCAAAACACTAACTTTTTTCCTGTCAAGGTAGAAATTCTTGGTCATCAGGAAAATAATAATCACCAAAGACGAGAGAAAGGAGATTGCATTGCAATAGAAGAATGCTTGGTATCTGTTGAAAAGTTTGTCATGAAGAATTGGCATGCCAGCGACAGTATTGTTATTTTCATCATCAGCTTGCCAAACTCCACCGGGAGGGTTGAGACCAGCTTGATATGTTGACTCGGCTGCTAAAATGGCCACGATCATAAGCCAACCCCTCATTTCCTTGAAGAAATCTTGGTCATCAGTGTTCGATGGAATTGGGGTTTGGATTTCGGTACCGGTTTCTGATGAAGAATTAGTGTCAGGCATGTTGTTTGGGGATCCAGGTGGCGTTGGTAGCTTCATGCCATATTTTGGAGGGGTGCCGTTAGTCTCATAGTTTTCACTTGGGTACACAGAGTTGGGGACGTTTTGTGAAATTTGGGCCATTCATAGTCTCAGCAGTTGGGATGTTTAGAGGCCGAGGATCGAACACAATGGTGGTTTTCTATATGAAGAAGTGCTTTCGTTTTATAAACACCTTTCCAACATATATGTTTTATGCATTTCTTGGGAAATTGATTTGGAGTCATTGCTATTAATTGCTGTGAAGTTTCTAGCTACCCTACAGGAAGAAAGTGCTGGGATCCTGACTGATAAAACATACAAATTTTTGTATTATGTGGTGCTACGTTTCACCATCAATCAATGACAATCTGGGTTAAACGTGTTCAGTTTTATATAAAAAAAAAAATTACAGCTCGAAACTATGATTCGGAATTCTGATTTTTAAATTGAAGCGAGAATTAGAAATTTAGTTTTGTAGAGATTGATTTCTT
Organism: Rhynchospora tenuis; assembly: GCA_027725995.1. Taxonomy (NCBI): domain Eukaryota; kingdom Viridiplantae; phylum Streptophyta; class Magnoliopsida; order Poales; family Cyperaceae; genus Rhynchospora; species Rhynchospora tenuis. The sequence goes on along the minus strand of CM050888.1, from coordinate 44,563,538 downwards.
ATTTCAATTTTTTGCAGTTAGCTCGCAGCCAAAAAGAAAAAAAAAATATTTTCCAAAAAAACATTATTTGTTTTCCCTTTTTTTAGTGAAGAAAGAATTTACTCTAGTTAATGCCTTATTTGCTTTCCCTTAAACTACATTAGAACACTAACCGACCAACGCGTTTACTATGTGTGAAACCAGGCCCTTTTCCCCTCTCATTTTCATTTTTGTTTTTTGTGAACGACTTTCTGAGTATCTTTCATGACAACAGAGACCCAAGATTCCTTAGGAAAAACAGGGAAATTGCCAGAAGTCGCCAAGTAAGACAGTTTAACGTTATCGGTTTCCTTCATGCAATGTTGGAATTAATTATCAGCCAGTGCCCACTGCCCACAAACCCCTTTTTTAAAATGAAGTACGACCGCTAGCAACTCTTATGTTGCTTGGATACTTCTTGGAACTGGTATAATTAGATATGCAAATAATATACGCATTTTATATTTTTAAAATAATTCTAAAATTTGTAAGTACAATGAATATAGTATAGCCCAAGTGATATGTTATTATATATATTTATTTTTAAGGTTGGTTTGAAATCAATGATTTTTGTTATAAAAATAAAAAAATTGAAAATAAATTCTCTTTCCGTGAATCAAACCAAGGACCACTTGATTGACAGAACAGAGTCAAACCACTGGGCCAACAACCTAGCTTATATTATAATGGCTTTTAAGAGGCACTTAGTTCAATTTGCAGCATTTAATTATTTATATTTAGAAAATATTACAAGCTAAACATAATCTGGATTGACATATGATCCATCTAAAACAATGCTGTTTATTTAAATAAGAATTGCACGCAGTGCCGAGTGCTAGTAATATCTATGTCACATTGTCACTGATGCAATTCCGATAGATCAAAAAACCACTGAAGGAGGAAAAAATGTATCCGAAATTTGGCAATGATATTCCTACTGTTTCAATTTGATTTCTAATCTCAATATTATTACCTCGTTAATTTTTATCACGTGTTTACAATTCATTCTGTGCTGATATCGTAAAAATTAAGAATTAATTCTATATATCTCAACTACATTTGTGAATTTCACCTAAAATAATTATAGTATAGTCTACTTACAAGTCATCATATAGACTTGCACAAACCATACTTCCCATTGACTGCTCCCGGTGGGAATTGGAACTCCATATCTGATACAGTTGCCGTTCAATTTCTGGGTATGAGAGAAACTGCAGGAAATTACACCACAACTTTTGCTTTATTTGAGCCAACTAATTAATTGGCAATAAAGTCTGAACAGCATCTGAATTTTTGATGCAAAAAAAAAAAAAAACTTTGATGCAAGTGTGTAAGAATAATTACTTAATGAACAATCCGTACGATGGAAATGGCAGCCCCCTCTCTTCGTCTTATCGTTGTTAATATTTTTTATATTTTCAAGGAACCAAAAGGCCACAAACCCTCTTTATGTTTATTTTCCAAAGCGAACATAATAACGCATTAACGCCGGATATCTGGATACAGCAGCCAGCAGGTGGCAAAAAGCCAAGAAGCTTCAATGAAGTTCAGTGCTTCCAAGTCCCAAGTCTTAACTTTATAGTTTTATTTATTTTTTTAAAAGCCCTTGCGTTTTCTTGCTGTTGTGTCGAGGAAATGGAAATAGATAGTTTCCCGCTGCTACACTTGATATTTCACTACCTTACTTCCATGAAAGTCCTTCTCCACTGTAACTTGAAAATCCCAAACTAATGTTCTCTGGAAACCATGGATAAATTATGCACTTAAAAAAAAAGTCCAAAAAATTTATATATTATTAAAGCACGTTTCAAAATGAGGGAACTGTCTTTGAACACCCAAAAAAAAAAAAAAAAAAAAAATTAAGGGTGCATCTATCTTCTTGGAATAGATAGCAGTGTTCTAATAAAAAAATAAAAAAAAAGAAGAGAGAAAGAAAAGCCTGCTATTATAGTATTGTATTTTTTCAAGTCTCCAAAGATATCATCACTAATCATTATTCATAATTGAACTGAGACATTTCTTTATTACTACAATTTTATCTCCATCAATCATCATCCCCATCATGCTTGGAAGAAGGGGTATGGTAGAGTACCAGAGTACAATGAAAAGTTACGACCATACCTATCTGGATAAATATATTGCAGTTGAAGCATATAAATGGCTTATCAGTAATCAATTTAAAAGGAATATGGTTAAACAAATTGGATGATTCACTAGATTAAAGTCAACTGACTCTTAAGTCTTAACTTAAAGTTTAAGGCCCTGTTTGGTTAGGGAATAACAAGGCATAAAATCATTTTATTCCACTTTATGTAGTCAAACACATGTGGAATAACTATACATAAGCGGCATACGTTATAACATCAAATTTGATAGTATAACTTATGAAAGTGGATCTCACGCACAATAATACTCTCATCTACCCTATTAACTTATGTATAAATATAAGTTATTCTTTCTTCCTCCTTATTCCATAAACAAACAACCATTACATAACTTGATATAAATATTTATACCTCCTTAACTTATGTAATCACATATTCCCCAAACAAACGCCTCCTAAATTGATGTGAATATGTGATGCTGGAGCAACCTGCACGGTACAGCACACTGCAAGTCTGCAACTAATGCGAAGATAGATCAAAAAAAGTAATTACCCTTTCCCCTTTCCTAAAATAACAACGGTGAAAAAGTAGAATTGACTTGAACCTTATAAAGTACCTTTCAGGAATTAATGAATTATTGACTACCTCAATTATTGATGTACACCAAAAGGATCCACGAGTGTATGAACACCGAAAGGGGGGAAAAAAGGGCATTTCCTATAAAAACAAAGATCCACAACACTGATGTAGCTCATAAATATACATAACCAAATTAAAACCCAAAAAATTCACACCGCCTACATGAATCCATCTACAAGCATGAAATTTGTACATACTCCCTAGTTAGTGCTAGACGAGATCTGATTTCTGATTCTGCTCGGTATTTTGCATGCACGGCTTTGTACAGGTAATTATGTCAGCAATATTTTGTAGCAAAGAGTAGTGTCGCGCAAACGAAATAACATATACAAACACTCCCCCCATCAGAAGGAAAACATAAATTGACGAAGTGACCAAGCGACAGCTTCCGACAGCATAAGCTGCCATGAAACTAAACAGATCCAGCACCATTGTGATCTCCAAAACCTTAACTCTTGTCCTGTCTAGGTAGAAGTTCTTGTTCATCAGGAAAATGATAATCACCAGAGATGAGAGGAAGGAGATTGCATTACAATAAAAGAAGGCTTGGTATCGGCGGAAAAATTTATCGTGGAGAATCGGCATGCCTGCCCGGTGGCCTGGATTATCATCTTGCCAAATGCCACCAGGCGGGTTAAGTCCCACTTGGTATGTCGACCCGGCTGCCAAAATGGCCACTATCATGAGCCATCCTCTCATTTCCTTGAAGAATTCCTGGTCGTCGGAATTCTGTGAAATTGGGTGTTGGGTTTGGGTAGCAGTAGCACAATCGGGTGAAGAATTCGTGAGTTGCGAGTTTTGTGGGGAGATGGGAGGTGAGACCTGTTTCGGCAAGTTTTGCCGAGGGGAGCCATGATCTGTCTCAGATAGTTCAATTGGGTTCCCAGAGCTAGGGATATTTTGTGTATTTTGAGCCATTAGAATATGTGAAAGGAATGGGCAGATCCGCAGATGGATCTTTATTTAGGAGAAAAGGAAGGCGATGGTGCTATCTCTATGCGAAGGTCTGGTTTTATAATACTGCTCTGGGATAATTTTTTTTGTGTTTTGAAGGGGAAGTCTGATTCCATTTGACAATTAAAAATGTTTTGTTAATTTCAATACACTTCCCTTGGGGAACCCTTCATGGCTGTATGAAATTTCTCTGAAGTTTCTAGTTAACAAATGGGAAGGCCAGTGGTGGGACCGGTTCCTAAATAGAAAGTTCTTCTACTATTGGGAAACTGATCACAGGCAGATATTATTATTATTATTATTATTATTTTTAAAATGAAAGCAACCCGTAGGCGCAGATATTATTAATTTAAATTGTATGTGTTACGACTAGCGCTGTCAAACGTTACAAAAGACACGGAAGTGAGATGTTGCGTTTACGTTCCGTCACTTTACACGAAAAAAATAAAAGTTTCGTTTAACATTCCGCAACTAAAACGGAAATGAAATAATTTCCATTTACCGTTCCATCTAAATTAACGGAACAAACGTAACTAACGTTAAATTGAATATTGCGCTGCTATAGCTGTCCTATGTGTATAGCTGTCCTATGTGTGTAGCTGTCTCTATCTCTCCGCAGTGTATAGCTGTCCTAAGTGTATAGCTGTCCTATAGCTATAGCTGTGTACGCATGATGCATGTCACAGTACCTCTGGGCTCTGGCTTAGGGTTAGGGAAAATTATGGGCTGCGTAAAAAATATGGGCCAACGGAACTAACGTGGGTCGACGGAACGAAATTGGGATATTTCGTTTATGTTTCGTCAACCAGAACGAAACTGTAAACTGTTTCGTTTTTGTTTCGCCAATCGAAACGTAACCAAAAAGTCTTGCGTTTCTGTTCCACCAGGACGGAACGGAACGGAATTGGTGCCAAACGGCATGGTATTGACAGCCCTAGTTACGACAGAGCAGATTACGTTTGAACATCAGTCAAACGCAATCTGAGTTGCATCAAATGATTAATTTGGATGGACTGCAATATTGTAAATGCAGGCTGTCCCCAAAAAAAATAAAAAACAAAAAAATGACGCAATTTGTATGGGTTTCATCTTAATTGTTGACTTTAGAGATAATTAGAGGGACTCAAATTGTGTTATTAGTTATTACAGTTATTTGGGAGGAGCTTGATGCGGGTGAACATGATTAGGGTACTACAATAATTTTAATATACAGAATTGGGACCAGTATCCTCAGACCTTTTGAGGGCCATACTTTCAATATGAACCGTCCGATATTAGATCGACCGATTTAACATACAGAATTGGGAGCAGTATTCTATAGTTGAATTAATGTTAAAAAAAAAAATTCAGGGTAGTAAGTTGTCTAGTTAGGGGTATGGACGTCCTTTTCGTAAAATAAAATAAATAAATATGGACTTTCTAGAAAGCTTAGCCAGGTATAGAAAAAATAAAGACATTGGTGATGAATAGTTTGGAGGGGTGGAGATGGCTGAATGTAGGTGAAGAAATAATTTAGTATTTCTGGTAAATTAAAAAAATAAAGATAATTAACAAGAAAAATAATTGAGTTAAACTCACATTTATTGCATGTTTATTCTATGCAACGTACCAAGGAATATATAGTATGTACTAATACGAGTTAGGTAACCAAGGTAATTAAGTAACATTATGCTAGGTACTATTTTCGTCTAAATTAGAGGGAGATAAAGCCGTATCATCTTTCAGAAATTTATTTATCTTATTTGATGCTCAAATTAAAAAGTTATCTTCGAAATAATGATATATATTTATATATCAGACAAAAAATTAAAAATAAAATATAACATTATAACTGTTTTATTATACAAACAATTAAAAAGCTGTATATATCATCTTTCGTCTAAATTGTTTGATTATAAAAACTTTATTATAATCCTCACAACAATAATAAAAATAAAAAATAACATTATCAGAATAACTTTTTATTTGATCTCTCATGCGGGTCGTGACATTATAATTGGATATCAAGAACCATGTGACCTGATAATTTTGCATAGCAATCATACCCATATCTCATATACATGTACCAGATATTGATATTGGTATGATGAGTTTGGCTACGACGAGATGCGTCACAAAAAATTCTCTATGAGTTGCGATCAAATTCTTAGATTTGGTTCAAGATGATTTCTCCATACAAACCAAATTTTACTTTTTTTTTCAGAATTTGTAAGTATTTTTTCAGATTAAAAAATATGCTATTTTTGAAAGGTTCAAAATTAATTACATTAACGATTTTCTAAAATTTCAAAAATATAATTAAAAATTTTGAAAAAAAAATATAAATGTTGATTTGCATGGAAATTTCAGTAGAGAGATCGTATTGGACGGTTTGACTGGACATTTTAAACCATATCTAAAAATTTTGATCACAATTTACGAAAGGCGTTCTGTAATTCATCTCACATAGAAAAAATCTTGGTATGATATTTTATAATATGCTTCAGAGAATCTCTTTCTTTTTTTTTAATTGTTTGACTCTTATATATGGGTCAACATAGGGTATACCTTGTAACCCATTTATGCCCAACGTACCTAAAAATATTTGTTTAATTGCAAGTATTCTTCATAAATTCTTTAAATTTTACACACACGTGTGCCTGGTATTTATGGTCTGTATTCCCATATGTTTTTCTTTTTTTAAAAAAAATAAAGTCCTAGTTTTTCTAACGAGAAAATATTTCCTTATATACACAAGTATACAACACTTGTATACGTATTTATGTGGCATACATCAATAAACAGATATAACTGGGCTGTTCGATTTGGATTATTTGATTTCCCACAGAAATATCTTTGAAAAGGAGTAGTTTTCAATCTAATGGTAAATTTAAAAAGCATTCTATCTATTTGTATGCTCTATCCGAAGTTCCGAACATTCGCATGCTTTAAACACTCATAATTGAACACTCATATTATCCCTTATGTCGTGCAGTGTGAAATACGGCGTGTTCTCGTCTCATCTCAGGTTGTATCGTGTCATTCTGTGTTGCCTTTTAAGATATTTGTATTTCATAAAATATAGTTATATATTTATGTTGTGGATGAATTGGACATTCAAATTATGAAATTATCCTAAAAAATAGACAATATAAGAATTTTCTTATTATTTCATAAAATTTATCATCTTTAACTATCATTATAAACTTGAACTATTTCTTAGGTTGTCGTCCCGTATTTAGTGTCGTGTCGTGCTGATTATGGACAATTTGCATGTCGTATCGTGTCGTGTCTATGCTATCAAAGTTCTCGTGTTTGTATCTTACCGTGTCGTGTCATACCATATTGGGACACGCCATATTATTTTAAACATTACATGTAGTTCTCTTTCCCTTCGCTGGCAATTATTTTTATATATATAATTATATATATGATCGATGCATCACAAAAAAAAGCCTTCTGTGAGTAGTTATAAAAACTTCTGGATCTAGTTCAAAATGATCGATTCAAATTATCTAATATGATCTCTATTGATATCCCCACGCAAACCAAATTTTCAATTTTTTTCGAAAAATTTCAATTTTTTTTTTTAATTTTAAAAAGTCGTTCATGTAATTACTTCAGAGAGGAAATTTGATATAACCCTGTAATCTTTGCCAATTGGAAATAACTCCTATAAACTTCAAAATCGGATATAACCCCTCTAATCTTCTTAGTTCATGATATAAGCCCCTTTCATTAATTTCAATTGTATTTTAAACTTAAAAAAAACTTTTTTCATATGTGGACGAAAATGCCCTCACCTCTTCTTACCAATTTGCCAAACGTCCTTTCAACTTCCCGGTATGTAAATTTTTGAGATGGGATAATAGAGTACGATTTATTTCTCTTTAATCTCCTATCTTTCTTTCTATACTCTCTCTCTTTCTATTCTAATATACCAGTATCATTGATATCGCAAAACCTTTGATAAATAAATGAGTTTTGCTAGCTTTCATCTAATTTCTGGAGAAAGGACAACCTTACTTTTTAAATATTGATCTCCAAATCTTCGATTTGTTCCTTGGCGCCTTGCAGCTAGTTACAAAATAAGATTTCTATGCATCTAGTTCAAAAAGGATTTCAAGACAGAGGAATCAAAAAAGTATTAAATCACAACTACTATAAATCTCTTGTCAACAAACAAAATGCATATCTTCAATTCGAAGCTAATAAATGTAACCAGAAAATGGTGAAAGCCCAAACATTAGAATTCGAATATTTTCACTGCTGACTTAGCGTTCTTTAGTGCTCAATTTTGTCTCGCTCATTTTTCTACAACTTCTGTACTATTTTACTTAGTTTAATGAGATTGAGGCAAGTGCATCATAGATGAAAGTTCAGAATACTGTAACTTAAATTTGATGTTAATTGTTCTTATCGGAATGAAATGGAGAACAGAGAGACTGAGAGGATGATGGATAAAGATCGGGTAGAGCAAGCGATATTATCGTCATCTATGGTAATAAACATTGTTTTAAGTTTAAAATATAATTAAAATTAACAAAAAGGACATGTATCCAGAAGAAACAAGATTAGAGGGGTTATATCCGATTTTAAAGTTTATAAGGGGTTATTTACGATTGGCAAAGATTATGGGGGTTATGTCCAATTTTTCCTAAGTTCTAAACGGTTAAAAAATCACAGTTTTCACAATTTTCAAAAAAAATATTTTAAAATTTTGAAAAAAAATTAAAATTTGATTTGTATGGAGATTATGTTGAATGGTTTAAATTGGTAATTTTGAATCAAATCTAAGAGTTCTGATCGTGACTCATGGATGATTTTTTGTGATGCATCTCATCATTGCCAAACTCTAACTATATATATAGAGAGAAATTATTCAGTCAAATTCGTTTGACTGAACCTTCAGTCAAATCTCATCCCAATCACTCATCAGCGCTCAGATTTGCAATTCGTATCCTCTGCTTTTTTGAGAAACAATTAGTTGTTATTTTCTAATCTGAAACGTCCGATCTAATTTTCGACGGTTCAGAATTTCTTAGACCTATCAATCTGATATTAATTACGGATCATCCATAAATGATCGGACGGTTCAGTTGTAGAAAACAACCACCGGTTGCTTTTAAAAAACACGGATGCGGTTTGCTCATAGTAGTGCCCAGATCAGCGCTCCCATAGGAAATTAATACGCTTCCGTTTAGTTTTTTTTTCCGTCCGTCTTTCTTCTTTCTTCTCTCCGCCTGGACCGACTCTCCCATCTCACTTGGACTCCTCATCCTACCCTCTCCCACTCGCAGCTGTCCGAAATGACATGGGAGAGTCGGAGAGAAGAAGGAAAACTCCAGAAAAGAAACTAAACGGAACCGTACTAATTTCCTATGGGAGCTGATTTTGGCACGAATCTTAATGCGGATGAGTGATTGGTATGAGATTTGACTGAAGGTTCATTCAAACGAATTTGACTGAATAAATCACTAAATCAGTGCCCTTGATCCTTGATATTCCACCCTGCCGTTTTGTGAAGTCATCACGGCGCTTTACTGGAACTCCAAAGCAAATATTAAGCATGGGAACCAAATTCCGAATAGACGGTTGTGATATAGTCCCTCTTAGTCCAGAATGATAAGGATTAATCTAACCTAAGCAATGATACATGGTGAATCACAAATGTGAGCTAGAATAAAATTATAATGGGTGAGCTTATTTGTTAGGCGCAAGCGCTATTGTAAAATAATGATTCGTATGCAAAAAATTAATATGAGAAAAATTATTAGTATAGCATAAGTGTGACGACCTTTGTTTGGGTTCTTCCTTAAACATTTTTAGAATTAAAGTTCATCCCAATTAACTGGATAAGAATTCTTATGTGTAATCAATTGGTCGAACAAAAAATTAGATTGACAGCAAATCAAATAAGATTCAAGAATCAAATACAAAAAAAAAAAAAAAGAAACCAAGCTCTGCCTAGACCGGATCACTCAAACATGGTTTCAAACACGGAGTTCGGCTCGCAAAATTGTGAACAACTCCATAGTGTCTCGCAAACGAGAGGACATAGACGAAAACCGCGCCCATTAGCAAAAACAAGTAGATTGACGATGACAACTCACGGCAGCTCCCGGCCGCATAGGCCCCCATAAACCCGAACAAATCCAGCACCATTGTAATCTGCAACACTTTAATCATTCTCGGGTTGTTGTAGAACTCAATATTCATGAGAAGAATGATGATGACGAGGGATGTAATGAAAGCTGTCGCGTTGCAATAGAAGAATGCCGTGTAGCGACGAGAAAAGGTGTCATGAAGCACTGGGTTGCCTGCTATGTGGCCTTGGTCGTCGTTTACTTGCCAGAAGCCACCGGGTGGGTTTAAGCCAGCCTGGTAGGTGGCCCCAGCTGCCAAAACAGCCACAATCATCAGAGATCCCTGAATCTTGTGAAACATCTTCCTGTTGGCTAAGTCATGGTCTGCTTGTTGCCGTGTTGGGCTTGGTGTCGATGTTGTTGGTTGGAGGGTTTCACTTTGCTCGGACGTCGGATTGTTTGGCTGGGTTGTGTTACTGTTGTGTGGTGATTCATGGGACATTTTGTTGGAATTGAAGGGGAAGGTTCTTTGTTTCTGTTTGCCCCCCTTTGGTAAAAGGATTAGTTATTTGGATCTGAATGGCTAGGAAGCAGTAATTAAGGCCAGTGTTATATAACAGACACAAGTGAACAAATTAGATGACCTACTGATGTTTCTTTGAGAGTTCCTTTAAATAATTATGCTCCGAACTCTATCTTACCATTGATAAATTAAAACATCAAGTTTAATTTAACTTGTTTCCTGGCATCATTTTTGCAGTGAATTCTCACTAGATGACACCTCATATTATTAAATTATTAAATTAATCCGATGCTTCCAATGAAGTATTAAAATATGAGGAGAGGCGAAATTTAGCCGTTATGTTGGCAGTGTTAATGCGATTCTACAATTCGTTGTGCAATTAAGCCGTGGAATCGTGGGGGAATAGGCATTTTTCAATGCTAATTTCAATTCTGAACTGAAAGATATAGTTTGGTTCCAGCCTGAGAAAATCTGTTGAAAATGCCGGAACGAATTACTGTTATAAAGGATGGATATCCGATGGGGAAAAAAAATTATGCAGCATTATTAAATTTCTGAAGCAATTGTTTGTGTTTGTACAAAGGCATATTACTAAACAGTGGGAACATATAGATCTTATCTGATATGGGGAACGTTAATTAAAGACTGCAGAAAAGTCATCACCAGATAAACTTTTCAAGGGAATTTTTATCCTGGCTAGGTAAAACATGGAACAGACAATATCTAGTGATACCAATTAAATAATAGAACTGCATGTGCTTTCTGCTGCTCTAAAAGAAGGTTGACTGCTACATAAATATCATCTTAGAAAGATTTGGAAATTTTCTTTCTCAAGTTAGAATGCATCATGTACTATGATTGGAAAAAACACACACACAAAATTAAACAAGAAAATATCGAAGTTAAAAATTGCAGTGATGGGCTTCATTAGGTGCAAGTCTTAATGGGCCTAGTTTCCATTTTTGGGTTTAGCTATGGATGAAAAACTAGGGCCCATTGAAACATTTCTATCCGAGTACCTCCAATGTGGGAATCGTATCCTCTGCATACCTGCCGTTTGAAGCGTTGGATTAGATCCAACGGCGCAGAGTGAGATTTACAAAATCGCTCTCTCTCGACCCTACCCGAGCCTCGTTTCCGTGTAAAAAAAAATTCTCCGATTTTGTATGCAAATCTCGCCAAAATCTCTCCGTCTCGGTAAAAATCGTTGCTCTTCCATCTCCTTGTAATACTCTCGCACCTCTCAATTTCGAGTCGTCTTTTCTCTGCATCTCTTTGACAAAATTGTGAAATTAAACTACACTTTCCCTATTAAATATGCAACCCGTGCCCCAGCTACCTAAAATGCAGATTCCTGGCTAAAACTCAGGAAACTATAAGCTTCGTATTTGGATTCCATTTATCTTTGTTAGACGGGTAAGAGCTGGGCAATGGTGCCGTTGAATGGAAGCGCCAGGTCTTATCCTTCACAGTGTGCCAAGAAGTCCTTACCTTAACAACAAACTCTTTGAAATAGCCAATACCTTTGACTGGGAATGTGCTCGAAGAAAGGGCACAGGGTCTCTAGTCTGGAATTAATAAATACTTATCGTATTCTTCCCAAAGCCAGACTACAATCAGCTCTCTCTCTTTTCTTCAGCTGTACGGAAGAGATGAAGATGAAGAGGGGGCTGAGGAGATTTTTTTTTTCATTACACAGAATGGAGAACGGGCAGGGGGCAGGGTCGAGAGAGACAACGCTTTTTTTCCATCTCACTGTGGGCCGTTGGATTAGGATCCAATCGTCCAAACGACAGGTATGCTCTCTGCTCACCTTTTAAAAGGTGAGCAGAGGATACGATTCCTCCAATGTGAACAAGAAGCACATAATCAAAAGATAAGCAGACGGAAACAAATTTTTTTTTTTTGATGCATGAATTAATTAAAATTAATTATGATGTTTACAGGAATTTGAAATGGTTTTTTTCTGCTCTCATATTTATTATTAATTTATATTCTCTGATGACCAAGTTTTCGGGCGGGTCTTGACCTCTAATTTATTTCCAAAAAAAAAAAAGTTTTCGGTACTCCCCTGCTATCATCAACAATTAATGATCGTAATTCTTGAAACAGATCTGACGGACAATGGCAACAGTTCAGCTAAAAATAATAGATTAGTACACCTTAAATGATTCTAAGATAATTAGTACCTTTTGCTGTGTTAAATACGCATTTATTCATTACAATTTTTTTTTCGCAGTTCAGTTTTTCATTTTAACGGTACTCGTCAATTGCCCTTAAATCCTTCTCAACCAACAAGCACAAAATATAAAATCGTAAAAACCTCAATTACAGATGAATTTGACGATGGTTTATGTTTTTCTTGCAAAATAAATAATAACAATAATTAATATAAAATCACAAACGTAATGAAAGCACCACGGAAACCTTAAATTAAAATAGAACATTGATTGAAGAAAAACTTTCCACCTATCAGATAGTCGAGCTGCGATTCATGTTCGGGCCCCCTCTTTTATGCACTGAATCTTGAACGACAACGAGGTCACGGCCCACAACTTCCTTCACCCAAGGAGCGCGTTTGTTGGTGTAGGAGCATATACGTGGAAGAATGCTTGCTGAATAGACCACAAACAACAAAACCCCCACCGCAAGTACAATCACGTAAATCGAAGTGGAGACTCTCCTTGCACAGCCTGCTGCATAGGCGATCATCAGGCTCACCAAGCCCAACACCATGCTGATATCCAGCATTACCACTTTAGACCGGTCACAATAGTACTTCTCATTCATGAGGAGTATTATTATAACTAGTGAAGCCATAAATGCGGTAGCATTGGCGTAGAAGAAGGTTGTGTATCTATGTTTATATCTGTCATGAAGAATTGAAGCACCGGCTTCGTGACCGTTTAGGTCATCTTGCCAAAATCCACCTGGTGGACTCAGACCACTTGTGTATGTTACAGATGCTACTAGAACAGCAACTACCATGATCCACCCACGCATGTCTTCGAACCACTTTTGCCTATCAGCGTCACGACGTGAGGCATTGTTATTAGTAGAAGCTTGTTCTACACCATTTGGTGGCATCATTTGTGCAGTTTGTGCAGTGTTCATGACCACTTGTGGTGTAACATGTTGAGGTACTGGTTGTACAATAGTTGGGTAAACTTGTATTGGTGGTGGAGGCTGTGGCTCGAGACATCCATTATATGAAGGAACTGTACTGCTGTGATTTATCTCCTGCGACATATGGATTAAGGGCTGGCTTTGGATGACTTGGCAATGGTGCTTAACTTCTAAATTATGAAATCTTATATATGATTAACAAGAGTTGAAGTTAATCTGTGAATAACAAGGGTGAATTTATTAATTTTCAAATTCTGGATTAGTTACCTCTACATATACAGAACAACGACTAAAAGGAACATGCTTAATTAAGAAATGCATTTAACGAAAAAACATGACGTAATATATAATGCTTGATGATTATGATTGATGTGATTAGGGTAACTGTAGCAACAAACTAAATGTCATAATAATCCTTAGTCAACGATGTCTATCTAAGCTATTATTAGTTTCATGATCATCATGAGAACGAAAGGGAATGGACTACTTTGCTTTAGTACAAGAATAATAGCTGTCATGCATGCTTTCACCCCAGGACTAATTTAATCTGGATAGGAAAATTAGTTGGAGACTTCCTGAGTTCTGATTCAAAGAAAATGAATTAATAGTACTGTTAGATTAATAAACCCTGCTCTAAAGTTCTACTTTAAAGTATAATAAAAGACTGCCAACAGAATAATAATAATGCACATAAGCCAAAACGTCGTTTTTGCTGAAGTGACGTACACCAAATTGCGTAATAGACCAGATTAACTGAAATTATATTAAATGACAGATTTTAAAGTTTTGAACATGTTAATAGTATGAAGGGGATTCCCTTGCACTACTGTCACAGAGATAATACGAGGCCTGCCATTTGAAAAGAGAAAAAATTATTATCTAATGTACGGTAACATACTGCTCAAGCAATTAATTAGCATAAAGGGCACTTAATTTTTATTTTTGTTTCTTGTTGTTTTATAAATTAAGTACACGAAAACCCCGATTATTGCGGAAAGATGAGGAATTGAGAACCATTTGCAAAACACTTGTAATTGTACATACATACATATTATAAAAGCCAGCTGACGGTAGATCTAAAGTACTACAATTGTAGCTTTTCTTTCGCTGGTGTCGTTGCGATGATCGTACAACGGGTCATATGGAGTCAATTTACTCTATAAATCACCCGATACACGAGATGCATGATACATAATCTAATAGACTGGAGAGAAATTTTTTAAGTAAATTAGAAAGAATGAGCTGGGCCAGAGCCCAGAGATGAATTCAGAATCGTACTCTCCGTCTCTCTGACTCTCTCCCACTTTCTCTTTCGATTTTCTATGTCTGAAATGACATAGACATCCGTGCAGCAATTTGTTACTTTAATGTATCTCTAGTGCTTGTTTCTATCTGTCGCACGGTTTAACATATGGTACATCCATAAAAATTTTCAAGAATGGTTAAAAATGGGAAAATTCTCGCGGAGCAAGATTAATCTGTTTGCATATAGAGGATTGAAGTGCGTATAGACTTGGTTTTAACTTGCAAATTGCAAATTGGATAAAAGGCATAGTGTTCCAAATGTCTCATCTGTAAATTAAAAAATAATAATAATAAATAAATAAATAAATACAGAAACAGAAAAAAGTTTCATCTTGATACATAATCTAGTTGAGTCATCTTATAGTTTCTTGTAGAATGTAGTATTAAATCCGAAAACATATTGCTCAATTTTTGGTAGAAAATTATCGATACACATTTTTAATTGCAAAATTTTATTTGTAAAAGAAAGAAATTATTTTTTAAATGTATACAGATAAGTTTGTTGCAGATCTTAAAATGAATTAATTTGTTTTAAAAATACTGATCTATTGATTGCTTAATGTCGCACTCTACAATGTCGCACTTGATTTTCAAGGCAACCTAACGAAATTAAAAATTGTATCCTTGTTGGGCTGGTTTTCCAAGTCGGGCTGTGAATTGATTAATTTTTATTTCGTATTAAGTACAAATATTGATTCACTATCAGGCTTTTATAAATTGGACTCACAACTCTTATAATATAATTAGTTGTTAGTGAATACCTAAGAACATATGAAATACATCTATATGTTAGATTTGATTGAATGAATTTTTATATATATTCATTTAAATATTTTAATACAGTTCACTATTTTTAACAATATCTAAACTTAAATTAAAATTTGCTTAATTCATATTTAAAATGTTTTAAACAAAACTTTTAGTTTAGAAGCTTTGGCTGGTGATGCGTGCACAAAACACGCACGGAATGTTAATCAGAAGCATATGATGAACTTCTGGAGAAACAAATTAATATCTATATCGTAAATAACTGTCATGTTAAAAATGCATAAAATTAAAATAATTTTAATTAATTATGATTAGTGAATGCATTACAATATTTTTCTGCTTTCGAATTCTTATTTGTTTCTATTCACTGATAACTGGATTTTCTGACACCGTCGCGACATCTCCGTTCCATGTACTCCACTGGTTATCATCAACAATAATCTTGATTGATGACCATCAGCAGCCGTTCAGTTTAAATCTACCAATTAATACCATCTTAGATGGGCTCTGTAATAATAATACTTTATATGAACAGAGGAGAAAAATTAACTAATATATCGGCCGGTTGAGCTTTTCATTATGTTGACATCCAACACATCCATTAAATCCTTCTTATCCAACAAATATAAAATATAAAAAATCATAGAATTTTCAATTACAGATGAAAAATGGTTCAAGGGTTCATGCTTTTCATGCAAGAAATTAAAAAAATAATAAAGCATAAAACGATAAGCAAAATGAATACACCATGAAAACCTTCAAATGGAACTTAACCAAAGAAATCCATCCACCTATCAAATACTCAAGCTTCGAGACATGTCATGTTTCTCTTGTTCTGCACTGAGTGTGTGGACGAGGTCATGACCCACTAAATCCTCCACGCGAGGACAGCACTTTGTGCTGAATATGCATAAAAATCGCACAAGCCGTGCTGAGTAAATCACAAACAATAGAACCACCACTGCCAGCACAATTACATAAATTGAAGACGAGACCTCCCTCGTACACCCTGCTGCATAGGCAATCATAAGGCTTACCAATCCTAGAACCATGCTGATATTCAGCATTACGACCTTAGAGTGGTCACAATAGAACGTCTCATTCATAAGAAGTATTATTATAACCAATGAGGCCATGAATGCAGTAGCATTGGCATAGAAGAAGGTTGTGTACCGATGTGGAGATTTGTCATGCAGAATTGCAGATCCGGCATTATGACCGTTAAGGTCGTCTGGCCAAAGTCCCCCTGGTGGGTTTAGACCACTTGTATATGTTACGGATGCAACTAAAACAGCTACAACCATAATCCACCCACGCATGTCTTCAAACCACTTTTTTCTCATTGCATCATGACGCGAGATATTATGATTAGGTGCATGTTCAATTACATGAGATGGCGCCATTTGGGAATTATTTAATGGTCTATGAGTAGCAGATGAAGGCATTGGTTGTACAATAGCAGGGTAATTTTCTGGTAACGGTGATGGCTGTGCTTGCGGCTCAAGGGATCCATCATTTTTTTGAGGAAGGGTGCTAAGGCTTATTGGAATATTTGACATGACAGATGGAGGACTATATGTTGCAGGGCTTGAATATGGTGCTTAGCTTCTTCTGTTTGACAACAACTATATATATATATATATATGGAGACAGCCTAGAGAACATACTATAAATTATAAAATGCTCAAGATCAGCGTGAATCATAACATATAATTTATAAAGCTTGTGAATTGTTACTAATGTGATTAGGTTCCTAAAGCAACAAATTGAACGATATTCTATTCCAAGTCAACTATTAATTCATCATCATCAATGAAAACAAAAAGGAAATCGTGACCAATGTACATGCAAGAAGCTACAATCTTATAAGTTTAGCTGTCATACATATCTGGTTAGTGCATGTCAAAATATTCTTCGCTAATTAAGCTGGATCTTAGGTAAGTTCTAGACTTCTTTTGGTGACGTGATCAAAGAAAATAGAAAATATAATATAGTTAGGCTTATAAACTCTGCCCTGATTGATGGGAACCACCCTAATTAAGCACGGAATAAATTAATAACGTATTTGTTGTGTTTGAAGTGACGTATACCAGATTGCGTCATGCATGATTAAAATTAACAGAAACTAATGGATTATTCAATCGAATTATATCATGAAGTTTCTAACATTTGATAGTGTGAATGGGAACCGCCCTTTAATATTGTCAGAGAAATATGTTGTGGGGGGTAATAATAGGTATCTATTTAATTTCTGTTTAGGCCCGCCTTATATACAGTTTCATCAACAATAACAACTAAAAAATATAAGAAGACGTTACTGCCCATAAATGACTAACTCTAAACTTGTCATGTAAAAAGCACATTTGAAAGATAGTTTAAATTGTCAACTGAAAAAGGGCCACACAACAACAGATCACAGATGGGAATTAATTTACAGTTTGCTTCTCGCCACTCGCTAGAGAACATAATTCTTTTGAAGAGATTTGAAATATTTTAACGTCGTTAAGAAATAAAGATAGACTTCCAAGAGAAATGTATGTCCAGGCAAGTTCTCTGAACAAGCCCATCATGATTATTACTGGGAACAGGGAAAATCGCATCTGATACTAAGAATATTAATTTAAAACTAATAAAGTCATCACCAGATAAGCCTTCTTTTGGTTCTCCCAGTAGGTCGAAAGTGACGGCAATTAAAAAATGCACAAGGTCATGTGCTTACGCCGCTACTCTGCCACTCAAAGAATTATTTTGTATTATCGAAATTTATCGACTGTTGACTCGTATACACATCCAGGGACTAGAGAGAACAAAAGGAAAATGAGACTCAATTTGGGCTACAATAACGGGCTATACATGAATTCAATCAATTTTGCACTTCTCTATTTTATCTCTGAAGAAAAGAATATTTCAGGCCCATTGAAACACAGCTGGGTACTAGCATGCAGTAGACCTGTCAAACGTGCGAAACGGAAGCGGAATAGGCCTGTTCCGTTTCCGTTCCGTTTCAACAACGTAAGAAATTTTCTGTTCCGTTTCCGTTCCGTTTCGCTAAACGAAACAGATTTTTCATTCTGTTTCCGTTCCGTCCTCTATTTTGCATTATAATTTCGTATTTCCGCGTTCCGTTTCCGTTCCGTTTTCTATTTCGGTCTTCCGTTTCCGTTTCGTTTTTGTAAACGAAACTGAAAACCCTTCCGTTTCCGTTTCGTTTGGACGGAACGAAACGGAACAACGTTAAAAAACGTTGGTATTGACAGGCCTACATGCAGCCTCTTATAAACAAAATCGCCTTTTTCTACTGTTAAAAAAGAAAATTTCAAGTTCAATTCATATTTATATTCGATTTTGAGGGGTTTATATCCGATTTTGCCTTCATTTTATCAGCATGCACGCAACACTACTGAAAAATTAGTCTTTTGCTACGGTTTTAAAAAATAAATTAGAATTGATTTTGTTCCGTTGCAAGAGGGGTCGCTAAATTCTCCATCAGAAATTTAGCAACAATTTTTATCTGAAAAGGTGTCTATTCTTCATTTTTAGCGACAGCTTTTAGGTAAAAAACGTAGCTAACATATAACATTTTATTATTTTATTTTTCTATGATTTTATGGATGAGTTATAGGCATTAACCGTCGTTAATTTAATATATATTATTTTTTGTATAATTTTTTTTGTTTCTGTGTAAGTGCATTTCAATTATATTATTTTCATATATTTCAAATTTAAATTCTATTTTTGAACATAAAAATTTCAAATTAATTAAGCTTTTGATAAAAATAAGCGTATGATGCAAATTTAAAACGCTCGGATGATATCCATAGAGTGTACTGGAGTTTTTACTTCAAAAGTGTATTGACTGCTGACTCGTAAAACAAGGTCATCCCAGAGGGAATCAGATCCTCTGGACGTCCATCCTCTGGACGTTTGGTGGACGTCTAGGGATCTGGACCGTCTGATTTAATCTCAACAGCTATAAGGGAGCCCCGTGCATTCCACCACACCCGAAAAAAATTTTGGCTCGAAAAAAATGAACCGTCTGATTTAAATCGGACGGCTCCGATGAAGACGTCCACTGGACGTTTAAAAAAAAACGTCCAGAGGATCCGGGTCCCATCCCAGAGGTCTTGGGATTAAGTTTTAGAGTTAGGTTGAAATGAAGGAAATATATATATATAGAGAGAGAGAGAGAGGGGCTAAAATGCTTTTCAAAGCATAGGAGGGGTATGCTTTAAAGTTTCTGTCCGTAGGATCCGAGTTCAGATTTGTGGAGAGATTGAATCGGATGGCTCAGCTTTGATGCGCTGAGGTCTCCCAAATTCTTAAAAATTTTCTGTCTTATCTCTTTCTCTTCCGTTTGAGAAAGTCCTCTTCAGTACCTTTCATAAAAAAGAAAAAAAATTTTCCCCTTCCTTCGCATGGTTCTCTCCTTACCGATTCCATTAGATTAAAATCCCACTCGAAGCTCTCCCTCAGTAGCTCGTGCCTTTCTCCCAACCATTATTTAAAATTTCTGATTCCATTAGATTAAAAGTTTCTCCGAATTGTCACTGTGCAACATACGACAAAATAAATTTAACAACCATTTTTTTCTTATTAAATGCCCATAGACCTACCATTATTTAAAACAAAATTCACGATTACAATGAGCAACAACATAGACACTCACTAAGAAACAGCACAATACTACAATAGTTGAAACAACACAAATATTGAAACTAGTACATGACAACTAGACAACATAAAAGCTCGTACCAGTACCAAGGTAAAATACAAAAAAATAACATAATTAATTAAAGGAGAATCTGGTTGCCCCAAAAAAAAAAATGAAATTAACTGCCTCCTGCACTTGTGTCAAGAATCTCACATCCAAAATCATGTCGGTCACATCTACCTAAACTAAATTACCAGTAACAGGTTCTGGGTAATGGGCTGCACTTTAATACCCATTCACAGATCGAGTTATTGGCGGCAGGATTAGCATAAGAAGTTAAAGAGAGAGAGACTAAGCAGGTGGTTTTTGAGCCGCTCAAATCGCAAGAAGAGGGGTTGTGGGTTCGGCTAGGGTTTCCAGGTCAGAAAGATAGGTCACTGTTGGTTTTTTATTTGTCTAGTGTGAGGTGGGAGAAATGATTAATGGTGCGAGGGGCAGAGGGAGAGTGTTGAGATGAGTTCTAATCTCATGGAATCGGTGGAAAAGAGAGTCATAAGAAAGAAGAAGGTTTATTTTTTATTTTTTTTCTTATTGATAGGCGCTGAAAGAGACTCTCTCAAACGGAAGAGAAAGAGCTAGACGGAAATTTTTATTTTGACGGAGAAACTCGGAGACCTCAGCGCATGAAAGCTGAGCCATCAGATTCGATCTCTCCACAAATCTGAACTCGGATCCTACGGACAGAAATTTTAAAGCATACCCCTCCTATGCTTTGGAAAGCATTTTAGTCAATCTATATATATATATATGAGAGAGAATTCGGCGTTGAAAATTGCAGTAATGGGTTTTTACCGAATCCAATCCATTAACGGACCGATTTGCACTTCTCTACTTCATCTATATATGGATAAAAGAATGTTGTTAATTAGCCCGTTAAAATTCTGGGTCAAGTCAGGTAGCTCCCAAGTTGCGATCTATAAGAAAAGAAAATGAGCCTCATTTTTAATTACAGGCCTGTAACTCGTCCAGTAAAAATGTAAAAATACGCGCTTTAAGAGAATTTGGCACTTCTCATGTCAAGTTAGATGGTGGGAGAAATCAGTCCTTTTGTATGTTAACTACGTAGTATAATTTCAAAAACAGTTTGAACTTCTGGTTCAGCTTTTTATCCAACACGATACATATATCATAAATCCTTCTCAAACAGCAAATACAAAAAAAAAAAAAAAAAAAAATGATACAATCCTCGATTACAGCACACGATAGTTCATGCTTTTATAGCAATACATATGAGAAAGCAAAATAAAAACACCATGGAAAGTTGCAAACCTTCAACATAAGCACTTGATCAAAGGAAAGCAATATCACACCTATCAGATATTTTAGCTTCGAGTCCTGTTCTGCGCCTCTATTTCATGCATTGAATTATGATGACGTCCAACTGCTGCATGCATAACGTTAGCTGAGTAAAGAACAAACACCATAACCCCCACTGCAAGCGCAATTACGTAAAGTGATGTGGAGAACCTCCTTGTACTGCCTGCTGCATAGGCGATCATCAGGCTCACCAAGCCCACAACCAAGCTGATATACAGTATCACTACCTTAACCTTGTTACTATAGAACTTGTCATTCATGAGAAGTATTATTATAACCAATGAGGTCATGAATGCCGTAGCATTAGCATAAAAGAAGGTTGTGTATCTAGTTTGATGTTTGTCATGAAGGATGGGACCACCAGCTTCATGACCGTTAAGGTCTTCTTGCCAAAATCCGCCTGGTGGGTTGAGACCACTTGCATATGTTACAGAGGCTACTAGAATAGCGACAACCATGATCCACCCACGCATTTCTTCAAACCACGTTGGTCTCCTGCAGCAACCATGATGATCTGGCAGGGCGTTGAGATGTCGTTCTAGTCCATTCCCATTTTGTTGCACCGCCACTCGGGTAGTATTTGACATGTTGTAGGTATCGGTTGGATAATAGTGGGTAATTTTCCGATGGTGGTGTGGTAGCACTTGAGGCTCGAGGGATTGAAGACTATATTTTGGATTACTTGAGAAATTAAGGTGCTTGGATTGTTCTGTTTTGTTGCAACTATGAAGAACGGTACCTTACTTATAATGCTTATGAAGTGCGAAGAATGTGATAAGAAGCAACAAATTAAATAATAATTAAATAATGCTTAGTCAATAATTATTGATGATCATGACCAAAGGAAAAAGAGCAATTAATGTGCATGCTACTATAAAATCTTTAGCGCCTCATGTGCTGTCATGCACAAAGGTTTAAATTAACAGATAGTTTATACTAGACATGCTCATATCATAGTGGATAGCGGATAACGATAATTTAGCCGACACAATCACATTACAATGAACATATTTTAATATACTTATCCATTATATTATAGATATATATTTCATTCGAATTAAACATTATATAAGTAGTATATGCATAATTTATTTCAAAACATATACAGAACCTTACAATCAACTATATTAATATTATTATATCAAAATACATTCTTAAAGAAAACATTACCAAGTCCATCCATTATTTAATTGTCAACTACATTCACATTCAATTAGTTTTTATCTCTATTTGTATTTTCTTTTCTTTTCTTTTCTTTTCTTTTTCTATAGTTTTCAACTGAACTTCTTGATTGAAGTATTTTAGCTCTCTAGAACTTAGATAAGAAAGAAATTTTTTTGCAAATGATATATTTGATTTTATAAAGTAGATAATAATTTTTCTAACATCAGTGAATGTCAATCAAAATATACCTTTTGTACAATTGTAGCGTATTTGTTGTTCAATTTATAAAATTTTGGATCACATTAATTAGAGTTCATATGCTAAAGATATGTGTAAAATACTGATTCAACGGCGATCTACGAGCTAGCATCGCTATAGCGGATTTTTTTTTAATAGCATAGTGATCTACCACCTAGCTAAAACAGCAATAGCGCCGCTATAGCAGATTTTTTTTTAACAGCATAGTGGTCTATCACTTAACTAGAACCGTTATAGCGGCACTATTGCGGTCATAGAAGGTGTTATTTAAACCTTTGATCATGCATTTCATAAGATGGTGGCTTTACTTATGACTTTTTTTATTAAAACTGGACATGAACAGTCGTAGTTTCGTTATGCTATGTAAAATATAAAAATCTCTAATGTAAAATATAAAAAATATGTCGTAAAAAATTTGTCAAAATATGTAGACAAAAATTTGTAAGTTCTAAACTAGTAATTTTTTTCATAGGAAGTCGCTATATAAACTTGACATAAATTTTCTGTCAAAAAAATCATTGCTAATATTAATGATTGGTAGGACTATTTTTAATTTATTTAAAAAAATTATATAAAAAAAGCATTTTTGGCCGCTTTCCATAACGGCCACGGTTTTTAATTAATACTATATGTGAAACAATCCACAATACAAACATGCCAAAAATCAGCAAAATAAGCTTAAAAAAGATTTCCATATACACTCTATACTTTCGTACTGATGTAGTCTCAGTGTCAGCTGTCAGCTGTGGTTCTGTTCCGTGTACTTGGGGCTGGATAAATATTGCACAGCACAACCATCCTTGTACTGCCGCAGCAACTGTACAAGTTGCTATGCATATGAGTATATCCCTAGCTAGCTCCTGGGCTTATTTATGAAGAAGCTGTCATTAACTCTAACAACTTTATTTGTACCCTCTACAAGCTATGCTTGTAGCCTTGTACCAGTGATCTGGTACCACATCTCTTCTTCGCCGTCAACAAGCGAAACAACCTGCAGCATGGCAGCATTCATAACATTTCAGCTGGTGAAAGTCTAATTCTTCACTAATTAAGCTGGACTTTAAGAAATAAATTGAATAATTTCATGTCTGGTTCAAAGAAAATAGATACAAAGTATATAATATGTAGGTAAATAAAGTCAGGCGCTTATATTATACATAACGTTCTAAAACTAAGAACAGTATAAAGACTACCCCATAAAAATTAAACTTATTAAAGAAATGTTATTAATTAAACGAAACTACATGATATCTTTGTGTTTATCAGATTGCGCAATAGGTTATATTTGAATTATGAAGTTTCCAGCCTTTAATTTGATGATGAATTTAAGTGAAGTTAACGAATAAGGATAGACTTCCAAGTAAAAAAATCTATGTACCATCATTATTTTTTCCGCAAGTTCTTGGAACAAGCCCATTATGCTTCTCCAGTGGATACGTTAAAGATCACATTTTATACTAAGAAATCTTAATTAAAGACTAAAAAAGCCATCCCCAAATAAAGCTTCTTTTGGTTCTCCCAAATCCCGGCCCAATACTAGGTACCTAGTAATATAAGAAAATATATATAGAAGTGAGTGACATGGTTTGAAAAGCAAAAGTTCATGCGCACACCAGATGTGACATGTCTGGTAGTAGTGGAAGGACAATTCATATTATTTAAGTGTATTGACCGCTGACTCATGCACTGCGAGTCTGCGAGGTCGTCATCCCATTCCCACTATCCCACAGAACTTGAAATCGAATTTTGAAGACTAAAATGAAAATTAAAGTTGCAGTAACGAACACTACTCGATACTTTAATAGGCCGATTTGCACTCTTCTAGGCTTAACTCTGGACCAAAGAATTTAGATGGACCGTTCAAATTCTGAGTCAAGTCAGGTGAGTATATAGGTGACACTCTGTCCG
Source organism: Rhynchospora tenuis (assembly GCA_027725995.1). Taxonomy (NCBI): domain Eukaryota; kingdom Viridiplantae; phylum Streptophyta; class Magnoliopsida; order Poales; family Cyperaceae; genus Rhynchospora; species Rhynchospora tenuis. Next base: position 44,538,677 of record CM050888.1, on the reverse strand, counting down.
TTTGATGATCCATGATTGCCTCTCTGATTTAGAGCAAATTAAGGTTTTCTTTCACGAAAGAAGGAAATTAATGAGCCCCATTTTAATTATGGTCTGGGTTAAACAAACCTTTAATTTTAAACCTGATTGCAGATGCGTGCCGAACATATGTGTACAGACAATCCTTACGCACGTTTAGTTTAGCAACAAATTGGTATCTATCACGTCACGTTACACAAAAAAAAATATTAATTTAAATTAAATACATAATGATGACTGTCTCTTTTTTCCCCTTACTTATTGGCTACTGGATTTTCAGACAGGATTTTTCTGTCTCCCACTCGGCTATATATTATCATAATTAATTAAAATTTAATAACCTTGAAACAAATCTGATTGTCTAGATTCTATCAGTTATTAGTACCTTAGAGGCAATCGATGTATTTGGATCATTTCATAAGAAAATATAATTTGTTATTTAGGAATAAGAATATTAAAAAAAAAATGTTGAATAAGTTTAATCTGAGAATGAAAAATAATGTTTGATGGTGTATTCAGGATAAAATATTTTTTTGGCTTAGAGCTCTCGGTTATTTTTCATTTTAGAATGTTAAAACAGTTATTTTTATGGCAAAATCAGCCATATATCCTTCTAATCTTCTCCAATCAGTCGTATACCCTCATATTTTTTAAAATTAGTGATTTACCCCTCTAATTATCATTAGTATTGCCATTTACCCTTTTCATTAATTTAAATGATCCATTTATTCTGAAATTTTAAATTTTGAATTGTAAGACTAAATTGCCCCTGCTTTTTCTCTCTCTGGATTCCCCATCCAATATATGATGATCATCTTATATGGAAAGATAAAATACAATATAGAAATAAGAAAGAAAAATGTTGCAACTTTTTGAATCAATGCTTGGATAATCGAATTTCTAAATCAATTTCTTTATATTTCCCACGTACACCAAATTACCTGTATTTTACATTTACTGCTAGCTAGCTTATGTTTCTTGACTTTCGAAAATTCAGTGTACAACCAAAAAAATATCAAAAGGACAAACAACTATCTTTAATCTTTAACAAATGCAAACAAAAAATACTATGTTTCTACTAACAGAAGTGAATAACAAGAAATACAAACCGATAATCTTGACATTCTGAAAATTTTCAGTTTGTTAAATACTGAGATTTGGAGCGCAAAAAAAAAAAAACTCTGTTTGCAAGTGCAGGTTTGGCGATGAAATTCTAAAGAGGGGAGTTTTGTTTAACGATTTTCATAATTGATTTCCATACATATTGTGTATATCTCTTTCCATAAAGGATGAATCATCAAGAAGGAAAGCAAGAGAAAACTGGCAGGGATATTTTCGTCCCTAAATTTTAAGCAAATTAAATTTCGAATTAATATATCATTTAAATATTGAAAAGGGTAAACGGCAATACTAATGATTATTAGAGGGGTAAATCACTAATTTTAAAAAATAAGAGGGTATATGGCTGATTGGAGAAAATTAGAAGGGTATACGGCTGATTTTGCCTATTTTTATTCCTGCTTTGAAATAATTTTAAATTTGATATTGTCTAAATCACAATTAATTTAATCTGATTAAAAAGTTAAATCCAAAAAAGATCCCTCATTCTTTTACATATGCTGATATGCATACTTAAATTGAGTAGCGACGTTAATTAATTAGACAAGTATCGTTCATTGTGTGTGTTACTCGCAAGTCGCAATTGAATTTACAAAAATAATTTTCATTTCCAATTTTCACTTTTGTAAATTTAATTATTAGCATTATACATATATAATCATATAATCCTCAATTTCATATGAATCAAGCAAATGGTTCCCCAATTTTTTCTTCCAGGAAAAATGAAATCTCCATGCATGGTAACTTCTAATTAAAAAAGAAACTTGATGAAACCAATACAAATTTTGTCGGATACTACCTATTAAATCATACCCCGTCCAACAAATTTGTCCCCAACTGGCTTATAAATTCAATGTAAATAGCTGAAATGTGTTAAATCTTTAATAGCTCAGTTGAAATTAATCTGACCAGAGCAGAAATGCGTGAAATAAATAATGACTCTACCAAAAAAATTTTTTTTTTTTCTGTTTGAACAGCATCGACTCGACCAACCTACCAAAATGGTTTATAGCAGTAATTACCTGCCTATTAATTATTATTTTTTCTTAGTGTACAAACACAAAAATATGTAATAGATGATGAAAATTGCGTTCTTTTGACTACGGAGCCACCAATCACATGACGCGAGACTGAAACCAATTTGTTATACCGTTGTTGTGTTAATTACTATGAGAGATTAAAAATTGAAGGTTGGGGAGTAACAAATACTTTATCAATTGTTTTTATTTTTTAAAATTTTTGTGTAAAAACTTTTTTTTATCGATTTCATTTTTTTCTAAACAATTGAATTGCGAAGCTATTTTCAAACTAAATAGTGCACTTCTTCAAGACCTAGCAACCAAGAGGATGATTGATAAGTATTTCCTCAAGGAGTACTCCATCTTTTAAAAAGCTACAATACAAGTTTTAGTGCAAAAAAGAATGATCATGACTTGAGTTAAAGCGCGATTTTAAAGTACGATGGATAAAATAAACTGAAAAATGACTTCCTTAGCAAAAAAATAAAAATTAAGACTTCAATGCTCCCGACGCTAATCTCAGGCTCTCAGCTGTGCGATATATCTCTTCAGTAATTTTTATTTCTTTTTTGGCAAAAGAGGCATTGCTCTTCAGTAATATATACTTGGGGTAAATATTACATAACTATCCTTGTGCATATATATGATCATTTCCATTCCGCCGCTTATTTCTTAAGCCGACATATCGACTCTAGGCCTGACAAACGTATCGGAAACCCACAGCAGAGGTCCAATTCGTTTCCGTTCCACTAATAAAAATGGTACCAACGTCCATTCCGTTTACTGTTTCGTTTTCGAAACGGTACAGAATTCTGTTTCGTTAACCGTTCCAATTCATAAATAACACATAAAACGGTTTGAAACTAGCTAGACATACACGGTTGAAACAATACAATCTGATATTTCGTTTGCCGTTTCGTTATTGAAACGAAATAACAATTAATTTTGTTATTCGTTCCATTTATTTTAACGAAACGGCATCCACGTGATGGCACGTGATGGCGACTCTGACAACTCAAACCCTCCTCAAACTGTGCAGCACAGTCCGTGCTCGTACCAATAATCTGGCATCACTATAATTTAACGAAAACATTACTATGCTTCTTTCCCATTAAATAAAGAAACAACCCAGCGTCCATAACTTATCTAGTGAATTGTTGATTGTCAAATATATATTCTTCACTAAGTATGCTGAAATTTTAGCAAATTAGTTGATATCATGGTCTGATACAAAGATAATAAATATAAAATATAAAATAATTAAGGTAATTGAATCCTGACTTTAATAACAACGTTCTAATTAAGAGTAGAGAATAATAAACACTAGCACCATAAAAAAATAAAGCAAATAATGCTGTTAACTGAGAAATTAATTAATATTAATGTATTTTAAATAAAGATGTGTGGGTGTCGGGATCATTTAGTTAAATATAGTCCGACACTCCAAGTATTGTGAAATAGTATTTTTATTTTCAATTTCTGTAACGTGATACTCTATAACTATTTATGTGTCGGGTATTATTGCTCATAAAATTGACTTGATTCACCGACAGACAATAATTTGACAACACATTGTCCTACCGTACTAAATTTAATTATCTTCGTTTTATATATAACTTAAAAAAACATACTAAGAATCAGGGGCGGAGACAATAGGGGTGCGAAGCTGGGCTTATATCCCCTTGACAGTTGGAAATTTTGTGAGACGCACTAAGTTTTTACGCATTAATTGATTTTACCATTTCAACCCCCTTGTCATATAGGCCTTGTAAAATGTCTGACCCTTTTTACATGGGCCTAGTAAAAGATTAGTTCCAATACAAATACAGAAATGATATACACCATCTAATAAAAAACCATCCAATACCATCTAATTGAACCAGTGCCATCCAACAGGCCAAAATAGCTTTTTTTCCGCGTGCTGACGTCAGCAAAATTTTTTGACCAATTTTCGAAATTTTTTTGGTGCTGACGTCATCAAATATGTTGATTTAAGAGTTCAGTTAAATGATTTAAGGGTTCAATTAAATATTTTAAGGGTTGCATTAAAGTGTATAAGTGTTTAGTTAGATGCACCAATAATTTGAAATTTTAGTGTTTTGTGTTCAGTTAAATACGTTAAGAGATTATTTAAAAGTATGTATGTGTTCAGTTAGATGCAGCAATAATTTAGAATTTTAGTGTTTTGTGTTCAGTTAAATACGTTAAGGGATGAACTTAAAGTTTCTATGTGTTCAGTTAGTTGCAGCAGAAATTTGATTTCGTAGTTTTTGTGTTCAATTAAACTAGTTAAATAAAAAAACAAAATGAACAAATACAACAAACATAGCGAACATTTACAATAACAATAAGAACATTTACAACAATAAACTGAACAAATATACAAATTTCCTGAGTAAGAAATAAATGATCATATTCAACATACAAAGTGAATACATAGTCATACAAGATGAACCATTAGGAAAACTAACTTAACATATCTGATCACTAAGTAATCCTTTTACAAATTATGAAGTGAAATAACCTTTGCATCCAGAACATAACATAGCAAAATTGAGCAAAACATAGAGAAGACAAATAACCTCCATTTTCACCCAAAATTACCAAATTCTCTCGCAACACAAAGTTCTTCCAAAAAATCAATAAAATTTGATGCGACCTAAGTTGAGGCTTATGTAAATCAACTTCAGCAACCCTTGAAGCAAAAACTTCGTCTCTAGTTCTTTTACTACTGGGTTTATCTCTATTGGGGAGACGAAATTAAGAAGATCGAGATTTTTGAGAGGGATACGGGGCCCACTTGTCGGTCAAAGGGAACGAAAGATGGCTTTAGATCCAAGATCGATCGGCACATTATGTAGGAGAGGCACGAGATGAAGCTACGAGCGGTCGGAGTGGCAATGTCAGCGATGGCGACGGAGGGAGTGTGGGGTCGCTATGAGTAGTTGGTTGGCAACGAAAGAGGAAGAGAGATTTAGGTGTGGAGACGGTGGTGGTTTGCTGGGAAGAGGTGGCGGTGGACTGCCAGAGACGGAGCAGCGGGGTAGTTTGCTGGGGCGCTAGGGTTTGGTTGGAAATATTGCAATAACATAGAGAGACTAGAGATAGAGAGAGGGGTCGGGAATGGGAATGAGGAAATAAAAGGAGGGGTGCTGGATGGATGGTGTGGATGGGAATTAGATGGATGGAGAGTAGTATTTGTCGTTCCAATACTAATTCTCTTTAAAGATAGCTTGTCCTGTAGAAAAGCCCAGCTATTATACCACGCTTAAATATAAAGATAAAATAAAATTGAAAATAAATAGATGGTCTTATACTCTTATGTGATATTTTTTTGGAGAAAAGTAATTTCTTCCACCGATTACAGAAAATTTGATTTGTTTTGTTTGCTTGACCTCCTTTGGTGGGTGTACCATGTTTTTGACAAAGTCGTTCCCTTTCATCAATTTCTAATCTTCCCAAGTTGTGCTTTCAGAATCAATCGGCTCTCATGAGTGCATGAAAATCCCTAGCTTGTTCTTCCTTTCATCCTTAATACTAGTAAATATAGCGAGGTTCGATTGAATGCTTAAGACGGAGCTCTATCGGTACTATTTGAGAGAGCTATCTCAGACCCAACCATAGAAACTGAAAATCGGAAGTAAAATATCATTTCTCAATGCAAAAAATTAAAATGCAAATCCTAACTAGTATCTCCATTACTACATGGCGCAATTTCCCTCTGTCCAATTCTTCTGACAGTCATTTCTTCACTTTCTACTTGCCCCCTAATTTTAAAATCCTGGCTCCGCCCCTGCTAAGAATTAATATAATAAAAATTTATGTATTGAATGAAATTCGATGAGATCCTCTAGTTAATATATAGATAGGGTCTTAGTGTTTTAAGTCATGTATATATGATTGCGCAAAAAGTTACATTATTTAAATTATAATGGTTCCAACATTATTTAATACTAGTGCTAATGAGAATTTGGCCACACACGCTGCAAATGATTTTGACGAAGTTAAGGAATAATGACGAATCACTTCGCAAGTTCGTTTATTAGATAGACTAGCCAGCGGCTGCCTAGCGCGCACTTCGATCGCAATTTCTTTGAACAAGCCCATTATGCTTTTCCAGTGGGTACATAAGATCACATTTGATACTGAGAAACTTTAATTAAAGACTCATGAAGCATCTTTTGGTTCTCCCAATCCCGCCCTGATAATGAGTGTATATAGCAAGTAGACCTGTCTAACGTGATAAAAATAGACACGGAATAAGCTCTGCCATTTGTCATTCTATTTATGAAACGGTATAAATGGTATGCCGTTTAGCGTGCCACTTATTAAACGAAACATATTTTTATGCCACTTATCGTTCCACTTGCCATTTTTATTGTAATAACCAATTTCAGTGCTCTATTTTATGTACACGGTTTACTCAAACATGTCACTTGCCGTTTCGTTTAAAAAATGATATAATTTTTTATGCCACTTACCGTTCCATTTAGGTTAAATGAAACGGCATAACGCACAGACTTAGATATAGCATACAGCCTAAACATCGTACTAATTTCCATTGAAAAGCAAAAGTTCATGCGCATAGGTAGATTGACTGTGACTTGTACGAAGAAAGATGATCCATGATTGCCTCTTTAATTTAAAGCACAAGCACATTAAGTTGCTTTTCACGAGAGAAGGAAATCAATGAGGCGCCCCATTTTAATTATGCGTACCGAACATGTGTACAGAACTACAGATAATTAATAATCCTTACGCACGTTTACAGTGACAAATTGGTATTTATCATGTCAAGTTAAACACTCACAAAATTAATTTGAATTAAATACAATATTGTGAATGCCTCTTTATTTCTATTCATTGGTTTATCGGATGTTCAGACAGGATTTAGTAGCCTATCATTGGTTTATCGGCTAGTATCTTGAAATAAATGATTGTCCAGAATTCCAGGTACACTGGAAACACTTCTGCCGTAGCCTATCATTGATTTAGTAGCACCTTAAATAGATTCTATCCATGTATAAGAAACTAGAATTTGTTATTTAGAATTAAGAGTAAGTTTTAAAGTGGTTACAAATAAGTTTATTTTGATTATTTAAAATGATTTTTGATGATGTACGTATTAAGGATTAAGGTTATTGTGTCGCTTAGAGTCTCTCGTTTATTTTTGCAAAGCATTTTACTTTTCATTTAAAAATTTAATTTTAATTTTCAAAATTGATATTACAAATCAGATGTTAATCAATCTCTCTTCTGATACCTTATTCTGAAAAAAAAATGTTAGAATAGTTACGTTAATCCGTCTTTGAAATCTTTAATTTGAATATGAATCACTATTTAATCTAAATTCAAAAGTTAATCCAAAAAAAATTCATTCTTTTATAGACATATCCGTACATAAAACGTAGCGAATTTATTAAACTAGTACGTACCGTTCGTTGTGTTAACTTCGGAATTAATTAAATTTTTAGAAACCATATACATTTCCAATTTACATTTTGTTAATTAATCAGCATCGTACGTATAAAGTCATTCTCAACAGACAAATATATAAAATCATGTAATCCTCAATTACATATGAATTAAGCACAGTTAGTCAGTGACTCCGCCGTTATTCTAGAGATAACTAATTTAATTCTCAATGGACATGGAAGAAGAATAAATTCTATTTAACAGAATGAGCTATCCCTCCATAAATAAATGACCTTATTTCATCAAAATATAAAACATATGAATCAAGCAAATGGCACAAATATTTCCTTTATGGAAAGATGAGACCTCCTAGTAACTTCTAAAAAGGAAATTGATGAAACACATCGACATCAGATGCTAAAACTCTAAATCGTGTCCCGTATAGGCCTGTATACGAGGCGAGTTTGAGTGAGTTGGGGAAAATTCAAACTCAGCTCGGTTGTAACTCGAGTTGAGTTCAAATAAGTTAGAAATACTTTCGAGCTTTTTTAATTGGCTCAAACTCGGCTCGTCCCCAACTCAAGCTAGCTCGTGGGCTCACGAGCTAGCTTGAAATAAACATATATCCGTTATATTTTTATTTATATAATTCATATGTTATTCTAGTATTAAAATTTATTGACATATATAATATTGCAAACAATAAAATTATTATCTTTAATGTTCTTTTTATTGATTTGAAACAAAATATGTCTTGAAACCCAATCTATCATATGTAATATTATTTAAAATATAAATATATAAGTAGAAAATTATTATAATTAATTTATAAATTTTTAATACTCATAAAATATGTTGATAATACATATCTGAAATATAAATTTATTATCTCACAAGTCAGCTCACGAGCTAAGTTGTCCTCAACTAAAACTCAACTCATCAGCCAACTGAGTTAGTTTAGCTCGAATTTCGTTAGCTCAAATTACTACCGAACTTTTTCTAAATCGAGTTCGAATTAGCTCATAAGTTACGAATTTTTTTTCCCCGCCTCTAGTCCCGTCCAACAAATTTAGACATAAACTGGCTTATAAATTCAATGGAGCCTTTAATAACTCAGTTGAAATCTGGAAGGGCTGAAGTGCGTGAATTAAAAGTTTAAAACGAATCGATGGACTTACCTCTCAGCAGCCTAATGCAACTTCTTTTGGGTGGCGGAATTTGATCCAGCAAGGTCCAAATACCTTTTTACTGTAATAAGCCCAGAAAAGAAAACTCAACAAAAGCTTTTTTTTTTTTTTTTTTTGGAAGAAAGGCCATTTATTTATAAGGCATAACCCAACTCTATTAAATAGAGTTTATCCATCTTCCGCGTCCAGCGGGAATTGAAACCGTTACTTCTAGGATAACGGCGGAGTCACTGACCAACTGTGCTGGACTCCCAGGTTCAAAATAACTCAACAAAAGCTACAATACAAGTTTCTGGAATTAATTAAATTAATTCCATCGATGATGATTGCTGATTTTTCTTAAAAAAATCTTATATTTTATATATTATATAAATTAAATCTCTATAATATGGGAAAATTTATTGCAAATTTGTTAAAGTACTTAAAGTTTTACTCAATTTATCATAGTACTTGAGTCGCTCGTCTAGAATTGGTGATCACTTTCATTTATATAAAATACCACATATATGTTTTTTTTTTACAATTTAAAAATTTAAGGGGATGATTAAACTGGAGATTAACAGTTGAGATTACCTGTAAAAAATATTAAACTTAAATAAAATTATATGTATGATTATGATATAAATGAATCATATATTAATTTTGATATATTTGGAAAAAAATCATTATCATAAGATAATTTGAAAAACTAACAGTTCAATTTATTTGCACTTGATCGGTGACCGAATGCTATTCAAATTAAACTAAATATGGTACACAACTAAGTTACAAAGAATTGTATCATTAATTTTACTATTCAATATATCACTTTTTAGCTTGTAAATAGGAAGTGACATAAAAATCATAAACAAAATAATGCACTGCTAATTTATTGCCTACTAATGAATCAGATAAGTTTTATGAGTAATAATATCCGACACACATAATTGTTACAAAATATCCCGTTATAGAAAGCGGAAAAAAAATATTTCACGATAACTAAACATTTCCGACACTCACACATCTTTATTTATAATTTTGATTTAATTTTGATTTGGATTTGATTAACCGATAAGACTTCTTACGTGCAATTAATTGGTCCTAAAACAAATTTGATTGATAGCAAAACATATTAGGATTCAAGAATCAAATACAAAAGGAAACCAAGCTCTGCTTAGACCGGACGAGTTATACACTTATACATGGCTTCAGACATGGAGCACGGCTCGCAAAATTATGCACAACTCCGTAGTGCCTCGCAAACGAGAGGACATAGATAAAAACCCCGCCCATCAGCAAAAACAAATAGATTGACGATGACAAGTCACGGCAGCTCCCGGCCGCAAATGCCCCCATAAACCCGGACAAATCCAGGACCATTGTGATCTGCAACACTTTAATCATTGTCCGGTTGTTGTAGAACTCAATGTTCATTAGAAGAATGATGATGACGAGGGATGTAATGAAAGCCGTTGCGTTGCAATAGAAGAATGCTATGTAGCGACGATAAAAGGTGTCGTGAAGCACTGGGTTTCCTGCTATGTGGCCTTGGTCGTCGTTTGCTTGCCAGAAGCCGCCGGGTGGGGCTAAGCCGGCCTGGTAGGTGGCCCCAGCTGCCAAAACAGCGACAATCATAAGAGATCCCTGAATCTTGTCAAACATCTTCCTGTTGGCTGAGTCATGGTCTTCTTGTTGCTGTCTCCGGCTTGGTATCGATGTTGTTGATTGGGGGGTTCCACTTTGCTCGGTTGTCGGATCATTTGGCTGGGCTGTGTTACTGTTGTGTGGTGATTCATGGGACATTTTGATGGAATTGAAGGGTATGTTTCTTTGTTTCTGTTTGCTCCTTTGGTAAAAGGACTACTTATTTCGGTTTGAATGGCTAGTAAGCGGCATTTAAGGCCAGTGTTATAACTTAATAAGAAAGCAAATTAGATGACCTACTGTTGTTTCTTTGAAACTTCCTTTAGGGTGCGTTAGGATCGCCAATTAAAGAATAAAATTAGAGCTTGTTGTTATTCAGAATAAAAAATAATTATTCTGATCGGTTTAGGGTTTAGGGTTTGGGTCTTATTTCTAAACGATAAAAAATGGGAATTGATTTCATCATCCCATCCTCTCAGATTTTCATTAAATTAACGTGTCTTCATTAATAGAGAAGTCCACAGATTGATGGAATCATCGCTATCATTCTCATCTCCTCTTTCCTTCCAGAGATGTTTTCTATTTTTTTTGCATGTGAAAAAATTTTCCAGCATCTAGATGCCAACTAGAACAGTTAGTCGCCCAAATAGAACATTTATTTAAAATCTTAAATAATTATTCTAGTTGTTCTTAAAAAATAATAATTGTGCTGGGAAAAAAATGCTAATTGTTATATTTGGCAAAGTAATTGTTCTAGTTGGTAAATTAATTATTGTAGTTGTTCTGGAAGAAAATAATTGTGCTGAAAAAAAATGCTAATTGTTCTAGTTGTTATGGAAAAAAAAATAATTGTGCTGGATAAAAATGTTAATTATTCTAGTTGTTCTAAGAAAAAATAATTGTGCTGGAAAAAAATGCTTATTGTTCTAGTTAATGTACTAAATGTTCAGAAAAAAAAAATAATTGTTCTAGTTGTGTATATGATAGTTATTAATGGAAACAGAGAGGGAGAAGAAGGGGAGGGAGAGGGGGAGAAATAGAGAGGGAATGAGTCTCAAGGGATGATGGAGAAAGCATTCTGAAAATAGAATGCAGTTATTAATGCATTTCTAAAAATAAAAAATATGTCTTGGGGATGATGGGATGATGGAATCTTGGAGATGATGGTTATCAGTCCCGATAAAAAATAATTCCTAAAATTTTTTTAGAAATTTAGAGTGCTATTTTTAAGTGGTCCAATATTTAACTTTTTACTCCTATTGTGTTAGATCATCTTTTTAATCAGGATTAAAAAGTGGCCTCAATAAATTTTTAATTCACATTAAGAAAATGATCTAAATACATCAGGAATAAAAATTTATTCCGAATGTTGGATTACTTAAAATACACTCTAAATATCCAAAAAATTATTCTTAATCGCTTAGTAATAATATTTTTACTCTGAATAATTAATCCTAATTTTATTATTAAAAAATCCAAACTAACCATTAATTATGCTCCAAACTCTGTCTTAGCATGAATAAATTAAACTGAAAGTTTAATTTAACTTATAATTCCTGGCATCATTGTTGCAGTAAATTCTCACTAGATGACATCTTATTTTATCAAGTAAATTCTCACTAGATGATATCTTATTTTATCAAGTAAATTCTCACTAGATGACATCTTATTTTATCAAAGAAATCCCATGCTTCCCATGAACTATTAAAATTTGAGCGAGGCAAAATTCCATGTGCAATTTCTTCTTAATTTTTAACATTAAACCAATCCCGAGCGAACGACTTCCAAATCTCTAGTCTATCTTTTAAATTCTGATTTTTATAATAACAGTTTTAATAATTTCGGCATAAATATAAACCTATATACAACCCAGAACAGTTTATGACACTATAGCCGGCCTATTAAATGATTATTCTTAGTACAAAAACACAAAAGTATCTAATAGATGGTGAAAATTTCACTCATTGGACTACGGAACCACCGATTAGAATGAGAGATTAAATTAAAGGTTGGGTGATTAATTAACAAATCTTTCTTTTTTTAAAGTTTCTTATTGATATTTTTGTAATTAACAAATAATTGAATTGTGAAGTTATTTTTAAATTTAATAGCATACTTATTCAAAATTCGTGTCGGATTTCCTTAAAAGTGGACTATACTTTAAAAAAGCCACAAGACAAATTCTACTGCAAAAAAAAAAAATAAAAAAGACAAAAAGAAAAAAGAATGATCATGACTGGAGTTAAAGCACAATTTTGAAACGAATTAAAGTAAAGCAAAATATTCGACAATATAATGAAGCAACATGCACATGCAAAGGTATAAAGAAGGATCCATCAACTTTGCCGCGACCACCCTCATAATTTATATATTTATAAATCTTTCAGAAGTTATGTTATTGTTAATTAGTAGAAACGGAATTCTTCATTGCAAAATAACGTGAATGAAACAGAGAGAGATTAGACAGGAAAAAGTACGTTTCATTTTTTTTTTCTTTATTGAGAAATGTCAGATAATAGTTGGTTGAACCCAAGTGCAGGTGGTATACATAATGATACATTTCATGGCATAAAATTATTTATTGATTACAAGTTGTTTTGAAATAATTAGAAAGATATTAGATTTACAATTTTTTTTCAATATTAGAAAATTTTATTTGAAGAACAACTTAATCGAGGGATAAGAAAAAGAAGCATTTCGAGAGAAACCACTATATGATTTCTACATGCAATTAACACAACTCAACTTTGACATATGCTTTGAATCAAGTTGCTAAGTGAAAAGACAAAACTCAACATCTGATAATATATTTATTTAACATTAACAACTACTAAATAATAACTCCTAAAAATTGAAGTTTACTATATAAACCACAAAGACGTCATAATACATACACACATCAGATACAAAACACCCAGGTTTCATAAGTCCAACAAAATTAGGATACCATAATTTTAGTAATGAAACAATTAGAAAATAACAAATTTTTACCCTGGATGTTCCATGGTTTGAACTGGACTTCACAACTTATCATCTTATAAGTAATTAATCATAGCACATCAAGACTCTACAAATTTATCTGTTGGCACTGCATATTTTTAGTTGAATATTGGACGCGTTAGTGTCGAGAGAGTAAAAAAAAAAAATAATAATCAAGTACAAGATTGTTTAGGGAAGTACTACTCTGTAGTACATACCAGTACAATAAAAAATCACTTTTTTTTTGGGGATTCAACAAATTACAAACTATTATTTTGGGTCGTTTGTAAAACTAAATTCAGTTAGGTTTATCTTTTGGACAATTATATTGAGTAACATTGGGTAACGGTATAGATTATTTCACAGATGAAGAATTATAAGTTAAGGTGGTTATAATAGGAACAATAAATAGCAGGTTATCAAGGCCACCTGGACAACATCAATGAAATTTGTGGAGACAGGACGTATCATTTGCAGCATTGTTTACCATCACCCTACCAGTCTTAAGGAGCTCTTGCCCTGGCCTTCTGATGTATACTTTTCAATAAAGCCTTCTCTGACACCTCTCAAGTTATAGCATAGTTAGTTTCTCATCATTCTATGCTTCGATAGGTGGAAATCCATCATCTCCACAATTTTTTTCTCAAACAATTGTTCATTGACGTGCGGGCCTAATCCGTAGTATTCCCTTGTGGCAGCTTCCCTCGTAACAGCTTGACAGTCGGTGCCTCTGAGTGTTTTACTGATCCATCAAATCCTCATTGTTTTAGTTAAGATCTGTCATCAATCAAAAAGGAAAGAAAAAGAATGACAAAATCGTATGAAAATGTACTTGCTTTTCATAGGCATTTTGTTAAACACTTAATTTACAAGATATCTACTATTTGTTTTAATAATTTAAACAATTCTTACTTCTGAAAGATGGTGTTGGGATTGGTAACTTTACCTATTGTTACTTTTACTTGGAAACTCATAAGAGAAGAAATTTATGGTGTTTGCACAAAATTGGTCCATTCTCTTTTAGCAGATGTAAGAGTGGATTGATTTGCAACGACAAAGATTACACTGGAATCCCAAATTGCAAAAATATCCACTCACAAATATTGCCAAGATGAAAAGAAGGAAATAAGAAGAAATACCAGTATAACTGAAGCACCTTTCCTTAATCTCTGGTCTATCTATGCACTTAAATTGGATAGAGAGAGCATATAGGACAACAGAAAACATGGCAAATGGTGGTTTAGAAGTGGAAGTGCTGTTGCCGACTTGCCGAAGTAAAACTAAGAAGTGTAGCACCACCATTAAGTAATGAATTCTGTCAAAGAGTAACATGAAATTCAATTAGATTATTAAGTAATGACCTAAAAAAAACTTTAATTTAGAAATAGAGGTCTCAGATCTGAGTCTGAACCCTGAAGGTAATTACAAAACAATATAGATAGGAATATCTCATTTTTCATCCATTGAAAGTCATCAGAACCAATTCGAGGATTTTCTAAGCTTGCTTACTACAAAAATGAAACCCATGCATAACCAAAATGATCATCTCAAATATATTTAGAACCATAACATACCCATACATTCTTCTTGTCAATATTTGAAGGAGCATTCAATTTTGGAAAACCAATTTCGTTGTGTAATCTAGACAGCATACAGAAAGTGAAGTGAGAAAACATGACAGCAGCTGTAAGCAGCACTAACTAAATTATAAGCATTTGATATAAAGATGAACACTCTGGCTACTGTTAGTAATTATTGCAAAATCGGTACACATGTGCTTATTATTTAGACACTACCAAAATAAAATAACAAAACAATGAGGAGATGAATTTTTATAAATTAGAAATCTATTAAACCCACAATCAATAGTCCAAAACCATACCTTTTTATCCAGCCCCACAAATATAAGAAGCAATAAAGCAAAAAAGGGAAGAGTTGCACAGTACCACGAATACATCTACATATTCAATCAATTATATTGTCAGTAACAGCTATGGAAAGTGATAAATAAATTAAAATTCACGGAAGTCACCCCAACAACAAAAAAAATGCTCGGTGGTGCGGGCTAAATGTTTCTGTTCTAGTGCTGCAATGACATTTATCTAACCGGTCGATTCCAATACAAATCACAGTCGTGATACTACTGATTATAAATTATACCCTTTCTTTTGATACACAATAACCGGGAGGAGATATTTATTCACACCCTCCTGTTCCATGATTGTTTTGCCTAATTTAAAAAGCAGTACATCAGACTCACTTCAAACCACCCTCGGCCGCTTCCCCTCAGCTCAATGGTACGAAGATAAAATAATACCTGGTATGAAAAATTACAATGGAATTGAAACCGCAATCCACCGCTTTCCCTCAGCTTGATGAAAAGGAAGATTATTAGTATACCACATTGTTGTCAGGACAATTTCAGATTAAAGATCTTATTCTGATTATAAATTTGACATTTATACCCCTGGTATTTATTCACCAATTATTTCCTATGCTACCATTCTTAGCATGTAACTTGGAAATGAGGCTGAAGAATTAAAATTCAGGCCAAAATGAAACACAAATGCCAAATTAGGTATGAAAGCAAAAACAACAGGGGAAAAAGCCTTCGACCTGTACACAGAAGGAGAAATCACGGGAAAGAAGGTGGACAACGCACCCAGTCCAGCAAGTCTCCAAACAGCTCATTTGCCTTCCTCCTTGACGGACAGTGCACAACAGGTAGTGATTAAGGAAGACTGATCTCTACGGACTCGTCGTGGTGAGGAGAGCAAAGATCTTTTGTCGCCTGTCGTGATTGACGTGTGCAAGATCGGAGAAGTAGGGCACAAATTAATTATAACGTTCCCACCAAGTATTCTCTTTCCAAAATAAGTTGTGAGGAAGAAAGAGATGGGTAAAAAAAACTAAATCATACTCTTTACTCGGTGGGCTTCGATTAAGCCACACTGGTAGTTACCTTAAAAAAAATGAATTGCTCTTGATAAAATCACCTCTTCAAGGCTAAAGCCATACCTATACTGACAGTATGGCTTGAACCAATACCTGAAAACAGATACATATACCTGAAAAGAGAAGTACATGAAAAATTCTGGCCTAATCCTTGAGAGATCATGTAAGAAGAAATAATATTAATTGCCACAGTAGCTTCAATTTTACCTTCAGCATAGAAGAAATTAACAGGGCCTTGCAGCCTTTAAAGAGGGTCTTACATTGTTTGACCCTTTTAATGAAAATTAATCTTCGAGCAGTCGGCAACTGCACATGTATATTGAAAAATAAATTAGATCCAAAGTAAAACAATCAGTTGATTATCATTATGATTGAATATTAAGTTTTTCCATAAGAACCAAATAGTTCCTGTTATAGAGAATTTTACTATTTCTATGTTTTCAATTGTCTAGTGTCGAAAGATATTAGACATAATAAAGCATTATTCAGTACTTCATCCATTGGCCACACCATACATTTTGTATAATTAGCTGAATTGATAAAGCATGAACATTTTTTTGTTAAGAGTAAAACCAACATACTGAAGAGTAGACTGTGAACTCATCACAATGATATAAAGCAAAATATTTTATCATAATACATTGAAGCAACAGACCAAAACAACACTGGTAGAACAATAAAAATCAAAGAAGCTACTAGGCTTGAATGGTACTGGCATAATAAAAGAAGTAGATCTGTTGGTTTTCAAAAGAGTACTCACATAATTACTCTGGCACTGTTCATGGCAAAACAATTGGACAAATATAAATCAAAATCAATATCATAATAACACTGGATTATGACAAAACACTGGACAAAAATAAAAATCAAACTAAGTAGCTTCTTTGATTTTGAGATAGCACTGGCATGATTACTTTGAAATTTGAAGATATATACTAAATAATTCTGATAAACCCATGATGAACTTTGACAAAACATTGGATAGTTGCTGGTCACAATTCACAGCTTTGAAGCTCCTCCCTCGTCTCTTCACCACATGCTACCTAGCCACGAAAACACAAACTACAGATAAAATATTAATTGCAAGTGACTGACTAATCTCTGGAGGTGAGCCACAGGGATTCTTATTTGTGTCGAATTTTAGTTTATATTTTCTCGGCTTCCTTCCTATTCTTGTTGATAATATCTAGGTACAGTTTTTGAAGAAAAGATAAGCTTCACGTTCTTATTGAACAATCAGAACTAATTTGACTAAAAGAAAAAACATGTCCAGTTTATGCTTATATCATGATAAAAAACTGTTACAGGGACTAACGTTACATGAATTGTAATAGTTCTTCAGCATCTATATCATACATTAAATTTGAACATAAAAAAATAATTAAGAAGCAATTATTGAAAAACGTTTCTAGAAGAAGAGATACAAGTCTAGAGTTAGTTACGGTATGTATGGAATCATGAAAACCACCTAGGGTATTTTTTGGAAAAGTAAAGTTTAATTTTGGTATACATGAATGGTTATGTCCAACATGTTCTATTGGTGGTTTAATGTTAATCGGTAATTCAGAAAATGCATAGGTTATATAAGGACTATAATTCTATGTATATTTTTCAATGAGATTTATAGTTATCTGCAATATTTCCTTAAGAATTTCCTATTCATATACAGGTAAAATATTACTGAACTTCCTTTTTTTCAAACAGAATTTATATGAAATTTGGTATCCATATAAGCATGACCTTTTTTCTATACATAGAATTTTCAAAAATAATCAAGAACCACTTAAAGACAATTACTGGTATCCATCTTACCTCTCTTCACTATACATAGAATTTTAAAAAATAATAAAGAAGGAACTAAATAGGCAAATGGACAAATGTAAAAAAGCTACTGTGCATTTAGTTAAAACATAACATGTTACATGCAAAAACTTGAGTCCAAACATGTACCGTGGGCTATATACTAAATTCTTCCACATTTACAATGCTTTCAAAATGCATTTACTATATGTAGAACATGAAATAATATCAAAGGACATAAAAAGAAGGTACCATTCATCTTACTTTACCAATACATCAGACAATAATATCAAAGAACATGAAATACTTGAAAGTACCATAAGTACTTAAGGTCATTTGGCACTGTCCTGGATTACTGCCAAGGATTCGCTTGTTCATGTGGAAATTATTAAATGATGCCTTACCAGTAAAGGGAACTGTGCTCTCAGACTTAGACAACAACTCCTTGTCAGGTGTGCAATCTGCAACCTGAACTACCTTTACATGCCCTCTTTCACTACCCCTTTGCTGAATTTTACTGGTTGTCATCCCACCTAGGATTACGTGTGCACTGCCTGCCATCTGATATCACAGAATTGCTCCTCTGTGTCTCAAACGCTGCAAGTGCAACTGTTTGTGTTATTTGCAAACCACTTGTGGGCCCTTTGGAAATCTAGGTGTTCCTTCATTTATGAGAATATCCAACAAAATGTCGGCTCCGTTTTCAACTTGGCAATCGCTATCATAACCTACACCTAACTACTCTTCAAAACTCTCTATGTGAACCTACTACACCCAATTGTCGATGTCAAACTCGAATTTTATGATTCCTAAACCACTTCGGGATATGTGGGAATTGGGACAGTATACACAGGGAGACTTTTCATGTTATAGGGACGACAATATGGACGACAAAGTATGAAATGCATTGGGGGGAAGCCTCCTCAGCCTTTGGTACAAAGGTGTCTGCTTTGAGAATGGCACTCACAACAGCTCTAGAATTGGGGATGGTTACTGGCACGTTCTTCACTGACTGCCTTTGGCTGCAGCAAATCCTACAGGGTTGCATCAACCTTGCTTCAATACCTTGGCATGAGTTTCATGATACTGTTAGCCTGCTCACTGCTTTTCGTTCCCATCAGGGCTTCATTTGCTACTATGTCCTAAGAGAAAACAATTTAGAGGCGCATCAGTTGGCAAATTTTGCAAGAATGCACAAGGTTTCTTATGTGAACTAATCCCTCTTTTATTTATCAATGGAAGTTACCAATACATCAGACGAAAACCAAAACTGAAATGTCATTCGTAAGGTTCAGGTCATGTACGATGATCTTCTTTTCAACTGCTTAATAAAAATAGATAATACAAAATGTTACAAAAAATAAAACCTAAAACAACAAAAGAAAGAGAAATTAGCTTTGAGAAATAAGACTGGCAACTGGGTCATGCTTTAACTCAGGTTAGATCTCTATTTCTATGATTCGTCGACAATTTCTTGCATCATGTCCTCTAGTAACTATTGCTAAAGTCGAGTGCTGGTATAAAAGCTCTTTGTCCTTGAAATCCCATAGCAATTCTTGGTCATGCCTAATTAAATATAAAAAAGCACACTTGTTTGTTACCAGCTATATGAACTGTTATACACATATCACATGTTTGATTATAAAATTTTAACATATATGTAGCTAAAATAAGCTCACCCATTTTGTGCTAATTTATTATCCATGAGAGAGATAAATTCCAAGACAATTCTGATTTTTACTAAAAAGATATACCTTTAAAGCCATTTCCATTTTTTAGCCAACACGTCAAAGATGTGATATAGGGAATTTGAGAATGATAGTTTCAGTTTGTGTTGGGTGGCTAAATTGTGTGAGAGAAACTGAGAATGAGAATGAGGAGACCTGGTGGCACATGAGGAGGTCGGAGCTGTGCTTCGTCTGAAATCAGTTGGTGCAGAAGGCCTCGCGCTCTCTCCACTTCCTCCCTCTCTTCCTCCGACCCCAATTCCGGATCGAACTCCCAGGCCTGGCTCCCCACGTGCTCCTTGGTGGTGCGCAGCCATGGACTGTCGCCATCTGCCGCCTTCAACCTCCACATTTTTTGTTTCTGTTTCTGTTTCTTCTCAGATGAGATCAAACACCACACCACGCCACGGCCATCCGCTGCCGCCGGAGAAGACTGAGTCACTGACTCATTTCGAGAGGGGCGGGGATGGCGTGTGATTGGGGAGAATCTGGGAGGCACACAATTCTTACCTTTAACCGAGAAAAAATGAGAGGGCGAGAAGGTGCAGGAGGTGGTGCTTCCATCTCCGCCTTCATCTCCGCCCCAGCCGTCCCGACCCATCGAGCGCAGATTGTAGAGGAAATAAGAAGCACATAAAGAAAAATCATAAAAATCATAGAAGGAAAGATCGGTCGGAATAAAGAAGAAGAACACAGGAAAACAGTAGCAAGAAATAGGAACAGCATTTAACTGTGGACCAAAATCGGGAAGTATATAATGCAAAGAACGTAGGAAATTAATGGTGCACATTTATGACAGCACACCAGGTTCATCACAGTAGAAAACACCACCGTTCTCTCATGTCTAAATCAGACCGCACGATTGCAATGAACGGTTTCCATAATTCACTGAAATAGAAAAATGGTAATGTAGCTAAGAAAATCGATGGGTATGAGGATATCAATGATTACTAGGTTCAAAATTAGATAAAACAGCAGTTTTGTTCTCCTTGTGATTTTCCTCCAATGTCCTAGTTTGAGAGCACGTAAATGCGGTCCTCTGAGCGGGATCATTATAGCCATCGTCAATTATTTTTCACATTTCTTGCGCACCAAATAGAGCTCACATTTATAAATATCAGTTGTCGCAGTCGTTTTCTATAAGATGGGACAACGGCATGTGCCAAATCGTCGAAACACCAGTGCTCGTCATCGGTTCTGATACGAATCTAGTACGATCATCTACTTAATATGAGATGTGTTTATATAAGTCACTACTAGAATCCGAGTTATTTTCAAGGAGTATAATCGACGAAGAGGCGTCGCTTTAGCCTATATTCAAGTAGATACGGTCGTAAATTGCCCGTTATATAAAGTCTCATCGATTAAAATAATTATTTTAATGGCTCCTTGCAAATGACATATTATATAGAAATACCCATGAATAAGGACCCTCAAATTTTTTGGATGTCCTAGGCTGTAACACTAGTGACTGTAGTATGGTAAACCAAGTCCTTATCTGTCTGAAATAATTATTATGCTTCTTTTAATGACGGTATGATCAAGAAAGTAGATAAAATAGATTAAAGCAACAGTAAAAGTTGCGGGATATTCTGATCTGAGAATATGAAAATGTTCGTTATAATTTATAGAATTTATTGGTATAATTGCCACGATTATCTGACTTCTGAATTAGCCTAATTTAAGTATTTTGAGAAATAGCTAATTTACAAAATTAGGAGCTAGTGGTTTGCTACACCAAAAGCAACACGGTTTTAGCCACAAAAGATCTGGGGTCATTTAAATAAAACTAAAGGGAGACACTCGTCTCTCCTTCCTCTCTTCTCTGATTTGTCTCTCTCCTCCTTCGTTCTTTCTCTGTCGAGCCGACATTCTCTCCTTGTCTTCTTTCTCTCTGTCGAGCTTGGATTGGTTTTGGTTGCGGTTGCCTTCAAACTGACCTCTTGGCTGTCGCCGCCTCCTTCTTCCTCTCTGTGTTGGCACGAGGAGTTCATCTCCTCTCCTCTCCGATCGATGGCGGGCTGTCTGAGGAGTTATGGAAGGGGTTACGTGGTTGCCATGCATGCCTCCACTGCATCTCTCCGCCTTGTCTCCTTTTCCCCCTTCTGTATTGAGGTAATTTATTTAATCAAAGGGCCGAGTAGGGTTTTGAATTGGGGAAAGACGAGGAGGAGAAGAGAAGGGGATTGAGACGACATTGGAGTTGGTAATGGCTCTCTCTTCCTAATTTATGAAATTTCAATATCAATTTGTTGTGAAATTGATATCAATTTGTTGTTGCCGTGAGTATTAGGTTGATGAAATTAAGGTTATTCCTGATTAGCTTGACTTTGATCCTAGCCTTAATCGTGTTGGAATTCTTGAGGAGATTTGCAAAGTTTCACGAGATAGGTATAATGTCTTTGACCCTTGTGTGATTTCCTTGATAATCTCGGTCTATTGGTTTGTATGGCATCAGTGTCTAAGTAGTGAATTTGATGTGAATTATAATGATATTAGTTATCTGCTAACAAGGTTCTCTTTGAGTGGTTTGACTAGGTTGTGTTTGAACTGAACATTTTATATTCAATTTTGGTCTGATAAGAGGGATATAATGTTAAAATAGATAGTTAAGCCCATAATGAGTGTAATCTGAGGTAGAGTTTGGAGAATTTTTATTAGTAGGTGCATAATTCGGTTCATGTGCATTATATAAGAGGATAGTAGCACCTGTTGTGAATATATGTTGCATATAGATACTCACTGTGTACTTGTGTGGCTATAAGCTTGTTAATTATGCATATCTGGTAGGTTGTTAGGAGGGAAAATCATGAACATGTGCATTAGTGGAATTATATGCTTCTATAAGGCATAACAATGCATTATATGTTCACATATGAACTCAAATATATTAAGATACCTTTGTTCAATCTTCTGCATGGCTTCATGGGTAAATTGATAGTCCACTGATTTAGTTAAGGTTTAAATGTTGCTTATGACATGTATAATAGCATGAAAATAAATTTTATATGCATATCAGAAGCATATAGTTGCATATGAGCAATTTGTTGGGTTTATATGCATATATGATGGGTGTAATGGGCATTAGAAAGGCTTGTGGTACCTTTAGAAGTGTGGTTCCAGTTACTGTGGTACAAGGTTTGGTATTCTGAGTTGATTCTGGTAAGCTATGCGATGCCCTAGGATTAAAATGCAAAGAAAATAACTTTCTGAGGGCTAAATTGTAAGCTTTGAGGGACTAACTTCTGTGGGCTTTAATAAAAAAGTTGTAGGCTTAACGGATCGGATTCTATTTTTGGGTTTTGTCGGACCCGTTACGGAATGACTCAGTCAACTGGGTCATGTTGACTAGGTTGAATCGCATGGATTTGAGTGTGGGCCAAGAAAAATAAAAAGAAAATTAATTATGGGCTAGATTATCTGTGGGCTGAGATTTTATTTCGGAATAAAAAATAATAAAATTGATTGTGGGCTGACTTTTAATTAAGCTTTCAGATATAATTAAAGCTTAATAGTTGTATGCTAATGACGGATTCTGTTGGGTTTGATTTAGACTAACATTAGTCTAGTATTTGATTGGTGACTTTTATTAGGGATATGATGATAATAGTCTGATGTTCTAATGAACAGATACAGTGGAAATTAAACCAAACTTTCTGATCCCGCAAAATAATTAAATAAATTCTGATTTATATTTTTATGATTTATATTTTCTGTTGTGTTTAACTATTTCAAGTTATTTCCTAAATTCTATCTGAAATTCTGCATTTTGTTTTTTATTTAATCTTCGATATTAAGAAATAACAGTTAAACATAATTTCTGATGATTAGGAAAGTAACTAAATAAAGTTTAAGTATTAGTGTACAATAAAGGACTTGGAACCAAACTATAACAGTCATGTTTAACGTTAAGAACGAGACTCAGATTTAAGAA
Source organism: Rhynchospora tenuis (assembly GCA_027725995.1). Classification (NCBI taxonomy): domain Eukaryota; kingdom Viridiplantae; phylum Streptophyta; class Magnoliopsida; order Poales; family Cyperaceae; genus Rhynchospora; species Rhynchospora tenuis. The sequence goes on along the minus strand of CM050888.1, from coordinate 44,514,901 downwards.
ACCCGTTAAATAAACATTAACGGTACTTGATATGTGAATTGTAAACAGGAACGGACCCTGAGGCGCAGCAGGACCAGTAAAGGGCAAGGTGCGGAATTACGCGGTTTCTTTGTTTGAACTCGGATATCGGTATTTTTGAATTCATGCATAGCATGTTGAAAGAAACACCGATGCATTCAATTAGTTCATGTAGATGATAAGAAACCCTAAATAAATAGAACTCATGTTGATTCAAACTGTTCGTTTGATCAGGAAAACATCATGAACCTGACTAAGTCATCTGATTGTTCTTCCAGTTGGACAGTCAGAGTTCTTAAAGGACTAGAATGGTTTCCGTAAATTGATTATAATGCATGATCTTCTTTTGTAATCGAAAAACCTGACTTTGAATTAAATCGGACCATTCTTATTCAGTCTGCATAGCATAAAATGGATTTAAATTGATGTCCAAGAAAACTTGTTGGGTCCATCGATAAGCAACCTCTCTCTATTTGCTCCTAACAAATCTTTTCATTTGTACCCCGACTATCAAGGTTGACAACCATGACGTCCGCTATGGCGGACCGCGCCATGATTGGCTATTGACGTGAAGGGGATAGAGAGAAGGAAGGCGGTCGACTTAATCAATTTAGTTTGGGACAAAATAAGTGACTCTTGTTTGGTGGTCGTGTAAGCATACACCCATACCTACCTATGACAATTCAAGGCATTCACAAACAATCACATAACATAAGCATCTCAAGCATTGCCGTGGGTTTGTATGGCTCCCGCTTGCATTAATCTTCGTCGCATCTCCATGTAACGAGACTAATCTAATCAAGCCCTCCCACTAATTACTAAGATCCTATCTAATAATTAAGGGAAATAAATACATGTGATAAAATTCCTAAAACCCCGCCTAGGCCTTAGGGGCATGCAAGCCTCACAAGTTACATCAAAAATTAACCACTTAATTATCAAGGCACCTTAGGCCACTTTACAAGCAATCACATGCATTCACAACATTTTACAACACACAAGGCATTGACATCTTGAGCCATATCAAACCCACATCCTCCTACAAAACAAAGTTAGCACATATACAATATACATGATTCACTTGCTCTTAATTAATTTCATTAATTAGAATCTTTGTGCATACTTGTTGCTCAAGTTTTTCGAATGCAAAGAAGGCTTAACCTTAACAACTAATTGTTTAAGCCCTTTTAAATTAAATCCAACTATCAAAACAGAAAGGAGGGTATTTAAGGAGTCTTCTAATTAACATTTCAATAAATTGATTAATTAGAAACTATTTTAACTAATTAAAATACGAAATTCGGGACCCGAAAAAATTCAAAATAATTCGGTCTCCAAAAAATCTGAAATAAATCCAGAGAACTCCTTACAAAGATTGTGATTACCTGTAGAAATCTCAAGAAGAGATCAATTATCATCAGGGAGAACCAAAAAAGACAAATCCTCAGATTGTGCGCGAAGCACCGTTAGAGAAAATTCTGTTATGGATCTCAACCTTTTGATCTGTATGATCATCCCCTTGATATTTTTCCAGCAAACAATTTACATAGAAAAAATACTACATACAATAGGCTATCATTCCATGAAAAGAAAATCCACAAGTTATATTCAAGATCAACGAGATAACAAGCATTTAAGCAAGGTATCCTGTTCTGGAACAGACCGTCGACCAAAAAGGTTTCACTCGGTTGAGGTATCAAATCTCAATGAAAATCTATGAAATTAATTTTCACAGATTCCAGACTTAAAGGAGAACATTTCCATTTCAACACTTTTCCATAAAAGTTTCTCAATAAGTACAGTTTTTCAAAACAATCAGTTTGTTTGAAAAAACAGATCTGACAACTTCATCACTTTTCATCCTTGAACGCTCACATAATATCCGAAATATGCAACAAAATTTACATATCCAGAAAGAGCATCAAGTTTAGAATAATCCTATCTAAAAGTTACAGGTACTTTGTATACAAACTTATTTGTTACCAACCACAACAACAGAACTGTGCAGCAGAATAACAGATCTGCGCACCGTTACCGTTTAAATCACAAAAAATTCATTTTACATCGAATTTCAATGATTCCAGTGGGAAAACAACCAAAACTCAAAGGGCTACAACCTCCAATAAGAAGGAAAAAAATTTCAGAGAGCTTTACACCACGAAAAACAAGCAACAAGACAGAAAACAGCCTTTCCAGGGCCAGCAAGCATGCACATCACTAATTAACTTAATTAATTACGAATTCTCACTTAATTAAGTGTGAAAAACCTTAAGCACGACCTGGCTCTGATACCACTGTTAGGAAATGCTCATATTTTAATTTTAGATTAATTACAACTAATTAATCACCATTAACAACAAGCAAATCAATAGATCTAGTGCTAAAGCAATCACACATCCAATCAAGAGAGAAGGTAGGAGAAATTGTACCTCTCATGAAATTGTATTCATGAGGCTCGAATCCATGGCATGGGAGTCGATGGGGGTGCGTGCTCCACCATCTCCACCATCTATGGCCGCCTCTAGCCCACCAAGGACCCACCACCAAGCTCAAAGAGAATGCTAGTTCTCTTGAACCTCTTGCTAATCACCTTGCTTCTCTTAATTAACTATTTAATGGAGAGGAAGAGAGGTGGGGTGCTCAACACATGAGCTAAGAGAGGAAGGGAAGAGCCATGGAGAAGAGAGAAAAATCTCTCTTCTAGGCGGAGGCGCAAGGGAGGGGAGAGGAAGAGAGATGACGGCTAGGGTTTTCTCCCAAAGAGACCCCTTTATATAGCCAACCACTCTCATCCAATCTTCATACTATTTACAAGTATGCCATCCACCCTAAGAGGCCACCTAATGGGCTCTCTTGGGCCATCTTAATAAAAGGCCTTTATTCATTAATTCACCAATTAATGAATCTCCTTTAATTGTCTCTTCATTCTTCCTTAAATTGGGCCTTTAATTAACCAATTAAATAGAAGCCCAATTAGCTCAAACTAATTAAAGTAAGTTGAACATAATTAATTATTAACTCATTAATAATTAATCTATGATTAGCTAATGCATTAAATTATTTCCATATGATCCTTTTAATTTAATTAATTATAACGGTTCATAACGGTATATAATTAATTAATTAACTTATCACATTTCACAATACACATTATTGTGAATAAACAATAAATGCACCAAGTGGTTAGAATCCTATTTGTGCGACCCTATTTGAGGATTTATACTATGTTGGCCATGGAAATAAATCGTTATTTATTTCCAATAATCATAAGCGGTATCTAGCAACACGTTATGACTCCCAATTCGTATAAATAATGTACCGTTACAATATCTCAATCCTGCATAAGAAAAAGTATTTCTTTGTTTGATTCTTATGTCACACGATATCTTTATATAATCCAAGATAGGAATGTGTCATTCTTGCAGATTATACATTTCTTGATCTAGAGTTGATCGTCTAGTTTGCATGCATACGATCCAACTCCATCAAGGGGCCCAAACAGATATCATCACTCACTAGGTATACTAATGAGGGACATACGGTTTTCTTGATGAACAACTTTTCCCCGCACAATTCAAGAGAACATAAATAAAGTCCTTATAGCAGCCTTTATCAGGAATCAACGTTAGACGATATTTATTGAACCTATCCTCATGTGGAAAAGGTGAACATCTCAAACTTAGAATCAAACTCATATGAAATAAACAATGACACATAACACAATCCAAATGTTTATTTCATTGGGTCAAGTCCTGTACTATGTTCCAATAACATACACATATGCAATTAAGTCGGTAACTCCTTACCTATGATTTGTAGAACTTAATCATCACTTAACTTGCATACTAATCTTTTATGATAATTAATGTTCCTTGTTAATTATCAAGATTATGGACGATTTAGATTTATTATTGTCATTCTAATGAATGATCCACAGAGATCTACAATTCAGATCCTCAACCTGAATGATCTGTCAATAATAAACTCTAGGAACAAATGATCAAATATCATCATTAACATAAACTAAGAAAATAAGTCATTAAATATTGACTTCTAGGACATAACTCCAACAATCTCCCACTTGGCCTAGAGTCAATCAATAGTGACTTCTAGCCAGTGAAGAATTTAGAACAATGTCATATATCTATATATATACATGTCTCGAACCTCAAAAGATGTAATACACTTAAAGCAAGTTACTCATACGTCCATCACGCATGGATGCACAATTGCATCTCGTATACCGCTTAAGGTAGAGGTTAAGTTAGAGTGTTCGCTGTGTCCGCGAACCTATCAAATTTTATTTGACCCTATATACATATATACTCCTATATATGTGTTCTTGATCATCATCATGTGAGATCAAGTGACATCGTCATAGATCTTAGTTGGATCACCAATTTAATATTGGGTTCTTCAAGTTTAAGCTATGGTTCGAGATGCATAGAACCATATTAGCTTGACTGAGAACTTCACGATCCGTACTACATTCTTTCATTGCTTCACAAGTTGCTATATATTTTGTTTTGGTGACGGAAACGGTTGTAATATCCCATTTAGAACACCTTCTAAACTTACAACACCACATTTAAACAAAATATGTAGCTCAATTGTATTTATATCAATCTTTCGAAAACTAGCATCAATATATCAATTTATATGAGCTTTCTTTTATCTTATCAGATGGAAAAACATATCATTCTTTCTCATAAGATACTCGAAGATATTCTCGATTATTGTCCAAACGTGTTTTTCTTTGTATCCAGTTGACAACTGCTTGTCATACTCCTTGGTTACAACACATAGGGGCATGTGCATAAATATGGCATCCGTTATGAAACTCATAACAGAAGGATGCTCGAAATATATCGTGCACTCTTTTCGAATTGAGTTACAACACACCGAGTAGAACTCAAGTGTATGCCATACAACTTGGTTAGACATCCTTTCTAGGAGTCTATCTTTTCATGTTACTAGAACACTTTGTCATTATATGCACGTTTTCTCAAACCAGAAATCCATCATAATCTATCTCCATAGATTTTGTTTCCTTGGATTTAGGTGACTTACCCAAGTTCTCTATTGAGAAAACATTCTCCAATGAGATCTTGACAATATTCATTTCTTTAATTTTATTTCCAATTAATGTCTTGTATCTTGTACAATACATGTAACATAATAATGCTCCCACTGAATATTTTGTCTATACAAGATACTTTTGACGAAGTGCAACTCCTTGACTTCTTTGTCAAAATGTTTATTCCAATTTCCACAATTCTTGCTTCAATTCATCAATTGATCCTTGAAGCACATATACATTTCTAGCAATACAACAAATCCTCAGTTTGTGTCAAATTCACAACAACTTCCTTCATTCAATCGAAGAAGGCGGTTTTGATGTATCTTTTCATATATCTATATATACGAAATATAACTATTGCTAGAATGATCTTTATTGACTTATACACAGCTACAAGCGAGAAGCCGTGCTTTGTACATGGTCAACTCGTTATCGACTTAGACATAGCATCAATCATGAAATTGTGCTTTGTACAGAGTCGACTTGTTATCCATATCTATCTTTCCTTTTAAAGATCTATATGTTCTAGATGGATCGCTTCTTCTTGAACATCAATCAAGGTCTATACCTTGTTGTTATATATATGGATTGCACTTAAAGATCATATAGATTCAAATCATACTTGTGGAATCGGGTCTTTCCATCGCTTCTTTATTTATCAACGGATCCTCATATGTCAAGTACGAGGATGTTGTGAAACCTATGTACTTTTTAGTTTAGGCAATTCACTCTCGTTGATATTTGTAGGATTGGTGCTTGAGGTCTATGAACTACTTCTACAACAACTTGTAGAATAAGTTCTTGATCCTAATGTACTGCACGAGTTTCTCTAACATCATCCAGTAATGAGATGTTTGAGTACTCTTTAGAAGCGAGCGTGCTTATAAACTTCTTCCTTTCACAACTGCTTGTGAGTTAAGTTCCGCTCAACTTCCACTAAGCACCATGTATGGAGTGACAAGTTCCCTATAAAGGTACTTCTTGTAGTGACGCATAAACTCCTTTAATGCTCACTTTACTCCCACTACTTCTTCTTGAGAATATCATTCTTCAAGATTACGTTATGATGAGCAACAACTACTTTGTTCTTATCATGTTCGTTGAAGTAGTACCTTTTGGTTAGTTCAAGATATCCTACATAATATTAAGCGTCTTATTTGGGTCCAAGCTCATCAATCAATCGAACCTTGAAATAAGCTTCTCAACACCAAATCTTGAGAAACAATATACCTAGAGATCGAATCTCGTAAGATATCTTTCTCAATAGACTTCGATGGAATTTTTTATTCAGTGTAAACAATATTGTCCTCAAAACACAAATCCCTTACATGAGTCGAACAAGTTAATTTGATTTATTACCGATCGAACTATATCAAACAATGTTCGATACCTTCATCTTTGGATACATTTTTCAATGTTCCTCCTGGAGCGAGTAGTGAAACGTCTTTCATACTCTTTAGGCAATATATCAAACTATATGACTTAACTATTTACCATGATCCATCTTAAGACTTTTGCTTTTATTGAATAGTTTTTCAACTTTACTCTTGAGATCATTTTGATCTTGTCAAAAGATTCATATCAAATAGATACGTTAATATCTACAATGATCGTTGGTCAAGTGGTAAAGTTCAACAACCTTTCAATTGCACAAGTCCTATAAGTCTATATACATCAATATGTATAAGTCTTAATAAGGTTACTTGTCCTTTAAACCTTCGTAGGTCAAAGGCGCTTTTGTCTTTTAACAAACACGATTCGCATGAATTTCAATTGATTTGCAATCGAATTGATTTACGAGCTCCACGTTACGTAGACTCTCATAATGCGATTCTTTGCAATCGAATTGATTTACGAGCTCCACGTTACGTAGACTCTCATAATGCGATTCTTGTTTATATTCGACTAAGCAACTATTTTACATAAAAGTCAAATACTTTATGCGAAGTCTTACATATTTGTCATTCAAAATTTGTTAATCTATTTCAAGCAAATTCAATTAAGATGCATGAAATCTTATACACAAATTTATAAAAACAAGAGAACAACATTTCTCTATTACAAAACATGATCATCCATCATCAAATATGAAATGGAGATAAGGTTTTATGAGATGTTTGGAATAAGGTATACAACCTCAAATTCCTAAACAAACTCTTTATTTAGTAAAGATAACTCTACGTATTCAATGGTAGCGGCTTAGACGTACAAGCCATTTCCAAAACGGAGTTTACTTTACTTATCTCGAACTTTCTCTTATTCATCATTGTCTACACATTTCGTTAAATGCGAACACATGAACTAGCACCTAATTACTAGTGTGAATTAGAGATAGTGAGATAATTTGAACGACAAATATCTTAAGGTTTAGAACATCATGGTATTTCGGACAACCTTTCAAATGCCTCCCATAAATGGCAAATGAAACATCTCATGTGACACACGGTCACTAGTGAGGGTCTCAAAGTCTCAACTCATATATTGGTGGAGTATTCCTTTAATATTTAACCAATCATTTTTAGCACTAACAAGTGTGCGAACAATACATCCTTTATCCATAGAAAGAGTTTTTATGACAATATCAACAATCCTTGATATTGGAGATCTTAGTATCTCTAGTTGTCAATTAGCTACTCAAACCTTTCGGTTTGCAAGCTAATGAAACATTTATCTTCTTATAAGAAGAGTCTCTTGGTTAACTCACATTTCATTACTCGATCATAAATGATTGAGTCTATCTTTACTTTCTCTAAGAACGTCTTCTTGAGTAAATGGATGAGAGTGTAGAAGTCTTAGTATAGTCCTTATGAATTCTCCAATTCAAAGGTCTAGAACTTCTAAAAGGATATAAGCATTCGCTTTATTGAATAATTTTCGTCGAAACTAATCAATCATTGCGAAGCTATTGTTCGGGAAGTCGAGGAACGTTTTGGGATTAAACTTGCTCAAGTTTCTCATTTCCAAGAACATGTCTTAGAAATCGGTATTTCTTCTCCAAGTAAATACCTTATAAACGAGCTTGTCGTTTTCCAAAGATTGACCGCAACGAAATTAACATATTTAATATCTATAACAAATTCAATTTAAGGTCATTTAGTTTATGCAATGTTTTGTTTATGGAATGATAAACAAAAACTCCCACTACATTTATTTAGTGTCCCAATGTAGTTGGTTTTCCAAGATCCCCGTTTTCATCAAGTAGAGCCTGCTATGGCACGACACCCTACTTAACTAGACAAGGTAGGTTCTCCAACCAATCATATCAACCATACGACTCTTGGTTTGTGAATATCTAAGTATATTTACAAACTTCGCCCCGATGTCCAAGAAAACTTGTTGGGTCCATCGATAAGCAACCTCTCTCTATTTGCTCCTAACAAATCTTTTCATTTGTACCCCGACTATCAAGGTTGACAACCATGACGTCCGCTATGGCGGACCGCGCCATGATTGGCTATTGACGTGAAGGGGATAGAGAGAAGGAAGGCGGTCGACTTAATCAATTTAGTTTGGGACAAAATAAGTGACTCTTGTTTGGTGGTCGTGTAAGCATACACCCATACCTACCTATGACAATTCAAGGCATTCACAAACAATCACATAACATAAGCATCTCAAGCATTGCCGTGGGTTTGTATGGCTCCCGCTTGCATTAATCTTCGTCGCATCTCCATGTAACGAGACTAATCTAATCAAGCCCTCCCACTAATTACTAAGATCCTATCTAATAATTAAGGGAAATAAATACATGTGATAAAATTCCTAAAACCCCGCCTAGGCCTTAGGGGCATGCAAGCCTCACAAGTTACATCAAAAATTAACCACTTAATTATCAAGGCACCTTAGGCCACTTTACAAGCAATCACATGCATTCACAACATTTTACAACACACAAGGCATTGACATCTTGAGCCATATCAAACCCACATCCTCCTACAAAACAAAGTTAGCACATATACAATATACATGATTCACTTGCTCTTAATTAATTTCATTAATTAGAATCTTTGTGCATACTTGTTGCTCAAGTTTTTCGAATGCAAAGAAGGCTTAACCTTAACAACTAATTGTTTAAGCCCTTTTAAATTAAATCCAACTATCAAAACAGAAAGGAGGGTATTTAAGGAGTCTTCTAATTAACATTTCAATAAATTGATTAATTAGAAACTATTTTAACTAATTAAAATACGAAATTCGGGACCCGAAAAAATTCAAAATAATTCGGTCTCCAAAAAATCTGAAATAAATCCAGAGAACTCCTTACAAAGATTGTGATTACCTGTAGAAATCTCAAGAAGAGATCAATTATCATCAGGGAGAACCAAAAAAGACAAATCCTCAGATTGTGCGCGAAGCACCGTTAGAGAAAATTCTGTTATGGATCTCAACCTTTTGATCTGTATGATCATCCCCTTGATATTTTTCCAGCAAACAATTTACATAGAAAAAATACTACATACAATAGGCTATCATTCCATGAAAAGAAAATCCACAAGTTATATTCAAGATCAACGAGATAACAAGCATTTAAGCAAGGTATCCTGTTCTGGAACAGACCGTCGACCAAAAAGGTTTCACTCGGTTGAGGTATCAAATCTCAATGAAAATCTATGAAATTAATTTTCACAGATTCCAGACTTAAAGGAGAACATTTCCATTTCAACACTTTTCCATAAAAGTTTCTCAATAAGTACAGTTTTTCAAAACAATCAGTTTGTTTGAAAAAACAGATCTGACAACTTCATCACTTTTCATCCTTGAACGCTCACATAATATCCGAAATATGCAACAAAATTTACATATCCAGAAAGAGCATCAAGTTTAGAATAATCCTATCTAAAAGTTACAGGTACTTTGTATACAAACTTATTTGTTACCAACCACAACAACAGAACTGTGCAGCAGAATAACAGATCTGCGCACCGTTACCGTTTAAATCACAAAAAATTCATTTTACATCGAATTTCAATGATTCCAGTGGGAAAACAACCAAAACTCAAAGGGCTACAACCTCCAATAAGAAGGAAAAAAATTTCAGAGAGCTTTACACCACGAAAAACAAGCAACAAGACAGAAAACAGCCTTTCCAGGGCCAGCAAGCATGCACATCACTAATTAACTTAATTAATTACGAATTCTCACTTAATTAAGTGTGAAAAACCTTAAGCACGACCTGGCTCTGATACCACTGTTAGGAAATGCTCATATTTTAATTTTAGATTAATTACAACTAATTAATCACCATTAACAACAAGCAAATCAATAGATCTAGTGCTAAAGCAATCACACATCCAATCAAGAGAGAAGGTAGGAGAAATTGTACCTCTCATGAAATTGTATTCATGAGGCTCGAATCCATGGCATGGGAGTCGATGGGGGTGCGTGCTCCACCATCTCCACCATCTATGGCCGCCTCTAGCCCACCAAGGACCCACCACCAAGCTCAAAGAGAATGCTAGTTCTCTTGAACCTCTTGCTAATCACCTTGCTTCTCTTAATTAACTATTTAATGGAGAGGAAGAGAGGTGGGGTGCTCAACACATGAGCTAAGAGAGGAAGGGAAGAGCCATGGAGAAGAGAGAAAAATCTCTCTTCTAGGCGGAGGCGCAAGGGAGGGGAGAGGAAGAGAGATGACGGCTAGGGTTTTCTCCCAAAGAGACCCCTTTATATAGCCAACCACTCTCATCCAATCTTCATACTATTTACAAGTATGCCATCCACCCTAAGAGGCCACCTAATGGGCTCTCTTGGGCCATCTTAATAAAAGGCCTTTATTCATTAATTCACCAATTAATGAATCTCCTTTAATTGTCTCTTCATTCTTCCTTAAATTGGGCCTTTAATTAACCAATTAAATAGAAGCCCAATTAGCTCAAACTAATTAAAGTAAGTTGAACATAATTAATTATTAACTCATTAATAATTAATCTATGATTAGCTAATGCATTAAATTGTTTCCATATGATCCTTTTAATTTAATTAATTATAACGGTTCATAACGGTATATAATTAATTAATTAACTTATCACATTTCACAATACACATTATTGTGAATAAACAATAAATGCACCAAGTGGTTAGAATCCTATTTGTGCGACCCTATTTGAGGATTTATACTATGTTGGCCATGGAAATAAATCGTTATTTATTTCCAATAATCATAAGCGGTATCTAGCAACACGTTATGACTCCCAATTCGTATAAATAATGTACCGTTACAATATCTCAATCCTGCATAAGAAAAAGTATTTCTTTGTTTGATTCTTATGTCACACGATATCTTTATATAATCCAAGATAGGAATGTGTCATTCTTGCAGATTATACATTTCTTGATCTAGAGTTGATCGTCTAGTTTGCATGCATACGATCCAACTCCATCAAGGGGCCCAAACAGATATCATCACTCACTAGGTATACTAATGAGGGACATACGGTTTTCTTGATGAACAACTTTTCCCCGCACAATTCAAGAGAACATAAATAAAGTCCTTATAGCAGCCTTTATCAGGAATCAACGTTAGACGATATTTATTGAACCTATCCTCATGTGGAAAAGGTGAACATCTCAAACTTAGAATCAAACTCATATGAAATAAACAATGACACATAACACAATCCAAATGTTTATTTCATTGGGTCAAGTCCTGTACTATGTTCCAATAACATACACATATGCAATTAAGTCGGTAACTCCTTACCTATGATTTGTAGAACTTAATCATCACTTAACTTGCATACTAATCTTTTATGATAATTAATGTTCCTTGTTAATTATCAAGATTATGGACGATTTAGATTTATTATTGTCATTCTAATGAATGATCCACAGAGATCTACAATTCAGATCCTCAACCTGAATGATCTGTCAATAATAAACTCTAGGAACAAATGATCAAATATCATCATTAACATAAACTAAGAAAATAAGTCATTAAATATTGACTTCTAGGAGATAACTCCAACAATACAAGGTATCTAGCCAAGATATCAAATCAATGCTCTGTCCAATCAAAGCGTTTGAACTTCATCTGGTGCCCAGTCAGATGTCAATAGACCGTTCGGCTCTCACCCGAACCGTTGAAATAACGACACCGTCCATTTGGCTTGTAGGCGCCGTGACACCACCCTCGGGTCTATGTCAAAAATAAGGGTGCGCGCGGGTGCTACATGAGTCGGACTCCCTATGGCCTTCTCACGTGCGGGGTGACAGTTGGTCCTAGGACAGGGAACGATGCCTCGGCTATCGGTCCTTAACCCGCCATCGGATAGAGACAGTTAGTCCTCGGAAAGGGTACATAACCTCAGTTATGGGTCCTTAACTAATCGTTGATGAAAAGACGATTGGTCCTCAAACGGGGAACATAGCCTCAGCTATCGATCCTTAACCAATCGTTGAGTGAAGACAGTGGTCCCGGGACAGGATACATAACCTCGGTTATGGGTCCTTAACCATCCGTTGAAGAGTGACAATTGGTCCTCGAACAGGGTGCGTAGCCTCAGCTATCGGGTCTTAACCAAATGTCAGATGATGAATGAAGACAGTGGTTCTGGGACAGGGTACATAACCTCAGTTATGGGTCCGTAACCATCCGTTGAAGAGTGACAGTTGGTCCTCGAACAGGGTGCGTAGCCTCAGCTATCGGGTCTTAACCAATTGTCAGATGATGGAAGTGATGTCCGGTTCCTGACCGTCTCATTCAGTTTTAGTTTCCTCAAGCACCAAAGAGAGATTCATGTTTTTGAATTCTTCAATCCGGGTTTGATTCGACGGTCCTGATGTCGGTTTCATCCTGGATTGTCTGTTTTGATATCTTTGGTTGTTCCGTGCCAGCCATGATGATGACTATCCAACGACTTCAATCGTCTTAAATCTTAATGAGCCCTGACTTTGATCACCAGGATGCTCCAGTATGATCTATTAGGCCTTGAGAATTTATTTTCATTTTTATACTTCATGGAGATCCTCCTGATTGGGTGAAAGGTGCCCTTTCTCCCTCTTTCTTTTTTTTTATTTATGTTTCTTTTTTTTTTTCTTGAGGTTACTTGAATTCTTCAGGTGAATATGAAGTTTTCTCTTTGTTGAGATGTTGTCCATGCCTCCATGATTTTATGTCGAGCCTTCGAGCCATTTTATTCGAGCCAAAATGGGTTTCTTGGTTGTGGAATAGTGATCTTAATATTTTTGGTAGGATTTTTGGTGATGATGATCATCAAAATAGATTCCCCCACATTTTTCTGAGTTTACAGGAATTTTCCTCACATTTTTCTGAACTTCCTATGATTTTTGGTGAATTTTTGAAGGTTATTGGATCTTTGAACAAATCATAGGGTGATGTGGCAATTTATGGTTGGCTAGAATTTGAGATTTGGATTTGAAAAATATTATGCAAGAAATTAGGTAGTGGTTTTGGCATGATAATATTCCTTGCATTTTTCTGGATTTATAGAAATTTGTTTTGGATTTTTCTGAGTTACGGCTGAATTTCTACAAATCTTTGAAGTTTCCAGCAATAGGAGCATGCCACATCAGCAGGGGTGCCACGTGTCAGCGTCTGGTTGGTCCAAATCAGCGGAGAGATAGTCAGCGGCGACTTTCTTTGGTCAAAAGAAGCGACACATGGCGGATTGTGACTGGTCCACACGGTCTGTCAGTTGATTGCCACACCAAATCCACTCACCATACGCTATCGCCACAGAAAATCGGAGATTTTGGGACGATTTTTAGAAAATCTGTTTTCTTTCTCCCGTACACTCGGTCTTCTTCAGATGAACGTGTGGACCGAAGGTTAACAGGATTGGTCTTGAACGTTATCCGTGAACCGCGTCCATGCAGCTGAAGGGATCATCTTCTTCTCCGTTTCTTTTTTTTTTTCTTCCTTTCCGCGACGACGACGAGACCTTCCGCCGTGGCCATATAACTGAGCCACCTAGAAAGTCAATAACCGTCGAGTAAGGATCATCCAGCATCGTATGAGTGTCCTAATGTCGTGGGACCCGAGACCCACTAGTCAGGAGTAGGGATTGCTCCTTCACTGTGATTGACTCTCCCTAAACCAGCTAGGGTTTTCGAGCAATGCTATACCAATTGATTACCTCCAATAGCGATTGGATCAAATTGAACTATCGAGGAGTATCGTGGCATGATGGAGAAGCCTAGTGCTCCATCAATTTGAACATTGTACTGCTCCAGCATGGTGTTTCAATTCTTCCCAAATCTGCTATAGTGGTGATCCATCGATTATGATCTCCTGTCGCTCCAGAGAGAGTAATAATGAGTTAGTGAGCATGATGGATTGTTCAAGATAGTGTTCATGTCGCCAGTTCGCCCACAGGGTGCTCCCAATCTGGGATTTCACCATGACCTGATTCAGCCGAGGTGTCAAACTACTACTCTCCTTTTCTTTTATTTGCTGCAACTTTCCAGTGATGCAGAGAGCCTAATGATGAGTTGGAGAGTATATTGGCATACTCTTGGGTGTATGTGGCCTGTTGATTGCATCCAGGCAGGTTTGTAACATGCCCTTGGCTGCAATTTAACTAAGGTAAGCGCCTCAGCCCTCTATTGCTCTTGATAACTCCAAGTGGTGTCCATGAATGTGATGACACACTCCTAGGCACATATGTAACTTCTCTGCTACATCAGAGAAGTCTGAAGCCTGGACCCTGGTGTGTCACTGAATGGGCATGTGAGGCTCTCCATTGGTGGGCTTCTTCTTGGCATGACTAGGCTGAGGTGATTGCCCTCTTCTTCAATGCATTGGCAAGATAAGTGTCTCAAAACCTGCTGTCTTTTTTTTTCTTTTTTTTTTTGAATGTACCTGCTGTCCTTTTAAGGGTACCTGCTGTCCAATCCCTTTTTTTTTTGTTTTCTTTTTTATATAGATGTAGTATGCTGATATTAATTTACATATTTAAATGACTTCTTATATAGTTATAAATCACATTATTTCTATTATGCAGAGATGATATATAAAAAGAAATGAAGCAAAGGTTTTAAAGCAAGGAACTCCATTAAAGATAAAAATCAGTATTCTAGCTGGGCACCTTTCTAATTTTTTTTATTTTATTTTTCTTTTTTAATATGATCTGTTAGTGCATCTATATACATATTTACATAAGCATTTATTTCTTGTTGTTCTTCACATCGCTACTCTATTTGTGTGAAACCAGATGCTTTGACCTATATGTGCAAAACAGAAAATAAAAGTAGAGTTTGGCAAGGAGAGAAAACCTGATTACTTCACTTACACAGATCACACGAAGTAGTAGTAAATTTCTCCTACTAATACTGGAAATACAAAGTTATAACTTCTACTAGACACTTTTCTTTTAGTAGCTATCCTAATCACTCAAGAATATCCTCTCTGATGAAGAAATGATAACCTAATTGTAGTATGTATATGTGTGGACTGCTTGACATATGCTAGCTGCTTGATGATTTCCTGCATGAAGTCTGCACTTTCTTTTATAGGGGAAACGAGCTAGCTACTGTAGATGGCAGCAATAATTTGAATTTCTCAGTATGTGTACAGTTTTGCCCCTACTGGGCATATTGGGAATTTCATCTCATTTGCACAGAGCTTATTCATGAAATCTCTTTCACAGTGCTCTCATTCATCATGCCATTTATTACTGCCATGAGGGACGACTTTTGTCTCCAGTTTTTGACAGCATTTGAAGATTGCTTCGTCACTGCCATATTTTTTCTTTTCTTTATATGGTCTCAAGTTCAAGCATACATTGCATCAGCATTATTTTAATTACTGGAGTCTTATCTTCTTAGTTCACTTAATGTACTCTTCTTGTTGTCCTCTGAAATTATGTCACGCCAGAAGGGAGAAATGCAATATTAATTCCAATTGCTTTTGCATTTAGAAGACAGTTTTTAATATCTTCAAGTCTCAAGTCCAACTCCATATCGCCTGAATTTGCAAAATCTTTTATAACTTGAACAACATCATATCAGTGCTCTCTCCAATTTTATTTTTGATTTTTAGTTCTTGTACTTGTGCTGTTTGATTATCGGTTAAACTGACATGACATCTCATATTCATATTTCTCTTGGTCATGGAATGATGGAAACATGATATGACTCCAAGTTCTTAACCATAACTGTTTCATGAATTTTCCCAAATTGATGGTTCATACTCCTTTACTGATGCCTCCTTGTTGCAGTTTGGTCATGAGATTGAATCAATTAAATTTCCTTTCCCTTAATTTAGTAATTATTGGATTCACAGACCCTATGCAATTGAGCCTTCTCCTTCTTGATTTTACTGGAGAGCAAAGGGAGGAAATTGCTATTGGCCTCGGGATTCCTTTTCTCTTTACTGAGCCTAATTAACTGTCAGTTAATGGTCCGTCGAGGTAAAGGATAAGAAGAGCTAATTGAGGCTGTCGCGGATTTTCAGGGATCACGGAAGTGAACTTCAGTTGGACAGTGATAGGTTCGATTGAGGCACTGGAGCAATTAGGTTCAATGGAGCAATGTCGGATTTATTGGAGCAGTGAGGCTGCGAGATTCTCTCCCGCCATCATGGGTCAACAGGAAAGAGATGAAGATCGACGTGGCATCGTGCGAGATAGAGGTAAGAGGAATCATCTCCTGCGTCATGGCTTCCGTCAGAGGATCGGAACGAAGGAGGAAGGAGACGCATTGACGGGCCGAATTATCTCATGGGCTGCGTGGGCTGCATCTTTCTTCTTTTTTTTTTTTTAATTTCCCGTGGGCCTCTTTTTTCTTTTTTTTTGGTTTGAATTTCAGAATGGGCCGACAAATAGATGTTGGATATTCTTTGATCAAATCATTCCCCTAAGTTTGATTATTGCACAAATCTTGATGCCTCCATGATCGTATTTATAATCATATAATTCCATACATGGATATTATGAAATTATATAACTATTTTCATGTTGCTTGTGGTGGCATAATTTGCAATTTTTTATGGGTCCGAAAGATGTATATTGCATGCTAAATTAACATGATTTTATTTTTTCATATTAATATTAGCACCAATATAGGCATTTGAATTTACAACCATGCACGAGGATTGTCCACGAATGCCAAGTTTATATCACTTCTCAATGTGTTGTATAATTATATAATTTCTCACATAAAATATGTATGAAATTACATAATTATTTATATCATATTTTTGAAGCATGGCTTATGGTTTCAAGGGTTCATATCACACCATTGTAAATATTGTATACTAAATTAACATATAATCATGTTAATATTAGTATTAATATAGAGGTGGAAATTCAGAACCGCTTATCTTGGCATTGTCTTGGAATTTCGATTGTCAATATGATCACCCGATTGATCGAAAAAATTTTCAAGCCACTCTTGAAAATTTATTTGTGCATTAGGCGCCATTTGCTTATCATGGTCTCAAAAGTCGTCTTGGCTCACCATAAATATGACAATATTTTTGGGTTCAACACCAAGTCAAATTCAATCAGTTTGTGGCTAAGAGTTTGGATGAATTTAAAAATAATGCAGGAACTTTGACGAGGCTCGAGCGTATGATGGAGCCACATTTCTCAAGGGAACAAGGGAAGTTTCCGGGCCAACCACAAGTGAACCCCAATGCCGAATGCAAGTCTCTGCATACCTTGCGAAGCGGCAAGAAGTACGAGGACCCGCCTATGTCGGTTGAGACCAAGACAACCACCGGCCAAGAAAAAAGCACAAATGCGGAGCAATGAAGAGGAGGATCCTGTTCTGGAGCAGGTCATGCTATTCCCACCTCTTCAAGACAAGTCCAAGCTCTCTTGCCCCTCATTCAGGTCATCACCAGCGGAGACATTTCGGTTCGAAATGACCTCCACAGATCCCAAAAAGGTGACCCAGGAGGAGATAAAAGGGAAGAAGTCAGCGCCAGTGGTCCCCTACCAACCCCCATTGTCTTTTCTAGGGAGGTTGGCCAGAGAGAAGGAAGCTGCACTGTTCAAGCGATTTTGGGAGATGTTGAAGGAGGTTCACATCACAATCCCCTTCCCGGATATGTTCACACAGATGCCCATTTATGCAAAGTTTATGAAAGAATTGTGCACAGGGAAAAAGTCTTTTGAAGAGCTCAAAAATTGTGGTTTTGAAGAGCAAGATGCCGCCCAAGCTCCCTGATCCAAGAAGGTTCGCACTTCCCTGCACAATTGGTAAGGCTACTATTAAACAAGCTTTTTGTGATATGGGGGCCAGCATGAGTTTGATGCCTAGAACGGTCTATGAGAGAATTGGATTTAGTGAGTTGCGACCCACTAGCAAGACCTTACAACTCGCGGACTCATCAGTTCGTTTACCATTGGAGGAGTTGGAAGATGTACTAGTTTGTGGGGGTAAAATTGTGATTCCTTGTGATTTTTTGGTCATGGAGATGGAGGAAGACAAGGAGGTGCCAATCATTATGGGACGCCCATTCCTTAGGACTGCAGGAGTCAAAATGGATGCTAGAAATGGTACAATTTTGGTTAGAGTTAGGGGACAAGAGCTTTACTTTTCAATTGATCAAGCCATGAACTACCCAGATCTCAGTAACACGTGCTTAATGATCCAAGAGGAACCCAAGGAAGTAATAGGAGTTGAGGAGACGTTGGAGGAGGAGGAATCAGACTAGATCTGTGGTGAATTCTCTCTGCCCAGATCCATTTTGGACCGAAATCCTCCTCTGGAAGAAGTCAAGAGTGCTAAAACTGACCAATCCGGTCCGAATCCTCCTTATTCGGTCCAGACAGAGACTCCTCAGGTTGAGTTGAAACCACTTCCTGCCACCCTCAAGTATGAATCCCTTGTCTATTGTCAAACAAACCCCGTTATTGCTAATTCTAAGTTAGATGTAGGACAAAAGATGAAACTCTTGGTTGAAAAAGGGGTGTTTGCCTCCAAATTTTGCCATGAGACAAGATGTCAGACGTTAGCAAAGAAGCCTGCAAAAGAAAATGAAAATGACATATAGTGAAGCAAAAATTCACAACCATGGCCCACATTCCAAACAATAAAACTCGACACATAAATGACCAAAACCTACCAAGATACCAAGTAATTAATTAATTAATTAAATTATGTGAAATATGCCAATCCCCACGTAATTAATTAATTGATTAATTAATCATAAAAAACCCAAGAAACTAAGAATTTTGTGATGAATTAATGTCATACATTTTTTTTTTCAAGGGTTCACATCAAATTTCATACTAAAATCTCATATCATGATAATACTATTCAAATTGCTCAAAAATTAAGCAATATGAAATTCCAGTATACAGACGGGGTCCAGTACAGCAGCAAGCACAGATGACTCTGCATCAGAGACAACCAAACAAATGTATATATTTGATTTGGGGCTTATAACCAAATTATTTGGCATATTGGGCTGGTTAATCTGATTAAAACAAATCTATTCAACTTCATTAAGTAAAGCCTACACGGTTTAATTAAATTGGGCCCCGGGCAAATCAAATTCAGCCCAAGCCAATTCGGCCCAACCAGATCCAGACTCAGACGCATCATGCGTCGGATACAGGCATGCCGTCACCGAACCCAAACGCGTTACACGCGAGCCCAACAGCCCTCAAGCTGACTCGATCGGGCCAACTCTGGGTAGGACACGTGTCGACTCTCCCTTGGTTCTTCCCATGGGCCCCTTTCCTTTTTTCTGTTAACGAAAAAAAGAAAAGAAATAGGCCATCCTTACCTGAAGAAGAAACTCGACGAAACCGGCGGAGATTCTGCTCTTGCCAGCACTACACACCACCACAGTTCAAATTGACTGAACCATTGAGAAGAGGGCTTCGCTACAATCCCATCGACATCAGACACGGTTAACCTCTGGACCTACAATCCGACAAATTCAGAGATGTCAAGTAGTTGAGTCACAATTTGGGGAAAAAAACATTACATGAAATTGGCGAATATAAGGTTGATTGAACAACCTAGGAAGCTTCTCTAGAGTCTCAGCAGGAGGTTTTCGGCGTCAATTGCAACTAATTTGGTGGAGAAAGAATGTCACCATCACTCGTTGTCAACGGAGGCATGGAGCTTGAGAGAGCTGGCTTTCTGTGATGTTTTGAGGAGAATGGAGGGAAAAGGAATGCCCAGTAGAGTTCGATGTCACTTGAAAATGATTCGAAAGAAGCTACAGACACATGAATTGGCAAAAGCAAATCTCCGTAATTGGAGGAGTCCAGTGCAAGAAAAAGCAGTGAAGAAACACAAATGGAGGGCATAACCACCCCATGTCCAGTAGTCTATGACCTGAAAAGAGATACCTATTACTGAGGAGATTCCCTTGATCGCAGAGGGGCATGCCTGCTTCTCTGATTATGGCCGTTGGATGAAGCAAAAGAGTGATCACTTTATTCTTCATGGTACAAGGACTTAAGTGCTTGTCAGTAGTGATGAAAGGCGAGAAAAATAGAGTGAAGGATATTGTGTAGCATAGATGTAAGTCCCACCATGTATTGTATAATGGATGGTCGGATTAGAACAATCAAATGATGTACATGTCTCCAAGTATTGGAGGAGATCACACATAATCAAAAGGAACATGAATTATTGGTATGCAGCGCATGAGCTCTCTTTGGTGGGCCCCTGTGGGCAAATCAGTAATTAGTGGGAAGAGACAAAGGAATGAAGTGTGGAAATGGGCATTTCTGTGAGCATGATTCCCTTTTTGCCCCTGGCTTGGCTTCTGATCCGACTTCCTAAGATAAAATTGAAGTTTATGTATTGTGAAAACATGAGTGCTGCATGATCAGATGTGAAGAAGAATGCTACATACCTCATCCTATACTGATCAATGCCATCCTTGACTGATGGGCCTGAGGTGAGCCATTCTGCACAGACAACAAGTCACATGAATGGCCACATAGTTGATTACGTCAGATGTAAACAAAAAAAACACAGAAATTTAAGAAAAAAAAGGAGAGGAACCCACACTTGTGAACTTGGAGCTTAACATCTTCACCATACCATCTGAGCCCTGCACTGCCTATGGTCAAGTAAGAGAAATGTAGGCCCTACCTGTCACCCTCAGCTGAGCTGGCAAGTAGAGAGGCGTAAACAAACCAATGGTCAAGTAATTGCATACCCTCAATTGCCAAATGTCACATGATCACTGGATGGTGCAATTGAGCAGTAAGAGGCAAGAGTGAAGGAAGGCATGCCAAGTGAGGCGGCAAACCCAGTGGTACATCATAGCCCTCCATCAAACATCAAAGAATAGAAAGAACGCCATGTGGCAGCACCAGTTGAGATGGAACCCTAAGTTGGCATCATTGCTTATTACCTATTTTGTAATAAATGAACTAAATGTATAATAATCAAATTTGGTGTTAAGTGCAATGGAAACACAAACCTGAGATATCATAAATATTGCAAGTATTAAATGCACAACTATTGAAAGAAGTGGCTACATAGCCTGAAACTAAAAATTATTGATGGTAATTGTTGACATAATTTTCTATAGATACTGCATTAATGACGTATTGTTAAAAAAAGGAGATGGACCGATACGAAATCTTTATTGCTTAACTGATAAAAATAAATAGATTCATAAACAGGGTTTTCGCCTTCCGATCGGATTGATCTGTAGTTGGATTTCAATTGCTAGACTAAACAATAATAAATTTTGGTTTTCCATCTAATATAGAAACAAATTGAATAACACGTCTATTTTTATCACCGGTAAATTAAGCAACATATTTTTATCATCTAACATTATTTTATTTTATTATTTGTCCACATAATATAAGGGCATGTAGTGCTAGTACTAAATGACAAATGCACCATGCAAATCGATATGGATGGGGAGCTACAAAAAATGCAGAGCCCTGTGTCAATATCATTTTGATGGTAACATTTCCCTTAGATAGAGATACAACTGCGATGTTAATGAATTTTACTTGTTCAAAATTTCTAACTTAATTAGTCCTTAGAGTGGAAGTATTTTTAAAGCGACCATCACTTACATTCATTCAATCATCATATAATTTTCTTAAAAAAATTTATAAATATTAAACCATTAAAAATATTTATTTATTATTTTTTAATTTAATTGATAATCTCAACATACGAAATATATTTGCATTCATAATAGTATATCAAAAAATATTTGACAATATCTGAACCGTATATTTGTATCTGCTTATTATAATTTAAATTTGTTAACAGAAATGATTGACTTACTCTTAGAAAAATTTTAACCAGCAATAAAAGTTCATAGGCTCTTGCTGTCTAGGGAGACAGAATTTTGATTAGGAAGTTTAATAATATAGGAAAGAAATTTATCAAATGGATTAGTTACATGATACGTTGCTAAATACTACCAAATTAAAAGCAATTAAGATGCTAGTCCTCACATTATGAAATACAAGGAAAAATAAATGTGGTGGCAACATGTAATATTTTTTATATTATTTCCAAATAGCATTTGTCAAAGATTCAAAGGAGAATGTCATAGTCTAAAATTATTTCGAAATAATGAATTCCTTCCATAAAAAGGAACAAGTTTTCGGGAAATTATACAATTAAAATATAGGACAAAAATGAATATGTGCGACATCAATTAGATACTAATATGCAGCAGGAATACTAACTAAAAAGAAAAAAAACTACAATAAATTCATATTTTTATAGCTATCTAACTTGCATAACCATCAAATTGGTTCTTATTATTATCTTAAATTTTTGAAATAACCATCATTATTTCAACTTATAATATTAAAAATAAATCATGTATAAAGTGGAAGAATGATACAATTATATTACTCAATATATATTCTTTTAAATGACATCTTACTATTGCAATTGATTATAGGTAATAACTAGTATAAATGTATAATCCAATGAAAGATTATTACTCAAAAATTTTAATTATAAACTTTAATCAGTAGAAAATATATATAGTTCATATAATTAATTAAGTTTACAACATGCAAATACCATTATTTTTTCAAACAATTGACTTGTACCAAAATACATTCTATACATCATAATTAAGTTCTCATGGTCGTATTAGTATGACACGACACAACATGATAGTGTTGACGTGTCATGTCAAAGTTGTGTTGAGTTCAAATCTTTTTAACATTAATATGTTCTAACACAACCCCACACGACAAGTCTAATGAGTAGACACGACAATAATAAATATAATTTATTAATTTTTAAGTACATTATTAGTGTTTCTTAAATTAACTTGAGTTTATATTATTTATTTATTTATTTATTTATTTTTTGTGAAAATATAAGTTATAATATAGCTTGATAAGTTTGACCGTCGTGTCAGACATATGATGCCAAAGGCATCTCGTTTTAGCTAATTCATTCACTCGACGTGACACGTTTCAAAATATTAACTCGTGTCAACATGACATGTCACGACCTCCAACACACAGGCTTTAAATTTTTTGAAGAATATTAATATAGATTTTTCTTACCACCGTTTTCATATTTCTGTTATATCATACAAAATTTTTTTTATATTACCTAATACAACTTTATTTTAAAAAATAGTTCTTATAATAACCAAAAAGCCTATACTCACAATAAAATATTATTTGTTAAGATCAAGACATAAGGTAACTTATAAAATATTAAGATTTAATTCATAATTGATTCCATAATCATAATATGTACCTAATCAAGTTAATATTTCATTTTATCATAAATTACATTAAATTATGACTTATTAAATAATATTCACTTCTGATTTAACATATACATAAAACTAAAACTTGTAATTATCTTTTCACATAACCATATAGTCATTTATATCCTCTGAAATCAATGTGCCTCTACTCACTAGCCGCAGTAGAAAATTTTCATTTTTAATTCATATATCATTTTAATATTAAAACTAATTGATATATGCAATATTATAAATAAAAATTATTATCAATTTTATTATTTCTATTGATTCAAAGCAAACTATATCTTGAAACTCAATATTATGCATTTTATAACTATCTAAAATAAAAATATACAAAAATAAATTGTGTTATTCTAGTATTTTTAATACTCATAAATCATGTTGGTTAAAATTAAAATTTATTATGTCATGAATCAAATCACAAGTTGAAGAGTCGACTCAAACTCGACTCATTAGTTAACCGAGTTGGTTCAACTCAAGCTCTTATGACTCAAGTTACAATTGAGCTTTTTACGAGTTGAGGTCGAGTAAACTCACGAGCTACGAGTTTTTTGGTCACCCCTAGTTATGAGCAGTCCAATTTAAAAAAAAAAAAAAATAGTTCACATATTTACAAAAAAAAGAAGATTTTGAGAGCATTGAGTAGGCTGATTGACCATTTGAAGTTTTAATAATTGAGGTTCGGATTGAATTTATCATCAAACATATTTGACTATAACATTATTTTATAAATTAATAATAGAAATCTAAATTCAATAAATTCTTACAAGAAAACTTGCATTGAACTATAAATTTAATCAAAATTAAAAGAAAAACACAAACAAATTGTAAAATTCAACTAAAGTCTAACTGCGACTATATATATATAGCCATACGGATTTTGTATCACATGGAAATTTTTGAGGATCCATCATGGCATTTCCGTTTACATCCCAAACCTTCCAAGTGCTGTATCCGAGTATCGTATATTTTGACTAAATTATTATTCTTTTAGTTCTTACGAAAATCAACTTGAATTATTCTTTGTAAGTTTGTTATGTCAGTATTTGCTACTAAAAATTATAAAATTTATAATTTGAAAACATTAATTTTTCTTCTGCCGCAACACCCAAATTATTTCTATAGAGATAATCTTTGCAGAATGAAATCCATTAATTATTTGTCTTGTCATGAAACTCATTGACGTAATTAAATTTTACAATATAATTATACTTATTTTGTTTCATTTCAATAAAATCTCCAGCATTAATATTTTCAATCCTTGACATTGGTTAGCATTAAAAGAAAATTAATATGATGCGCTATAATTTCCTTCCCCGTATCACTGTATCTTTCCATTGATATATTCCATTAATGAAAAGATTGATAAGTAGACAATTATTTCATTGGCACCAGCTTGTATATAATAATAATTATCAAAATAGGAAGGGTATAATTAGGTGTCAATTAATACTCATTTTACATTTTGCACAAATTTAACTATATATTCTCCTCATTCTTTGTTCTTTCTCCCAAACGCCAATACTCTCTCTCTCTCTCTCTCTCTCTCTCTCTCTAAATATTTCTGATTATACACCATTTTATCTATTCCTGTCTACTAAAGTTCGAGTGTTAAGAAAAAAATAATGGAGATTGGATTTGTGAACGCCTTTTCTAGTAATTATTTATCTCGCTTTAGTTTTCATTGTATATTTATCGTGTTGTTCTCCTTATGTGCTTTGGTTAGTATATCCGTGGCTAAAACATAATTTTAAACATGGGAATGCTTCAAGATTCTTTGCAATTTCTAGTCTTGAATACTTGTGATCATTATCCATGAGCCTAAAAAAAATGAGTTATATTTACTAATTTTATATTTGAACTTAATTTTTTAGTTTGAATCTATTACATTCACCCATCATTATTATTAGTTCTTTTGATCCTTTTATAAAAATAAATTGAGAATATTGGGCAACTGTCAAATGTGAGAAGTTGGGGTTTGCAATAATATAATTTTATTAGTTGTCTAATTTTTTAGTGTCTTTTCTTTTGTTATAATTATAATTTGGTCTTGTTTGACATGCAGGTATGAAATTTGTCTTTCCTTGTGCAAGCTAGCCAACGAAGCCTGACTTTAACGAAATTCAGAGGATGCAATCAAATAACTTTTATTGGTGAACTTGAATTTTGAGGAAGAAAAGGAGGCAGCTTTCGATTAGGAATTAAAAGTAGTAAAAATTGTAAAATAGTTGAAATTTTGTTGTTTTTCAGGAAGAACTAACAAATTCTAATTGTGTAAAATAGATTAATTATAATTGAGTTATAAATTAATTTTGTTTTGTCAATATTTTTTTATTGTGATATTATGGTTTTTTTTATTAAATAATGATTTAATTTCTTTGACGGGTTAATAGTACATATATTTTTCCCTTTGAATTAGAAAAATCTATGATTAAATATGTACCAGTATCAGAAAGTTAATCATTTTAATACCTATTTGTGCAAGTCAATGATATAAAATCATTTTGCACAAACAAGAAGATACAAAAAAAGAGTAAACATATGTAATAAAAATTACGTATATCGAGAACTCCCATGTAAAAGATTATAACTTGCATAAGCTTGTCCATGTAGTTAATTGTTAATCCAGCATGGGTAACCTAATGTAACAAAAAATTAGATACATCGAGAACTTTCATGAAGAAGAGTACAAGTTGCATCGGCTTGTCAATACAATTGATTGTTTATCTTGCACGAGTAAACAGATGCAATTAAAAACCACATGCATTGGGTTTGGGTACCCTCATGTACAAAAGTATAAGTTTCATCATCTTACGGATGCATTTATTATTTATCAGCATGCGTAAATTGATGCAACTACAAATCACATGCATCAGGCATTTCCATGCAGAAGAGTATGTATTGCATTGGCACGAGGATGCAATTTATTGTTCATCTTGCATGAGTAAGTTGATGAAATAAAAATAATACATGCATCAAGAAAATCCATGCAAAAGTGTACAAGTTGCATTAGCTTTTGGATGCAACTTATTGTTGATTCTGCATGTGTAAGCCGATGCAATGGTAATTAAATGCATCGAGACTGCTAATGCAAATAGTAAAAGTTGCATCAGCTTGATGATGCAGTAGATAATTTATTCTTCATCCGAACACTGATGCATTTAAGAATCTATTCAGCCACCTGATGAAACTGAGTGAGTCGATGAGTTTGATATCATCACCATTGCCACTTACTGCATCACCTTTGTTGCATCAGTAAGCCAATGAACATCACTTGTTTCATCGGTTTTGTGGATGTAGAAAGGCGATGCAGAAAGTGACCTTTCCTGTAGTGAACGCGGTCAAAAACCACGTAAATTTCTGGAGTCCTAACGCGGTCAACAACCGCGTTAGGGAGCCCTAACGCGTTCAACGACCGCGTTAGGAGGGCTTTCGTAACTCAGCAAAAATCAAACTTGTTTGATTTTTTTTGGATTACACCCGTTTTTTTTCCTGTTTCCTGTTTTTTTTTTGCTGTTTGATTTTTGCTGTTCATTGTGTGCAAAAAGAAAAATGTTCATTTGATTACCTTTTTAATTGGTATTTTTTAAGTTCATACCTTCTTTTAATTAAATATTATTGCTTATTAATGTTGTTCATACATGAGATGTGATTGCTTATTTGTTCATATTTATTTTGTAATCCAAAATCATTACTCGTGTGTCGTAATATTATTTTCGAATATTGCCTAGAAATCGCAACAGACAAGCAACAAAAAATAATAACCAACATAAACTACACATCCATGATCTAAAACATAATAACATACATCACAATATATAAAAATCCATAATAACTACCTCCTACGTCCAGACGGTGAAAATCTCTCGCGTTTTTTAATTGCTCGTCTCTCTCTTCTCTCAGCTAAACACGGGGTAACTGACTCATCCTTCGCCTGAATCTCCTCCTCCTCCTCGGAACTGTCGTCATCCTCAGCACCCTCCTCTTCACCGCTCTGATCACCCTCCTGATCGCCAACCTCCTGACCACCCTCGTGCATGGCGGTCTGTAGCAAGGTAGTGAAAAAGTCTCCCCCTCCCATACTACCCAATGGCGAAGAAAATGAAGGGATGCTATAAGGTGTACCAAATGCTGGCATACTGAACGGTGCAGAAGTTTGGCCAAACGCGGGAAAAGGTGGCTGGTATCCTGGCATGTAGCCACTGAAAATGCCAGTGGGTTCATGCCACATACCTGCAAACTGAGAGGTCGATGACGATGGACCGGCATCCTGTGTCGGAGTAGGACCTGGCAGTGTCACCGGCGTAGGATCTACGTGTGAATGAGAACCCCTGGGTGGTCCTAATATGTCATCTAATCGTCCTGTATTTAGGCCACCATCCTATTAAGATAAAAAAAAAAAACTATCATCAATAAAAATAATTATAATATTATGTTTATTTATTTATTTAGGCCACCATCCTGTATTATGCTTATTTATTTACAAATAATACATACCGGATTGACGAGATCCTCGGCCTCAAAGTTTGCATGCGGTTCTTGGGACTCGTCCGAAGAATCTGTTGTGTCTTCAATCTTCGTTGGTAGTCCCCGTTGTTCCAACAGATCCTCGATCCTGAACGACATGGATGTATCTCGTAGTTGCGATCGACAATTGGTAAGGATTGCCTTACCAATTCTTTTACATCCCTTCTTCACAATGAGGCTCAAAGCATGAACCGCATTCTTCAAGGCGTTGTTTCCCTACATTAAATAAATAAATAAA
Organism: Rhynchospora tenuis; assembly: GCA_027725995.1. Classification (NCBI taxonomy): domain Eukaryota; kingdom Viridiplantae; phylum Streptophyta; class Magnoliopsida; order Poales; family Cyperaceae; genus Rhynchospora; species Rhynchospora tenuis. The sequence continues at coordinate 44,486,383 of CM050888.1, read as the reverse complement.
ATCTTAATCAATCATTACAAAATAAAATCTTAATAAGTCATTACAAAATAAAATCATAATCAGTCATTACAAAATAAAAGAGTAATCAGTCATTATAAAATAAATAAAGAAATTAAATAAATTAATCAGTCAATACCATATTACGCAGCTTGGACCCCATGGGAGCGTACTGTCTCTGACTGATCGGAACATCACCTTTACGTCTGATACGTGCCTCGGCCTGCTCGCGAGGTGTAGGAAGCTCCGATCCTCTCCATCTCCATAACCACCGAAAATACCTAATCATCCAAATTTGAAATCTTAAATTAGTATTAAAAATTAACTTAAATTACCAACGATTGAAATTAAATAACAAATATAATTAATTTTAATACCTCAGAGAATCAGCATCTGTCCAAGGTTGAGTGTCGATCTGCAGCGCAGCTAATGCCTCGTCACTCCACGCTGCATGCGCCGAATGAAAAATAGTACTCCAATTCGCAGTGGCACAAGAACTGCGTTGGAAATTCATGTAGTTGCGCATCGTGTGCCAACTCTGTTACATTAAAAACAGAAAATTATTAATGATAAAAACTTAAAGAAAAATAATAAAGGCAGTGCTGTTGAAATTTCGAAAATCGATTCTTATTTTTTAAATAATTATTTAAATAAGTATTTTAATAAACCATAAATTATTTTTATAAACTGTATTTTCTTTTTTAAGTTGTATTTAAATTTTTTTAATATTTAAATTTCTTTTGTAAAATATTTAAATAAACTTTAACATTATTTTTTATTATTTTAATAATTTTTAATAAATTATTTTAAACATAAAATCAATCTTAAGCATATAACAACATACCACAGGTAGCGGTGGTGGAACAAGCTGATATAATCCGAACTGACGCCTGCAACGCTCCGGATAGTAGTATTCCACTATGTGATAAAAAATCAGCGGCATCCGAGCATGATCCGCTGCTGACCACAACTGGGCTACTCGTGGCATACTCTCTCGGTCATCTTCGTACGGTAACCAATTGACATCTCCTACCACCAATGTCGCCAAGTGGTCCCGTGCATACTCAACCACCCCACGATGAGTGTTCTTCGAAAATGACCGAGCTTCACCCCATTTCCTGTAATTTTTCCAAAAATTAAACATTAAACAAAATGTAATACGTAAACATGAAACAACATATAATTAAAGTAAAGATAAATTTATATAAAATGGCGCGCACGAGTATTAAACTAAAGCTAAATTTATGGAAAATTATACCTCCCAAACGGCGGGCACGAGTTTATATCAGGCTGGCCTAATCCAGGAAATGACTCATCTGGAAGAGTCGGTTGACATACTGTAAGATATGTCCATGCCCAAAACAATAGAATCATCCAAGGTCCCGTCACAACCTTGAATCGCAATGCAGCACGATCAAGCGAATGATACAGACATGCTAGGACCGCACCTCCCCAATTCATGTTTTTGTCTTCATTTAAATTGTCCTGCAAATTAATTAAACAATACAAATTTCAGTTTATCTTCATAATAATGACATCAATATAAAATTGAGAATGAACAAATGACATTGAAGATAAATTGTCTTCATTTATAAATTGAGAATAATCATGAATATTAACATTTAATGATTTAATTAATATTGAAATGAAGTGATAATGAAATTAAATGAAATTAATTTAATACCACTACGAGATCCAAATAAAAAGCGGGTACAGAATCCTGCAGAATATCAGGGAACATGAGAGTCCCAAAGAGCTTCATCGCCACCGCACGCGTGTAACGATCGAGCTCATCATCGGAAGCTCCAACAGAAGGCCGGTTGGAGCAATTCTCTCGCAACCACTTCAATCTGATATTTCGTCTATTGCCCCTACATTATCATTTACATAATTATCATTATTTACAAATCATAAATTATAAATCATAAATTTAAAGAATTAATTAACATTGAACTTACGTTTTTTTCTCTAGCCCAGTTCGCAGTCGAAAATAACTACGAACTGACCTGACCATACAGATACTTCACATCCTGATAATGATTTAACCCATGAATTATCACAATAATTACATTAGTTTACATTGGATAAATTGGAAAATTTATTCAAACAGATTCTTACCTGCAACATAACAGTCATCTCGCCCACAGGAAAGTGAAAAGTATGCGTTTCCGGACGCCAAAACTCTACCAATGCTTTTAGTACAGCAATATCTGCATTGACATGCTTTACTTTCAAGATGTGAATCAGGCCGAGCTTCTGCAAACATCCATCAATCCGTTTGTCGATCACGATCTCACGCTTATGCGACCTCAAATCTAAAAATTTCTCACGCTGCAATATCATATGTTAGTTTTAATCAGAGTTTATCTATAACGAATAATTATTATAACATTACTAACCATTGAAATACACTTAAGTATTTAAATATATGATTAATACTGAATTAAATATTTAATCTATTTGAAATATTTAATAAGTATACCTCCTCAACAGGTACTCCGATAATATGCTCTTCGGGAGTAAGAAACAATATCTGTCCGTCAACATCTTGTACTCGCTCCACAGGGTTCACGTTGTATGGATTCGGACGACCGGTGCGACGCCTCCGTCGTCTAACACGTGGGGCTGGATCAATCGGAGCGTCTGTCGGTGGTGCAGAATTGTATGGACCAGCCTCGTCGTGTGGAGAACTCATCTATTAAAATAATTAAATATAACATAATTTATATTATTTAATGCATAATAATTAAATATAACATAATTCATATTTTCTAAATTTTTCATCCAATCAAATATTCTGCAAAAATATTTTGTACATTTTCCATCAAATCAATTATTTCCTAATTTTTTCATCCAATCAAATTTTTTCTAAATTGCCATACATAAATCATATACTACACAAATGTACAATATTTTTTTTCTACATTTTCTAAATTTTATACACAAATATTTTCTACAAATTTATATTTTCTAAATTCATATTTTCTAAATTTTTATCCAATCAAATTTATCAAATATTATACAAAAAATATTTTCTACATTTTCCATCAAATCAATTATTTTCTACAAAATTCTATTGTCCAATATTCTATGCACAATATAATTTCCAACATATACTACACAAATATATTTTTTTCCTAATTTTTTCATCCAATCAAATTTTTTCTAAATTGCCATACATAAATCATATACTACACAAATGTACAATATTTTTTTTTCTACATTTTCCATCAAACATTTTCTAAATTTTATATACAAATATTTTCTACAAATTTATATTTTCTAAATTTTTCATCCAATCAAATTTATCAAATATTATACAAAAATATTTTCTACATTTTCCATCAAATCAATTATTTTCTACAAAATTCTATTGTCCAATATTCCATGCACAATATAATTTCCAACATTAACTACACAAATATATTTTTTTCCTAATTTTTTCATCCAATCAATTTTTTTCTAAATTGCCATACATAAATTATATACTACACAAATGTACAATATTTTCCATGCACAATAATTCTACACATAATTTCCATCATTTACCACAAATGTACCATACTACACAAATGTACCTTATTTTTTTCTACATTTTCCATCAAAAATTTTCTAAATTTTATACACAAATATTTTCTATAAAATTCCTACACAATTTTTCCTACACATATATCACACACAAATTTATCACAAATATAATGATAACATCCATACTAATTTTCATACATTTCCAATCAATTAAATTTTAAAAATCAATTTATATAACAAAAAATTTACCTCTAGAGAATCCACAGAAAATCGATAGAAATCGCCGAAAATCGATGGGATATCGCCGGAAATCGCTCGGCCCCTTCTCCTCCCTTGTCGAAAATCGTCGAAAAATCGACGGAATTCACTCGGCCCCTTCTCCTCCCTTAACCTTCTCCTTCTCCTTCTCTTTTTTTTTCCCTCTCTTCTCTTTCTTTTTTTTTTCTCTCTTTCTCTTCTGCACGGCGCTTTCTTCTATCTCGGTTGAGAAGAAGGAGCATTAAAAGACAAGACCAAACGGTAAAAAAAGATTCCTCTCCTAACGCGGTCGTTGACCGCGTTAGGGCTTCCTAACGCGGTTGTTGACAGCGTTAGGACCCCGGAAATTTACATGATTTTTGACCGCGTTAGGACTTTTTTCATATTAAAAAAAATATTAACATTTTTCTTATTAAAATTTCCGAGAAAAATATATTTATTATTAAAAATACCGGCATTCAACATATGCTGTTATATATCGATAAATAAAAAAAAACGTTAATCCTTGCACTATGTATTCAATTAAAGCAAATATTGTTTCAACAATTAAACAATCATTGATTTACTCTTTAAAGATGGGAAATTGACATAGGTCGAAATATGTTGACAACTCGATTAATTTTACTTCCCATTCGACCATGGATAATAGAATGATTATATCAATTTCATTTGCAACGGACAAAGTATATTGGATTTAGTAATGACAAAAAAATGTTGAAACTTTGCATAAATGCTTCGTTTGCAAAGTGCAGGTTTCAGATGGAATTCTAAATAGAAAGGGCTCAAACTATTTGCATTATTAATTTGGTCCTTGATTTATTTCCATATCATCTTAGATCTTTTCGCAGAAGATGCATCGCTAAAGAAAAGGTAGGGATGAATAAGCATGGGCATTTTAGTCCTAAATGTTTAAAATTAAATATTCAGAATTAATATATCATTTAAATTAATAAAAAGAGTAAATGGTAATACTAATGATGATTAGAGGGGTAAATTACTAATTGTAAAGAAGAGGAGGGTATATGGCTAATTGAAGAAGATTATGAGGGTATATGACTAATTTTTCCTTAAAAAGAAAATTAGAATTAGTCATTTAAAATAAAATTTATTATTATCAATGTCTAAGAATAAGTTCGTTTCAATTAAGGTATTATTCGGCATCCAATATACGTTTTAGGCCCCTTTTTTGTGTAAAGTCCATATGACCGATCAGTCTTTTTTAATTCATTCTCTATGTTGAAATTTGTTCCAAGCTAAAATTTACATTTATCGAATTTTTATTAGTGTCCTCATTTTTTCAATTAGAGAGTTTGTAATTCTTCAAAAACAATAAAATTTTTAAAAAATCTGAAAAATAGTAAAGACAAATGTAAATTTTTTGTTCTAACAAATTAAGCAGTTGTGTTCATGCTCTTTTTTCCAAAAAAAAAAAAAAAAAAAATAGGAAAGAGATAATAACCAAAGTAAAACGTAGAATGACTGATTTGAAAATTATAATTATTGATAAAAAGTTTGGAAATTAAACATAACATCCGCATTCAATTCCTCTCTTGTCACGCTGAACCTGGCCCGCTGAAGATGCCACGGAGCCCCCATAGCTCCAGCAGACAAGGTGCGCATCTGCCGAGGAAGTTGCATATATACGCCAGAAAGCTTTCTGAACAAACCACAAACAGTAAAACAACCACTGCAAGCACAATTACGTAAATTGATGTGGAGACCGTTCTTGCGCAGCCTGCCGCATAGGAGATTATTAGGCTGATTAAGCCCAGCACCATGTTGATGTTTAGGATTATAACCTTAGACTTCTTAGAACAGAACTTTTCATTCATCACAAGTATTATTGTAACCAGTGAAGCCATAAATGCAGTAGCATTGGCATACAGGAAGATTCTGTATCGACGTGGAGATTTATAATGCATAATGGCTCGTCCAGCTTCATGACCGTCATCGTCGTCTTGCCAACATCCACCTGGTGGGTTTAGACCGCTTGTATATGTTATAGATGCTACTAGAACAGCGACAACCATGATCCACCCACGCATGTCTTCGAACCACTTTTCGCCGGCAGCATCACGCAGTTTATCATTAGTAGGTGGTTTTTCTATTTCTGGAACCATTTGTGCAGTATTCAGTATCATTTGTGTTGCAAAAGTTGGTGGTATTGGTTGTACATTAGTGGCGTAACCTTGTCGTAGGGGCGGAGGCGGTTGTGGCTCAACAGAGCCATTGTTCTTACAAGGAGCAGGGCAGAGTTTTATCTCACATGACATGATGGATTAAGAGATGACTTTGGATGTCTTTCAGAATTTGTATTTAAAAACTCTCAGTTCTCAGTTCCTTTTTAGCAGTAACTCAGGCAGCAAATGTTATATATAAGATTTGTTTATGTAAGTGAGGTACACCAATTTGCATAATAGCCCCTATTCACTGAGATTAATTATTACTAGTATACTGTAATCGTTGTAATCTCACCTCACTGAGTTTTCTTTTCTAACAATTATGTACTACTTTTGTTGACATTTTGTCTTTTTTATTTGAATTGCAAACGTCAACGGGTGGAACAGAAACAATATTTTGAAATGAAAAAAGAGGGGACTAAATTGAAAAAAAAAAATGGGAAGTTAGGAACAAAGAGTACGCCTCTCGACAGAGAAAGGTGATCCCACTATTCCAAAGACTGCAGACTTAACATGGGCATGGCCCGTATTGACTGCTGTGTTGACTGCTGACTCTTACCGACAAGGCGACAATGGTGATCCCACTAGTCCACTACTGTCGTCTGTCCCATATAACTTGGAATCGGATTTTATAGCAGGGATGAAAAGTTGCAGTAATAGGTTTTACTCGATTCCAATTTCTTGAATAAGGTTATTTGCATTTTTCTGGTTTTACTCTGGATCTAATAATTCTGTTTGCCCATTAATATTCTGGGTTTAGTCAGGTAGCCGATTTGCATTTTCTAGTTTTACTTTGGATCTATAACTCTGTTTGCCCATTAATATTCTAAGTTTAGATCTATTTGATGCTAGATGATTGCATCTCTCAATTAATAAAACAACGTTATGAGTTAGCGAGACCCTTTTTAATTTTGGGCCGGATTGAACCAAGCTTTAAACCTGGCTGGAGATGCGTGCCGAACATGTGTGTCAGTGACTCAGTGTACAATTCATGCAGACGCTTACAGAGACAAATTGGTGTTTGAAAAACGTTGTGTATTTGATGAATGAGTAATGTATTTCTATTTTCTAGTAATTACAGATACTGTACATGGCAATTTATAGCCAGGTCTCAATATGACCGTTTTCTTGAATATTTCGTTAATTACAATGATTGATTAGTTTTCTATTGTACAGATTGCCTAAATCATATTCTAACGTTATTCTCTATTTTGTTGCCTATTCTGCACGCTGTGCTGGCATTTGATCGATGATGTGATTATCCTTTGAGATTGTGTTATTCTCAACACTCCCATTTAAGTTGGATTCAAAGAGATTGATTTAGCCCAACTTGAATAAGATCTGTTGAAAAGATTTCTTGTCTAATGCTTTGGTGAAAATATCCTCATGGTAGTTCGTGACTTCTGACAAAGGATGTTATTTTTTTTTTTTTTAAAGCTTGAGAGTTGCTGTCAAGAAAAAGAAAAACTAAGACATCAGGAAAAAAGAAACACAACACTGTAGTGTTGTGACTGTTGTTCTAACTAAAAAAAATTTAAAAAGAGCGCGCCATCTTCTTGTATGCTTCTAGCCAGAACCTGCACCGGTTTAACTATACCTCGAAAAATTCTATTATTCCGTTCATCCTAAAGTGACCAAAAGCGCAGTCATTTGATAACAAGCCATCTTGTTCTTGGATGGGCCATTATGTGAAAGATAGGAAGTTCTATATGTAAGACTGAAATCGTCATAAGTCATTTAAAGGTTCTCTTTTTTTGGACTGGATTTGTTATTGGTTTCCATAAGAGTATTTGCTGATTCGGCTCCTAACTTACATATTTCTTTAAGCAGATGCAAAACATACTCTCTCTGTGAAAGGAATATTCCTTTTCAAAGAGAGCCGTTTCAATTCCTACGAAATACTTAAAGGTTCCCAAGATCTTTAATATCATTTTTTTCTTTCAAATAATTTTTCACATTTTGAATTTCTTGTTTATTGTTATCTGTTATTATGATATCGTCAACATAAACTAGAACTATTTTTTTTTCCGGGAGGGTCCACCCACAGTAGCTTGCTGCTGGGTCCCTCGAAAATCGCCCTAGTGCTGCACTGCTTGCTCCAGATTTTGGAGTCAAACACTTTCTATTTTCTAAGCTCCCCCATATCAGCTTTTCTTAACTTAGAGGTATCCAACACATTCCTTGAAAAAAAAAAAAGAAATGCTAGTGGCCAATATATTTGACGGATGGTCCGTCTAATATGATCTTTTTCATATTTTTAAATTTCAAACGACCGATCCGACCCGTTAAATATGTTCTTCATATTTGAAACTTATAAAAAATCAATTTTTACATTTTTTTTTATAATTTTTTTGACTTATTTTTTGGTATTTTAGAAAATTCATGATACAAAAGTTATGTATCGTCCAATAACAACGATTTTCAAAAATACCAAAAAAATAGTAAAAATTTTGAAAAAATGTAAAAAATATTTTCTTATAAGTTTTCAATACGGAGAACATATTGAATGGTTCAGATCGGTCGTTTGAAATTTTAAAATATAAAAACGATCGTATTGGACGGACTCCAGCCGTCCAATATATTGGAAATAATTTGTATTTGAAATAATTTGTTTAGAACCTGAAGTTCTTATTACTCGAATTTATTTGTTTAAAACCTGAAGTTCATATTTCGATTTAAAATTTAAGAATCTAAAGTTCTTGATACTTGAAATAATTTGTTTAGAACTTGAAGTTCATAAAATTTGTTCCAAACCAAATTTTACATTTATCGAAATCTTATTAGAGTTCTCAAATTTTCAATTAGAGAGTTTGTAATTCTTCAGTAACAATAAATATTAAAAAAAAAAACTGAAAAAATAGTAAACAAAAATTTAAAATTTTAGTTTCTAAGTTCTAACAAATTAAGCAGTTGTGTTCATGCTCTTTTTTCCAACAAAAAAAAAAGAAGGAAAGAGATAATAACGAAAATAAAAGTAGAATGGCTGATTTCAAAATAGTAATTATTGATAAAAAGTTTGGAAATTAAACATAACATCCACATTCAGTTCCTGTCTTGTCGCGCTGAACCTAGCCCGCTAGAGATGCTACGGAGCCCCCATTGTTCCAGCAGACAAGGTGCGCATCTGCCGAGGAAGATGCATATATACGCCAGAAAGCTTTCTGAACAAACCACAAACAGTAAAACAACCACTGCAAGCACAATTACGTAAACTGATGTGGAGACCGTTCTTGCGCAGCCTGCCGCATAGGAGATTATTAGGCTGATTAAGCCCAGCACCATGCTGATGTTTAGGATTATAACCTTCGATTTCTTAGAATAGAACTTTTCATTCATCACAAGTATTATTGTAATCAGTGAAGCCATAAATGCAGTAGTATTGGCGTAAAAGAAGATTCTGTATCGACGTGGATATTTGGAATGCAGAATGGATCGTCCAGCTTCATGACCGTCACCATCATCTTGCCAACATCCACCAGGTGGGTTTAGACCGCTTGTATATGTTATAGATGCTACTAGAACAGCGACAACCATGATCCACCCACGTATGTCTTCAAACCACTTTTCCCCGGCAGCATTATGCAATTCATCGGTAGTAGGTGGCTTTTCGACTTCATTTGGTTGCACCATTTGTGCAGTATTCAGGAGCATTTTTGTAGCAAAACTTGGAGGTATTGGTTGTACATTAGTGGGGTAACCTTGTCGTAGGGTCAGAGGCGGTTGTGGCTTAACAGCGCCATTGTTCTTAAGAGGAACAGGGCTGAGGTTTATCTCATGTGACATGATGGATTATTAAGAGATGGCTTTGGATGTCTTTGAGAATTTGTATTTAAAAATTCTCAGTTCCAGTTAGCAATAACACCAGGAGCAAATATTATATATACATATATGATTTGTTTATGCAAAAGTTTTTGGGCGTGACCCATGCTTTCTTCAAAAAAACATATATGATTTGTTTATGTAAGTGAGGTACACCAATTTGCGTAATAGCTCCTATTTACTGAGATTAATTATTAGTAGTATAATGTAATCGTTGTAATTTCACTTCACTGACTTTTCTTCTCTAACAATTATGTACTACTTTTGTTGACATTTTGTCTTTTTTTATTTGGCATATTGCAAACGTCCAGTTCTGGAACAGAAAGAATATTTTCAAATAACAAAAAAAGAAGGAACTGAATTGAAAAAGGAAAAGACGGAAAGGAAGAGGACGCCTAAAGGTGATAATGATTCAACTATCCCAAAACTGCAGACTTAATATGGCCCGTGTTGACTGATGAGCCTTAACCGACAAAAGTGATCCCACTACTGTCCCAGATAACTTGTTGTAATCTAATTTTATAGCAAGGATTAAAGGTTGCAGTAATAGGCTCCTACTCGATTCCAATTCGTTATAAGCCGATTTTCATTTTTCTTGTTTTACTCTGGATGTAATAATTATGTTTGCCAATTGAAGTTCTGGATTTAGTCAGGTAACAGTCTTTCTATTTGATGCTAGCGTGATTGCCTCTCTCAATTAAAGCAAAGTTGCTTATTAAGGAATATAGCGAGACTCTTGTTGATAATGGACCGGGTTAAACCAAACTTTAAACCAGACTGGAGATGCGTGCCGCACGTGTGTTAGTGTATATACAAATATACAATCTATGCAGACGCTTACAGAGACAAATTTGTATTTCTCGTGTTAAATTAAACAAACAACAAATTCATTTGAAATTTTGAATTAATTACATTATGATGAGGAAATTTTAAATGCATATTCACTGGTTGCCAGATTTTCAGAATAGCCTCTGTTTTGTCTTCTGGCTATGATCATCACTAATCTTGAAAGTTAAAAGAATTAAGTTATGGTGTCCAAACATCAAATCAAAATTATAAATAAAGATGTGTGGATGCCGGGATCATTTAGTTAAATATAGTTCGATAATCCAAGCATTGTGAAATTACATTTTTTTTCCCCAATTTCTGTAATATAATATTCTATAATTATTTTTGTGTTGGGTATTATTGCTCATAAAACTAACCTGATTCATCGACATACAAATAATTTGGCAACGCATTGCTCATAAAACTGACCCGATTCATCGGCATACAAATAATTTTCATCCTACCTCTGTCACTTTTCTGTGTTGCAAGCATAACAATCTATTCATAATCAACTATTATTAAATAATAACATTTTAACTTTATATTAATATGTCAAATACTAGAGGGACACATCGAGCTTCGTTGGATACAAAAATTTGTATGGACATGTAATTATCGAATTTATTGCAACAAATCGAGTTTCATTATACGAAGATTTTTTAAATTTTAATATTGATTATCATTTGCAATGATTATATTGCAAGTTAACTACATGATATTATTTCAATTAGGCATGAACTACCATAGATTTTCAAACATATTTAATTCTGAAATTAAATAATGATTGGTACGATTATTTTTAATATATTTAACCAAAAAAATTGAAAATTTTTTTAATTATAAAAATAAAACTATTTTTAATATAAAATATGGTCACGACATTTAATTAATATTATTTATCGAATTTGTTACAACAAGTCGAGTTTCATAATACAAAGATTTTTTTTAAAAAATTTCATATTAACTATCATTTGTAATGATTACATTGTAAGTTAGATTATATGATATTATTTCAATTAGCATGAACTACCTTAAATTTCAAAATAATTTAATTTTTAAATTGAATTATGATTGGTACGACTATTTTTAATATATTTAACCAAAACAAAGAGAAAACTATTTTAAATATAGAAAATATAAATAAAAGAAATTTATTTTTAACTATAAAAATATGGTCACGACATTCAATTAATACTATTTATCGAATTTGTTGTAACAAATCGAGTTGAATTATATGAAGATTTTCTTAAAATTTTAATGTTGATTATTAGTTGTAATGATTATATTCTAAGTTAGATTATACGGTATTATTTTAATTAGGAATGAACTACATTAAATTTCTAAATATATTTAATTTAAAAATTAAATAATGATTAGTATGACTATTTTTAATATATTTAACAAAAAGGAAAAAAAAACTATTTTAAACTATATAAAAAAAACTTAAAAAATATTGTCACAACTTTTATTTAATACTATAGATACCTCTCGAATGTTATAAATTATATGGCGCTAGTTCCTCGAACTTAAAAATATTGTCACGACTTTTAATTAATATTATAGATACTATATATTGAGGACATTTTTGCTAGTAGGTTATAAATTATTGAATACTTTATTAAGTTATTATCTACTCCATTAAAATACAACAAAATTCTACTTTACTCGAATTAATTTATTAAACGCTTCACTAAATCTTCGAAAAGCCTGATAGTCTTTTAGACTGCTAACTGTCCTGTAATCTTTTGGTGAAAATTGAATTCTTTTCATGTAGTTAAGCTTGGTCTTAGCCACAAAGATTGTTAAAAAATCTTCTCCATATATTCTGGTTCGAATAATCTCTCTTTATAAAAATACGGATCCAAAAGAATTACATGCTTAGGCTAGATTTACTGTGCAAATATATATTTGCGTCGTTGGATCGATTTGATTTGTGATTGGATATCAATCGCTAGACGAAGCAACAACATGTTTTGGTTTTCCGTCTAATAAGAAAATAAATTTAGCAACATATCTATCTAGTAGATTAAGCAATTATTTTTATTGTCTAACATTATTTTGTGTCTTTATTTGTTCATACTAGCATAAGATGCCCTCATATGTGGGCAAATAAAGAAACAAAATAATGTTAGACAATAAAAATATGTTGCTTAATTTACCAGCGATACAAATAGATGTATTATTCAATTTGTTTCAATATTAGATGAAAAACCAAATAATAGTGTTGCTTCGTCTGGCGATTGATATCTAACCACAGATCAAATTGATCCAACGGCAGAAACACCTGTTTACTATTTAAACCTAGCGTGTAACACTTATACGATTTGTGCATTTATAAGTAGTAGAGATATCAGGACATTTTTGTTAGTGTAGATAAATTTATAGATACTTTTCAGCAGAGCGAGTTTAATATTTTCATAATGTGCTCATGCTTTGGTTATGGTAGGTTCTTGTGGAACTTTGAAAAAGCATTATATGAAACAAGGTGCTGCACTTTAAAAAACTTTAATAAATTTGGAAATCTATATCATGGTTTGAAAACTCGGCGATTCAACTCGGACTCGGCGGCCAACGATCCGAGTTTTGGCGAGTTGGGTCGGATTCGGTTGAGATCGCCATTAATGGTGGTATTTATTCTTGGAGAGAGGTGAAGGAGCAAGGAAAAACGATGGAAGAGGTTGCTAGAACGGAGAATCGCGTCAGGAGTCCCGAAAAAGCTATCGGTGGTCTCTTGTGAGGGTTTTCGACCTCTCTTGGTGCTCCATCGCAAAAAGAGGAGGAGGAGAGTGGGAACGGGAAAGAAGAAAGGAAGGGAAGAAAGGAAGGGGAAGGGATCAGACTGGAGGCCTCCATTTCCGCTCCTTTTTTTATTTTTTAATATAAATCAGATCAGACCGTCTAAATTATTCAGGACAAGAAATAATTTTCAGAAAATAAATAATTGATCAAAAAATAGATCCAAGAACATGAAAAAATTGGAAATTTTATTCTCTACGATCCTAACTGATATATTAAGGCGTTTTAATGAAGTTATCTTCATTAAAATATTTTTTTCTAATTTTTCATATATTTTTAAAAAATTTTAGAGCTTAAAATAATTTTGTTTGAAAATCCGAGTTTTCGATTCGAGTCACCCGATTTTTTCCGAGTCACCCGATTCGACTCCTTAATCGAAGAGTCCGAGTCCGAGTCCGATTCCGAGTTTCAGAAAGTAGATTGACCTATTTTTATTGTCTAATATGTAAAATTCTATATAAAATAGAAATCATATTTTGTTTGATTATTTGGCCACACATTAGGTTTACCGCTCTTTTCTGAACAAAAAAGTATACAACATAGATTTAGTATATCCATTACTAGTAAGCGGTAACCGGATCTTCATACATGATCTCTCTGTCACTTCGTTTGCTATTCAACAATTAATATATCTTGACAGATCTGACGGTGCAGATATTCGTGTCACTTCTGCTGTGTCTATCAATTTCTAGAACCATAGATCATAGGTGGGCACTATGATCTGTACATATAATCCCACAAAAATTAAGCATGATACTTAATTCTAAATAAGAGCGAGAAGCTACTACTTTATTTTTATTTTTTTTTCTTTCTTTTTTTTAGGGCCGGGTGGTAACTACTACACGAATATATTTTTATTAATAAAAAATTATCTTCAAGTATCTTTTGATTAGTTCTCGAACAATCTTTTTGTAAGTTCACGTATCAGCTGATTCAGCTTTTCTTACTATGTATCCAATAATAAGTTCCTTAAAATTCCGCCCAACCTCCATTCGTACAAATCTAGTTATGATAGGACCCTCAATACATAAGGACAAATAAAGCAATTGTGATCCTTTTCTTTCCAAAGAATAACAGAGAGAGAGGTAAGTACCTGTTAGGAACTCAAGTCCTTGTGTAAATTTAATTTTTATTAACATTTAATAAGGAATTAATATGCACGATTAACGGATCTAGTTATTCAAGCAGTTAATATACAAAAGAGAACGTGTAGGAGATTATACCTCTTTTAGTATCGTAACTAAAAGGCTTGACCTTTGCTTAGGAGTCGATGGATTCGCACATTCGCTGCCTCTAGTCCACCTAGAAGATTAACCAAGGTCTATGAACAAGTGCTAGCTTGTTCTAAGACGATAGCTAATTTCCTATTAGTTTCTTCGCGCGATTAACTCTTAAACTCACACGAAAAATTGCTCAACACACAAGATAGAGAAGGAGGCACACAAGAGAGAGAGGCACGAAATTTCTGCCCTCTCTTTGTGCCGTCGGCCAGAAGAAAAAGGGAAAGGGAGGAGAGGCTAGGGTTTGGTCATTTCCATAAACGACGCTGCCATAATTGATTGTTTCTAAACAAAGCTCTCTTCCCATAATTTGGACTTGCCAAAATTATCCTTTTAGGGCTGAAATTTCATGGGTGTTTACGGGCTATAAAACATATTTTATTAGCCCATTAATCAACTCCATTAATTAATCTTAAATCGGGTTTTTAATTAACTAATTAAATAAAAGGTCAATTAGCTCAATATCTTTAATATGCGTTGAACAAACTTGATTATTAAATTATTAATAATCATTTTAGAATTAGCATATGCATCATGTTATTTCTATATGATCCATTTGAGTTAATTAATTATGACAGTTCATAACGGTATATAATTAATTAATCAACTTATCACATTTTCACAATACTCGCTATTGCAAATAAATAAATAGTGCACGTATGGTTAAAGTTCTATTTGTGTGACCCTTTGAGGATTTATGCTATGTTGGCCATGGAAATAAATCAATATTTATTTTCAATAATCACAAGCGGTATCTAGCAACACGTTATGATTCCCAATTCGCATAAATGAATAATGTACTAATACAATCATCTAATCCTGCATAAGAAATGAGTTTCTTATTGTTTTGATTCCTATGTCTCATGATATCCTTGTATAATCCAAGATAGGAATGTGTCATTCTTGCAGATTATACATTTCTTGATCTAGAAATGATTGCACAAGTTGCTAGCAAGCAATCCATCTCCATCAAGGGGCCCAGTAGATATCATCGCGCATCAGTTGAACTAATGAGGGACATACGGTTGTCTTGATGAACAGTTTTTCCCCGCACAATTCAAGTGAACATAAATAAAGTTCGTATAGCAGCCCTTATCAGGAATCAGCGGTAGACGATATTTATAGAACCTATCCTCATGTGAAAAAACTAAACCATCTCAAACTTGGAATCAAACACTGATAATCCATATATTTATTTCATCGGGGTCATATCCTGTACTATGTTCTAGTAATATATACATATGCAATTAAGTAGTAACTCCTTACTTATGATTTGTAGAACTTAATCATTGCTTAACTTGCATGCTAGTCTTATATGATAATTAATGTTCCTTATTAATTATCAAGACTATGGACAGTTTCGATTTATTATTTTCATTTACTATTAAATGAAATACAGTGATCTACAATTCAGATCCTCAACCTGAATGAACTGTCAATAATAAAATCCAAGAACAAATGATCAAATATCATCAATAACATAAACTAAATAATTAAGTCATTAAATATTGAATTCTAGGACATAACTCCAACAGTACCAACATGGCACGTTTAGGGAAAAAAAAAGTAGCATTTCATATTTAGAAAATAAAATTATTGATGAAAACAAAAATCCACCTATCAGATATTCGAGTTCTGAGACCTGTTCTGTTGATCCTCTCTTGTTTTTTCTAGTGAATTTTGTGGGGAGAAGATGCCACGGCCCAATATATTCGGCAAACAAGGAGCACATCCTTTGACAAAGTGACATATAGATGGCAGAATGTGTGCTGTAGAAATCACAAACAGCAAAACCACCACTGCAAGTGCAATTACATAAATTGAAGTGGAAAACCTCCTGGCGCAGCCTGCCGCATAGGATATTATCAAGCTGACTATGCCCAGCACCATGCTGATATTAAGCATTATGACCTTAGACCGATCACGATAGAACTTCTCATTCATTAGAAGTATTATTATAACCAATGAAGCCATGAACGCGGTAGCATGTTGGAAATATAAACTCAATTAAGTTTGCATGGTCAAAGAGTTTAATTATTTAGAATTACAAGAATAACTCTTAGAAAGATGTTGTTATTTATTGTCTAGAAGACTATGCCATTGATTAGGTGATTGAATGTTAGTTAATGAAAGTAGTTGAGTTTGTGTCTATATAAACAATGTAAGAGTGTTTAGAAATTCAGAACTTAGAAGAAATAAAATATCAATTGTAAGAGAGTTGTATCAATATATGAATGAAGAATTTCAGTTTCTAAGTATCTCATTTATCTCCACTATCATCCACTTAGCCTCATATTAAAAAGACGATCCTATCAGATTGGTATCAGAGCCGATGGCAAGTACCGGTGTTTCGACGGTTGGGCACATGCCGCTACCCCGTCTTCGACAACTGGTGTATACAAATGCGAGCTCTCCTTGGTGCGCAAGAAGTGTGGGAGGTAGTCGAGGATGGCTACCAAGAGCATGTCGATACGACGGCGTTGACGGGTGCTAATGTGAGATTATTGAGGGAGAATCGCAAGAAGGACAAGACCGCTCTCTATATAATGTATCAAGCGGTGGATGAGTCGGGTTTTGAGAAGATAGCCGGTGCGACATCTTCGCATGAGGCGTGGAATACTCTAGAGAAGGCATACAAAGGCGCTGATCGAGTGAAGCAAGTGCGGTTGCAGACACTTCGAGGCGAGTTCGAGGCCTTGAAAATGAAAGAGACCGAAGGTGTGTCTGAGTATATGACAAGAGTGCAAACCGTGGTGAATCAACTCAAGCGGAATGGCGAACCACTCGCTGAAGTTCGAGGTATTGAGAAGGTACTTTGCTCTTTGACAAGCGAGTTTGAGAATGTTGTGTGTGCAATAGAAGAATCGAAAGATTTGAATGAAATGACTATTGATGAGCTCTCAGGTTCGCTGGAAGCCCATGAGCAAAGAAAGAAGAAGAAAAAGCAAGAGGTGCTCGAGGAAGCACTTCAAGCGAAGTTGACATTGAAAGAAGAGAGACCGACCAGCAGTCATCGAGGTCGTGGTCGAGGTCGTAGTCGAGGTCGTGGTCGTGGCCGAAGTGGTCGTGGTCGCGGACAGCAAGACAATCGAGATGAGAAAGAGCAACAAGGCTCGTTTGGCAATGGCCGAGGTCGAGGAAGAGGAGGTAACAAGTCTCATATTCAATGTTACAATTGCAATAAATATGGTCACTATACTTATGAATGTCGTCATGAGAAGAAAGATGAGAATGACAAGAAAGAAGAGAAAATTGGAGATGGCGTGGTGTTGCTTGCTAGCAAAGAAGCAGCTCCCAATCAAGAGACCGTGTGGTATTTGGATACCGGTGCGAGCAATCATATGTGCGGATACAAGCACATGTTCGCCGAGATGCAAGAAGTTGTAGATGGCCATGTTTCATTTGGTGATGCATCGAAAGTGAAAGTTGAAGGTCAAGGTAAAGTTCTCATTCAGCTGAAAAATGAAAGTGAGACTTTTATCACCAATGTTTATAATGTACCCGATATGAAGAGTAATATTTTGAGTTTGGGTCAATTGTTGGAACTTGGTTATACGGTAGTAATGAAGGACCGAACCCTTTATTTGAGAGATAAAAATGATAAACTGATAGCCCAAGTTGAAATGACTAGAAACCACATGTTTAAGTTAAATTTGATAAATGTGCAAGCGAAGTGTTTGAAGGCATGTGTAGTAGACAAAGCTTGGTTGTGGCACTTGCGGTTTGGTCACCTAAATTTTGGCGGCTTGAAAGAGTTGTCAAAGAAAAGCATGGTGAAGGGGCTGCCACAAATTGATCATTGTGACAAGTTTTGCGAGGGATGTGTGCTCGGGAAGCATCCGAGAAGTTCGTTCCCAAAAGAAGCGAGCTATCGTGCCAAGAAACCGCTGGAGTTGATACATACGGACATATGTACCGATCACACCAAACTCATTGGGTAAGCACCGATATTTTATCACTTTTGTTGATGATTTTTCAAGGAGAACTTGGGTGTATTTCTTGAAGGAAAAATCCGAGGCGTTTGCTGTTTTTAAGAAATTTAAGGTGCTAGTTGAGAAATTAAATGGCAATTATATAAAGGCGTTGAGGTCGGATCGAGGTGGCGAATATATCTCTAAAGAGTTTGAGTATTTTTGCGAAGAGCATGGCATTAGAAGGTTCCTAACAGCGCCATGCTCACCTCAACAAAATGGCGTAGCCGAGAGAAAGAATCGGACCATACTGGACATGGTTCGTAGCATGCTGAAAAGTAAGAATATGCCAAAAGAATTTTGGGCTGAAGCTGTGCAATGCGCGGTTTACTTGCAAAATCGATGTCCAACAGCGAGCTTGGAAAACATGACTCCGCAAGAGGCTTGGTGCGGTGTGAAACCAGCGGTGTCTCATTTGAAAGTGTTCGGAAGTGTGGCTTATGCACACATTCCGGATCAGCGAAGAACTAAGCTCGATGACAAAAGCAAGAAGCTGATTTTTATCGGCTATGATGAAAGGTCGAAGGCATATAAGCTCATTGATCCAGCAACTAATAAAATACATATAAGTCGCGATGTGCAGGTTAATGAAGAAGGAGTATGGTGCTGGAATTCTATGGAAGAGAAGTCGCATGATGTCGAGAAAGATGTGCAACTCATAGCGAGCTCAACTTCGACAAACACAACAAACCGAGCTGAGCCAAGAGCGAGCTCAAGTGCGAGCTCAAGTGATGATGAGGCGAGAACACCTCAAACCAGAACTTTGCAAGACTTGCATGAGGCAACAAGCGAGTTGCACTTGGTGTGTCTTTTGGCGGATGCCGAGAACATTACATTTGAAGAAGCCGTTCAAGAGAAGAAATGGCAGCAAGCTATGAATGAAGAGATGAATGCTATTGTGAAGAATGATACTTGGGAACTTGCGACGTTACCCAAGGATCATAAGCCGATTGGCGTGAAGTGGGTCTACAAGAAGAAGCTAAATGCTCGAGGCGAGGTTGAAAGATATAAAGCGAGGTTAGTAGCCAAAGGTTACAAGCAAAAAGCGGAGATTGATTATGAAGAAGTATTTGCCCCCGTTGCGAGAATGGAGACGATTCGCTTGTTGATATCATTAGCTGCCCAAAACAAGTGGAACATCTATCAAATGGATGTGAAATCAGCATTCCTCAATGGTGTACTCAAAGAAGAAGTCTACATCGAGCAACCACCAGGTTACATTAAGGAAGGAGAAGAAAGCAAGGTGCTGAAATTGAAGAAGGTGTTGTATGGGTTGAAGCAAGCTCCACGAGCTTGGAATACCCGAATTGATACATACTTCAACGAGCACGGATTTTTGCAATGCCCGTATGAGCATACTTTATATGTGAAGGTATGTGATGATGACATTATGTTTGTTGCTATGTATGTTGATGATATGATATTCATGGGGAATAATAATGAAATGATTGAGAAGTTTAAACTCGAGATGTCAAAAGAATTTGAGATGACAGATTTGGGACTTATGTCATACTTTCTCGGGTTGGAAGTGAAGCAAGACAAATCCGGAATTTTTGTCTCGCAAGAAGCATATGCAAAAGATGTGTTGAAAAGATTTAAGATGGATGATTGCAATCCGGTATGTACTCCGGTTGAGAGTGGGACAAAACTGTCTCGTTATGATGAAGGCAAGGCCGTAGACGCAACTCAATACAAAAGTTTAGTTGGAAGTTTACGTTATCTAATGTGCACGAGGCCAGATATTGCATATGGTGTCGGCTTGGTAAGCCGGTACATGGAGGAGCCAAAGACGTCACATTGGAAAGCCATAAAGCGAATTCTTCGCTATGTGAAAGGTACTTTATCTCATGGCTTGTTCTATTCTTATACTGACGAGTTTGATCTTGTTGGATATACGGACAGCGATTGGTGTGGTGATATCGATGATAGAAAGAGCACTGCGGGTTTCGTGTTCTACATGGGAGACACGGCATTTACATGGGTGTCGAAGAAGCAACCAATTGTGACTTTGTCAACTTGCGAAGCGGAGTATGTGGCTGCATCTTCATGTGTATGTTACGCGATATGGTTGAAAAAATTGCTGAAAGATATGAACTTCGCTCGAGATCGACCAACGAAGATTCGAGTCGACAACAAGTCAGCAATCGAGTTGGCGAAGAACCCGGTGCATCATGAAAGGAGTAAGCATATTGATGTCCGCTTTCACTTCATACGCGAACATGTGAAGGATGGCGATGTCGAGTTGACTCACGTGGCGAGTCGAGATCAAGTAGCGACATATTCACTAAACCGCTTGGAGCAGAATTGTTCAATCGATTCAAGAAGCTGCTCAGGATGCGAGCTGGAGCATAATTGAGTTTAAGGAAGGATGTTGGAAATATAAACTCAACTAAGTTTGCATGGTCAAAGAGTTTAATTATTTAGAATTACAAGAATAACTCTTAGGAAGATGTTGTTATTTATTGTCTAGAAGACTATGCCATTGATTAGGTGATTGAATGTTAGTTAATGAAAGTAGTTGAGTTTGTATCTATATAAACAATGTAAGAGTGTTTAGAAATTCAGAACTTAGAAGAAAGAAAATATCAATTGTAAGAGAGTTGTATCAATATATGAATGAAGAATTTCAGTTTCTAAGTATCTCATTTATCTCCACTATTATCCACTTAGCCTCATATTAAAAAGACGATCCTATCATAACATTGGCATAAAAGAAGGTTTTGTATCTGTCTGGATGTTTGTCATGAAGAATTGATGCACCGGTTTCGTGACCGTTGTCGTCTTGCCAAAATCCACTTGGTGGGTTTAGTCCAGTTGTATATGTTACAGATGCTACTAGAACAGCGACAACCATGATCCAACCACGCATGTCATCAAACCATTTTTTCCTCACGGGATCATGTTGTGAGGTGTTGTTACTAGATGCTTGTTCTACTTGATTTGGTGACTCCATTTGTGCAGTGTTAGTGGGCACTTGTTGTGGTGGCAGAGGTTGTTGTGGCTCATCAAGAGCTCCATTATTGTACTCAGGAGGAAAAGTGCTGAGGCCAATCTCATGGGACATGATGGATTAAGGGCTGACTTTGGATGACTTGAGAATGGTGCTTAGCTTCTTCATCTGGCAATGTTATTATATATGATTAGCAAGGGTGATTAATTTTTAATATATATCCTCAAGCAGCTACCAATAAAACCGACAGCAGCTACCAATAAAACCGACAGCAAATGCCAACATAGCAACTTGAAGATGTGCGAAGAAGACATGCATGACTTCATTTAAATCATGACATTAGTTTCTAAAGCTTGTAAGTTATGGCGACTTCATATGATAATTAATCGAAACAACATGCTATGTAAATGAATTAATATTCCATAGTCAACTAAAACTCTCAGTCATTATAAGCTTCATAATTATCATAGACAAAGAAAACTACCAATGTGCAAGTTGCTATTATCTTAGAATAATAGCTGTCATTTTTGTCTGCTAAAAGTCAAATTTTCTTCTCTAATTAAACTGGACAAAGTAATTAAATGGAGAATTCCCAAGGTCTGATTTAAAAAAGGAAGATAAATAAACAAATATTTGACGATTTACGTGGTAAATATATATGCATGGGGAAGAGGAGAAATGCTTGGCACATTTTTTTTTATTTCAAATGGAAGGAGTTTGTAGTTTTCTCAGTTCAAATTAGGTAAAGGGTCGTCTCTTGACTGTTTTTGAGAGCATGTAATCGCCGACTTTCCAATCTAATATTCATGGATGCACTCCAGGTTGCACTAAACATGGCTGTTGCAGTTTTTGCACTGAACATGATGCATTATGATTGAATTGGGTGAACTCATGAATGCAAGCATCAATTCCTTGGACCTGATACACCTACCCCACAGCAAACATTGTATCCAAACCTACTAAGCCTCTAGCAACAATTGCATTCTTTCTAAACATCTCAATCATTGATCGATGAAGTATACATACCAGTACATAACACCAGTTGTGCTGAATATCAGAACCTGAAGCCATTGAACCCAACAGAGGTTGATGTATTCATACCAGACAAGGTTGAGGAGCACTACGCCAATGATCTGACAGGCGGGTCAGCTCTGGAAAATCGGGTCGGATCTGAAAAAAAAAAAGACAATGATCGAGAAGGTCTGACAAGAGACGGCGGTCAGAGATCTGGCGAGGTGCCTGAATGAGGTCGTGCTCATCGAAATCGCTGTAGGTAAGTGGCATGGCAGCATATCGGAGGTCGAGCGAGAGGAGCTTTGAGCAAAGCTGAGCACCTTCGGAGTCATTCTTTGATCGAGGCGGCTCTTGGAGTTCACGAACCAGAAGGACCAGATCGGGGCGGCGACCTGAAGGCGGATAGGACATCAGATATGATCATGGGAGTGACTGAGGAGCCTCCACGATGTAGATGAGAGGTAGTGGCGCAGCGCAGCGGTGACGAGGCAACGTGATCGGATGAGATCTGGGAGAGAAGTTTTGTATTGAAAGAAAAGAGATTTTGAGTGGTTTGGGAGAGAAGGGACATGGTTTGGAATGGGCAGAGCGATAGAGATGAAGAGCAGCAGAGCAGGTGAGCTTAGCTTATTTGGTGGAACAAAAAGAAAACACGAACAGAGATTCTAGAATAAGAAATAATATATTATTTTTTCGGTGGAATAGGATAAAATAGTGGTCATAATATCTGAAATAGGCGTCTTAATTCTAATATAGGTGGGCTCAGATATTATAATAAAAAGTAAAAAATAAAAATTGTAGTGAATTGTTGATTATGATTACATAATTATTAATTTATTATATTGAATTTTTTTGCAAAATTATTACAATTACATGGCATTTATATAAACTACTCTAAATATAATACTACTAATTACTTATGCATCTCCTACCAACCCGATTTTTTTAATAAGAAAAAAAATGGCTCAACAATTTTAATAGGAGCACAGCTAAGACCAAAGGTTTAAAAATAACACCACAATAGCGCCCTTCTAAATTATATGTCCAACCCTATAGCGCCAATCTAAGAGGCGCAATAGGGAAAAAGCCAAAAAAAAACTGCACACAGATTTCTTGATATTTGTTCTTCTCACATGGCACCGAACTCTAGGAATATTAGCTTTTGTCTTTATTTACTTTTGTACTCTAGGGGTAGTTGCGATCAGATCCTCGACAGTCAAATTTTTTACTCCTCCAAGCAGTCATTTCCTTTTTTTTAATATTTTAAAATTTTAAAATTTAATTGTTGAATCCAGACCGTTAATTTTGTTCAATTTTATGGGCGATGCGTTTTCATATAAGTTTTATAAAATTTGGAGTTGATTTGATACTTGATTAAGTGCTAAACAAATGAACGAACCTGGTTTGATTAATTCTAATACGTTCATAATTTGAGCAATTAATCAAGTATCAAATCAACTCCAAATTTTATAAAACTTCAATGAAAATACATCGCCCGTAAAATTGAACAAAATTAACGGTTTGAATTCAACAATTGAATTTTAAAATTTTTAAATATTAAAAGAAAAAGGAAATGACTGTTTGGAGCATGCAAAAAATTGACTGCCGAGGATCCCACTCCAGGGGTAGTTGGGGTAATTTTTTCTCGTTTCAGCAAGTTATAGCCTGCTTAGCTGGCACCAGTTTACTGTTTCATCTTTAATGTGTACGCAACGACATTTGTACTTTATTCTCAAGTTTAATGAATTATGGCCTACAGGTCCTTATAAAAAAAAAAAAAAAAAATGGCACCGAACAGACAGCAAAAATATAAATAAAAAGAACATATGCTATCTCTGCACGTGCGATTCCAATTCATAGCTTCCAAAAATCTACTTAATTTAATAAAGTTTTTATTTTTATTATTTTTTGAAATGCAAGACCGTGACTGTCTAGGCAGTATAATTTTTTGTAAATGTGATTGCTTGCATTGAATGATCATTAAATTAATTATATCAAAATTAATCGTCTATTCAATATGGTACAGTCAAGTCAACGATTGTAATAACTTGCTTATTTGGCGCATATATGATATATCTGATAAAATTTTTTGTCATTTTTCACATTTCACCCACTATGGTTGACAGTGAATCCTCACACACAACAGTAGACCCACCCAAGTGATGAATTCACATCCTCTGCCACACCGCGATTGGCAGCGGTGCGGCCCCAACCGTCTGATCTGAATCTGATGGATAAGGGAGCCCCGTGAATCTAATAGGCCCGAAAAAAATTAACCGTCCGATCAAATCTGAACGGCTCGAAAAATTCGCTGCCAGCAGTTTGGTCCCCCAAGTGATACCCTCAAAATTCTTCAAAGGAATCTTTCCTCGTTGTTGGCAATCCAAAAAAGTCGCCACAGAAAGAATTTGTTTGTCTTTTTGCCCATAGCGTTCTTTAGGTGGGCGTTACAGAGCTGGACATATAGCACCATTTAGAAGAGCGCTATTATGTTGCTCATTTTAAAACTTTAATATTAGCTGTGTTCCTATTAAAATTGTTGAGTCATGCATTTTTTTCTCTTATTAAAAAAATCGGCCTACCAACCTCATATAATTTATCTCTCAATTACATTGATAATCAACTCTAATATTGTACAACCAATTATCTCCTTAACCATTTTTTAATACAACCATCACTCTAACATGTACGACTCAAGGTCCACTAGAAAAAAAATACTCCGAGCACCGGTGTGCCTGCTATGTGGCCTTGGTCATCGTTGGCTTGCCACAAGCAACCGGGCGAGTTATATTGCCAAAACATTAATTGACTACTACCATCAGAGATATCTGAATCTTTTGGCATTGCTTCTGTTTGGCTGAGCCGTTGTTAGTTGAAGTTGACGCTTGTGTCAGGAAGTTTTGGGTGTGCATTATATTGCGGTATCTGTCATGGCAGTAGAGGAGGTTGTAGGCTGGTTCAACAGATTTATTTATTTATATTGATGAAAAATTAATTTGCACTCTATTATATTATAATTTATAATTAATAAAGATTTTTTGAATGTCAATTGACATAAAAATAAATTTTATAATTTTTGTTATATCTAGAGTATTAATTAAATGTTGTACTTTATCCATACATTTATTTAATATTAATTATTTATTTAGTACATTATATAATTTTTTTTAAATTAATAGTATTAATATTATTACACATTATGTATCGTTACTTTATCTATACTGTTAATTCTTAATAAGTACGGATAAGATACGGATAAAGAAAATACCTTCTAACATAGCACACTCTGACCATTGACTGCCCTAATATAGGTAACATGTTACGTTTCCAAACAAAACACAAAAGTAACATATATAAAACATTTAAAAATAAAATTATTGACGAAAACTAAACATCCACGTCCTATCATACATGTTAGTTATGTTCCTCTCTTGCCCGCAGTGATGAGCTTTGCGTGCTGATGAAGATGTCACGGCCCAATAGTTCCGGCACCAAAGGAGCACGCTTACTGACGCAGGAGCATATATATGGCAGAACGCGTGCTGAATAAATCACAAACACCAAAACCCCGACTGCAAGTACAATTACGTAAATTGAAGTAGAGAACCTCCTTGCACAGCCTGCCGCATAGGCTATCATCAAGCTGACCAAGCCAAGCACCATGCTGATATTTAGCATTACGACCTTAGACTTGTTACAATAGAACTTCTCATTCATGAGAAGTATTATTATTACCAGTGAGGCCATGAATGCAGTAGCGTTGGCATAAAAGAAGGTTGTGTATCTACGAAAAGATTTGTCGTGAAGAATTGAATCACCAGCTTCATGACCGTTATCGTCTTGCCAAAATCCACCAGGTGGGTTTAGACCACTTGTGTATGTTACAGATGCTACTAGAACAGCAACAACCATGATCCACCCACGCATGTCTTCAAACCACTTTTGTCTCTCAGGATCATGCCGCGAGGCGTTTGCTTGTTCTACTCCATTTGGCGGCCCCATTTGTGCTGTAGGAGTAGGATCTACTGGTTGTACAGTACTGGGGCAAGCATATGGTGGCGGCAGCTGCTGTTGTATCTCAGGAGATGCATGTTTCTGTGGAGGAACGGTGCTTAGGGTAATCTCATGTGACATGATGGATTGTCTTGACGTTGGATCGGGATGTCTTGACAATTAATGGTGTTTAACTTCTTCATTATGAAATGTTATATATGATTAACACGGATCGATGAGATCATTTTAAAAATCATTAATTCTCAGTTGCAGCTTCGTGTGATCGAACCAACATGCTAAATAAATTAAATTCCTCAGTCAACTATAACTCTCAGTTATTACAAGCTTCATGATGATTGCATATATAGAAAAAAGAAAACTACCAGGTGTCGTTTGGATGGGTTAGGAATAGGGTAGGAATAGCATAAATTTAGGGAAAAATACTATTCACACGAATTGTGGGAATTGGCTATTCCTAGGAATTGGAAATGTTATTTGGATGGTGAATTTAAGAATAGTGTCGGGAAGTGTGAAAAGTAGAGAGAAAAGTGTTATTGGGAAGAGTGTTATTGAAAATTGTGTTAGGAATGGAATTGGCTATTCCAAAACCGTTTGGATGAAAAATTGGAGAATGGAATTGCCAATTCCGGGAATTGGCCAATTCTCATGCATCCCAAACGACACCCCAATGTGCAAGTTGCAATAATCTTAGAATTATAATAGTTGTACCATGCTTTGTTTGCTAAAAGTCAAGTTCTCTTCCCTAATTAAGCTGGATAAAATAATTAATTGAAGAATTCTTAAGGTCTGATTAAAAAAAGAAAAATAGGTAAATTATACTTAGGCCAATAACCTTCCCTAATAATGTTGTACTCTAAAGAATAAAGAGTGGCACATTAAAGATTAATTAAAGCAATGCACGCAAGCGAAGCAATATCTACGTATTTGCAAGCTGACGTACTGTACACCAAATGGAAATGGTAGCGTTCTTAAAAAAACATAGCATGTGATGTCCAAAAACGGTACGACACGATACGGTAGGGACATGATACAACATGGTAAGACACGGCACGAGAACTTAAGCGCGCAGTGTCTTTAGACACATCGTGTCCGACTTTGATGGCATGGACAACACGGTACCGCACGTGATATCAGATACGACACAAAATATGGCGCGACACGACACAACTCGAGAGACATAACAAATTTATAATGAGGGTTAAAGATGATAAATTTTATGAAATAACAAGAAAAACCCTTATAATTCAAATGTTTCATCCATAGACCTGAGTATATAACTATATGTTTTATGAAATTTAAACATGTTTGAACACGACACGCACAACACGTCCAAGGAAGACATGGTACGACACAGCATGTCTTTAGACGTTTCGTGTCTTTTACTTAGAATTTAGACATGATAAGATTCGACACGTGATATATTTAGATACGACACAATAAATGATTCGGATGCGACGTGTTTGACACGACACGTATTTAGAACACTGCCAAATTGTGTAATATACAAGTTAGATTGGCAGAAGTGAATTATTTGTTGGATTATCAAGTTCCAAAATTTTCATATATAGTATAAATGGAACCACGCTAAAATTGGGTACCATCTATCTTGCATTAACCAATTATGTATTGGACACAACCAATTACGTACCTTTGGTCATATTAATTTTCAATGGGCCTCGATCCAGTTTGTCTATAAAAAAAATAAAAAAAAAAAAATTCAATGGGCCGGTTGTCCTTCCACTACGCCAAAAATTGA
The DNA here is from genome assembly GCA_027725995.1 of Rhynchospora tenuis. NCBI lineage: Eukaryota > Viridiplantae > Streptophyta > Magnoliopsida > Poales > Cyperaceae > Rhynchospora > Rhynchospora tenuis. The sequence goes on along the minus strand of CM050888.1, from coordinate 44,457,992 downwards.
CGTTCGTAACGTTCAAAAATGAGAACCTGTAACGTTCACGCGCACGTTACTGTAGACTCCCGTTGCAAAACTATAAAAACGTTACAGATCTTAAAAGTAGGAGTTACAGGGCATCAAATCTGTAACGCTCAATAGCTTCTAAGCGTTACAGAATGGGGCTATCTGTAACGCTCATTAGCTACGAAGCGTTATAGATTTATTGAACGTTACAGATCGGCTAGAATCTGTAATGTTTTTTAACTAATGAACGTTACAAAATACAGTAATCTGTAACGCTTTTTATTTAATAACCGTTACAATTTATAAAATATAATTTTTATTAGAGATTTTTATATAATTTTGTAACGTTTTTTAACTAATAAACGTTACAGATGGCCTCAATCTGTAACGTTTAATAGATAAAAAACATTACAGATTTTCTTTCCATTTTTTTTTTGATTTTCGCTGTTATGCTAGGCCTTCATTGTGCCTTTGTCTTATGTTCAATGCATAAATAATATTATTATTTAAATTAAAAATCATACAGCAATAACATGCACCATTAACAATTCAAAATTAATTAAATTCAACAGTTATTCAATTAAGTTTACAACATACAGAATTCTTCTTATAAGCTCTTTACAAAAATCATCACATTATAGTATCTCTCATGTCATAACACACACAAAAAAAAAAAAACATCATAAACCTTTAAGATCTTCCACCACGGCTTCTGTCGATCGGCCACGGCTTTCGTTCTATCGGCCACAGTTTTCGTTCGATCAGCCACGACTTCGTTCGATCGGCCACGGTTTTCGTTCGATCGGCCACGACTTTTCTTCCTTAGACAATCTATGCCAACCTATAGTTGCTCCTTAAATTAACAAAACAGAATCATATTAGTTGTAAGAAATATTTGCCAGAAACAGAAATGTATTTTTTTTAACCCCTGTGTCAGGAATACTTGGAAGAACAAAAACATTTTTCTTTTACTAGCACAACTTCCAAGTAGCATTATTCACAGATTAATATAATCACCCATTATAAGTCCAACATATGCATGTATTCTTTTATGAATTAGTAGAGAAAAAGATTAATATAATCACTTCATTTACCTCCTTATATATTCTCTTTCCATTTACTGGCGCATGTTCCAAGTTGCTTAGCCCTAGCCTTGTCAACCAACTCTTTCCATTTCCTTGATAAAGTGTATATGTCAAGCTGCAAACCCAAAAGACTAATAGCATTAGCACTACAGTTCTCCATGTCAAGCTGCCACACACGAGATTCAATGTTGATGCAAATGGCACATTGTTAAATGTTTGATGGCTATCTCTAATGAATATTATTTTTTACAAATGGAAACCAAATTGCATCTCCAGACACCAAATCATACTAACTAATGGTAGAGAGAGGAAAGCAAACCTGAATAGACAGGGGCTTTGTCATGGTTCAATATCTCGATATTACTTTTCCATCTTTATCTACAAGAAATTTGGTAAAATTCCACTTGGTTCTAGATAATTTCAGATAACAACCAGTCACTTTAAACCACAAAATAGATCCAAAAGCAATTAAAGTAAATGAATAAGACTAGTAAATTAGTTTGAGGTTTATTCAGTTTAACCTGCACCCTTTTATTTTCCCTTCAAAAATTCATTGTGCAATTAGGCACCATAAGGTTTCCCTTGACAGTTGGGCCGGGACAGTTTCCATGAACTGACAGCTTTTGCTTCAAAGTATTTCAACTTCACAGTGACTAGAAATTTTACCTTTTGAAAAACTGGATATTCTGCTTTCTATCTCGTCCAAGCAAATTCCTTCATCTCCTCGCTGGTATTAGGTTCTTGTGCCAAGAATTAGTTGCATGGAAATGCTAAAATCTCAAATTCTAAAAGTTTTACAGAACACAAAGAAGAGAAAGTGAAATCATCACTACACAACATTTAAATTAGCAAATTACATGTGGCATCTGTGCTAATAATCTTCACCATCTGTTTTGATAACATTATATAAACATGATACCAATGGGACAAAATGTGATAGCAAGTATAGTAATCCTTGTATCATGTGTTAAAGATCATTAGTTGATTTGATCCAAATAATTGAAAAGACGAGCCTTGAGTAGTTAAGTAATTACCAGAAAAAATAGGGAAATATAATTTGAGGAACAAGAGGTGATACCATTTTGAAGCAACATTGATGACAAGAAGAACTTTCGAAATTCAGCATCTTGAAGGACAGGTGTGATGAGGACGCCATCCATGGCCACAGCCACAGCAATGTTGTGTGAGCCGCGAAGTCACGACAGCACTTACTGGTGAAAAACTAGTTCTAGGTTTGTAGAATAGAGAGGGAAGGGAAAGAAAGAAGGGTTGTTGGCGAAGTTCGAGGGGTTGCTGGTGAACTGCCGATCTCTCGTCCGGGTAGCGAGAGTGAGGTCGAGGGGCGGAGCACGCTGTAGTGAGGCGCAACAGAGGCAAGGCAAAGTGGAAGTGGGGGCGATTAGATCTGTGGAGGGAGAGAGCAAAGAGCTTCAGGTGTTGGAGCCCGTGAAGAGATTGAGGCTGAGTTCAGGGGTGAGAGTGGTGTCGGAGTTGGAGGCGGCGGAGAGGGGTCCGGCGGAGAGATTGAAGGAGGTGGGAGAAAAAAAAAATGAAATGAATTATAAGTTGGGAGAGGGGCTGGATCGGAGGTAAAAAATGGGAATGAAAGCAGATGCTGTCAAGTAATTTCGAACCGAATCTGTAACGGGTTTAATATAAAACGCGTTACAGATTATTAAATTATGTTCTGTAACGTTACAGATTTGTAACGTCTTTTATATAAAAAAACGTTACAGAAGGTTCGATAGAATTTTTTTTTTTGACGAAAAAGTTTTTTAACGTTTAATTTAGAAAGAACGTTACAGATTATATGCATCTTTTTTTCACGGGCTGTCTCCGACAGATCTGTAATGGGTTTTATCTAAAACGTTACAGATGACCCGTTACAAAAAGTCTTTTTTCTGGTAGTGTTCGTATCCTTCCATTTTTCTGTCAGAATTTCTTTTTGTTTCTCGAAATTATTTAAGGCAGCATATCTTCGTATTATTTCTGCGGCCGTCATTGTGCGTTATTTTATGCTGCAAGTGATCATTCGGTTGTTGTCACACTAGTTTTTTTTTTTTTTTTTAAGAAAGAGGGAGGTCTTTGTCATCCAACTTTTTCTGAAATTAAAAGTGCATGTGGGACTTGAATCCTTGAACCCTTGACCTTTTAGAGACTAGTCTAGTACTCTTATAACTAAACCACTAGGCCACATGTGTTGTCACACTAGCTGGCATGACGCCAACTATAATAAACCAGGCAAAACTGAAGTGTGGAACCCGCTTTGACCATTTCTGCAAATAAGAGATCGCAAATGAAAAGCTTTCGTGTTAAGAAATTGCAATAAATAAAATAAATTAAATTAAGAAAAACCATTTATGTTGAGATTTGTAGTGGCATTTTCAATGTATATATTGTAGCAAAGTTTCTATTTAGTTGTTTGATGTACGGTTTTCATACTCGATTTCCAACCGGTTTAAGTCCTAAATTAATGCCAAATGCATGTATTTTTACTTTTTTTTGCTGATTTTAGGTTGTAGAAAGGTGCAGCCGTAGCCCGACAGTTTATTTTTCAGGTTCATCACATTTTGCAGTGCTACAATAGAAGAATGCAGCAAAGAAAAGGAAGAACGTGCACTGGAACGGACCGCCCCAGACTAAAGGAATAGAAGACTTAGCATGATCAGCGATCGAGGACAAGTCAGATCAGCCCGCCCGACAGGCAGGACGGATCGACCAGTAGACACGGACCAGACAGCTAGCCCATGCAGCATAACCAGCCAAGGCCAACTGAAACGGGTCGCCCCATCACTTAGACGGACCGTTCCAGCAATTCCAGAACTGCCGAAAATAGCACAACCAATTTTGCCTGTCGGTTCTTCTAAGTTTGGACCTTCCAGAAGCACTATCCCACGTTCTCCACAATTAGAAACCGTGTCTTCTCTGACTATATAAGCGATGGCCTGTCTCTAGAAGCAGATATCAAGTTCCAAAGTCTAGGTTTTAGCCTCTTTCCAACTCAGCAAGGAGATCAACCTACAGAGACGATCCAGCCTCACTGGAGCGCACCGCCCAGATCTCAGACGGACCGTCCCAGACAGGCCAGAGCACATAATTTTGGAGTTTCTAGCGATTTTCTGTTGTAACTTCTATTTTCTCTTTTCTTTTGTAATGTATTTGATGAAACCTGATTTATTTTGCATGGATATGTCTGAGTAGAGTAGTTTAGGGGCTATGGTTGAGAACATTTTATTTTAATGTTATTTATTTAGTCGGATCTTTAATTAATTAATTAAATTAAGTTTTATGTTTTATCTTTTGTGATTTAATTGCTCTATTTGTTGAATTGCTTGTTTTATTTGCTTTAATTGATTATCTCGTCAAACAAAGTACACGTTTGAAAGTTAGAATTTTAAGATCAATTATAATAACTCAAAGCTTTGAAACAAAACACTTAGGCAGATAAAAGATCGAAAGATTGAATCAAAACTTGAGTAATCAACGTTTTTACTTAGAATTGAGAGATTAAAAGTATACCTAGACCCAAAAGATAGATTAAAACACTTAAATCAAGAAACGAGAGTTGATATTTAGGAGTTTTAGGAGTTTAAACGTTTTAAACCAAAGAATTTGATCTGAACTAGAGTTAGAGTTTAATTAGTTGGTTAAGTAATCGTTTAAGTCACATAAAACACTTAATTCATTGTTAAAAAATCATGACAAGACAAGTATTGACCTCTGGAACGAACCGTTACAAGGTTAGAACGGACCGCCTGAAAGGGGGCATTCTAACCTAGAACGGACAGTTCCAGTGAGTTATCTGAAGTTCAGAATGGACCGTGCCAGAGATGGAACGGACCGTTCCACTTTTGACAAATTGAAGAAATTGTTTGAAACCAGAAACCCCTAGTTTTACTAAATTGGTTATTTTTCACGCTTTTAATTTAGGAAACTACTTAATTTAAGATTTCTGAACTACCTTTTAATTCTTTGTTTTAGATTTAATAATTGTTGCCCTAAAATATTTTACTAAACCTTAGGATTTAATTGAAATTGATTTGTATAACTTAGAAATTGAATATTCCGACTCCGATGATCGACCCTAGACTTACTCAACGATAAATAGTACGCTTGCGATTAATATTGGGTAGAATTTGGATAAAAATTAGTATAAGCAAGAATTCATCATTGTTTATGTGTCCAATACATAATTGGTTACAATTTTTGGTAAATTGAACTCAAACCTACATGAAGCATTTCCCCGATTTTCGTGGAAAAGATTACCATTTCCATAAAAGCTATTAAAACTTTATTAATAATATATTTAGAGAAATGCGATGGTCAATTTGATTAGACGGATTGTTCAATCAAATTCAATTAAATCTCAAATTTGAAAGTTCAAATGACAGATTTGAACCACTTAATATGATTTTCATATTGGATTTCCTTAATTACCGATCAAATTTTATATTTTTTTCGAATTTTTGAAAAAAAAATTGGATTTTTAAGAATTATTATTTTTGGAGGTTTCAAAACTAACTTTTTTTTTAGATATACTAGATAGAGGCTATCTAGTGGGGAAAACAAAAAAAAGAAAGAAAGAACAGTAGAAAAAAAAACTAGGAAAAAAATAGTCTAGCAGTATCTCCTAAAGTTGCAAGCCTCAAGATCAGAGTATTCATGTACCAGCTGTGCTGTTCTTGTGCTGTTTCTGAAGATTCTACCATTCCGCTCAATCCAAATACCCCACACGGCTGAGGCAATTTTGACAGCAGTAAAGTCATCATTTCCTCCCACGCATGACACATTAAAAGCAAGATGTCGTGAACGCTGGTGAAAACAGGGTTGCTTTGGATTGTCAGGTTCCATATCTCTTTGGCAAAGGGGCAATCACAGAAAATATGCTGGGCAGTCTCTAAAATGTCTATGTTGCAGAGATGACAATGTTCTGGCACATTAATGTTCCTTCTCAAGAGTTGATCGTGCGTTAGTATTCTTCCATGTGCCAGGAAAAGGAGGAACTACTTGATTGTTGGCGTTACTTTCAGCTTCCACAACTTGTTGATACGGAAATTGAACTTACCAGCTGTTTCAAAACTACTTAGATCGAGAATTTTTAGAAAATTTAAAAAAAAAATTCGAAAAAAAAACAGTTATAAAAAAAATTAATCGTCTCTTAATTGATTGTTTTGATTGTTTTGATTGTTTCGACCACTCTTTTGAAACAAACGGTTAACGCAAATAAATTTGTTTCGTGCCATAAACGATTTCTTTTATGCAAGAGTTTACCTGCTAATAAGAAAACAGAAATTATATACACCATCCAATACCATCCAATTGAACCAGCGCCATCCAACAGGCCAAAAAGGTTTTTTTTCCGCGTGCTGACGTCAGCAAAATTTTTTGACCAATTTCCGAAAAATTTTTGTGCTGACGTCATCAAATATGCTGATTTAAGGGTTCTGTTAAATGTTTTAAGGGTTGAATTAAAGTGTATAAGTGTTCAGTTAGACGCACTAATAATTTAAAATTTTAGTGTTTTGTGTTCAGTTAAATACGTTAAGGGATTATTTAAAAGTATGTATGTGTTCAATTAGATGCAGCAATAATTTAGAATTTTAGTGTTTTTGTTCAGTTAAATACATTAAGGGATGAACTTAAAGTTTTATGTGTTCAGTTAGTTGCTTGATTTCGTAGTTTTTGTGTTCAATTAAACTAGTTAAATAAAAAAACAAAATGAACAGATACAATATACATAGCAAACATTTACAAAAACAATATGAACATTTACAACAATAAACTGAACATATATACAAATTTCGTAAGTAAGAAATAAATGATCATATTCAACATACAAAGTGAAATAAATTATTGTTGCATCTAACTGAACACTTACACACTTTAATTCAACCCTTAAAACATTTAGCAGAACCCTTAAATCAGCATATTTGATGACGTCAGCACAAAATTTTTTTCGAAAATTGGTCAAAAAATTATTGGTGCATCTAACTGAACACTTATATACTTTAATTCAACCCTTAAAACATTTAACTGAACCCTTAAAACATTTAACAGAACCCTTAATTCAGCATATTTGATGACGTCAGCACAAAAATTTTTCTAAAATTAGTCAAAAAATTTTTGCTGACGTCAGCACGCGGAAAATTGGATGGCGCTGGATGGTAATTCGGTGGATGGTAGATAGTAATTACCATAAGCAAAAGTCAATTTCTTAAATGGGCCCGTATCCCAGCCCATGAGACCCATAAGCGGCCTCATAACCAGCAAAGGAAGAAGGTGCCAACCGGTTTGCTGCTCAACAAGAGCGGAGCGAAACAAGCGTACGGTTAGTCCCACAAGCACCTCGTGTCCGTCGATAGACTCAACGCTGTCTTATAAAAAAGAAGGCAGGCTCCAACAGCAACTCATACCTTTCTCGGCCTTTTGGCTAAGATCAAGTGTAGTATCTGTTCTTATCAGTTTAATATCTGATATGTGGGCCATGTGCTCACAACGATATTAAATTTATTTTTTGTAGGGGAGAGTCCACCACAGTAGCTTGCTACTGGGGCTCTCGAGCGTCGCCCTTGCGCTGCACTACTGCATGGGCCTGGCGCACCCCAACCAAATCAAAATTTAAAATTTCACAAGTTACTTTGGTGTTAAATGTTTAGTCTCCGATAGATTGTTAGTTGCTGCCGCAGTAGGGTCCTAATTTCTTTGGTTTTGGCACACAGTTGCAACGCTTTCAGCTTGCCCATAAACTGTTTGTAAAAATGCGGTGAGAATTTTTTTTAAATATAAGTTTGCCCGGGAATGGTGTCAGGCTGGACTGCCAAACCACCTGAGAACGCATGCTTGCGTTGCCAAACAGCAATGGAAGAGGGCATGAATGTTTGTATCCCCGGCTTTGCTGGCTCGTTGCACGTTTGGTGCAATGGAGGAAAACTTGGTACGCACTTTGCATGTTCTGGTTCCACCACCTCTGCAAAAGGCATTCTGGCTAACTACCTAGATGACTAACAAATGACAGCATACAGACCCATTTCCATATGACTTCCCATGTTGGCTGCAGGGGCAAGGTTCCTTTGAGAATGGAAACTGGGATACCTTTTTTTCACTGTGAAATTCCCATTCTTGGTTGGCAAAGAGACCGATCTATCTGGCCATATTTTTAAACCAGCATTTACTGATAAGTTGAACTAGTGAGACAGTAGAGATAAAGCCAAATAGTTGGTCAACTTGCTGACGAGCCAAAACGTTTGTTAAAAAAGCATTACCAAGGACTCTTGCTAACAGGCATTTATTCATATTAAAAAAAAGGCATTTATTCATGTATGAGAAATAATTTAACCAAGACCAACCTCAAAATATTTTGCTAACAAGCATTTATTTATGTATGAGAAACAAGGACTCTTGCTAACAAGCATTTATTCATGTATGAGAAACAATTTAACCAACAACAACCTCAAAATATCTTGCTCAATTTTTGTTCATATTACCACAACTATAAATGACGAGTACTTTGCTAGATACAACTAATATTTATTTTATTAGCAAGTCGTAGAAAACAGATGCTATAAATCATATGCTCATGAAAGCAAAAATTAATTATTTTAGATAATTTTTTGAGTTTCTGACCTAACAGAATTATTATTGTCTTACAAAAGTAGCAGTGCAAGCCTGCTATGCAACAAACTGCAAAAGTCATCTATATTAATAATTAAAATTCAAATCAGAAGTTTCACTCTTTTTTACATACGTGTCAAAACATTTTAATTCAAACTAAATGGATTAGGTACAAACCGAGTTATCAAGAGTAATAATACATCCAATACAGTACAACCGGGTTAATAAAATTAGAACCCAATTCCAACTCAAATAATGTTTGAACCCGTTAACATGGATCAGGTTGGATGGGTTAAACAGATCGGATGGATTTCTTTTTTTCTTGTACCACCGAGATTCAATCATGGAAAATGGTCATCAAGACTAATTAAATATCGCATAAAATATAACCAGTAAATCAGTTTTAATTGCTAGCATTTAACGATAAATTTTTATTTCATTATCATTTAATTTTAATTTTAATTTTAAATTTTACCACCACATATCATTAATAATAATAAGTATGTTTTTTCTTTCGTTATAAATTTAATGATCTGAAAATATCATTAAATTATCTAATTAACGATCCATGGAAAAAATATTAGAATAAATTGTATATATTCTTTCAAAAAAGCAGCTGTGATATGTTATAATAATATTGACGTTAAATTTCATCGCACTTATGCACTTTATAACATAAAAGTACATAACAGTTACCACTATCACTGCATGGTAAATTGGTAATTAATTTATGGTATATTAAAAAATAAAGCCTAATTTAGTGTAAATATAATATAATATCAATGTACCATATAAAAAAAAACAAAAAAAAATACCCATGCTTAGGATGACGATACAAAATTCCAAAAGAATATTAAATCCAATTGGTCAAATTTTTGAAAAACAACAACAAAAAAAAATAACACAATGCACCCACGCCAATGGGTTTGGCTCAGCCGCAAGAAAAAAAAATGTCAGAACCCACGCCAGAGGCATTGGCGCCGCGGGAGTTTGTCAGTGCCTGCGCCAGCTCTCCTGCGTTCTAACATGTTTATATCAGTGTTTTCAAATTCCTACCGGTTACCGGAAAATTCTGGTAATACCGGATACCGGAACAGTGACCGAAACGGCGGTTTTCGGTATTGTGAGACAAAATACAGGAAATTTTTGGAAAATACCAGGAAATTTCGGATTTCGGCCATCTGGCCGGTAAGGGTGCCGGTAGGAAATTGAAATCATTGGTTTATATCTCAACATCTGCTGGTCGGTTATGTATTAAAAATCATTTTTTAGATATTTCGATTAAAAAAAAATCGCGGCTATCCCAAAGACTGCAGACTTAACATGGCCCGTGTAGACTGCTGTGTAAGTATTGACTGCTTGACTCTTACCGAGAAAGGTGAATAGGTGATCCCACTAGTCCACTACTGTCCTATATAACTTGGCATCGGATTTTATAGCAAGGATTAAAAGTTGCAGTGATAGGCTCTACTTGATTCGAATTCGTTATAAGCCGATTTGCATTTTTCTGGTTTTACTCTGGATCTAATAATTCCGTTTGCCCATTGAAATTCTGGGTTTACTCAGGTAACAGTCTATCTAGCTATTTGATGCTAGCATGCATGATTGCATCTCTCAATTAAAGCAAACAATAAATTAGTATCAACTAGTTACATTATCATTATAGTGAGTGCCTTTTTATCCCTATTTACTGGTTGCCATATTATTTCAGAAATAGTCTGTGTTTATCTATGCTGGCTATTATCATCAGTTCATCACTAATCTTGGAAGTTGAAAGAAATCGATGGTCCAGACATTGGTAAACAGTTTAGCCGCTGAAGTCATCAGTATCGGTAATTTATCGTGGTTAAGTTGGTAAACAGTTATAGCGCTGAAGTCATCGGTACCGGATTATCATCACTCTCTCCTGGTCATGTAAAAGGAACTTGGTTTTTGGTGGTTGTTGGCAACTTCATCAGAGAAAAAAAAAAACTGGCACTTCATCAACATATTCCAACATATCTCATAAATCCTTCTCAATCAACAAATACTAAATAAAATCATAGTAAATCAACTACGTACAAATGAATCAGATGATGCTCTATGCTTTTCTTGCAACAAATAAAACAAAATAAATGATAAAAAATAATGGAAAACCACGAAAACCTTCAGAACTGAACTAGAATATATACTAGCTAGATGGAAGATTAACATCGACCTATCAGACATCACACATCCACAGCAAGTGTGCGGTCTTGTACATGTCTGTCGTCTTCTTCTTCTTTCTTTAAATGGTTATGTTTGCCTTTTTTACCAGTGAGCGTTCGCATGCATTTAGGACACAGTTGCCCCATGAAAGGACAACAATTTGTTATCCATAAGCCTACATGCTTGAGAAAGTGTGATGATAAAAAGACAAACACCAAAATCCCCACTGCAAGAACAATTACATAAATTGAAGTGGTGATCCTCCTTGCACTGCCTGCAGCATAAGCAAGCATCAGGCTCATCAAGCCCAGCACCATGCTGAAATTGAGCGCTATAACTTTAGGCCGCTTAAGGTAGAACTTCTCATTCATTATAAGTACTATTATGACCAATGAAGCCATGAATGCGGTCGCATTGGCATAATAGAAGGTTGTGTATCTACTTTTGGATTTGTCATGCAGAATTGCATGCCCCGCAATGTGACCATCTGGTCCAACTTTGTCGTCTTGCCACGATCCCCCAGGTGGGCTTAGGCCACTTGCATATGTTACGGCTGCTACTTGAACACCAACAATCATGATCCACCCTCGCATCTTGTGGAACCAGTCTTTCTCATTTTTCTTGTTTTGCCGAATTCGCCGTATCCTGAATCCCCGTTTTCTCTTCTGAGTCTCTTTTGTTGCAGCAGGTGATGGTTTTGGTTCTATAGTAGTGGGGTATTCTTCTGGTGGTGACAAGGACTCTACAGTTGTAGTAGGTGATGGTATTAGTTGTAGTTCAATAGATCCATTATTGTTCCCTACTGGAGGAACCTCAGTTATCTCTTGCGACATAATGGATTGGCGGATAATAAACTTTGGATGACTTGAGAATGGTGCTTTTGATTAATTCTCCATTACGAGATCTTATATATTATTAACAAGGGTGAATTAAACGTATTATTGAGATGGCGATTTTTTTTTTAAAATCCTCAATTCCGGCCAGTTGCAGCCAGTAATAACACAGACAGCACATAGTATTTGGAATAATTCGAAGACCTGCATTTCATGTGAGTCATCAACTGGTTTCTAAAGCTTATGAGTTATGACAACTGTGATTAGGGTAATCGAAACAATAAGCTAAATCAATCATTAGTACTAGCGGCGGAGACAGTAGGGGTGCGAAGCTGGGCTTTTGTACCCCTGTAATTTGGAAATTTCATGAGATGCACTAAGTTTCCAAGTATAAATTAATTAATTTTATAATTTTGCACCCCCTGTCATATAAATCTTGTGAAAGCTCAGCCCCCTTTGTCACACGGGCCCAGTAAAATTTTAATTCTTATTGGGCTCGTTTGGATGGGATGGAATTGGCCAATTTTTAGGAATTGGCAATTCCATTCCTACATTTTTCATCCAAACCATTTTGGAATAGCCAATTCCATTCCTAACACAATTTTCAATAACACTTTTCCCAATAATACTTTTCTCTCTACTTTTCACACTTCCCGACACTATTCTTAAATTCACCATCCAAATAACATTTCCAATTCCTAGGAATAGCCAATTCCCACAATTCGTGTGAATAGTATTTTTTTCCTAAATTTATGTTATTCCTATCTAATTCCTAACCCATTCAAACGACATCATTAGTAATTATCTTCAAGAGAGCTTGTTCTGTGGCCCATATAGCAAAATCCAGTAGCAAATTTTAAATAGTTAAATCACACTTAAATAAAGGTAAAATGATATTGAAGACAAAATAGAAGCCTTGTGTGATATTTCTTTGGAGAGAAATATTAGCCTCCACTCAAAATTAGTATGCAAAATTTTAATTAGCCTTCTATTACATGCCGCAATTTTTCTCCGACCCATGCTTCTATTCAGCTATACTCCGCACCCCCCATTCTAAAATTCTGGCTCCGCCACTTCAACTATATATATACCCTCAGTCATTGTTAGCTTGACTTGACATTTGAGAATCATCATGCGGACAATAGAGAACCGTACCACTAATGTGTAAGTTGCTGTAATCTTAGAATAATATATAGCCGTCTTGCTTGTCTGGTGAAAGTCAATTTTCTTTGCTAATTAATTAAGCTGGATAAGAGAAATAATTGGAGAACTAGCAAGGTCTATATATATATGATAATAGCTTATATAGTAAGGTAAATAAAACCATCCCTAGTAACGTACTACGCTAAATTTAAAGAAAAGTAAAGAGCCTGACACCTTAAAGGAACTAAGGCAATGTAGCCTTGTACGTGAGCGAAAGATGTCTTCGTTTCCGAAATGACGTACACCAAATTGCGTAATATATAGTCCGATAATTTACCCACCCCCACCCCCACCACCCCCCACACAAAAAAAAAAAAAAAAAAAAGAAAAAACAGATTCGTCTTCTACTTCAAAATCGAACCCCTCTATGAGAATTTGAACTTGGCATGTTTTTATAGGTCCCATTTTTACTGCCTTATGAATTATTGAAATTCTTTTATATGGCAAAATCTAGAGGCTAACAACGATGTCTAACTATCTATATATTCTCCAAGTTCCCAAATATAAGGTTGATTTTGCTTGTTTAATTGGTATATGTATGCGTACATTCCTCAAAATTATGTTTGGATTATTTAAAAATAAATTAGAATTAGTCATTTAAAATAAAATTTATTGTCTAAGAATAAGTTCGTTTGAATTAAAAGAGTATTATCTGGCATCCAATATACTTTTTAGGGCTGTTTTTGTGTAAAGTCATATGACCGATCAGTCTTTTTTTAATTCATTCTCTATGTTTGAAAATTTGTTCCAAGCTAAATTTTACATTTATCGAATTTTTCTTAGTGTCCTCATTTTTTCAATTAGAGAGTTTGTAATTATTCAATAACAATAAGTTGGGCTATTCGACTCAGTGGTTTTGCTCTATTCTGCCAACCAAGTAGTCCTCTGTTCGATTCACGGAGAGAGCATCTATTTTCAAATTTCTTACAATAAAATCGTTGATTTCAAAATCAACCTTCAAAAAAAAATTCTTCAATAATAATAAATTTTTAAAAAATATGAAAAAAAAAACAGTAAAGAAAATGTGGACGAGCGGCGCCAGATTTGGTCCCAGACCAAATATGGACGGATCCTTGTGATCTGGAATTATTATGTTTCGTCCTTTATTGAATTATTTTGATAATCTTATTTTGATCATCCTTGTGATCAGGAGATCCATGTTTCTGTGGAGGAACGGTGCTTAGGGTAATCTCATGTGACATGATGGATTGTCTAGACGTTGGATCAGGATGTCTTGACAATTAATGGTGTATATAACTTCTTCATTATGAAATGTTATATATGATTAACACAGATCGATGAGATCATTTTAAAAATCATTAATTCCCAGTTGCAGCTACCAATAACAAAGACAGCAAATAATAACTTGAATATGTGCGAAGACATGTATTTCATTTAGCTTATGATTATGACGTTAGTTTCTAAAGCTTGTTAAGTTATGGAAGCTTCGTGTGATCGAAACAACATGCTAAATAAATTAATATTCCTTAGTCAACTATAACTCTCAGTTATTATAAGTTTCATGATGATTGCATATATAGAAAAAAGAAAACTAACAATGTGCAAGTTGCTATAATCTTAGAATTATAATAGCTGTCATGCTTTGTTTGCTAATAGTCAAGTTCTCTTCCCTAATTAAGCTTGATAAAATAATTAAATTGAAGAATTCTTAAGGTCTGATTAAAAAAAGAAAAATAGGTAAATATATACTTAGGCCAATAACATTCCCTAGTAATGTTGTACTCTAAAGAATAAAGAGTGGCACATTAAAGATTAAAGCAATGCACGCAACAACAACAACAATTGAGTCTTTTTTCCTAATTAAATTGAGTGGGCTAGAAAATAAACCCAATAAAAATCTTCAAGCCACTAAAGATAGAAAAGTAAGTGTGAAAGTCGTGATAATAATAATAATAATAATAATAGTAATAGTAATAGTAATAGTAATAGTAATAGTAATAGTAATAGTAATAGTAATAGTAATAATAGTAATAGTAGTAATAGTAGTAATAAAAGGTACGCCTCAATTGTATGCTAATTCTAAAACCTACAAACCTATGACATCACTTGTATTCTAGATTCTTAAGTAATGGCTCCAGTACATGAATTGTCAACTTCTATGTGTTCCTATCCAACGCCAATTTTTTAAAAATATTTCATTCTTTAAAGTCTCTTTTGACTGTTTCTTTCCATGTCAATTTTAGCCTACATCTGTCTTTCCTTGTGTTTTCAAAATGGTTGAGAATTCCACTACGCACTGGTGCCTCAAGGAGTGTACGTTAGATATGTCCAAACCATCTCAACCGATGTTGGATCAGATTCTCCTCTATCTGTGCAACTCCCACCATATCACGTATGTCATCATTTCTAATACGGTCCCTCCTTGTATGGCCACAAATCCACCGCAACATGCGGATCTCTACTACACACATCTTCTGGATGTGTCGTCTTTTAGTAGCCCAACATTCTGCACCATACAACAACGCCGGTCTAATCGCCGTCCTATAAAACTTGCAATTTAGCTTTTATGAGACTTTCTTATCACATCGGACTCCTGATGCTTGCCTCCATTTCACTCACCCTGCTCTTATCCTATGATTAACATCTTCGTCTATCTCGCCATCACTCTGTAGCATCGACCCCAAATATCTAAAAGTGTCTTTCATAGGCACCACCAATCCGTTTAAGTGAACATCTTCATCTTCTGGTCCTACCCCACTGAACTCACACCTCATATACTCCGTCTTAGTTCTACTAAGTCTAAACCCTTTTGATTCTAGAGTTTGTCTCCATAACTCTAATTTTCTATAGACACCTGTCTTATTCTCATCAATTAGCACCACATCATCAGCAAAGAGCATACACCAAAGAATCTCTCTTTGTATGTCCCTCGTGATCTCATCCATCACTAAGGCAAAAATGTAAAGACTCAATACGGATTCTTGATGTAATCCTTTTTAATAGAAAAGTCGCTAGTCACACTATCACATGTCCTAATACGATAATGGCATTTCCAATGTATTTTAAAAAAAAAAAAAAATCATGTTGAGATTTGTAGTGGCATTTCCAATGGATTTTTTTTAAAAAAAAAATTCATGTTGAGATTTGTAGTTGCATTTCCAATGTGTAAATTGTAGCAAAGTTTCCAATACATAATTGGTTACAATTTCTGGTCAATTGAACTCAAACCTACATGAAGCATTTCCCCGATTTTCAGTGGAAAGGATTACGATTTTCATAAAAGTTATTAAAACTTTATTATTGATATATTTAGAGAAATGTTATGCTCAATCCGATTAATTTCATTTGACAGATTTTTCTATCAAATTTAATTAAATCTCAAATTCGAAAGTGCAAATTAATGACATATTTGAACCACTTAATGTGATTTTCATATTGTATTTCCTTCGATCAAAATTTATTTTTTTCGAATTTTTGAAAAAAAAAATAGATTTTTAAGAATTATTGTTTTTGGAGGTTTCAAAACTAACTAGATCGAGAATTTTTAAGAAAAAGTTAAATAGTAAAAATTTTGAAAAAGAAAACAAGTATAAAAAAATTAATTGTCCCTTAATTGATTGTTTCAATCATTTCGATCATCTTTCGAAATGAACAATTAAAGTAAATATATTTTTATTTTGTGCCATAAATGAAATGGTTAATGCAAGAGTTTAATTTCATGATGGTCATGTTCATGTATGCATCCTACTAATAAGAAAAAGTCATTTCTTAAATGGGCCAGTATAATAGTCCAGCCCATGAGACCCATAAGCGGCCTCTTAACCAGCAAAGGAAAAAAATGCCAACCGGTTTGCTGTTCAACAAAGAGCGGAGCCAAACAAGGTGCCAACTGGTAAACCTTTCCTTTTTTTTCACTGTGAAATTCCCGTTCTTGGTTAGCAAAGAGACCGATCTATCTGGCCTGCCTTGTAAACCAGCATTGACTGATAAGTCGAACTAGCGAGACAGTAGTCAGTAGAGGTGAAGCCAAATAGTAGGTCAACTTGCTGACAAACCAAAACGTTTGTTAATAAAGCATTACCAAGGACTCTTGCTAACAAGCATTTATTCATGTATGAGAAACAATTTAACCAACACCAACCTCAAAATATCTTGCTAATTTTTTATTCATATGACCACAACAACAAATGGCGAGTACTTTGCTAGATACAACTAATATTTATTTTATTAGCAAGTCATAGAAAACAGATGCTATAAATCATATGTTCTTGAAAGCAAAAATTAATAATCTAGCTCACGATTATCGTGAAATCAAAGAGAGAAGAATGAAACATAACTGACATAAATATAATGAAACTAACACCACCGCCTTATAAATTACATTACCATAATACAAGTTACATCTGAGCAAAACAAATCTTCAAAAAGCCAAAAAAAAAAAAAAAAGTCAAAACATATCTGGAAGAGCACAAATAGACTAAATTTGAACTTTATTCCTCCAGCGAGACCCACTCAAGCTCGAGGTCGAGGTCACCCGACTCCACATTTTGTAATTTTAGAGACACCTCCTGCTTGATCTTACCATCTACTATATTTACCGTGCTGTCTCTTATGAGGGCATTATCGTTGGTTTTAAACCACCTTCCAATCTGCATGTCACCAAAAACAGATGGGTCGCCGAAAGCAAGAGCTGATGTTACCATCGGCTGGAGGTCAACCTCTGCCTCCCCCATTATATCATCAGCCGAGAAGAAGTCGTGATCATATACTTGCTAGCATTTTTAAATATATAAACACAAGTCAGTATAAGCAAAAACAGATCTAGTATATATAGCATGGCAAGGGTGGTACAACCAACAGTTGGTGAACAAAGTTAAAATTATTAATTGTATGTAAAACTAAGTTGGATTATACATGAAATTAAAATGTATTTTATGAAGATAAAATATATGCTATACATGAAGTTAAAATACATAAATATAAAAATAGAATATATTACATGAAATGATTAACACTTTTTAAGATGTAAAAAAATCATCTGTCAAACACTATAAATTTAAAGACTGAAAATACCTAATTATTTTAAATTTATGTAAACATGTTGCTTATTTCTCGTGAGTGAAAAGAAATATGCTTCAAGGTTCTTTCCTCAGTTACACTTTTGGGTATTTGGCTGGTTAACATGCAACTGGTTTGCAAGTAGGTCTTTCAATATAGCAAGCTCATACTTTCAAACAGTATTTTCAGTAAATTAGTCAGGTCAGTATTCAGGTTTTCAAAACAACTAGATGGAAAGTGTAAGAAGATAATATTACTGTTCCACCAGTCAGTGCACTTGTTTGTATCTTATAACATTTTGATACATAAAACTAACCAGTTTTAGAGGACCATAATGCTGAGGAACCCTTAGCTTAAACACTTCATCCCAAACAGGATTTAGGTCGCTCTTTTTCACTGTCGTCTGTACTTTCTGAAATATACATCCATCTAATTCATATTTAGATAAAAAAAAAATGAAACAAGGGAATTCTCGGTGTCATTTATTAAAAACAAATGCGTACAATAACTTGCTCCTTTCACAAGGTTTGTTACAGTACAGTACAGGCAGTTGCCTGCTTTGATCCTCATGGGGCATTTTTGTAAATACATTGCAGAAGTTCAAATACTTGAGATGCGAATTTAGGCGCAAGTATTGTCTTAGATTTGTAGGTTATAGTATTAGCTTACGGCTTAGGTGTAGGCCTCACTACTACTACTACTATTTATTATTTGTTATTTGTTATTGTTATACTACTTTATTTTCTCTATATATATTTTTTACTATTATTAGCCCTACTTTTGACATATACTTCTTTTTTCGATGACTTGGTGACTTTGTTGGGTTTCTTTTCTAGCCTACCCCAACTTGTTTGGGACAAAAGGGTTAGTTGTTGTTTGTTGTTGTTGTTGTATTGCAGAAGTTCAAATAAGATGTACCCCTCCCTGCAGAATGGGAGATATCATTCTTCCCTCGAAAGATAATATCACTAAAACGACTAGTCCGTCAAAACCATACCAACTATAATATACAACCCTGCAAACCTTCCGGCACTAGAAAATTTGCCTTTAATACCCTCCCTTCTTCACGGTTTATATTATAAGAAAGGAGCAGAAGTGATCTTATTCTTTCCATCCATTTGAAGGCATATGAGATGCTTCTCATTTTACACTAGTACCAGCCATATACTGATTTTTGATGGGAGAATATTATACATATATTTGTTCCATTATTTTTTGTTTTCAAGTTTTCTATCTTGGCTTTAAGTTTGGTATATTAGCCAAGTACTAACAGTACCAAAACCCCCAACAAAAACAAAATAGAAAAGAAAAAATAATAGATTTTAACTGCTTCCAAAATTCAGCCTTTTACTGACCAGTCTGCAATAATAGCAGCTATAAATTTCTGTATGAAATAAACAAATTACCTGCTGCCCGAGGTTTAGAACAACATAAGGGTCACTGGAGCGAATGTCACGTACTGCTAAGTTGGTGCCCTTAATCACCTTGACATTTAAGGCTCCCACAAACTCTCTTGTATCTTCCTATGATGTCATTTAAAAAATTATAAACCTATCATTAATCATCCTTTTATTAGGCCACGTAGTCGATTTGTTATTTTAAATGTTCAGGCTAAGTATGGTACTGGAACAAAAGTTGTACTTTTGGTTCTTTGAAATTGAATGTCTAATTTGTAGAAGGCTTCTCAATTAGACTATGATAATAGGAGCATACTTCTCTATTCTCTATTTAACATTTGGGTTACATTCCTGCAGGAATCACTACATCAAATTCCCAAGTGATGATACAATACAAGTGTAAAGGCATATCATGCATTACTTCCATACTGGTAAAGGTAGAGGTGAAAAAGAAAAATGTTCATGCATACCGGTTGAGGACCTCCATCACCCCTTTTCCTCGTGAAGAAAAAAAGCATCATGCATACTAAGTATAGCATTTGTCTTTTGATGCTCTCTAAGGGATAACTAAGAAAAATTTTAAATAGGATAAGACTTACTTCAATTTTCTTCATTGAAGGACTAGCTCCGACACTCTTCATTGAATTCACAGAATCATACTGTCTAAATGACATCTTATTGGAAACAATGCGTAGGCTTGGTTTAAGAAACTCTTGCAACTCATATTTTGACCTAGCAAAAGAGATCAACACAACTTCTTATCAAAGCTGAATTTTGTTAGCATTCATTGCCCGCCAAACCCTCGTTACTCCATCCAATGTTATTTGGCCATCACAGAAATTTACAGCTTGTTGAAATAAATTAGGAGCTTGGAGGATTATCTGTAGGGGAATTTCTTGAGGAATTTTGTCTATAAAATATCAACTCAAGAATTTTATGCCCTGTTTAGTTTATTTTGTTGAAAGGAGAAACCTCGCTACGAGCTAGTTGGGCTGTTTTGAACTTTCTGTAGGGCTAAGGTCTTTGTGAGGAGAAGAAAAAGTTTCCGATGAAATTAAGCTTTAAAATTCAGTGATAACCCAAGAATAATTTTCCAAACTAGCAAAATGCTTTGGTAGAACTAACAAATAGTATACCTAATAAAATTAGTCCGTTCCTCTACACTGGCATCAGGCCTAGGCTTCTTATACCCTTGGGGCAAAAATGCTTCATAAATTGAGTTTGCATACGAGTTGCCACCAACCTCTACCATCGAATCTATGTCAGCATCATCCCACTCATCCAGTGTAATTGACAAAACCTGAAATAACACTAATAATTCACTAATCACTATCGCTAATAGGAACTTTTACCAAAGTATAATCTGTCAGGGTGAGAGTATGTTTTAGACACTATATACCTTTTCATTTTCTAATATACTATATTACTTGGCCTTTTATTAAACTCAGCATAACTTTTCTGACTTGTATATATGTTAGGACGTGTTAGTTCATTTATGCACCCTTCAGAGATTATTGCTTAATTTAAAACTTCTAAATTTATGACCACGACTGGGACAAGCCCCCAGAGTTATTCCTGCAGAGGTTTCCTAAAACACATATATACGGAAAATAATTATGAACTTGGAGTTACATCCTAGATGTAGCAAAAAACACCAAATATTGAATACCAGATAGCAATAATAGAACATTGATTTGGTATAAGAAATTACAACATGTACACAAAGTATAGAAAGGGGAAACTAAAGAATAATGTGTTTTATGACCTTTGAAATATCCGGGCCAAGACTTCTATGAACATCACTACACTTCAAGCATAAAAATACTCCAATGTTTGCTGAACTGGTAACAAGAAAGCAGTTAATCACTACGACAATAAAGTACTGATGTCGAACTTCAGGAAATAACATAACAGCAGCAATCATTGTTCTACTGACTGATACAGCTACCAATTCTATTCACATCTACCATGGATCAATCTGTACCTAAAAAATACTGTTAATTACCAACCAGGCTAGAAAAACTAAAATCGAAAAAAAAAAAGGAAAATTGACAGTGTTTCAGTTCCTTAGAAACCAGTACAATCACTTACTGTACTGGTAAAGTTTTGATAATTGCACTTACGCCCATTTGGGGTCAGGTCCACCACAATCAGCACAGGTTCTATTATCACTTTTGAGCATAAGCTCCTTCAGCTTCCTTGATTTACCTAATTTCAGTTCAAAAAAGGATAACTTAATGCCAGTAATTTGAATAGAGTGCAATGTATGGGTTCATTTCTATTAAAACTAAAAAAAAAAAGGTACCAGTAAAAATCCGTTCAGGCCTATGGTATCGCCCGCTCATCTTATCAGATATTATTCACCAAGGGCAATCTTCAGCCTGCAACCAAAGCACTCCAGAAGTAAGTTTACATTTAAAATATGAATATTGACATTTATAGTTAGAATCTGGCTCTTATAATTAGTTTGATTTCCAAAATTTTTCATAGGAAAAATACAAGGGAAATATATGTACAAGGACTAGATGTGATTGCCTTCTTAATGGTTACTACTTACTACAGTTAAATTTTATCTGCTCTCATCAAACCCCTTAAAGGCACAAAGATAGATCTACCATTTGTAAATTTACTAATCACTGAAAGTGCTGAACTCAATACAAGAAGCCACGATAGAGGATCCCAGGAAAAAATTCAATCATAAAACAAGGCAAGGTCTGAAACTTGTGAGGTGGCTCAAGTTGAGATCAAACAAAAGGCTCTCACTTGAGAAATGAAACAAGTGTGCTATCAAAAAGCTCTTTGATAACTGTAGTTTATCAGATAATCCTGACTTAGGAGAAAACATGTCTCAAACCAAAATAGCACTTGCTAAATCAGCAAGCGTGACCAGGAATTCTTGCTGATGGTGCAAATCATTAATTATATTTTTTCCCTTGGGATTTCTTTTCATGTGGATTTTGGCAAATCAGATTCCAGATTTAAAGAGAGAGCATTGAGAAATATTGAAACTGAGAGAAAGGAACTTCATTTACTTTCACCGATTACAATGTTACTAATCTGACCCCCATAACTATACATTTGCAAAAGATAAAAAGAGACCATACAACCAACAATTTACAATCAGTTTTAAAAGAGAGTTGTTTCTTGTTGCTTAACCTACAGCTCGTCCAAAACAACAGAAATTATTTGTCTGAGAGCTTAAATTTTGATGCACTTCATGTCAGAGAGTGAGATAAAACCTAAGCATAAGATAAATTGGTCTTTTAATGTATGAATTAAGTCCTGGTTATACAAATTGGATGGAGTTACTATCATCTTCTTGCTGTTTTATACAACTGCATCACAAAAGTATAAAACAAATAAAGCAAATAAATAACCAAATTCCACCCAATTACCCAAACCATCAAATAATTCCGAAAACAACCTCAAAAATCCGAAATTGCGATTATTATCGATCCAAGACCATGACATGGCAGTAACAACAATTACAAGTCAGTCAAGAACAAAATTTTATAAACGGAGCAAAAAAAAACCCATAACGAAATACAGAATCTCCCCATATATTACGAGGGGAGAAGTCAAAGATGGCGATTTTACCTGATTCCCAATTCCAATTCGCATAAGACAAATGTCAACACCACTAATCTATCAAAACAATCTGATCAGATCGCAAACGACGAACTTTATTCGCTCATCATTCAACAAATGAAACATAACAAAAGATCACGGAGGAAAGCAAAAATAAAACTACAATGAAAATCAACCAAGCACTGAAGAAGTGTATAATAAATAGAAATAAATAGTTTGTAGTTCTAAGTTTGGATGTTTACCTCCACGCGATGAAGAGAGTGGATTAGTAGTTCGGATGTGTTTCGTCGAATTATTACGTCTCTTTTGCGTATCCTTAATTAGTCAATTAACAAATATCGTTGGGAAGGAGAAGAGGATCAGGTCTGTTAAAATGTTTGAAAACTTTAAACAGGAAGTGCCATGGATCATTCTGATTCGCATCTCGGTTCGGGTTATCTTATGATATCCGACCCGCGAAGTCATGATGTAATAATTTTTGGGTAGAGCCGGTATTTCAAGGGTCCGTATCGCTGGAACCGCATCCTCTACCCTTATAATTTGAAACATTTTTTTTATATATTTCCCAAAATTTTATTTATGGATCCTCACTTCTAAGATGATATTTTCAATTGTAAACACAAGTACAAAACCTATAAGCGAGACAAAAAAGTAATTTTTTAAAAAATTAATTTTAATTAAAAATATTTTTTAAAAAAATTCATTTTAATTAAAAATATTTTTAAAAAAATTCATTTTAATTAAAAATATTTTTTAAAAAAATTCATTTTAATTAAAAATATTTTTTTTAGGGATTTAGTGTTATAATAAGATGGACACTTCATAAGAATATATCTATCATGTGGATGGATAAAATACACTCGAATTTACATATCCCCTCCGTACACCCGACTCGTTTTCGAAATTCAAAAATTCAAACAGTCAATCTGAACCGTCAAGTTACTCTTCATATTGAAAAAAATCTCAGAGACTAACTTTTATATTTTTATTTTTTTTGTTATATATTATGATATTTTTAAATTAGAGGGCCTGAAATACTCCAATTATAGTATTTTTCTAAAATATCATAATATATAACAAAAAAATTCTAAAAAAATAAAAATTTTGGTCTCGAAGGGTTTTTCGATATGAAGAACAACTTGAACGTTTCGGATTGACAATTTGAGTTTTAAATTTCAAAGACAGCTCTGGTGTACGGAGGATGATTCTTACACCAGAGTGTACTATATCTAACCTCTATCTATCCTAATATTAAGGTTAATTAAGAATTAGGGGAAAAAATAGTTTGTTTTGGAGGAAAAATATTCCGCTTGCGTATTACAAGCTAAGTCACTTTCGAAAAAATCTTAATGAAAGAAAAAGAACAAATAGAAAAATGAAAAAAAATAAAAGTTCAAAGCTTGTGAACAACACAAGATTAAATTTATCTTATTAGTTAAAGAGCAAAGTAGCTTGGGAATATATTATATTATATTGACATTTAGTTACGTTGATAACGTTAACAACTTTTTGTTAAACAGATATCAACATTCAACAAATATGATTAATCATATCATTTATATATGTTCAATTCGAAGCTTATCATATGATCTGAATTAGATTTCTATTTTCGATTAAATGTTTTCAGTCTTGGAATTTAGTCCATCCATTTAGTTTTGTTTAATTTGTTTTTTCTATTTCCCTTTTTATTTTTAGACTTTTAGATGCGTCATCGTCTTTTTCGGTGACGGAGCCACATGGGAGCTAAACTTCTGAAGAGGGCATTGTCCCCTTATGCTCTAAAATGCTTAATTTGTGTGTGTATTTTTTTTAGAAAAAATATATAATTTGTCCCCTCTAATTAAATATAAATAACTAATTTGTCCCCCTCTCCAATGGATAATTCTTGACTCCGCCACTGATCTTTTTCACCTACTATTCCCAAAAAAATAGAAGAAAATTTTTCATTTTAAATTAAATATATTAAAAATAAATGAATTTGAATAATGAAGCCTTATTTATCCACAAGAATGTATCGTTCTAGCCTTTCTCCTTGGATTGTGTTCCCCAAATTTTAATACGAGCAAAAAAAAAAAAAAAAAAAAGACCTGAGAGAGAAGAGGAGGTTAGAATAAGAAAATTTTATCAGTCGCTTGCGGCCTTGCGCCACCATTTTATTAAAAAAAAATGTTTTCCTTTTCTTCTAACGTCCAAATGAGCATATTTTATCCTTCCAAATTGAAGTGTAATAAAGATGGGAGCTTCATTTCATTTGTTCTCAAGCATATATTAGAAAATAAAAAAAAAAAAAAGAACTGTTGGCATTGTCCACCGAATAGTACGACGTTTAGATCTCCACTGTTGATCCA
Source organism: Rhynchospora tenuis (assembly GCA_027725995.1). Classification (NCBI taxonomy): domain Eukaryota; kingdom Viridiplantae; phylum Streptophyta; class Magnoliopsida; order Poales; family Cyperaceae; genus Rhynchospora; species Rhynchospora tenuis. The sequence continues at coordinate 44,432,721 of CM050888.1, read as the reverse complement.
AATAGAACCTGATCCAATACCCGCTTTGGATGCTCATTCTCGACAGTATTCTACAAATTGGCAGCACGTTGCACGATGTTTGGAATGTTGAATCTTTCAACTTTCAAGAGAGAATTTATCGATTTGATGAGTTTAAACACGATTTTTGATGCGCGCCCGTTTTTTTAACTTGTAAATTGTTCTGGGAGTAGTGAGATCACTAACAGCTTTGTTTTTATTTGATTTTATTTCTAGTAGTTGTCAATTTTGTCTGAAAGTAAATACTCATAAATATATTGGATAATAGTATCATTTTTGTTATTTACCAATTTGAAAATCACAAGCAATAGAAATGAAATATTAGGTCGCAAATTTGAAACATATGGAATTATAAAAAATATTTGCAAACGACTTTGGTTAACTTTTTTTTTTTTTGGCACATTGATTAGTTTATCAAAGTCTGTGGACTTATATCTTACTAGTGTACGGCATTGTATCTGTATAATCACAAATATTATCCGCGAAAACAAAACAAGAAAATAAAAAACTAGTATGTGATCTTGACACATCCAAAAGTTCTTCATTTTTTTTTTATTTTTTTCCGTGCTTTCATTTTCACTTTACTTCATATATATTAAAAAAAATGCATTGCTCCTTGAAGAAGAGTTGTTCAAGGAACATATACGTCTGATGTAAACATAAAAACTTGTCAAATTAATTGAGTTAATAATGTCGACTCATGAGTCTTTAATTAGCCTTGTCAACGTTTAAATAAAGGATTTCAGAATAATTGTACCAAAAGTATTGCAGATTTATACGTCCGATCTTGTTATTTAGTGACGAATTCAGCATGGACGCGGACACCTGCCTGGACCAAGTCTGATTTCGACATTTTTTTTTTTTTTTTTTTTTTTTTTTTTTTTTTGATAATAGTCTGATTTCGACTCGCATACAGTTGGACCACTACTACGGGCTTTTCATACAAAATTATTTCTTATATCTTGTCATTACCAGCTCACTTGCTCCTCAGCCCCTACCAGCACACCAGGAATTTTATGGAGTATGAGTCTCTAATAATTTGAGAATGGATATCTCCACTCCTCCTGAGAAGCAATCTGGACATTTTACATTTATGATGAAGTTTATCGTCAATAATGAAAGAGATTTTCAATATTCTTATTTTTGAAAGATGAGAACGCTAAGAGACAAAAATTTCTATTCAATGGCATATGCTCTGTTTAAGGATTTGAGAATATTAAAAATCTACTGTAACAAAACTCTGTACTCAACCAAAAAAAAAAACATTGTTCATTTTAAAAAGGTTATAAAAGTGTTATTAAATATAGTTTCTTTCTTTGTTTTAAAGAGAAGGAATATTTTTTTAGCACTAACCTAGCATAAAATAGTTCAACTATTTAGGAAGTACAACACTACGTTATGAAAAAGCTAAGTACTTTTTTTTTTTTTTTTTTGAGTCGAAACAGCCCGTAGGCTATGAAAAAGCTAAGTACATGCTTAATAAAAATTTTTTATGCTATATATCATATTGTTAAAATTAAGGAGTATCACGGTTAATATAAAAAATATCTCAGTAGACATGAAATGTTGACTGATTTGATGGAAATCAAGTACAATTTTTTATTCTGTGTGATGTATGAATAATTTATGCCCCGATCAGAATGAGGTTTTTTCAACATGTGATTTCATTTTATTTCATTTCATTAGAAATTTTTTTATCAAAATGAATGAATTTAATGTCATTTGGTCGGAATTGCCATGTTATTAGATCCAACGAAATTTAATGAAATCAATTCAATGAAACGAAATCCCGGTTAAAAATATTTTGATCAAGGCCTTAATGTAATTTTAACGAACTATGGTTATCCTTCGTGTATGTTTTGACTTTATTCAACGTAAAAATCTACAAACCGTCATCTCCATTTATATTTATTGGAGAGGTGACTGAGGCAGGATAATAATTAATAAGATTCGCCATTGTTTCATACTTTCATTTGTGCGCCTCGTCAATCCAGGTTGACATTGACTATGAAAATGATCTGTGACATTTGAGTCAATCAAACAAGACAATCCATGTTGTAAAGCAGCATCCAATTAAATAACCTAACTTGGCGTTCCTTGAAAACCATGTGTCCTTCTGTGTTGTCATTAATACTTTGCCCGGCGCCTTTTCGCCGTAAAACAACAACATTAGATTGATCATTGATTCAACTAGCAGAACAATTTTTTTTAAAAAAAAATAATGAACTCGTTTTACGTCTTTCATGCCTTAATAAACAGTTAAACTCCGAGTTTCAAATCCATATATATTTAGAGTCCATCCCTTTGAAGTATTCCAAAATAAGAAATTGCCAAATTACATGGGCATTGTTGGATATGTACGAATCAATTTTCCGTTGATGTAGTTTGCGAAGCAGCTAATTATAAGGAATAGCAACTTTAAATTTTCAAAAACAGTTTTAAAATTCTTATTGAATAGTTTTAAATTTTTGACCCATCCCATAAATTATTTCACCTAAAGTAAATGCATGATTCTTAACTCTTATGAGTGGGCTCATTGATCATATCTCACACAAAATAGTAGACATCTGTTTTCAGATTAATCCACAATTAGGAAAAGAGTGATGTGACACAAAGTTAGAAGCATTTTTGCGGAGCTCACAAAAGTATAGCTCTATTGGTAAGGAAAAAAGGAGGAGACGAAAAAAATAGACAGATGAGGCTCAAGTCTCAGCTACAGACTGTGTATGATGATGACCTTGTATTTCATTGTTCCCTCTTAGGATGGAGAATCAAGAGTCAAAAAATATTCTCTTGGCATATCTATTAAAGATTTATCCTTTGCCACCTTGAAGCTTTCTTATATTTATTTTTCTAATTAAAATTTGATTGACTTGTACGAACACAGTGCATGACTCCAATTTTCTCTAAAGGTCAAATAGATTATTCTTGAAATTCTAGGTGAAGAACTTTTTCTAGCTTGTATTTAAAATTATGTTGCTATCAACAACAATAAATTCATGTTATTACGCAGTTAGTACAATTAGGCCATTACTAAAAGCTAGAAATTGTAAGATTGGATATATTAATACAGATCCGGACCGTACATTATGAACGGCTCACGTTGGTCCGATCGAAGAGCTGAAGTTCGATCTGATTTGAAAGCAGTCCGATGTAAAATTGACGGCTCAGATCCAATTTAAACCACAATGACCCGAACCTCGCCATTGGACCCACATATTCTTTAGCGAAGGTGGCGCCACCGCTTCTCCCGACTGTACACCCCGTGAAATCGCCATGAGTTCCTTGCTCCGAAGCTTCCTCGAACCATCGGAGAAAAAACCCGACCCTACACCAGACTCGACCGAGCTCAAAGGGAAGCAAGTCATAGACTTAGGAAATGGGAGCGAGGTGATACACGTCCCCAAGTTCGTACCCAGGGACCAAGCCTGGGAATGGTACGAGTACCTCGACAAGCACATTCCCTGGACCCGGCCTACGATTTGGGTCTTCGGAAAATCCTCCATACAAGTATATATTTGAACTTCATTTTTTGTACAGTTAAGAATTGATGGTTTTCTTTCTTATTTCGAATTTTGTGTTGTAGCCTCGAGATACATGTTATATAGCGAATGAAGGGCTTCCTGATTTGAAGTACAGTGGGTATCAGCCGCATGCGCATTCATGGGATGAATTCCCTCCTCTTAAAGAAATTTTAAAGTTGGTATGGCTTCTGATGGCTCAATTCTATTTATTTCAGTTGCAAATTTGGGTTAAGTTTACATCACGTGCACAAATGCATCTCAATATTTGAGCAATTGTATTAGAATCGATCAACTTTAAAATGCTTGGTCTATACCCTTTGCTTGGTAAAATGATGATACAATATAGAAAAGATGGTTTTAGTACAGTACCATTTGAATGCTTGTCTGATTGTTTTATCTGAACTTAATAATGTGTATTCTGGTAGGTACATGAAGCGCTTCCAGGCAGCTATTTTAACAGCCTTGTACTGAACAGGTACAAAAATGGCTCAGACTATGTGTCATGGCATGCTGATGATGAGCCGTTATACGGGCCCACTCCTGAGATAGCATCAATCACCTTTGGTTGTGAGAGGGAGTTCATGCTGAGGAGAAGGCCATCCAGAGCAGAAGGTACGTCAATGTGCTATTCGAGGGCATTTTGAGAAGACAAATTCTGTGTAAATTCAGAATTTTCATGGTATTTTATACATTTTAAGATCTGAAACTGGTGGGTGTTGTAATCAAATTTGCAAATATAATGAAAGAGATGATCATCTTGGAAAGTTAAAAGTAATAACAATTAATGAATTATACATCTGCAAAGTAATTATCTAAACTTTCACCAGATTTACCTGACTGTGTTGTATAATTGTTATATGAATACAAAAAAATAACTATAGCAAATTCAGGTTAACTACTGCATCAATTTCTTACATACCATGAAGTGCAAAATTATGCATGTAATCTGAACTTCATTCCTTCTAAAACCAGGTACTAAGGTTGCAGAGCAGAGCCCCAGAAAGAGGCTTAAGACAGCAGTGCCAGATCAGCATTCTTTTTTACTGAAGCATGGCTCCTTGCTAGTGATGAGAGGGTACACACAGAGGGATTGGCATCACTCGGTTCCTAAGCGTGCAAAGGCTGGATCAGCTAGAATTAACCTTACCTTTCGCCGTGTGCTTACTACAGCTGGTTACCCAGCCTGATATTAAGGTTGGCCTAATTGCATATTAAAGACGTTTTAGTTCATGTAAATAGAGTAGGTTGGGTTAGTGAAAGATGTCTATTTTGGTATGTACTTACAAGTTACAATATGAGTAGAACTAGTTCTGGGGTGAAGTGGTGACAGGTAGGTTTCCAGAGCTCTATCTTATTCAATCTATTTCTTCACGGGAGAATCATAATTCAGATTTCATCTGTTACTCTTTTCTATTAGTATTTTGTACTTTTGTTATATTACTCTCTCTTTACACGCGTTGGCGAATTCAGCAATTCCATGTGGCGTTTATTCACGGGACGGACACAATTTTGCGATATCCCTTGATTTTAAGTTTTAAACTGCCGTCAATTATTGTTACGAAAGAATTTATTCAGGCATCGCTTGCATTTATATTTTTTTTTTTTTTGGGGTATGCTTCAAACTTGATGAATTACGACCAGCAAGCATATACATTCTTTGACCAGTCGACATTGCTTTGTAAAATTACGAAGTATCCTTTTCCAATATAATAATAATAATAATAATAATAATAATAATAATAAAGAAATAAATACGAAATACCTCATACTCTGGGGAACAACAATTGGTATCCTCTAGGACACACAAAGCAATGTGCCCATTCAAAGGTTTCCTGAACAGTTGTGTGAAGCAAATAATCATAAGACAAACAAGCTATACATAAAACTAGAGATTAGGGAGGCATGTCGGCCAACTGATTCAATAAAATCAAAATTGAGTTGCAGAATTCCATTTTCACTGAAATATATTAACTGATACAATATATAATATCACCTGCTATTTGAAGCAAAATCAAAGACAAATAATGCATCAGACGATGAGAATTAAGCCAAAACCAAATAATAACAGACTCTGCAGTCGAAATATAACTCGCATAAACAACACAATGATGATAAACAGCAAATTTCATACACATGAAAACCCAAAGTACCAAATGTCAACAAACACCAGCCTTCACTAAGGCTCTAACTCTGAGAGGTTCCACATGCACACAGAAACACACGCAACATTATCTACTATAGATGAAGTTACAAACCAGAATGTTGATAATAAAAAGCCAAACTAAGATATAGTTCCATGGGAAGTTCCTGGGTTCATATTGCGACTCTGACGCTCCCTACGGCAGTTGAAGAAGGCAGCTGCAACTGGGGGACCCAGATTATGATCTCTTGAGAAATCTCTAGTACAAAATCTGGCTCGGGTGTTCATCGGACAGATACAATCGAGCAGGTTCTGCTGCTGAAACAGCACCAAAACGAAACGATGGACACCTACTTGTGGGTTTGGGGCCAAGTAAGGGACTACCTCATATCCTACAATATAATTACACTAATATAACACACATTTCCAATATGTTTTGCAATACTATTGTTTGCTTGTTTTCTAGTTATATTTGTCCCTCTATCAAAAACCTAAGGGCATTGCCAACCTTGGCCTCATTAGGACAAATTTTAGCTCTGTATACCAGAACTATATGAGCGAAAATAAATTCTGTGGTCACTATAGTTAAAGAATCATTTCCTGTTTTTACAATTTAATTGTTCAGATATAATCAGTCCTTTAATTTTTAGCTACAACAATACTAATTCTATCTAGGTTTTAGTTATGTTATACAGTGAGTGACATTACCTCTTGAAACGCCGTCGCTGCCTCCAGGAACGTTAATAACAGCCCTAAACAATACAATTTAATAAAATAATCAGCTGAACACCAATTGGGATATAAATGCCATCAATCTACCCAATTAGTTACAAACTACTTAAAATAGGAAATTTGAAACACACATCTGGAATTGTTATCAATAAATGCACCTACCAATGAAGAAATTCTCTCATGTTGAAGTCAGAAGGGCTTGGTGAATCCGGATCTATCATGACCTAAATGGAAAGTTCGAAAAACACTTTGTTTAACACGATTAATCAGAAAAAGGAGAGAACTAAGAAAAATTTCCATTAAATGTAGATTTGGATACTTACAAGTGTATACAAGTCATTACACCTTCCACCAGAGATCTCGATAGCTGGAGGATCGTTGAGGATTGATGGCTTTAGATCACATCCAGTTATGATCTCCTTTCCACCATAGTTTACCAACATGTTGACCGTTGGCACGAAATTATCCACCACGTCCCATATTACCTTCCCAATTATAAGGGCATTTATGACTCTAGCCATTAAAGGGATTGATGATTCGAGAATAGCACACAGATGGAAAGAGGAGAGACGGAGTAACTAAGGTTAAATTTAATGAAAGAGAAGATCAAGCATTGGAAATGAAAATATTTTTTTTAATCCTTATCATGCATAAAAAGGAGTTACATTACAGACCAGTGTTGTTAGAAATAATTACTACCTCCCCGTGTTGTTAGGAACAGTTACTACAGCACTGTGTTGTTACGAACGGTTACTGTTTCGTATGAATGCCGAGAAAAGTGAGTCCATGTTTTCTGTTATTCCAGATTTTGCAGAACCCTGCTATTCTGGTGTATACCATCTGATCTCAAGACAGACACACCAGATTAACCCATTGGCACTTGATTCAGATCTGATTGCCCAGATTGAAAAGGCAGTCCTAGAATCCGAGTTTCAAATAACAGCGGAAGTGAAAAAAGTAAAGATTAAACTTCCATGATGTCAAAAGGTTTTTAAATTTTAGACGCAAAGGTAAAGGTCACATGGCTTGACTAGATAAATAAGAAGATTATTTCAAGCATGAAAATAAGAATTACACTTTGTTTGAGCACTCTCATACTATTCAGCGTTACACTTTGTTACCTTATGACACGCTTTTGGCACAGAAAGATCCAAGAGATGCCGCATGTCATTTAGGATGGGCATTCAAAAATTAAACAGGGCAATGTCACTAAAAATTTATGGGCCATATTATTGGGTACAAAGGCAATGTCAGCTGCCATTTTTTAATCCAAACATTACCAATCTAATTTTTTTTTTGGCTGCCAAGCTAGGTACAAGACCTAGTAACTATGGAAAGATTATCTCTCTGATCCCTCATTAAAATTAAGGTGCTCTGGGCTGATGGGGTGGATACAACCATTATGGTTCAAGCTGAACCTTGGTTTGCAGGTAAGATCGAATTTACAACACAAAGGTATGTGATATACCAAATTATATTATCCAATTTATCAAACCCAATGATATACTTTCCACAAGCCAATTGCCTTCCCTCAAGGCCTCAACAGCTCAATCTGGTTAGCTGTGCCTGGATACATTGAAGTAAAACCCACTTCAAGTGGTAAGTATTAACCTAAGACTGCTTATTAATTGCTACCATCTGCCCAGCATCAACAACAGGATGCTTGTATACCACACCTGATTTTGGAAAAAAAAAAAAAAAAAAAAGTGTATTTCACATAGAATGAGTAATTTTTCTCTCGAGAGCAATTTGGGAAGCCTTACCAACAAGTTCTACATTGATGGTTACTAAAACCATCACTCAAAGTTGCCATAAGTGTGGTATAGAAAATAAGAGAAGTCATGATATGTTGTTACATGCCACTATTTTATTTTATTTATTTATTTATTATTATTATTTTTTTTTTGAGCTAAAGTGGCTCGAGGTGAGCCTCCATTGAAACAAAATTGTTACATGCCTCTATTGAAAGAGCTAAATGCTACCTATCTGCATTGAACTCCCACTCCATCAGTTATCAGAAACTAACATTTCCCCTGCATATAACCTAGCACGGATAAAATGAAAAAGGTAGAAACAAATCTACCTCAACAAATAGTGACATCAGGCATAAGCACTGGTACTGTTCTTCTCCGATTACTCTAATCTCGTAAATTTCCTCTCAGAAGAAGACTCTTTACACATCTCTTCGTGAATTGCAATGGGCAAGCTTCCCAATGTAGTTGCACCCTGGAGAATACCCATACAATTTTGTACAGGAACTTGCAAATCTTGAGAGAAGACTCACTTGTCATTTACTCATTTCGCAGAATATGGGATACCAGAGATGTGCCACTGGCTTTTAAATTGGAATATTTCATTCTTTCCGCGAGCAATTTCTTGCATCGGTCTGAAATCAGGCAAATGACGGGGAAATGGGAGAGTAGAGAGAAAATGGGAGCAATGGGAGCATTGAAAAGGGGTTAAGGGGTTAGATAACGGGAATTGCTCAAGAACATCCGATTCTATCATCCCACCATCCCATCCCATAGATTCTAGCGCCTCATTAATTCTAATTTCTTTAAAAACACGTTAATAACTGTCACACCCCTTATCCCTACAGCGTCTCATTAAATTCCTCATTAATGAAATAAATACAGCGCTCTTCCTTCATTTACTCTTTCTTTTTTTGTTCTCATCCAGCGCCTAATCTCATTAATACAATTATGTCCTCGAGACTGAAATAGAATAATTAGATTCTAAAATAAAACAATTATGTTTTGAAATAGAACAATATGTTCCGAAAATAAAACAATTATGTTCTGAAATAAAACAATTAAATTCTAAAATAGAACAATTAGGTTCTAAAATAAAACAATTAAATTCTGAAATAGAACAATTATGTTATGAAAATAGAACAATTATGTTCCGAAATAGAACAATTATGTTTTGAAAATAGAACAATTAAATAATTATGTTCTGAAATAAAACAATTAAATTCTGAAATAGAAGAATTATGTTATGAAAATAGAACAATTAGGTTAAATAATAGAACAATTATGTTCTGAAAATAGAACAATTCTGAAAATAGAACAATTATGTTATGAAATAAAACAATTAGGTTCGGAAATAGAACAATTATGTTCTGAAACAGAACAATTACGTAAATATGACGTAGGAGGAGGGGGAAGGAGCGAAACATAAGGGAGGGAATGATGAGCGCTATATTTATTAATTGAATTAATGAGGCAGGGATGAGGGATGAGGTGCTGGATTAATTGCAGGGATGAAGTTTAATTAACTACGCTCCAAAAATAGAACCACATATTCTAGGGATGAGGGGATGATGGAATCTTGAGGATGATAGTTATCAGCCCCGGTTAGATAATGGGTTGAATGGTTGATTCCACTATTAGTGGGAGTGAAGTTAGGGAATTAGTGAGGGAGGAGCAATCTGAAAAGATTCGTACACTCTTTTTTCCATCGGTCTTATGCATCGAGATTTTTTTGCCGAAATTTTTACAAATTAACAAATCTAAATTTATCAATCTAATCTAGATATTTAAATATGCTAACAAATAAAATTTTTCAAATTTTCAAAATTTATTACAATTTTTTAGAATTTTTTAGATCGTGCTACTTTTGAAATATTCTAAAGAGTAATTTGCCTAAAAAAATGATAGGTTTTAAAAAATTTGAAAATAATAGTAATAATATTTTAAAAACTGTAAAATCTGGTTTGTTAGGAGATTTTAACATGTAGATTAGGTTAGTTAAATTAGATTAGTCAATTTGTAAAAATTCCGACGGAAAATATTGCGATGCATACAAAGGCCTATGCAATGCATATTACATATTAAACTTCATCGTATTATGAAATGTTAAATATGCTCTATTTTTAATCGCCGCATCATTGTAATTTTCTAGAAAGAGACTATTTACCGGGAAAAAACAGGACAACTAAGTAGCATTGCAAATAAAGTTAACCACAATACAGATTTAACATATCAATCAATAAATAAGCTAACATTACAGACTATAATATAACCTTATAGGGGGCACAACAATGCTGCAAGTTTGTCAACTATTGAGAATATGGGCAAATGTTACAGAGTTTATCAAATTTAAATTCGGAAGGGATCACATCCACAATATATATAGCTTCACTCAAATGTTGGAACTTAATTACCATAATTTAAAAGAAACTATTAATTTAAATCGATACAGAACAGATCGAGATTACCATCGAGGGTAGAACAAGGAGGAATATAATTTCACATAAATTCTCAAAATAACTGGCGCAAAATGATATCAACCAACACAATCGAGATTGAGATTTTCTAGCCATTGATGCTTCTTACAGAACTCCGACAGATGGAGAACAAGGAATCAAAAGGTGTTCTTGTACCTGATAGTGCCCGCTTAAATATCCCAGTTTCTAGCTTCGTGCAAGAATTGCCAACTTCCAAATAACCAGTATAGATTTTTCTTTTTTTTTTTGATACAATATTCATCAGACTTTTATTATATCCAACGCAGATATGAGAACTGAGAACACAAAAAGCAACTGACAAGAGATCTGAGAGACAACAAAATGACATAAAGGAACATAATATAAATACAATACCATAAAGTAACAAACTAAGAACTTAAAAATTTATCATCCATGAAGCAACACTATTAAGTTAACAAGAAATTATTCTCTATCCCTCCCAAAAATAAATAAAAATAGTTATGCTACAACAACGACAATGACAAAAGGCTAATCTCTTTAATCACAACTTAACCACTTCTCTAAAAGACTGTTGTTATGCTAATTATCCTAACTTCAACAACGTTTGCTTACAAGGAAAAGATTCACACAAGCAGCACCGGGCTGGGGTTGACTAAACAAAAAGAAAACAAGAGAAATCTACATATCTCTAGCCTAAATTAATTCCTAGCCTGCCATGAGTACAAATGAAATTGTCATCATCAGGGGACATTCACTTCACCTTTGTTAAATTTGCTTTCCATGTGCTCTGAAATTACAAGCAAAGGAAATAACCACTAGTAAGTGCTATATGTTTTTAATATAGATATCTTAAAAGGCAAGTGTTAAGATGTTTGAAAATACCAGAGGCTCATCCTCGTCATCAGATTGGTTCCCACCATCCTGAGATTTCTCCTCAGAACCAGCATCAGGCACATCTTTTTCAACCTTATTGCCATCTAAAATAGGAAAAATTATTACTAGAAATTTGGAAGTAAACTCAAGCTTGGTACAATCAAAATATCAATTTATATTACCATCATTTGCATCATCAACATGAGCTTCAGAATCATCTACAGGGTCCTCTTTGGCACTATCCTTCGTGGCACTTCCTGAAAGTGTTTTCTTAGGTCGACCCCTTGATCTGCTAGAAGACTCCTTTCTTTTGGATGGAGGTGATCTGAAAAAAAAAAAAAAATGGGATGGTCAGTAGCTCATTAAACCAAACAATTATTTCAAAATCAGGGTTTGTATTATACTTCTTAGCAGCAGTCTTCTGCGATACGGGGTCAGTCTGCTTGGTTGTATCCCGTTTCTTCTCAACTGATCTGTTACACATTAGCACATCAGGCCACAATATAAACAATATACTTCAGTAATAGCTTCAAAAAACCACCAGAAAGAAAGAATAGAGGCAGCTCCTTACTCCTTTAGAGTTGTCTTCTGATCAACTTTTTGTTTCTGCAGTTATTTGAACAAGTTGTAGATAAATACTGGGTGCTGAAGTAGACTTCTTAATCTGAAGCAAAAAAATAAAAAATAAAAAATAACAAATGAGGATTTTGGATCAACAAACCTTTGCTGGTGAGCCACTGCTGACGCGCTTCCATTTCTGCTTAGCCAAGTTAAGCACCTCTTTATCTCCATCATCGTAGAGAATCTATCAAAATTAGTGCATCAATGTCAATAGCTGACTTTTCACGTCAAACTAGGCAAAGGAATTCTCATAGTTCATCGAGCTAAAGGAGGACCATTCGTGTGGGGTTCATGGAAGAGTTGGCTATGAAATTTGCATATTTTGCAAGAAAGTATATATTATTGATTAAGCTGATTAGCCTACAAAATACAATACTTTTCTGTTTTACTCACCCCCTTACAAAAAAAAAAAAAAGGACAAAGGTTAAGAGATCTACCGTGTATTTTTTCTTGTCAGCGTCATAAGACCCCACAATGCCCTGATAATACCTGATGAGAAAAGCAAGCAAAAGAGGGTTGCAAAAAATGCTTGTTTGAATTTTCTAAAATAACTTTCTTACATTAGAAAATGAAAAAAAAGAGGTCTTACTGCTTATCAAGAGGCCACCAGACTTCTATTCTTTTATTAATCAACTCCTCAGGATCATCTTCATTCCTCTTTGTTGAGCACTATTAACATTGAAGGAAAAGCAAAAAAAAAAAAAAAAAAAAAAAAAAAAAAAAAAAAAAAAAGAAGAAGAAGAAGAAGAAGAAAAGAATAGCAGCAAAATTCAAAAACAATAATAAGAAGTATGATCAAACTAAAGTGTATCTATAAACTAACTCGAAAACAGTACAAACTAAAGTTGGACATTACCTTTTCTAGACCTGAAAAGCTTTCCCTCTTGCGTTTATTCACTGAACCATTAGAGCTTCTGGCATCAACACCTTTATTTTTCTCTTCAATACTTGTTGATGCAGAGCTTTTGTTTTCCACTTTCGAAATATCTTTCTCAGTTTTGACTGATTTTTTTTCTTCAGTTTTCTTTGATGGGGATTGATACACAGCCACAGATCTTTTCTTTTTGGGGGTTGAGTTTGCACTACCCTTCTCAATTTGCCTTTTCTTTGAGGCTGATTCCTTCTTCCGCCCCCCACCTGTGTTCTCTGAATTGATTTCCCTAACAACACCTAATATTTCGTCATCGCCATCAAATTCATAGGGGTCCTTGGGCTTTTCCTCCTTCTTGGCCTCCTTTTTTCTTTTTGCTCCCTGGGCTTTGATAATTTTAAGCATTTTGCCCAACGGCAGCTCGTTACCATCCTTGTCCGTCACCGGTAATAAAGATTGATCATCAATCTGTAGATTTGAGAGTAAAAAAGAAGTCCGGTAAGGAGCCTTTTTTTTAATATCTAAGTAAAAGATCAAATTTCTGCACTAATTTCAATAAAATCTGCAATTAAGACTGAAAGGCTCATAAATGTCTAACAATGGCGAGGTCCATCTTTCATTCAAAGAGTAAAGTTTATGAGTTTCAGTCACCAATATGCAGATATCATAAAGCAGCTATGGAATGGGGCAAGATGAGAATGGAGGAAAGAAAAAAAAAATTCCTTCTCTATTTCTTTTTGTAATTTATCTTCTTGTTTGATCTGTTTGTTTTCCCTCTCTGCTTTGTCATTTGTGGTAGCACTCAGAAACTTTGGTTGTTAAGTTTCCATTTCCAACAATGCCCATGATCGAAATGGATAATAAAACCCATAGTTGACTCTGCTTGGCAACAAATGGCCTAATTGACTAAAGTTCTAGTTCCTTTTCTTTCGATTAAATTGTAGTATATTTAAAAAATGCATCACAAAGGGATACAATTACCAAAAGATCTCTCATTTACACAAATGATCACTTGACTTTGCCAAATGTGACTTGAGATCAAATTGCAGTATATTTAAAAAATGTATCAGAAAGGGATACATTCACCAAATGATCTCTCTTTTGCAAAAATGCTCACTTGACCCTGCCTGGGTTAGGCTCCAAGCCAGCCAGAAACCTACTGGACCGAGCAGAATTCAACGCAAAACCACCCAAGACAACCCTCAACTGGTAGAGTGTTAGTGGAATTATAGGTCTAAATCTTTACTAATGCATATCTTTAGAATATATAAATATATTTATTTAGTTCTCCCAATCAACAACAGATTCATTCTCAAACTCCAGGAGAAGTCTAATGAGCTATCAAATACCTACAGCCTGACCTGACTGCCCCAACACAATGATCCCAAGGCCATGCGATGCTTTATTCTGAACCCAGGCCCATATGACCCCATTACTGTTTGTAAGCTTAAACTTTATTGAAAGTTTTAATGAGTAAAATGCATACCGATTCTTCTTCAACTTTTAGAGCCTCAAAGTGGGCTATAACACTCTCAGCAGCTGACCAAGTGTGCTTGTTGTCCTACACGAGACCCCAAAAAAAATGATCAGACAACACCAATTTGAATTTAGGATTTCACTATACCAAACAGCCATATAGCTGATACTGGATAGTCTACCTACTTCCATAAACATTTTAAGTAATAGTACTTACCACACCATTTTCCTGCTCATTTTTCTCAGGAGTTGCATAAAGCTGAGTTGGCAATGGAACTGCTTCCCCTTGAGAAATTTCAGTTCCATCAGGGACCAGCCTTTTGGCAATTAATAATCCAAGGTCACTTATGGCATGCAAACGCTAAACAAACACAAACGATATATATTAGCTAAGATAACCTATAATGCATTTACTAGTGTATGCACAGATTAGGAATTCTGAATACACTAAATGATAAGCTGTAACATACCTGTGTCTTATCTGCATCAATTAGATCTTGAGAAGATTTGATACTATGCAATATTGAGACAACTGTACTGCAACTCTCTTTATTAAGTGCTGAGCCACCTTGTGTACTTTCATCTCCAAGTAACAGCAAGGAAAGGAACATTGAAAGTCGCCTGACAATTATCAGAATTTCAGTTCAAAAACAATTCTAGAAATAACAGGGAAAAGCCAAAAGCAAAGAAAGTCGGCTATTCTCAATATGTGTCCCAACCCACCAAAGTTAACATATATAACATGTTTCAATCCATCAGTTCAAGGACCAAATTTCCTTCAATTTCTACTTATTATGTTCTCTACAGTGCTTTCTAGTTGCATTCTGCATACATGCCCTCAGTGTTTCTTTCCCTTTCCATTGTTCAATTAGTTTTAGTCAGCAGATCAACCACATGAAACAAGTGTTTGTAAACATAGAACAATTATCAAGTTATTAAAAAGATGGAAAAAGGTGTGACAAAATTCCTAATCGAGGAGGCAAAGCTTGATTAATTAACATACCAATAAATGGGCCCAAAGACATCAATATCTGTACCATCAAATTCAGGGCATGAAGGATCATGAGCAAGTGCATGTACCAAATAAGCAAGGATGTACTCTGGGTAAGCGACAAGAAGGTTCATGTCAGCTTGCACTGAGAGTTGGCGCATTTTGACTTGCTGGCACATTTGCACCACTTCAAGTAGGTTGTGCTTACACTGATGAACCCAGGAAGTTACAAGAAAAAGAATGAAAAAAAAATGAGACAGGCTTGTCGTGAGTTGAAGGCAGCTATAAGCATTAATCCAAGTAAAAATTGGCAGTAAGTACTGACCTCTTCATATTCTGGCGAGTGATACTTGGAGATGTTTAACAGATAGGCACAACTATATTTCGCATCCAAAACTCTTTCTTTAATGTATTGGTGCACTTTCCCAAGAAACAGCTTTCTTGAGTGAGGATTCTCATCCTGTAAAACCAATGGAAAAACTTACAAATTAAATTAAAAAACTATACATCCTAGAAGACAAAAACGAATTCTCAAATCAAGTGCACATTTTATTTAATATTTAATTTACCTGGGAAATTCTCAGAGTCAGGTAGAAGACATCCGTCGGTATTTGTGCATCCCACTGCCTTGATAACCGTAGAACGGCCTTTGCTGAAGCAAGCCTCATGTGGGCCTTGTCAATAGCACTGCAACCATTTCATGTCATTAGGAAGACAGGAAGGAGCTACAGGTATCTTTCTCTCTACCTGAGATGTACTTTATTGTGCTACTCCTAACTGTACTATAACTTTTACAATTCTTTCAAAATTTCTACTGAAAATTTTCAACAGTCTGTTGTAACATTATTAAAGCAATGTAATGGATGTGAAGACTACAAGTAACACAACCCTTCTTTTGTTACCTAGAAATCATATTCGGTGAAACATCCCCATATAAGAGTATGTTTTTCAGAAGTCCAATTAGCTTTTCAATTCCTTTTCGTGCATGTGCATCCATCGAAGGCAAATAACTGTTCACCAAAGTTTTTAAAGCATAAATCTGCAAGAAGGAAGGTTAAATATTTGCATTAATGTCTAATTTGACATAACTAAGGAAACGTAAAATTATATGATGATATTACGGTACCTTCAAGGAGCAAAACTCTGATCTTTCACCCCATTCGGACTTGGAAGGAGAAACTGCATCTGCCTTCTATTCACAAAGAGGAAAGAATTATCAATAGCAAAAACAGTTAACTAATGAAATAAACTCTATTTTATAGTTTTTAAAGAAAGGCTCACATCGCTATTTTCCAGTATTTTACTATTTAAGAACCCAACTATTTCTGCTTCTCTTGTTTCAAAAATTGGCATTGCAATCTGTGCAATACATCCTAGAGACTGCAATGCAGATGGCAAATGAACTTTCTCTTGCAACGTATCCACAATCCTCTGCAAAAGAAGATGCCAAAAGATTAGAACAACAGTAATCAAATAAACATCCTCTTCTCTTTAATTTTGTATATGAACTGGCTACAGAATAACTAGTGTCATCAATATACATTCAGGAAATATTTAGCAATCAAAGAAGAAATAATACTCATAAGATAAATATATTCACAAATTTCAAAGATCACAACCTTGTAAAGAACAGACAAAGACTTGAGTCCATCATCCTTTGTAACCGCAGCTAGGGCATGAACAGAGTACTTTGCCTGCTTTCGGCTTCCTTCCAGACAAAGCGTCTCTAAAATTAGCTCAATGGAATCACTGAAACAAAAGCAATAACATAATTTAATATTGTCAGAAGTTGAGAACATTTAGTCTGGTCAACTGTAGTACTAATTCAAAACAGCACCTTGAGTTTGTAGCTAGTTCTGCTAGTTCTTCACGAATGGTCCCACCTGCTTTGGCTAAGATATGTGCAATACCTTCTTTCAGTATTTCGTCGTCTTCCTTTATGAGTTTTACAAGTGATTCCTCAGACCCAGCAAAGAGCATAGGAAAGAAAGATGCGATTACCTAGAAATTGGAGTTTACAAACTTCTGAGAGTCTGAACAACTAAATATGTAATGTTGAAGATTGTTCAGCAAGAAATAGTATTTATTACTGTGAGGAGATTCATGCAAGCAGAAAGGAGGTCATCATCCCCTGCAGATCTTTCCTCTAATGCAACCGAAAGTAACTCCTTCACATGCTCCTTGTTTATCAATAGATAAGAGCATCTAACTGACAGCATGCTCACAAAATCATGCAAGGGGTGCTTTTCATCAATAATCTTAAGCAACTCAGCCTTCAGAAATTAGAATATTGTCAAAATTACCAAAACAAAGGAAAAACTAACTATATAACAAAAAAAAAAACTATAAATACCAGCACAAAAATGTAAAGTTACCCGAGTAGAACGTGCTTGTTGGAATGATGTTGCCGGATCAAGCAAGGTATTTAGTGATTTCCAAACATTGGTATCTTCTAATTGGTTGAGGGCATTTAAGCTCTCTTCTGCCTTTGAATGCTCAGGAAATAAACGGGACATGCTCCTCAAGCATGCAACTATTCTCTTTTGAAGATCAGGTGCCTCTTCCTGCATTAAGAGAATTAATAAATCAAACAATAGGCACACGATCGCAATTTAAATTAACTCAAAATGACAAATAATATATTACTGATATATGATGATGCACCACATATTTCGCTGTTTATACCTAGAAGAAACCTCAGATTGCAACTTGCAATTGCAGCTTTATTAAATTTGACAGGAAAAGGAGAATACAAATGCAAAAAACTTAATTAAAAAAAGCTACAATAATTACCTGGGGTGTCTCTCTAAGTGCAAGGTACTTCTGCACCTCCTGCTGTAACCTGTCATCATATGTTATCAACACTAATCCACTATATCTATGCAATCGCAAATAACAACATTAAAGGACTCATGGTTAGAAGCAAACCGCTGTTTTTGGAGTAGAATCTGCTCAAGTGCCTTTGACTCAATCTTATCAAAACCTGAGAAAGCTTTTACCCAATGCTTTGCTTTGTCCTTAGTAGAGAACTCGCCAGGGAAATACTCGATCATATTGAGTTCTACTGTTTCTGGCCTGAACACATTTGAATAGGGCCCAGCATAACTTAATATGTTTCATCCATGACACGTGAAATTTACTTCCAGAAAGAATGTAAATATTTCTTACCTAAAATCCTTATCGTAGAGACACTTCAAGACTTTCCCAGGTATCCATTCAAGTTCCTTTCCATTATATGAACTATCAGTGCTCTTCTCACAGTAAAGCCGGTATATGTCAGAGAGCCTCTCCATGGTGTACTTCTTGACAGCTATCTGCAAATTCAGCCAATAATAAAAAAATCTATTCAAGAGAAGGGAAAAAAAAAAAAAAGTTCCAGGAATGAAACAGAATTCTTCAGAACAAACCGATGTATCCCGAAGCCGCTTCGCAACTAATTCAATGGTCTCAGCTTGAATTGCGTCAAAATTATGGTGAACCACATCACAAATTGCTGCAACTACCTTCTTTCGAACATTTTCATCGAAGTCTAATAACCTATCACATAGCGCCTCTGCATACAGGCCACAAACTAATCAATCCACAAAGATACATGTTACATATATTCAAAATATGCATTCAAATCAAGAAATGGGTATAGCTATAATAATAATAATAATAATAATAATAATAATAATAATAATAATAATAGGGTTATAAGTCCTCCAAATAAAAAAAAAAAACTTCGTCTATTTTCTAGAATAGATTAAATATGCCTCGAGCAGCACACATTGCCTGCATTAAGTTAGAAAGAACCGCCTGTCCATTCTCATAAGTAATTAGATTAAAACAGAATGTATAAGATGATAAAAGAACGTACGGATTATTTGAGAAGCTTCAGGTCGGGAAGGGTCAGAGATGAGACAATTCTTCAAGTGATCAATCACCGAGATACGCAAATCAACTACTCGATCAGTCAACCTTTTTAAAAACTCTGAGAAAAGAGGCTGAAATGATTCTAAGATTGGAACCCCAGGAAGAGAAATTAGCTCTCCTATTAGTTCAACTGCTTTGTTGCGCACTTCGAGCTTGTCTGTCTATGTGTTACAAAAAGATACAGTCAACGATTGTCTTTTGAACTCTCACAAAACAAAACATCCAAATATTCATTCAAGCATCCCAAGTCAAGGCATGAATTGCAACAAAATAAGGGCCAAATTGGAACAGACATACATTGATATATGAGAGAGTATCAAATAACTAAGAAATAAGAAGATTAATTCTGAAATTTAATTGTTATCAGCTTTGACTGATCTACTATTGAAAATTTTTATAATGAGAATCCACCGCTATATTAGTGATTTCTTTATGGTACAAATTGAATGAGAAGCGACCACACGCCAGTCGGGGGTTGGGGGGGGGGGGGGGGGGGGGGGGTTGGGGGGAACATGTTGCTTTACCAGTAATTCTCCAGTAATGAATGGAACTATTCCTGACAGAATCTGCGGCCCACACTGGTACAAATCGAATATGACTTCATGATGGTCAATAGTATTGCTCAAGAATGCACCTTCACCAGAAATTGATGAGACAAGAAATTGCTTAATGGGTGACTCCAGCTTTTCCACACAGTTTTCTATAACACTCTTGGCAAGCCTCCTTGCAGCCAAAGAAAAACCCTAGATTGCCCAAACAACATAATCATAGGAGGTTAAAAAATATATAAATAAGACTTCAATGTAATCATATAAAAAGGCGAGGAAAGAAACTGACAGGCTTTTTCCTGCCCAGAGCAGATAGTGTAGTAAGCAAAAGGTTCTCTTGTATCTCTTCACTTTCTTCAATAATTACTACCATAATTGTTTGCATTGAGCTTACAACACTTTGTGAGTGATCATCACTGTACCAGATAAAAAAAAAAAAAACGTTAGAACCCAAACATCAGCAAAAAACATAGACCAATCAGACACAGGAATATATGGTAGTTTCTTTAATTGTACCTCACAACACTGAAGAATTTATGAAACATCTCATTTATAAGATCGTTACAATCAAGATCAAGCATCACAACACAAGACCTATATCTAGCAAGTGTTTCTAGAATAGCAACCCTCCTTGCAAAACTAGAAGTATTGGAATCGTTTAGACCGCTGAAGGTGCCAACAATAAGCTCAAACATATCCTGCCAAAGGGGTGAAAGGGAAGTTAGAAAAATAAATCGCACATGCATGCTGTAAACCAACTCAAATTTTGAACCAATAAGAAAAGTACAAGCATATTTCACTTGAATAATTTTGAGGTTCTATGT
Source organism: Rhynchospora tenuis (assembly GCA_027725995.1). Taxonomy (NCBI): domain Eukaryota; kingdom Viridiplantae; phylum Streptophyta; class Magnoliopsida; order Poales; family Cyperaceae; genus Rhynchospora; species Rhynchospora tenuis. The sequence continues at coordinate 44,411,978 of CM050888.1, read as the reverse complement.
AGAATGAAATAACCAATAAGAACCAAATAAAATCATGTTACCCTCAAAACATCGTCGCTGTAAGGTGCCTCTGGAGCAGTGATTCGTGTAATCTCACAGATGCAAGTCGCAATAAGAACCTTTGCATCGCTATCCTCATGCTTCAGCAGCTCCTGTTTCGAAAATGCATCGAAGCAAGCCTTCAAGGAATCAAGCACCGAAGGACGTGGTGACTGTTCTACTTCTGATAGAGCACTTGCCGTTTTCTGCACGTTCATTATTCTCATATTAGCCTCTCAGGGGAACATGTTCACTAAGCACTTCTGGCTATAGTAAGTTGTTAGAACCTAGTCTATTTCAGTTAGGGTAAGTAGGTGCAATAGAAGATACTTGTATGGTGCCGCAAATATTAAATACGATAAAATCACATCTCTCTAATCTGACTATGTTTATTGAAATAAGGAACACATATTTTATTTTTCCTTTTCTTCAAAAAGAAGTGGTTTTACATAATTATCTTATGTACAATAAAAATGAACCTTTGTAAATGTTTATCACAGATGGAAACTTTGCACAGCCAAGGATCAAGGAGCTAGGAAATACCTCACAGATAAAATTTATTCTAAATTTACACTGTTATACAAATAGGCAATATCCTGAGTCAACCAGACGAAACTGCACTAAGGTACCACAATATCAGAATCATTAGATATTTTCTGGCTGACTCAGTGTGTAGGACTATAAAATAATTGAAATTACTCTCAACCATAAAAAGCTTCTGATAGAACTTTCATCTGACCAAAGGCAGAACAATAAACCCTAGAATTAACCTCCAATACTACTCAAAGTAATCAATTAAGAACTAAGGATGCAAAGTTTTCCTTCTAAACCACCAACAGAAGCTATAAGCACTGTTTAACCAAACCACAAAAGCACCTAAACAGAAAGTAACATCTATCAGAAATTCTAGCAAACCACTTCTCCAGGTTAGTGGGACTAATATATACAGTTCCTACTCCCCGAATTTGGTTTTCCGGTTCCCTGAAACCTAAGTTCCTCAGCTAAAACCTTCAAGCTATCACTAAAAAGTACCACTTTAAACTCAAATTCAAACTCAGAAAGTGATAAACACCACCAATTCGGGCTTGAACGAGTCAAACTCTACACTTTGCAACGGCCACTGAAACCCTACTTAGGGAAATTACAACCAAATACCCACAAAAAACCTGATAAAAACTACCCAAAAACACCAACCACAACAAACCCAACTGATCTGGAAGAAGAGATCCACAAAAGTACCCAAAATATAGAATAAAAAACTCTACCTCGAGGAGCTCGACAAGCTCATCCTTCGAGGAAGGAGGCGACTCCAACTTCTCGCCGAGCTCTCTGAGCTGTTGCTCGGCCATTCCTGACCGTCGGATCGAGGGTTTATCAGATTTTTCGAATTTCCTCTCTTCTCTTCACGCTTCTCCTTGTCTCTCGTTTTGCCTCCCGCTCGAGTCTGGTTTTTTGGTTTTTGAGTTGGAACTTGAAGGGTGTGAGCTTGTAGCTGCTTTGTGGGTGGTTTTGGGAGATTTTACTACTAGTTTTGAGATTTCGCGATTGGTAATGGTAATAACCCTCCTTTTTTGGATTAATTACGGTATTCGGTCCCTCCTTTGGCCTTCTCCCAAGATTCCTATATAGACTTGGTCTACGAATTTAAGTGGAGGATTAAATTTGACATTCAGACATGCTAAAGGTATACATGTATAATTGTTATGTTTTTTCTTTTATGTTATATTTTTTTAAGATTTTATCTAACGTAATATTAATTTTTAAATTAATAATGATGTTTTTCTCTAAGTGAAATTATTTTTTATTAATGTGAGCATTTAACTAAGTTTTTTTATTATTTTATTAATTATTAATTATTAATTATAATTGGTAAAACAATTTCCAGAATTTATGGAATAGAATCTGCTGATGGACTATCAAATTGTTTAAATACTTATCAATGAGTATAAACCAATTGCATATTCAAAAGTAGTAATCTTGTGTTTGCAAAACTATGGACTCTGCGTCCCTAACGGCACAATGTTTATCAAGAAAAAAAAAAAAAAAAGGAAACTCTCAATGAAAGAAGGTATTAAATTGATTATATATTGATGCATTATTTTTTTTTATAAAATTAGGATTAAATGGCATACTTTTTTCATACATTGTTTTTTTGTTTTTTTTATAGAGAAAGTAGCTTTGTAATTATAATTTTGTAGATATTGTAATTCTTATTTTAAATTTAAAATAAATAATTACTAAACAATCTTATACAGTAAATTCAACAATGAAAAACATAAACATGTGCATATATTGTTATAAATTTTGAATATTTATCAAACATAATATTAATTTTACAAAGAAAAAATATCACATTTCCCCATAGTGAAAAATATTTTTGTTCATAACAATTTGTTATAATTTTTTTGTTATCTCTCTTTTATTAATGAATAACTCCAATGAAAAACATAGGTTTTAGAACTTAATATATTACCATCGAGTACTAGACTATTAAATTGTTGAATAAAACAATTATATATTTACAGGTAGCAAAATAATTGGTTTTACAAAATTGTGGACTCTAAACCATTAGCAGCACATTGTATATTTAAAAACAAGGTAAATCTCAATAAAGTAGGTACTTGATGTGTGGATTTTTATACTTTGTTTGTTTCTTTTTAACAACAAAGGAACTTTTGAAATTGCCAGTTTAGAGTTATATATTTTTTTTATTTTAAATATAAAATATTAAAAAATATGTAGTTAAGTCATAGTGATTAGGGCTGTCAACGGTCAGAGACACCACGTGGGTGTTGTTTCGTTTAAATAAATGGAACGAATAACGAAACGGAAAATGAAATACTAGATCCTCATTTCAAACTGTTTCATGTGTATTTTATGAAGTGGAATGGTTAATGACACAGAATTATGTTTCGTTTTCAAAACGAAACAGTTTGCGAAATGGCATATGGTACCGTTTCGGCAAACGGAACAAGCTGTTCCGTGCCTTTTGTCCACGTTTGACAGCCCTAGTAGTGATTTTGGTAATAGTATTATCAATTTATCTACTTATTAAAATTAATCTGTCAATTTATGGATAATTATTGTTAAAATATAATTCAATTTGTTTTCTATAATGTATAACAAATTTATATATTAATCATCCCTAAATTTTGTAAATGAAATTTATGATTTATATTTTAAAACATTTTCAATAAAATGTTTTAACACAATAAAAATTTCTTTTTACGGAACTTAAAAAATCTGCAACTTTAACAAATAAATTGAAAAGTAGATACTAATTGATAATTTATACTCAACTAATACTACACCGCGTGCAACCATAGGACGACAATGCCGTTGCTTAGGCACCATATACGGTGCTTACCCGTTTCGGACCTTTCGGTCCTATCTGATAATATTTTGTCACGTTATGTGTTTTATTATCTGGGCTTATGGCCTAATTTCTGATTCCTCGGGACTCGGCCCATATGGCCTTAAGTGTGCTTCATACTATTAGGTGTGAAAATCATTTAACCATGCACCTCATGAACATTTTTCCATAGTTATGTAAAGCCCAGTCCTTTTAAGTTTGTATCCGCATCAGAATGGGGTTCATACCAATGGACATATTAAACTATTAATTATTCAGTCGAGCCTGCTAATTCAAATCAAAGATTGTGATGATATCAAACTGAAACATGTAAAATTGAATGGATTATGTTGATTCACACTTGATGAAACAGTTTGTATTTACTGATCACAATCGAGTTTCTATTTATTTGCCAAGATTCATGAAATTGATACAAATTATAATGGTTGCCGACTTTCTTTCTAGGCAACATAGTGTATTTCAAAGACCGACAAAATTAAATATTACATGCAAGTACGAGTAATATGACTAAGCAAGAGAGAGATATCATATCAGTAGTTCAGTACAACAGGTATCGTTCACTTGTACCGGGCATCGAGTGTTAATGTCTATTTCAGATAACATTGTTATTTATGGCACTTCACTAGCGAGTCTTCAAACAAATTAATTAATAAGATTAATACCCTGTGATCCTTTGAATTTCCAGCACTAATTCTTAGGTTGCACTATAGTAAAACAAATAATTTGATGGCAACAGCAACTGAAGCAATTTAAAATTGAAAAAGAAAGAAAGTGAGTCTGCCAGGTAAGGAAAATGTCATTTCATTAAATATTCTCAGATGAAAACAATAACAGGGACAGCATAAGAGCTTAAATTACATCCAAAAAGGGGGGGGATGTAAAAAAAAAAAATAAAAAAAAACCTTAAAATCACTTAAAACTGTCCTTAACGATTGCAGGCACATTTGGAAAAGTGCCTCGGCCTAACTTCTAAAACTGACATTAAAGTAGATTCTAGCTCCTGACAACGAGCCAATGTATCCATAATAAAAGCTAAATCTCGAAGATCATCAAATCTTCTTTCCATCTGAAAAAATAGAAGCAACCTCGAGAGCTCTGTATCCTGCATATTACCCAAGAACGGCTTGACCATGACAACATTCTCCCTTTGGAGCACCTTGTAGTACTTGTCATCAATGATAACACATCTGTCAAGGCTTCTGCCGGTCAGAGCCAGATCCTTAACACACTTCCGTTCAGAGTCTTTTTTGCACGAATCCCTGTACAGCCGGTGAGTGATAAGCCCTTTTGGATCAATCTTGTCAATAATAGGAGAAGCATAGTCTCTGGTTCCAGCAGTGAAAATAACAATCTCGTAATCAGAATCAACTGCAGTTTGGAGCAGCCTTTCTACACCAGGGCGCTTTTTAATGTAGCCATCTTTGGTTGTGAAGTCGTAATGATCAGGTGGCTTGTGATGTAGACCTACGTGGTGAATTAATGTCTCGTCGAGGTCAAGGAAAAGTGTTTTACGGGTAGTTTGAGGGAGAGGAAGACCCGGCAATGGAAGATCACCTGACGATATGTGGAGGAGATTTCGTAGGTCAATGACATTTTCTTGGGCCTGGAAAAAGCTTAGCATTCTTAACAACTCCACGTCAGTAGCATCTCCGGTAAACGCACTAATCTCAATTGCATTAGACCATGGCTTGTCATAAACTTTTGGTTTGTAGTCTAGAATCACGGTTCGATCTAGAAATCTCCCTTTCAGCATGTCGTCATGGGAGCCTAGCCCCACCCAATGGGTAATTATCTCTATAGCCGGGTCGATCTGGTCAAGAATCTGAGACGTGAAGATTTCAGACCATGTAGTGAAAGGGAAGATTCGGAAAGATGCCCTCTTGGCGGCTTGGAGAAACTCAAGAAGGCCGGGTCGCAAGATAACATACCATGGCCTAGTCTTCTTCTTTTTCATCCAATTCACTTTGAAGTCGTACCGGCCATTGGGTGGCAGGTTTCGACTTGCATGGACAATGGTTTTGTGTACACCAAGAAGAAGCACTTTGCTATCGGACTTGGGTAGGTCTACAAGACCTATCTTGCACCGACTACTAGGAAACGAAGTGGAAGGCATGGTGACTACCGTTGGCCAATTGGTAGAGGCGGTCAAAGGTGGTCAAAGGTTTATTTGGAAGAGGCGGTCAAAGGTTTAGGGTTTCTTTTTTTCTTTTCTTGGGAATATAAATGATCAAAACTTCAAAAGTGACTACCGTTGGCCAATTGGCCTATATATAACGAAGTGCTTTACGTATTTTCAGTGGTGATTCCTAGTTTCTATATTTAAACGGGTTATTTTTTTCATTTCTTTCACGACCCGTTTGTCGGATAGCATGATCTTTTCGGCGCAGTAATTTTTATTTTTTTTCGTTCTCGTCTAGAAAAAAGACGGTTATTTACCCAAATTGACACAGCCCATAATATAACTGTGCAAAAATGTAAAAATTTCCACAAATATAACTGTGCAAAAATTTCACAAAATTGATGATCACAGGTAGGGGCAGAAAAATGTAAAGCCGAATAAATGATTTATTTAGGTTGAGAATTTACAAACATGGAAAGTATATATGCACAAAATTAAGCACAGTTATAATTAGAGACAGGTCAAACTCAACAATACTATTAAAGTTGAGTGGCTAATTCAAGATCAATGTTCTAAGATAAATTTAGGCAGAGTTCTGAACCGAATTGGCCAATTAAAGTTCTTGTCAGATTGAAGTGGCACATCATATAAAGTCAAGACGCCAAAAAAGTAAAAATAACACAGGATCTGTAAACTGAAAGCTCTTTTGTTGGTTCAATTGAAACCAAGTTACATATTACTTAACCTTTAAGCCTAAGCAATCATTTTCAAAAGCATCTGTTAAAGCTATGTTCAAATAATGTACATTTTTGAGAGAAATTTTCATCTTGCAGCAGTAAAAGCTATGAACAGAGGGAATTGGACTTCACTGGCTTTCTTCTCCCTACTGCTTGAGTTTTACCTCGCTTCAAGAAGCTCTGATTACTAAAATTATTGTGAAGATCATTCAAATACTTCCCCGCAATTCGAATATCATTGAACCTGCTCTGCATCTCAAAAAACAATAACAAATTCCAGAGCTCAATGTCAGACGAATCGCCCTTGAACGGTTGCACAGCAATGGCATTCTCCTGAGGCCGCACACGTCTTGGGCTATCATCAATGATCACCGACCACTCAAGCCTCCTGCCAGTGGTTGCCAGATCCTTCATATAAAACCCTTCCTCAAATGAGCATGCGTCCCGGTACAACCTATGTGCGAAATACTTGTTATGTGGGTCAAGCCAGTCGAGTATGGGAGATGCGTATCCCGCACATCCAGCAGTGAAAATCACAATCTCAAATGATGCTAAATGGGCAGCACGCAACAAGTCTTGGACGCCTGGTCTCTTGACGATGAAATAAGTCTGATTGATGAAATAATCCCCATTACTTGGTTGTGTGGTGTTTGCATATATTAAAGTTTGGTCGAGGTCGAGAAAAAGTGTCTTTTTCTCAGTACTTGGAAGAGGAAGAATTGATGTGGCAGGACTGAATGACGGGACATTGATGAGTTGCCGAAGATCATCAAAGTTCCTGTCCACTTCAAAAAAATTTACTAAATTTATAAGATCAGTGTCAGAATGATCTCCATGAAATGGTTTTACCGAAATTGCATTTGACCACTGCTTGACATGCTTCTTTGGATTGTCATCAATAATCACAGAGCGGTCTAGCTTCCTTCCTGTTGCATCCAGATCCTTCACAAACAGCCCCTTCCCATACTTGTCGGTGCATGCATTTTGGTACAAACGGTGTGTGATCAACTCCCCTGTCGGGTCAAGCATGTCAATAATTGGACCAGCATACTCACTAAGCCATCTCGTGTAAATGACAATTTCAAATGAGGCATTCTTGGCGGCATGCAGAAATTCAACAAGGCCAGGTCGCTTGAGCACATAGCATGCCCTTGTCTTTCCTTTTATTACCGGATACACCACAAAGTCAAACCCGTCATTTGGCGGGTTGACAGTAAAGCTGACAAGGACTCGGCGCAAGCCGAGAAACAATGTCTTTTTGGAGGATTCAGGGAGGATCCTGTCTTTGGTAGCAGTACGATATATAGTTTCAACCGATTGGGGTTGCAGTGAAGATGAAGAGATTTTTTGTTCATGGCAAGTTAAATACCGGGTTAGAACAGGTTTTGTCAGTGAAGGGGAAAGCAGTGGTGTTGGAGATGACAAGAATCTTTCTACTTGTTGAGATGAAAACTGGATTAGATCAGGTTTGGTCAGGGAAGAGGAAACTGTTGGTGGTGGAGATGACACGATTTTCTCTTCATATTGAGATGCGCACCTGATCAGAACAGGTTTGGTCTGGAAAGGGGAATGCGTGCCAGTTTGGGAAAGATGGGACGAAGTCGATTTGTGACATGAGAAAAGATTGATCAGGGATTTGAGTAAGTAGAGGATGATTGCGGTGGTGATGACAGCATAGCAGATGACAAATCCAACAGCTAAGGAGGCGGCAAAGGTGACCGAAGCATTGACGGTGTCGGCTATGTGTTTTGTCAGGGAGGATGCTTTTTCTTCTTCTCTATGTGTTTCTTCGTTGGATATGTCAGGGTCGGGGAATAAGCTTTGAGAGTTTCGCACCATGATTTTCTTTGCGTATGTTTTCTCTTTATAAGTTGTCTAAGATTTACCATTAATTTTCTTGAGTAGCCCGGTATTTAAGGCGAGGTTTATGTGCTCTCACTCCTATTTTACCTTAAGTGTCAGGCGATCATATCTCTATTTATAGATCGGATCGTTAAAACTTAAACGATGTGATCATCAGATATTTAAAAAGGTCTGTCAAGCTTTTCTAAAAAAAAGATATTTAAAAAGGTCACATATCTTGATAATTTTGGTAATCCCTATTATTTAAATCAATTAATAGAAACTTAAAAATTAGAGTAATAAATATAATGTTATAAATAAATAAGATACCCACAAAATATAATATTATTTAAATGTTTTTTTTACCAGAATTATGGATTATCAATATTTTAGAAGGTCCACTCTTGCCATTTATTACAAAAATGAACCCTTCAATTTTATTGTCACTTTTAGAAGGACCACTTTTGCCATTGATTTCAAGAATGAACCCTTCAATTTTAAGTCAAAATCAATATATTGTACTTTTACAAAGAGTATGCGACAAGTGATACGCATTAAGCTTTGAAACTTTTTCCCCTGAAATATATTATGTTGTTTAGTCGCAAATAAAAATGCATTTCGAAATCCGGTTGGAGTTTTTCATAGACATTTAATTTAAAAATAAGTTGGGATACCTTCACCAATCTATCTTAAAATATATATATATATATATATATATATATATTATTATTTTTTTTAAACTGATATTATGTTGTTTATGTTGTAGCTGTTAAAGTCATGTCATGGGCGCCTTACAGTTACAAGTCTTTTTTGAAAAACCCATATGCTCTGTCAGCACGTGATCTGTTTCTCATTTTTTTTCCCTAATTGTTTTTGCCTTAAATATTTTTCGTTAGTGTATGATAACTTAAAATATCAATATATCATTAAATCTCATCATGAAATAAATGACGACTATTAATTTACATCTAACTTTTCTTCTCCTTTTCATTAAGATTTAAAGAAAATAAAATAAGAAAAGAAAGGTATAATCACTGAATAAGTTCATTAATTGACAATAGAAGAAAAATACATGTATACATAAAATATCAAAAGATATTAAGCACATGGTTTTAATTTTTACTTACTTTAAATATGAGCATACCTATAGAGTAAGTAATACACATTAAAAGGGCCGCAGCTAAAATTAAAAGAACAGCCCTGTGATAATACGAACAAACAGAGAATTATAGTAAAAGGAGCAAAAAATTCAAAATTAAAAAGGCGTCACTTTATTTCATTACACGTGCAAATGATGTATGAACAATAGAGAAAGATAATAAAAAAATACGAAAATAAGATATTTTTGTTCTGAGATCACATAGATTTTCAATTTTTATTGATAGAGTTTAATTCTAAAACATAACTAAAACTATCAGAAGATAAGACGGCTGTCTTAAATAGAAAATACAAAACCCTAAAAGACAAAATACATAAGATAAAATTACTAAAACAATCCTAAAAACTGCTAAAATTATAAAAAAAAAGGTCCAGAAGACCATAAAGGAAGATTTAGATCGTGAATTCGAAATGACGATTTGCCCAAAACCAAGCGTAGCTAGTTTTGTTTTGGGCTTTGGATCATGGATCTCATGTCAAAAATTCAGCTCGATCCGACAGTCTGATCAAAAGTTACACCCCTTTTGATAAAGTGTGCGCAGCATCAGCAAAGAAAAACACTTTAAACGTAATGAAAATATTTACATACAATTGCATACATACTCTCTTCCATCTTTGTTGCAGAGTAGCAAAGATTAGTTCTATTTGGGTTTCAAAAGTTATCTAATCATGTGACAGTTGATATCCTAATTAATCTACATGTTGTCGATGTTCCATATCTTGCACTGATTTCTCCTCTTAACCACATTGAACTTTAATCTTTTTTTAGCTTTGGAAGGTTTCCAATTCCTGTTACGGTGAAGTTAAAGTTTGGTGAGGTTGCAATTAATTCTTTGAGTTTGCACTGTTCTTCAAACGTCACCGAATTTAGATTCCCTTGATCTTCGAAATTTAGAATCTTTACCTTTTGGAATGTGCTTCTAGGAAATTTCAAGTCTTTTTCATTGTATGAATCATGTACAATAAGAGAAAGAGCAGTCAGGTTGGGTAACCTCTGAAGAACTTGAATTGTATTTTCAGTAACTTGCTGTCCTTCAAAGTTATCTTGACTAGATTATTGAGATGATTAATCCCTGTGTAAGTTTCCTGAAAGGGCCAATAAACTTGAAACATTGCTCAAGGAGAGAAGATGGAGTCTGAAAATCTAAGCAGAGGTGTGCAGAAGCAAATTTTCTGAAACTCGAGCTTAAATTCAAAGACTGCAATAAATAAACCTGGTACACATCCATTCCAAACTCTTGCCTATTGTTTGCAGTATGGGATGCTATAACAAATTTTTTCAATTGAATTAAGTGCCAAAGATCATTGAAGTTTTCCTCTCAGTCTCAAAAAACTCGACCAAATTTATGAGATCTGTGTCAGCATGATCTCTAAGAAGTGGTCTTACTGCAATTGTATTAGCCCACTGCTTGACATGCACCTTTGGGTCATCATCAATGATCATTGATCGGTCTAATTGCCTTCCGGTCTAAATCAAATCCTTTATGAATAGCCACTTCCCATACTTGGTGCACGCATTTTGGTACAACCAGTGTGTTATCAACTTTTTCTCTGGGTCAAGTCTGTCAATGATTGGACCAACGTATTCACTATGTGTGCTGGTGTAAATGACAATTTCAACCAAGGAATTTTTGGCAGCACGGAGTAATTTATCAAGGCCAGGTCGCTTGATCACATAGCATGCTCTTCTTTTCCCTTTTATTACAGGATGCACCACAAAGTCAAACTTTTCACATGACTGGTCGACTGTAAAATTGACGAGGATCTGTCGAAGGCTGAGACACAGTGTTTTTTTGGACGTTTTTGGCAGGATTATCTTTGTGGCTATAGATTTCGGCACAAAAAGAGAGGATTTATTGCGTTGATGTTGAGCATGGTATTGGTTTGGAATTGGTTTTGTTGGGCATGAGGAGAATGTGCCAGTTTGGAAAGAAGATGATGAATTTGGAATGGATTTGCAACAAGTGATAATAAAAGTATTGATGAACTAAGGAAGCAGAGTAGACGTTAAATGTGGTGGCTAAGGAAGCAGAAAAGGCGATCGATGTGATGAAGAGATTGCCGATGACATTGCTGATTTCTTCTACCATAGAGGATGTTTTTTTATGTTGTTTGCTATCAGAAATCTCATTTTTGACCATCACATTTTCAAGGTTTGCCACAATTTTTTAAAATTCATTAGTTGTGTTTGTGCCGTTTTTTTTTTGTTTTTGACGAAGGAAAGGAAAGGAAATCCCGTGGGAGAAATGGAATGTTAGCATTATGTTTCCCTATCTATTTTAGGTTGGAGAGGTTGTGTCCAAGAAAAAAAACACTCCTTGATATGATTTTGTTTTCGAACGGAACAATTCTTGATCGATCAACTGGCAAACTTTTTTTTCATAAAATTGTTTATGTATATAATGATAAGTCGAGTTACATATATTTATTTCTTTGAAAAAGATTATCATTATAGCTGTAGCTGTGCCATATGTTGATAACCGTTGTACGGGTAACATACTAACATGTTCGAAGGTAAATGATACGTTGGGCCGGTTTCTGGTCGTCCAAGTATTTTAAGGTCCAAATTCTCTCGTCTCATTCTATGAAGAGCAGCAGCCTGTTATGAGTTATGACTACATGGATCCTCGTCAAAATTTCTTATCATTCGTTTGTTTACCGAAAAAATTATAACTAACCTTAATTAATTAAGAAATTTTAAATAATCTTAATTTAATCAAAAATTTAAAAATGACTTCGCAGTATCGGAATTTCGAATTCCGATACTAGACATAGTGATTATATAAAAGGGCCAGAGTGACCTCCTCTCTCTCCGCGTCGCTCTTACTCTCATTTCTCCACCGAAGAGCAAAAGAGAGACTCGCCCAGGTATGTTTTTTATTTTTTTATTTTTTTAATTAATTAATTTATTTATTTTATTTAGTTAAATTAGGTTAATTATAGAAAAAAATAAGAAAAATATTCAAAAAATATCAAAAAAAATAAAAAAACAGATTAAATTCTATTCATTAGGATAAATATATTTTAGCAAATTTTAAATTTTTTTACATTATAATAATAGAAAATTGCTTAAAAAATTAGGTTAATAATAGAAAAAATATGAAAAATATTCAAAAAATATAAAAAAATATCAAAAAATCAGATTAAATTCTATTCATTAGGATAAATATATTTTACCAAATTTTAATTTTTTTTACATGTTATAATAATAGAAAATTGCTTAAAATATTAGGTAAATAATAGAAAAAATACGAAAAATATTCAAAAAATATCAAAAAAAATATCAAAAAATCATATTAAATTCTATTATTTGTTATGTATAATAATAATATATATTTTGATATTTGTACATATTATAATAACAGAAAATTGCTTATTATAATAATTTAGAACTTATTTAAAAATTGGATAAATTAATAGAAAAATTGGATAATTCGTATATGTTGATATATATATTTTTTTTTTGAAATTTACAGAAAATATCTAACAAGATCCAAGATTCAAATTTCATATTTCAGCAGCTATTGTCGATTGAGGTGAGTATTTTTTTATTTATTAATTTATTTAATTTGCATATTTTATGTAGGTAATTAATTTGATAGTTTATATGATGTGTTTATGATTGGTAAATAATTGATTGTGATTGTGATGTGATGTGTTCAATTTTATATGATTGTGATTGTGATATAATTGATTGGAATAATACGATTGTGATATGATATGTAATTGTTGGATTTGAAATGGGTTTAGGGGGGATTTGGGTGAAGAATTTTTCGGAAACCCTCCCGGTACAGGGGAGATGCTGCCGAAATTTTGTTAGATTTATGACATTTAATTTTTTTTTTATTAAGTGAAAATGCCACCGAGAAGAAGAACGTCTACAGCTTCACGTAGATCTACCAGGCTACGGACCAGACGGAGACTGGCGTCAGCTGTTCCAAACGGAGGTGGGCATGTGGGGTGACATGGCTCGAGCCAGGGTCATGGAGGAGCGACCATGGAGCGCTGCTATCGAGGCTACGTATCTACTGTGGCTGAGGGTACATGGGAGTGCGCATGTCGTACATATTCCGGAGGAGACAGAGACAGCTCCGGTTGCCGATATGTCGTACCTTCGCGACAGTCCTGCACACGGGGCTTTGGTGAGTTCATTTTGATGCAATAACCATTCACAATAACTGATTTCAAATATAATTTGATGGCTAACATTGGTTAAATAGGTTAAACATACTTTGAGAGACGTGCTTCGAGCATGTGCATGGGCGGTGAAGAAGGGATTCAGACGTGCTGGGAAGAAGATGCTTACTAGTTGCAGCACGACATTGGATATTGTCGGCGAGCCTCATCGGATACCTCAGGTATTGGAGTCGAAGGGTCTTTCGACGGACATTGCATCCATACCTGATACGTCTGACGAGGAGGAGCTTCCGGAGCTCGGTTGGGAAGAGCATCAGTTCATGCAGGTATATCACAAACTTAATCTAATATTATTATGTTCTTCTTTTTTCAAAATTAATTTGTAATATTATTACTGCTTTTATGTGTAACAGGGTGATTTCAGTTTGCATGACTTCGATGCATTTTTTGTTGTTCCACGCCCTAGCCAACCGATCACTCAGAGCAGACGCTCTCATTCCCGATGATCTCAGCCTCCGACATCTGAGCCTCAGACTACTGAGCCACAGCCTCCACCTCCACCTCCACCTCCGGCAGAGTACCCCACCCAGCAGACTCCTTATCCTCAGTACCAGACTCAGACGCAGTTTGGAGGGGGTTATAGTATGCAGCAGACGCCGTATGCAGGGATGTACTCGGAGCCTCGTGCACACATGGAGAGCCAATCCCTTAGTCAGGCTGATGCATTTTTCCAGACATACGGTATTCCCTTAGATGACCCGTTGTCACCATTCACCCAGTCTCAGTCTCAGTCTCAGACTCCGTTTCCTGTATTCGGTGAGGCCTATAGTCCCCAGGCTGGTCATCCTGGGGCATCGTCTAGTAGACCGTCTCGTTATCCCACTCCAGTTCCTGTGCCTCCACCACCACCAAGACTTGCTCGCGGCCGACAGTCCCGACGGACCCTAGGCGCATATATTGATTATTCCGCAGCTCAGGGGCATTACCGTCGTGATGGACATAATTAGTTTTGTACTTACAGTGATTTTTATGACATTGTGACATTGTTCTGATGTTGTTATGATATTTATATCTCCTATATTGTGATTTTTAGATTTCATACTTTTCATTTCTTTAGTTTTGTACTTAATAACGTCATGTAAACAAGTCACTCTAATAACGTCATTTCACCTAACTCGTAAAAATAAATAAAATTATTTCTAACAAATAAGCGCAAAGGACTAAATTTGCACCGAAAAGGACCTAATCATTAATCTATATTGCACTTGATCTAAATTTGCACCGAAAAGGACTAAATTTACATCATGTGGTTAATATATTAAACCACAATTTTTGATACATATCTAAACAACAAATTTAGTTAACTAATGCATTCTATGTATCAAACTTAATTTAGTTAATTATCAAACCCAGATTTAGTTTACAATGAAATTTTAATGTATAATTGAGTTGACATGGACAAACATTAATTTTACAAACTAACATTGTGATTTGAAAAAGAGGGTCAAACTAACATAAATTTTAGCACGTAATGCATTTTCACTTTTTAGTCATTACTTTTTTATTCACGCATTGAGCTTTCTTTTCAATTAACATTGACTAATTATTATATATGATGATATATTTATTCCATTATATTTTTCTCTATACCATGAAGAATACATAAAAAATATAAACCACTATTTTTAGTGCAAACAATAAAAATCTATGAAACATAAGAACAAAACGAATTTTCTAATGCAATATGAAAGTGTATAAAATTCTAGATTCCGATACTAAGTAATATCATATAATATATATCCTACAATGGTTAAAATAATATCATATAAGTAATATATACTTTATTAAATATTATATGAATTCAAAATTATATGAATTTATATGATTATGAGAAATTTTAGTTAGTATCGGAATTCTAGATTTCAATACTAACTAAAAATAACGGGAAAGTGTATAAAATGATAATAAAAGTTTATTAAATACATTAAAAATCAGCGTATTCTAGTATCGGAATCTCATGCGAAGTCATTTTTTAATTTTTGATTAAAATAGGATTATTTTAAAATTTCCTAATTAATTAAGGTTAGTTATAATTTTTTCGGGTTTGTTTAGTTATGACAGGCTTTCCTGGGCCTTTTGTCTTGGAATTAATAGGAGAAAACACATTTGTTTTTTTTTTTGCCCCCTTCCTTTGAAATTAGAAGAAAATACCAATATAATGTTGTTGTTTGTAGGTTGTCTAAGTTATGCGTTCAGTTTGGTTAGTGCACTGAGTACGGATCACTGTCAATCGCTATATTGGATTAGAGCTTTGGCGTTGGTTACACCAGCCACGACACGCTTTTAGTTGAACCAATGTCGGGTTATCCGGACCCCTGAGAAAAGTTATCGCTATTTGACTTGTGCTATTAAGCAATTAATTAAAAAAAGTAGGAATTTGTAATATTTTCTGAATATGATGTGTACATGTACGCAAGTAGCATTTGACTGCTTGATTTCAGAAACCATTTATTGTGATTATTAGCTTATAAAATTCAGTGACAACGAAAAGACAACTATAGCAATTATTATACAAAATTAATTTTATGATTACAGCTTGATTACACTACAATAATAAAAAAATATATATGATGAAGTTTACAGTTTTTTGGTGTTCCAAATATCCACATTTTAGTGTTTAATTGTTTTGTTTTTTTTTTCGAAATTTAAAATTTAAACATTGCGTTCAAACCGTTGATCTTGTAACGTGAGATGTATTTTCATATAAATTCTATAAATTAAAGTTTATTTGATAGGACAAAATAATTTTAAAAAGTACAAAATTTTATATGCAAATTGCATCACTCCTTAAATTGGATAAGATTAACGCCTTGGGATTCAATGTTTGAATTTTTAATTAAAAAATAATTAAAGAGTGAATTGTTGGCATTTGGAGTACGTACCTAAAACGTAGACACTAGAAACCTCCTCCAAATATGTTATGTTTTAATTACAGACTTGTTTAATAATAATCCAACAACGACCATTATGGCAAATTGCAATCAATATTACAAGATTAATTTATAAAAAAATCATAAGGATGGTTAAGTACAACTAGCAAAAAATGCCCTCATATGCAGACAAATAAAGAAACAGAATAATGTTAGACAATAAAAATATGTTGCTTAATTTACCAGTGATACAAATAGATGTGTTATTCAATTTGTTTCTATATTAGATGGAAAACCAAATAATATTGTTGTTTCGTCTAGCGATTCACATCCAACCACAGATCAAATTGATCTAACGGCAGAAACACCTGTTTACTATTTAGACCTAGAGTGTAACACCTTTTCCATCCGTGCATTTATAAGTAGTAGAGATAGAGATATAGTAATAATATGTTATATTGACTGAAAAATTTCTCCGACAAAAGGTTAGTAAAAACCATTATGATAATGAAAACTAAATTTTTTGGAGGTTACTAAATGTGATATGGAATCTATTTTTGGCCATTGAATTTGAAGTTTGTTTTTACTAATTGGACTTAAAACTTTTAATCTCTGAACTTTGATAATTATTCAAATTCAGTCGCTCTATCAACCTTTTAAGCTAAAATACTAACGTCTCTATTCAAATTTGGTAATCTTATAATTGGTATTTTAGATGGAAAAATTAGAGTAAATTAAACTTCGGTGATAAAGGGATAATTTAGAGTTCGGCCATCGTGTATAAATATACTAACGAAATTACTAATAAATATAAATACAAAAGTTCTTTGTACTATAGATAGGTTGTGCATCAATCTAGTGCAATCTGAAAATTGACTTAACCGTCCATCAAACAGTTTCAAAAAATTAATTTTTTTAGTTTTATTATCATATGATCGATCACTAATTAAAAAAAAAAAATCAAATCTGGTACCATCACATCCAAACTATTAGAAACACAGGGGTAGTTTACTTTTTTTTTTAACTATTTTTTTTCTTTTGGTAACTATAATTTAATTTGTCTTCCAGATTAAATAAATATTTTTCTCTATAATAATTACATCAACAATGTAAATTTAATAACATTAATTAGAAAGCACGTATAAGATATGAAATAGAAAATTAGTCCATAGCTCTATCTCTCTATCATTCATCTTGTGCATCGGGCTTTACGAACAGACAAAATACTAATGTTGTTTTCCAGAATATTGCCTAAAAATCAAACAAATCAAATTAGTATGTATGTACTAAAAGATATGAAGTTATTTCTAAATTATTAAATTGAAATAAGATTCGGCTGTAAATGGAGTCTGACGTCATGCATCCGAACCTTTTTAGTTGCACGGTTGCACCAGCAATGCCAATATGCCATGCCATGAGACTTGGAGAATTCCGTAAAATCATAAAACTTGTACCTATTATATCAATATGCTATTTGCTACCAAAGTATCAACATGAATCATATTAATGCAAATTGTAGGGGTCAAATACACTTCTTCATTCTGTTTTGAGTATAAAATAAAAACAAAAACTGAATTGTAAAATCCAAATTGCAAATAATTATCAGGGAAACAAAGAGCAGATCCATTCCACTAAAAAGTCTTGTTTGGTAACAACTATATAAAAAAAGAGATCACTAATTCCAAAGTATAATTAAAATACAAAAAAGATTAAATTAGAACCGAAAAATATCATTATACAAATGAAGTGACAGCTAAGCAAACAAACGTGCCAACCTTGCTTTGCCGCCAACCTGTCACTTGAAAATCCGGTCAAACCCCAAATCCTTCTCCGTCAAGCGCCGTCACCTTCCATTTTCACCGACATTCTAACCCCACCAGTCAGACGTTAATTTCTAACGGAGATTTAACAGGACCCCACCAGCCGCACAGCTCACATGGGCTCTAGTGTGTAGTCTAGTCTTCCAGACCTCTTCATACTTTATTCTCCAAACAATAAACAAATAAAAAGAAAAGAAAAATCTCTGGTCCGAATTTGTATTAACCTTTTTGTTTGTTTATTTATTGCGCTTAAATTAAATTAATTTCCATCTTTTAATTGATTGATTCTCTCCAGTCTATAATTCTCTTTTGGAGGCTTTCGCCTCGTCTCTTTCCAGCTTCTCTCTCTTGCAATCGTCTCGTCTTTGCTTCGAAGAGATCAATCCATGGCGGTATGAACAGATCTCTTGTTTTCTGGTTTACTTTTTGCCTTTTCTTCTCGCAGGATTGAACTTTATTTTGTTGGGTTTTAGCTTGAATTTGGACTTTGTGATTATTCCATTTTTTTTATTAAGCAGATTACTCTTTCTATTTCTGATAATTTTCGCTTATAACTGTTATGCCCTTTTAATTGAGCCCAAATTTGAAGATACTATATTACTTTCAAATTCATCCATCATTCTAGACCAAATTATGATTAAAATTAGGGAAAAAAATGAACATTTTTTATTTGGAATGTATTGAGGGCTTATTTGAGATAGACGGATCAGATGGTTTAATGTATCTAAACAAAAATAGAAGTATTGTCTAGCATATCTTTTTTAATTATGGTACCTAAATTTTTGGAAAATTTCCAATTTTGGCCTTTGTAGGAAGAAAATGGACGCCCTTTGCCAAAGTTTGGAGAGTGGGATGTGAATGACCCGGCTTCAGCAGACGGCTTTACTGTAATTTTCAACAAGGCTAGGGATGAAAAGAAAGGGGGCAATGCACAAGAAACTGATTCGCCTATGAATAATGACAGGAATGTGAAAGCTACAGAAGGCCATACCACCCGGTCGAATTCTGTGAGTGCCTTCCTTTTTGTAATTATTCCTGGATTGATCTTAGTTAGCCAGCAATTGAGCTCAAATAGCCCTTAGTTGTTTAATAATGCCTCAAGTTAAGAGAATGAGGAAGGTTAACCTTTTCACACCCCAAATTGGGAGAGAACAATTCTTGCAAAAATGGATAGAGAGAGATTCTCTCCATTTTCCTTCACATACACATCCTAAAGTTAGACCTCGGGAGCAAGGTAAATATGCTCCTTTCCTTTCTCTCCCTTCGCCACCTCTCTATTCATTCTCTCAAGAGCCTGCCTGTAGCCCTAAGTTGCTCAATTTTTCTTTTACTTTGTCTTTTTTTTCTTATGCAACTTAATACAAAACTTGAGGAATATCCCAACTGGTAGGGTTGCATACCATAATCTATTTAAATGTAAACTTTGTAGTAACCCTCTAGTACATCTAGATGAGGCAAACCAGGACCAGTTCGGGTTTGTTATGGTTAAATCCTGGTTGGCTGTTTGGGTCATCTACTTTCTAAATTTCTGTTACCAGTGTATAATGCCACTATGCCGGGTACATTTTAAAATACATATGTCAATTTCATGGGTTCACGGGCATTGGGATTAATTTACTGACAAATTTATTTTTCAGTTATGTGGTTTGGCCTCTTTGAGGTTTGATTGAGTCAAAGTTTAATTTAATGTATGTTGTTAGGGTTTTTTTGCTTTAAATTGCTCAGATTCAGATCAGGTTTCTTCATTTCAGACCTGATTGCAGGCATATTGTTTGATTCATTTTGGGTCATTTTCTTTGCTTTCTTAACTTCTCAAGTTTCCTCGGTTGGATTCTGTTAAGATTGGTCAGATGGATGTTTGATGCAAGTTTTGTATATAATTTAATTGGGTTCAGAGACGGGTGCAAAAAACATTGAACCGGCAGATTGTATTGTAACCATGACCTTAAATAGGCTTAAAAACCATCCTCAAGAATACTTTCTTTGTGCTTTTTCTCTTTTGTGTTAGCTCATCTTTGTCTTTCCTATTTCGTTTGAATTACAGCAGAAAAAGTGGTTTTGCTGTGTGATGGCCAGCCCGACACATACTTGATGCGAGCAAGAGCTTTATGGTTTAACATACACTTTCCAAATTGGTTTAGTTTTGGAATATATTCTGAAGAAATGCAATATATACATTTTGGTTCTGTATGCTATTTTGGTGGCCTCATATTGTATCTATGTGGGATCAAATGCCAAAATGGAACTCTATAAAGTTGTCAAGACAAATAGTATTCTTTTTTAAATATTGGTTGCTGGTGTGTATGTATATTTAGGTCGATCCTGTGTAATTTCATATCATACTTTTTGTTATCATCACGCACACAGTTTTCTATTCATTTTTGTTTTAATATGGTGTAGGCTATTCTCCTTTGCCTGTAGCCTTTATTTATGTTGTTACCTGATATTTCGCTGTTAATTAACATGTTCTCTTATGTTGGGTTATTGGATAGCCCCTTTCATTGGATATAATCACGTTTGGCACCTTGCTCAGACTCAGTAACATTCTGTACTTACAGATTTTCCAACACAAAATATCTTTGTTTTTGGCAAACAACAACAACACAGTCAATGACAAGTCCTTTTCGTGATTGGAATTAAATAGGAGAGATTATATATCTAGTCGACTAAATGCACTCTTCACCTCAGAAAGGTAAGAGCACAACTAGCATTGCAAAACCAAGAGAGGCTACCAGGACAGAGAACGGGAGCCTTCCATTATCCTTCCGAACAAACAATGCTTCATAAACTGGCAGATTAATAACCACCAAAATTGCACAAAGAGAACCTTGAATGAAGAACGCATTAATTCTCCTGATCTCCTTATTCACCAGCAAAGCACCAAATCCACCCACTAGACATAAAAGGTTCAACAATGCAACTGAGGCGATTATAACCAAGTAAGGTGAAGCCGAGCCGAACTCTATAATTCCTTCCTCATACCTCTTCTTGGAGCTGCCATCGGTTACCTTTCCAGTTATGGAAAATGATATTTCTGAGAAACCAAGGAATTTCAACACTGTATCGATTGTTGCGAAGGAAAATGAGGTGATCCTTTTTATCAACCACATTCTCTGGAAATTCCACCATCCGATGATCGTTTCACCAAATCTTACTGTCTCAGCCAGGCTTAGTATATACGTAGCACTTGCGACATATATGAATGGTAGCACCCATATGCTGGTAACCTGACGATTTGGAAATATTATTTTATAACTGCATGGTTAAAACTTAAAATAATGCATAGGAGATCGTGTTGGTGCACTGGTACAGTGCTGGGTTGTACCAGTGCATTAGATGATTTTGTTTTGATACTGGAATTACTTTGTATATGACTTTTGTTTCTTTAATGGAAGTGGTGGTTGAAATCCACTTATTTAAAAAAAAATAATTACATGGTTAAAAAAAATGTTAAGGTAAGGTCCATGTAAAGAGGAAAATACAGTATCAGGCCAAAAAAATTAGACTGGTACCTATGATCTTTACTTTAGACTTTGATCAAATGATTTTTACATGGGATTTTATTTGATTAGAACTGTTTTTTCAAGATTTCATTAGGTCTAATTACATGAAAATTCCAATCAAATGATATCAAACCGTTTGTTTTGATCAAAAGTTTTTAATGAAATGAAATAAAACCCCTCATGAAAAAGAAGTGATTCTAGTCAGGGTCTTAGTGCCTACTTAATTTCTTATAACCTTCATTAATTACCGAACCTTTATTAAAATCTTGTGCCATGGTTTCATGAGAAAAAAAAAAAAAGTTCTGTCATACGAATCTAGATCAGTTGGTATGAAATATTCAGATCAATGTTAAAAACAGTTTATATGACTTACCTTTGGAAACAGTGAGATGCCTTGGAGAAAGCAAAGGGAAGGAATAACAACATAATACCAGGTGGGAAAACAGGTTGTAGCCCACAGTCCATACAAGTAATAACACATGATATGGCCGAAGCGGAGCTTCCTGTGGCCGACTAAAAATGCGTTGTACTTGGAAAGGAAAATCTGGAGATTTCCCTCACCCCATCTCTTATACTGTACCAGGCATTGTTCCAGTGTTGTTGGAGCCAAGCCGAGAAAAGCAGCACGTTTAGGATAGCAATATGCAGATTTCCATCCGCGGCATTGGATCTGAAGCCCGGTTACAACGTCCTCCACAGGATAACCATATTTGAGTCCAATCTGAAATTTTGGAAAATAAAGCATGTGAATTGAGATGGAGGGGTTTTATCAGGAGGATGGTCTTTGCCGGTGTGTAGAGGCTGGTACAGATTCCACTACAGGTTTGTCCAATTTCTTCTCTTCATTTGTACAGCTTTAAAATTTATATTTTCTTGATATTCAATGTACAACTGAGGTAAAATTGAGTCAATTTGGGTTAGTCTGAGGATGGTGTAGCTAATTGAGGTTTAATTTTTTTTAAAATTGAGAAATAATTACAAAAAGTTCAATTGCCTCAGATCAGGGATTGATTGTTTGTTTCAATTTACTGTTGGATACTCGGAAGTTAAGGTGACAGACAGAGAAAACTTTACCCCATTTCCCCATTCAGTGTTGAGCTCACAGGTGCAGGTAGCAAGAGACTTTGCTCTTTCTTCCATGTCTAAAATGGTCTCATCACTTATCCTAACAACCCCTTTAGCCCAGTTTTCCCTGTAATCCTTGCTATAAGGCCTCCCACAAAGGACTTCTCTCCGGTGAAAGCATCCTGTGCCAATGTAGGGGGTTCCACCCCATCCATCCACTCCAGGAAAATCCAACTTAATTAAGAAACACGTATATTGTTAGTTTCTGGTGTAAAATTACAGAAGAAACTTGTATGTGCCATCAGAGCAGTGCTATTTTACATTTCTTGCTGCTACTGATATGTAGGCATGCACCAATAATTTACCTTGTTAATTGGGTTGTATACGTACATGTAGAAACAAAAAAGATAAATCATCATTTACAAATGAATTCAGGAAACAGAAAAATTTTTGCAGTATGCATGTTGTGTGTGTGTAGAGAGAGAGAAAAAGAGAGAGAGACTGACAGCCATATTAACAGTGAGGGAATTGCCATAGATATCATAGCAGTTGTTGTTCTCAAAATCTTGGGGGTACTGCACAAAAGCAATGTTTTGACCTTGTTCTTCATCTAGAAGGAGGCATAAAGTTTCTCTGATGCACTCGGAGTTGTTGGAGTACATGTCACAATCAACGTTGAGGATTATGGGACTGTTACTAATAACTGACGACACTCTTATCTGCATTTATGTAACAATGAGCTGAGAGACCATAATATAATTGCCCATAAGGAGAATTAGTATGCTGGATTTTGAATTTACAGTACAATTACTATATGAACCTCAGTACATAAATTCTGCTCTTGTGATCTTTTGGTTCCATTTTTGTTCTTATTCCCTTTTATCAATGATTAATTTAAAATTCCTCGTCACAATCCTGTTTCTTTCCAACCAATTGCACCCATCAACAGGAAGAAGGAAAAACAGTTTCTGTAACGCTACATTTAGCTAAGATTTAGCAAAACATGCACATCCTGTGAAACACACCCGACCTTTATTTAGGCCTGTCAACGGAAGGAGAAAAGACGTTATGCCGTTCCGTTTATCCCTAACAAAACGAATAACGGCACCTGTTCCAATATTGTTTCAGTAATGAAACGGCAAACGAAATCCGAAATCTTACTGTTTCGACCGTTTCAGCCTAGTTTCAAACCGTTTCATGTGTTATTTATGAAGTGGAACGGTTAACGAAACATAATTCTGTGCCGTTTCGAAAACGAAGCGGTTAACGAAATGGGTTCTGGTACCGTGTTTCTAAACGGAACAGCAAACGAAATGGGCTGTTCCGTGTGTTTCGGCCACGTTTGACAGGCCTACCTGTATTGACCTGAGCCCAAAGTAACTTTTTGATCTAGAACCTGATTCCAACCTTACTCTAACCCATCGTTAACCAACCCCATGACAAATTGGATGTGACCCGAGATAAGCTGGCCTAAAGGTCAGCAAGCTGATAGCAAACAGATACATTGTCTGAACAGAAGCTGACGAAAGACTAATATTTAACCATATTATCTGCTGAAAGAATTAAGTTATAACCAAGAAGACCTCAAATGCAACTCCTGATTAAAATGTTAATGCACAACAATCTGAAATGATAGTAATACAGAATCTAATATACTTAGAAATCCTCACCAATAATGACCCAAATCTCACAGTAAAAGTTGATCCCAAACAAATCTAAATATAAAAACTGACTCAACATGATCAGCTCGTCACCTGAAATTATCCAGGATTGACCAGATGATTCTAAGTATGAAAATGCAAAATAATCCAACATCTGAATTTAGTTAATGTCTAAAGACTAAAATTATCCAGGATTGACCAGATGATTACCATTTTACTGATTTCCCAACTCATTTCAGCATAAGCTGCACATTCTTCTTGTTCATTTATTGATTTGAAGCCGTTCTTTTTACATTTGTTCTCTCTCACCATCGCTTTCTGCTAATTCTGATAAGCATTTCATTGATACCTTATTATTAAAACTACCAAATCCTACTTGTGAGGAAAATTTACTCACCAAAGAATTCATGGCACCGGCTTTAAAGTTGTGGTGTTGACCTGGTCTCTTTTCACGCGCCACATACACTAGTGTTGGTAATGCAACCCCATCTTTTTCTACTGCATCATAGCCCTTGCCATCAACTAAGATCTATAACACAATTTATGTAATATATCCAATAATTATACATACATTGAATTTAGTAAGGCTATATATATGCATTATGCAAAATATACAAGCTCGAGTAGACTCAATGATAACGTGCCTGAACAATGCTAGGATGATCCTTTGGAGTCATTTCCTCATTCCATTTAGAAAAGCCATTGTTATTCGCTAGTACTTCTTCAGGAACCTTGCCTTTTTTAACAACAGTATTGATTCGTATCACCATGTTTTCATACAGCTCCTAAAAAATCATCAAACTCTGATCACAAAACTAATGAATGCATCATATTCAATATTTTTCCCAACATATAAGAACAATGCGGAATGCATAAGTATTTACTTTATTTGCCACATTATAAAAACCAAAGTACCTTCACATAATACCACTCTTTAGTGCTGCATGTATCGGGTACAGAATGTATGTTTGAGAAATATGCGGCTGGAGACCTGGGCTCTATCGTATGCTTCCTGCAGAAAGGAACCCAAACTTTTGCAAATTTTGATGCTTCCCAAAGAGCATAAAAGGTAAGAACTGAACCAGCATCATCTGACAGATAGACATTCAACTTCTCTGATGGGTAATTGTAAGCCATTACTGATAAGACAGTTGAGATAACCATGCTTGGTGGCTCAGAAGTGGGGTCAGCCGTGCATACAAATACATCGACTCCTGGCAGCTGTTTGTCCGAGTACCTATTATGAAGCAGATAACAGAAGCTATAAACACATCCTGAGTCTTAATTAATAATTACTGTATGATATTACAAGCTCATATTGGGTTTTAGAACTATATCGATTTTGTTCTTTATATTTAATACTGGAACAGATTATTCAGAAGAAGAAACATCTACCAATTTTGGGCCGAAAAATTCGTATTTTCATAAGTTCTTCATAACCAATTTTGGGCCGAAAGTTCTTAGATTGTCCGTTTTATTTATTTTTTTTGACAATCACCACACCGACAGATTATGTTAATAAGAAAAAAAAAATTATGTACAAGAGTTAATTGTCCGTTTATTAATTATATGGTAAATCTTGAATCATATGTGCCCTAATAGGGGTGAAAACGGTGACTGTTTTAACCGTTTTTTCGTTTCGTTTCGTCCAAAACGAAACAAAATGGTTAAAGATTTTAGTTGTGTTTTAAAAACGAAACAGTTAACGAAAGTTTGAAATAATTTCGTCCCTATATATTTTCGTGGTATTTTCGTGATTTCAATCGTTTCATCCAAAACGAAACGGTTAACGTAAATGGTAATCAATTTCGTTTCCAAAACGAAACGGTTAACGCAACTGACCATTTTCGTGGTCGTTTTAGACGTTATGCACCCCTGTGCCCTAACGTGTGTGTGTCTCCTGAACCGATTAAATGATTGAGCATATAAAGACAAAACATGAACAGAGACGGTCATTATCTAATCAAACTATCATTTATAAAGGACCAAGTACCAGGTATGACTAGATAGGACAAATCTACTTTCCTTACTTTAGAGAAAATTATTGTACAATAATCGTTTTAGGTGGACGCCAGATTTGAATGTTTGAAATTTCAATTTTTTTTTAAAAAAAAAATGGTAAGCGCAAATAAGTTAACAGTGCATTTAATAAACTTTACTTAAGATAAAATTATTGCAAAATAATCGTTTTAGGTGGACGCCAGATTTGAAAAGTTTGAAATTTCAGATATTTTTTATAAATGTGTAAGCGCAAACAAGTTAACATTGCATTTAATAAACATCTTGTGTTGTCTTCCGTGTACCGACGTCATCAATTATTGATGGACGAAAACAAATGTCCTTTCAAAAAGATCTGCCGGCGAGATTTAAATATGTGAAGCTTTTGTTTTTTTTCTTTGGGTAATGTACCATTACTTAGTGATTAATTAGTACTAATGATAATTTATTTAAATTAAAAAGCTAAATATTATATAAGTTATCCATATATTAATAGGACATACATAGTTTGAAAATAAATTAAAAAGCAATCTTGTAATATAAGGATCTTGATAAATGATAAAAGATATTTCAAATTGCATAAAAATTGAATAATAGTTAAATAATTAAAATGGATGCACTATTAAACATATCTACAACTTATATATTTATTAAGTAGAAATATATTTTTTTAAAATGATTGTCAAATATATGAAATGGATGCACCATAAAATAGATGTATATTAGAACTATTATTATTTTTTTAACGTACAAGTAATTTATATGAATATTGTCCTCCTGTAAAACGGAGTTGTTTGAATCCGAAAAATATATATTACGGTTATGCAATTACACGAAGATGCTACTTGCATTTATAATGGAATAAAACATCTAGCTTGCGGAGATGTGACAAAAGCTTAGTATATTTCAACCCGCTCTGTAGCTTGATAGAGCGTCTGACATACAAGATCGATAAGCTCTTACTAGACGACAATTCAATGAGTCTAAAGCCACATGCAGATTCACAAAAAGGTGGCTTGTCATTGCTCTAGCTAGATAATAACAATTTGGTAGCTATTCATTATGTTATCTGAAAATGTTTGGAATTTTCATCTCCTCAAAAATGTGAATGTATACAATTTGGTTTTTTCTGACAAGATGAAAGGATGGCTTTTGACCTGAATACTTATCCTAAATTCAAATAGCTAAAAATTTTCCGAAGAACATATACAATAAATTATCAATTTTGGCATAAGCAATTTCCACAGTTTTTTTTTTCTCTGTGTTATGTAACATATTTTTATCTCTTACATAATATATATTCACTCTATGGTTTATTATTTCCTTTTGTAACTTGGGATCAAATTACTAGAACAACTGTAATAATGAACTAAAAAAGGACAAAAAAATGGTAGATGTATATACCTCTGAGAAAGCCTCTCTGGGAAGGCATGGCGATAAATAGGATTTAAACGAAGAAACTGGGATACAATCCAGTAAAGACCAATATAAATCTCAGCCAAAGAGATGCCAATCCATAGCCACCTCCCTTTTTCTCCTATGCTTGGTACGTGAGTAGCTCTGTACCACCAAATGAGGAATGTGGAAACCAATACAGAAGTTGCATATAGTCTATATGCAACCATTCCCTTCCCTTTCTCTGTGGCAAATAAGCGTGAGTCATGACCTTCTGTCATCTCTCTCTCTTTGTGGTCTCAATCGGTTTTTTGGGAGAGGGGCACAGTGACTAACATGATCAGATGCTATATGTTGAGTGATATATAAAAGAGAGGCGGTCTTTACTTAATGACAAAGGAGATATGAAGGGAGTAGGTCAAGGATTCCACATCAAGAGCGTACATCGTATTTAAAATTTGTTTTATTCGAAAATAAGGTTGTGAAAGGGATATCAAGCGACATGCATTAACATGTTTCTAATTATTATATTGTTTTTTTCTTTTTTTTTTATGGTCTTTTCCGTTTTCTAAAGAGTACAAAAGCCGAGAGCGGCGAGGCGGAAAAATTAACATAAATCAGAGTTATATAATAAATTTGCATAAATTACTTACAAATTCTTCATGTATGATGAAAAGAGTCCGAATAATTTTTGCCGAGGAAAAAAGAGGAGGGGGTGTTTTCCTGATATTTAAACTAAACTGTAATTTTTCTTTTAACTTTTGTTCAGCCTCTGGCTGATTTTGTATATGATCTTTATATATAAAAAGATGGGGACTGGATCTCCATTTTTTTCCTCCAAAAAAAAAAAGGGGGGGGGGGGGGGGGGGGTTCTATCACCATTCACCAAAAATCTGATTTATGTTAATTTTTCCTGATATTTATATAGCAGAAGGTATCACCTGGAGATTTTTCTGTAATTGTGCACCAAAAATTTCATTTAGCCATTCTTGGTTTGTTATTACACCCATCTTCAATTTGTCTATCTGTTTAGAATAATCACAAATTCTTACATGATAGATACATTTATCAATTTCTCAAAAATAGCTATTCCATTCCTCTCCATTTTGTTAAATTATACATTTATTTCTAGAATGGTTGTGGTGGCTGGGTACAATCTCTATCTATCTCACAACAGGAACTCAAAAAGTTCCCTGATTTTTAACTATGAATAACTGAAAAAGCTAAATTGTACAAATAAACTAATATATATCTACTTGAAAAGCTTTCTTAAACCGTTAAATAATGTAAGAGCTCTGAGCTCACCGCTTCTCATGTCTCTCAATCTTCTTCTCAATATCTGCACGTGTAAGTCAAAATTATTGTTAAGATAATAGGCCACTGACTTATAATGATACAAAGAGGATGTCGATTTTTACCTGACTCAGCAGGTCAACCCGTACCTGACTTTGATGCATTGCAGGTCAGGTAAGGCCACAGGTAATCTGATTTCTTTTTCTTTTTTTATGTTATAATAAAATTTTGGGATAATTTAAAGATTATTTCAGCCTAATTAGTAACAGGGAGACAAAATGTCAGGGCAGAGGCTCGAAACCTTAGACGCTTAGCACGAAAGCCAAGTTCCTAGGCACTGCTTCTACTCCACTTTGTTGTACAAATAGCAATATTTACTCTATTAATATATTTCTATACTTTAACAGGTGAGGTTGGGTTGGCCAATATTCCAGTAATACACACAGGTCTCAACCCTGTCAGTTTGGGTTGGATCATGCTCATCTAAGAAAAAATAATAAAATAATGCCAACTTAAATATTAAGGCTAAGAACCTAACAAGGATTGCAATGAATAAAAATAAGCTGAGAGTTTACATATTGTGTACGGTAGAGGATTCTTCGTTCGCTGGTGCAGAGATCTCGTGCTAGTTGTTTAAGTAGCAATCTCCTGTTGGCTTGCTTTGCACTCACTGAGACTAAATCATCGCCTTGACCCTACAATTTTTATAAAATAAGGAAATTATGAATTTATCACAATCTATTATGATACAATCAATATGAACAGAGGCAGTTGATTTGAAAAATATTTCTTGATCATAACTAAGAAAGTTGCGCGCGCGCACACACACACAAAGGGTGAGAGAGGGTGAGAGAGAGAGAGAGAGAGAGAGACCTTTATGTACTTGGTATATTTTGAGATGCTAGATTCACATGAATCAAGTATGAACTGAAGAGTTTCCTCCTCTATTTCAGGATAACTTATCCTGGTCTTAGAAGAATTTTTATTTGATGCAGCTGCAGCCATCTGGAATCCAGGTAATGGTTAACAAAAAGGGATAGCCTTGCTTTTACCAAAAACTATAAAAAGTTCTCAACAAATATACCTCTCCAAAGGACTGACTCATGCTTGGTGGGCTCACCACTAGGTAAGCATAAGCCATCATCTCAACTGGCCACCCCTTTACTTGTAAAGGAAACCGTTCAGACCTGCTCATGTTTCAATCATTCAATATAAATGAAAAATCATTAGGATTTAAAGCTATGCATCTAAAGAAAACTACACAATGGATTAAAACAAATTAAAATACAGTATGATTACTATCCTAGATGTTGGGTTTTGGTACTTTAAAATGTTAGTTCAGCTAAATTCTCACACTGCAGGACATATAATAAAAAAGAAGAAATAATAAGTCTGACAAATTGAAACAAAGATCTACTTCAATGCTTTAGAAAACAAAGATCTACTTACTCTGACAAATTGTATTTTCTTAAGGCCTCTAGCTTCTCCTTGTAGCATTTGTCAGATTTGTTAAGAGATAATGCCAACTCAACTGAGTCGTTAGGATTAGAACCTTCCTTTGGCACAAACCCATATGAAAGCAATAGTTCCCCATTCGATTTCTTCCCATATGATATAAACACCTACGTCAAGTATTTCTGAATATTATTTCTACTCTACTAAAATTGATGTTAAACGACGAAAAAAATGGGTACAAAAAGTTGCAGTTCAATTACCTGCTCACCTGGTTGATATGAACGATCTGTTGTGAAAACAATTCCCTGTGATGACTTGTCATAATCCAAGAATGTTTCAACCTGGAATTCATATAAGTTCACAAAACATTTCTGATGAGAATTTACAATATACAATATAAGAAAGCCCTGTCCACAAAGGGGGAAAAAAATCAATGCAAGAGAGAGGTAAACCTCTGAACTATGGTTAAGCATGTCAGCCCAAGGAACTAATGCAACCTTCTCATCCATTGAAGGCAAGCGGACCTATATTACCATATAAGAGAGAGCTAAGTACCATATCCAAATAGAAAACAGAAAGTCAAACCCCTTTTACAGAACTACAAATTATGATATGTGCTCGTGTACAATAAAAGTTACAATTCATGATAACCAATGTGAGAAAAGTATCACAGCTATTGTTCTTTTCTCAAAATGTCCAAAAGAAGCCAAAACATTCATCATCCTGTGCTCTTTCAAAGGGTTACATGTGCATCTCTTAGAAATATTATAGGTTCAGAATGGGTATTGTGAAGGCATTCATCATTTTGTCAGGGTATGATGCATTGTATTTATCAGAAGCATCATGATATTTTGAGGTGTTGCAGAAGAACACAAATTACCCAAATATTTTCTAAGAAAAAAATATTAAAAGGACAATTATATTAAAAAGCACATACCAAGCGTGAGAATAGAATGCCAAAGGACCACATGAATGTCTCCATATTGTATATCTATAAGAATAAAAATGTTAAATTCAAGGATGACTAGTTTGAAACAAATAAATACATAATTTATCTTTAAATATGACAATAGCATGGCATTGATGGACATATACCTTCTCAGGAAACAAATCAGGGTGCTTTGAAAATATTCTAGCCTGCATATCATTGTATCTGGAAGTATAAAATTGAAAATATTCAACCAATAGTAGCCAAATTGAAAATATTCTAGCCCACCCGCCTATTATGATTTAAGAATTCTCTTAAGCATTCAATTTAACATATACTGGATTAATTTCTACAGCACAACTAAGATCAATATTCAACCAAAATAGTAGCCAAAATTGGCAATATTTAGAAATAGAGGACTAAAGAGCATACGTGCCAGTGACATCTGTTATTCTTTGAATTGCTCTATCTCTGATAGGAGAAGCAACTAGAAATGCATCGAGCTCTGATCGGGTCCTGAAACCACAAAAAAGATTTATAGAGAAAAGATTTGAGACTTGAAAGTGCACCTTCGAAAACCCAGGAATCAATGGGTTTTTCTTTCTTTTTATTGCAAAATTATGAATCATTTGAACATAATTTAAGTGTTATCCCAGTTCAACCTGGTCTTTATACTTTAATGTTATTATTCACCAACAGAACTATATGGAAAAGGATGATATTTACTTATAAGCAATTATCAAGCTGAATCTGGATTATGATTATGCTTAAAACCAAAAAAAGCAAAAGCCATCCAGTTTTCAGATTAAACTAAATAGACGGAGTACCAATATAAGAGAGAGTATGGCTGTCTTGGCAATGCAGATATATAATTCTTCCATCGTGATGCAGTATCAAGACTAGCTTCACTTATGAGGTATGTGGCAAGAAGCGGCCAATCAGGTACAGAATTTCGCCTCATTACGTCTCCAACCTCTGGACGTGTCCAATCCTGGTTAAAGAACATAGTCATTTCTATACCTGTCCTAGAATAAAATTTTCTACCAAATATTTTCGAGCACTAGTTCACAGCAATTGAGGTGAAATTCAGTTGGGAAAGAAATTAAGGCCAATATTATCATCCAAAACATGGGTATAGGTGACCACTAACTAGTTTGAGACTAAATTTCTGTAATACTAACTTGAGAAAAAAATTGAACAACAAGTAATGAGGTAATAAACGAAACATGGGTCTATAAACGAAAAATCTCACTGAGTCAGAGGTGATAACAAGAGAAGGAGGCACAAAAAGGAGCTTCTCTCCCTTCCGTATATTCTTCAAAGCAACGAGACCTCTTTCCCCCACCTCGACCCGTTGGATACCCATTTTCTGCGGAGGCAAGCCCGAATCCGAGAGCCATTTTTGCAAATCGGAAGCGCTTTCTAGCGATTCGATCTCGCAACCCCAAGGCACTGGCCGTGCAGCTCTTTGGGTGGTGGCGAGAGAACAGCAAGGAGCGACGCGGGAGAAGGAGAGAAGTGGTGCGAAGAGAGAGCGCGAAGTGGCGTGTAGAGGTGGGGTTTTGGAGAAGAAAGAGGTGCGAAGAGAGAGTGAGAGGTCGCTCATGGCGGGTGTTTCCTTATCCGTTGGTAGTTGTTTGGCGAGGGAACTAGGAGTGGTTTATCACTGCTACTTTTGTGTCGCAACCCTGAATAAGATTAATTTTGTATATGCGGTCCTAACTGAGTTTGTGTTTGGGAAATTTATAAAGGAGACTGATTTTTTTATTTATTGTGGGTTTTTGAAAATAGTATTACTTATATTTTCTAAATCATTTTGACAAATTAATTGAATCGAATTAATCCAAGTCAAATGAAATCCTCTAGATTCTAAGAAATCAACAAAAAAAAAAGACCAATTCACCATGTCATAAGTTTTTTTAGTCCTATTTTTTCAGAATCAGACCAAAAAGACCAATTATTTCTGAAGTACAAAGAACATTATTTAAAACACATCTTCCCTTTAAGAAAGCTGATTGAGAACGATCAAGCATTATATTCACTACAGGCTCCAATCTAGCAGTCGAACTTAAGTAATCAACTTATAAATACAATTAATAAAACAAATCGGCATATAATGCTTAATCTCCTCAGCAACTATTTTTTATTTTTTATTTTTATCAAACTGACCATAGCGCTATTTAATTTTGATATCTCATATTTACCACAATGAAAATCATGAAACAAAGCTATAATCATTCTTCAACAAGGACCAAAATTTTTGATAAAAACTAAATGCCATACCATCAGGACTAGGTGATTTAACACCAGAAGAAACAAAGCCTCCTTCACTTCATCTTCAGTGAAAGGCTTAA
The DNA here is from genome assembly GCA_027725995.1 of Rhynchospora tenuis. NCBI lineage: Eukaryota > Viridiplantae > Streptophyta > Magnoliopsida > Poales > Cyperaceae > Rhynchospora > Rhynchospora tenuis. The sequence goes on along the minus strand of CM050888.1, from coordinate 44,378,171 downwards.
TAAGATCTCTATTGTCATCTATGATACTAACTATAATCCAAAAAGTTATCTTTGAGAAGCACAAATCTTTTTCCTATAACCCAAACAAATTATGATAATAATCAATGATATTATATACATATACATTTGGGCTTGCATGACTTGGCGCATGGATCACTAGTTCTCTTATGTGACGCGTGATTTTTTTTGGGCAAAAATAGTATTTAGGATTTTCTGTGGTAGTTTTCATATAATATTTGAATAGTATTCTCAATTTTTTATGATATTTTTTTTATATAGCGTAAAATAAATCATGCAACCATCTAATAACATATTCTTATAGGAATGAATCACGCAACGCGCGAGATTAGCATTGGTGTTTTTATTTTAAAGGGAATTTGATCCAAACCATTACTATAAAGATCATTGATCGGTGGATTTCATGAAACATTTCAATCTTTTTAGGCCCTAAATTACAAATATCTATGATTAGGTTAGATTTTGTCATATTTAGGTTAGTTTTAATTAGGAGTTATGTCAAGAATGAGTTACTACCATAGTTTCTAATTTTATTACAGATTTTGGATAATAAAAGACTTGGATGAATCCATGATGATGTAGAGCTCGTTGTAAGCTTTCCAACGGTTCTTGAATCATCTCAATCGGAGTTCGGATGAAGGAGATATGGCAAAATACTATCATAGTGCTGTGCTGAAATTTTCAAAACGGATCGTTCCAAACTAGGACGGTCCGCCCCGCCAAAAACTGCCAGAATTTCCAGAAATAGTCCAGAGTTGCCAATTTAAAGTTCTATTATGTCATGGCGGTTCCAATCTATTTTTAGCACTTCTAGAATGTGCTTTCTACTATTTCCATCATATCTACACATTCCTAATGCCTATTTAAATATAGTTTGAGGGGATTTTTAGATATACAAGAGAGGAGTTCCATTTGAGATTCAAGTTAGGTTAGACATAGATTTATTTGAGAGAATAGTCTCATGTCCAGATCATGGCAGCACCGAATTGATCGATTTGTGGCAGAAGCTTGGCGTTTTTTATAGGAGGCTTCGACATACAATAGAAAGCAAGAGCATATTTGGTTGTATTTTCTTTCTTTTATTCTCTATTTCTCTTGTTTTATATGATGCCTTTTAGTTGTTGAGTTGGTTGTTCTACGACTATGGTTGTAAATCTTTCTATTTAGTTGTTTGTTTTGTTATGGATGTTTAGTCGATAATTAAGTTAAATTTTATGTTTTATTTCTTGTGATTTAATTGATTTATTTGTTGTTGTGCTTGATTAATTACTTAATTGATTATCCCGTTGAACAAAGACCTAGTTTAATTAGGATACAAAATCAATTGTAATAATTCACAACATATTAAACAAAACAATTAGGTAGGTAATATTCCGGGAGGATGAACCAAGTCTCAAATAATTGAGGTTTTACTTTAATCGGGAGATTAAAAGTTTACCTAGACCCAAGAAATAGACTAGAAGACCTAAACCAAGAAACGAGAGTTGAAATTTAGGAATTCTAAAAGTTAGGTAATTAAACTTAGAAACTTGACCGGGAGGTATAGTACAAGTCTTTCTGGTTAGAAATTACTATAGCTTACATAAACACTTAATTAATAATTAAATATCATAACCGAACAAGAAGTAGAATTGTTTGAAACCAGACCCCCCTAGAATTATTTGACTTATTGATTATTCTTGTTTAGTTCTTGTTTTAGCCTTAAGACTAGATTTAGGATTAGAATCCACTTGAAGTCTTAATTTCAAAAGAGAGTTAAACTCATCTAGCTAGTTTAGTAAAGTAAAAGACCGATATTCGACACCGTCCCTGTGATTCGACCCTCAAACTTTACCACAAACGATTAAATCGCTAAACGAGGTTTATTTTTAACTTGGTTTCCCCTCGAGACCATCAATTTTCATACCTAAAATTAAGTTCCTATTTCTCCCGTAGGTTGTCAGTTTATAGAAATATTTAGTGTTATTGTCTCCTTGTAATATCCAACTAGGTCTGTACGTCGAGTTTCGCTCGACGATATTGGATTCTATTGTGAATAATATATGGAAAATTGAGAGACGGTAATTTTTGTAAGTATATAGATGATTTTGAATCAATTGTTTTAAAGGAATGGATCTTATTTTTAGATTTACTATAGAAGACAATTTAATAAAATATTATTTGATCAAAGATATATTTAAATTTATGAAACATGAAAAGAATAAATGGACATTTATGAATTATACTATTTTTATTAAACAGTACATATTTTTTTCTATTTTGTATTTTTACTTTCGTAATTCAGGATTTTGTATTTGTCTTCCTAATGTCAACCGAAGCAACATCATTTGGTTCTTCTTTTATTTCCTTTGTAATTGTTGACTTATCTTTGGTTTCATTGCTAAAGTAAAAAATAATGCTATGTATTGAAAATTAAGAAAAATAAATAAATTATGAAAATAATAAATAATTACGTTCTAACTTAGTACATGTGATGTGAATTAAAAGTAGTTTATGGTAAATTATAATCATGAGGAAGGTTCCGCTACCAACATTTTGGTTGCCCCCTAATGCCAACATTTTGCTATTTAGTTATTTTTTCAAATTTTAAAATTGAAATATTAAATGCAAACCGTTGATCTTATTTAGTTTAACGAGCGATGCGTTTTCATATAAGTTTTACAAATTTTGGAGTTTATTTGATACTCGATCAAAGGCTAAAGTATGAACGTATTAAAATGAATCTATCATAGTTAACAAGGTTCGTTTGTTTTTATATCTCTCGATCGAGCATCAAATAAACTCCAAAATTTACAAAACTTATATGAAAACACATCGCTCGTTAAACTAAATAAGATCAATGGTTTGCATTTAACGCTTCAATTTTAAAATTTGAAAAAATAACTAAATAGCAAAATGTTGACATTTGGGGGCAACCAAAATGTTGGTAGCGGAACCTTCCTCTATAATCATACCTGCTGTTGCCAGTAAGTTATTTGTTTTATAATCATACCTGCTGTTGCCAGTAAGTTATTTGTTTTCACCAATGATATCGCCATCTTTTCATAAGTCTATCTCACTCTCCTCGTTTTCATGATCGCTAGTTGGTGATGCTTGTACATCTCGAAACTGAATTATTTCTGATTTAATAACATTGTAACTACGATGTTCATTATATATAGCAGACAACCTCCCAGACACTGTAAATTTGAAAAATTTTCTAATTAATTTTTGGATGGGTTCTGGCGCATCATGTTGATCTTTATTCATGCCTTCAGTTACTTTTAATTGCTTCCATGCCAACCATGTTTCTGTTGTCTTTGTGAGTATTTTAAATCCTACCTCTCAAGTCTTATCTTTCACTTCAAGTTTTAGCTTGTTACTGTATGTTAAAATAAGAAATTTAGAAAGCACAGTAATTTTTTTACTTAAGTATATTTTAAGCTTAGAAAATTAAGTGATAATTACTTGATTAATAATTGAAAATAATATTAAAGCGTTTATTTTATATATATTTAACCATGGAATCTGTTTCACCTTGCTTGCCTCCCATCTAGACCAATTTATTTCTTTCATCCTTGAGTTGCATTTGTCACATCCGTCATAAAACCAATCAAAAGGGTTGTTTATATGAACTATTTCAGGGATGCAGATAAAAATTGTCCATCCTGTTATTGTAAAAAGTATATATATTCATATTTAAAATTTAATAAGGAATAATATATATTAAATTTACGTTCTATTTAATATTCATGCAATAGATCAATAAATAGGATTCTAAATTTATAAATTTAAATATACACTAATTATAAAATATTTTTTAATTATTTAAAAATCACCGATGAATTGTCTAGTGGCAAAGATGAGACCGCTGCCAATGTTATTGTTGGAATACGAACATTGCGTGATAGCTGACTCCTAGATATTAGTTCATTTGGTGTAGAAGAACGGTGTTCAGTGTTCTATCTTTTCCATAAGAGACTCAGATTTTGTACTTTTGAAATAATAAAGATAAAGAAGAAATATGAGTAATTAAAATATAACACGGCATATTTGAAACATAACATCTACAAATCATAGAGAGATGATAACCTTGCTTGATATTTTTTTAATTTCTTTAATATTGCGATTTGTATAGAATCGATCGTGTCCCTGCATAACATCTATAAAAATCATAGAAAGATAATAACCTTTAATTTAAAGCAATTAGTTTATTGTACTTCGCCTATCATATATTGTATTGATACTCATGCGTGTAAATTAGTTTTGTGTAAAATTAAAAAAGAATTTCTAACGAAATCATGAAATTTATAAGTTATATTACCTTATTATCAAGTAGAACAAAATTCATGCCCTATGTATTTTCCGTCTTCAAATCCGTTGCTGGCCAAATTTTCGTGACCATGCAAGTATGATGCCTAGATTTCTATTTGAGAGCGATGCGATATCTATTATGTTTGTCATTCTTTGAAAATGTTAAATGTTTGATGAAATTCGGAATAGGCCGGAACATTATTTATAGATCGAATGTTGACACCCTTTGGTGGAGGAGTCATCTTTTCGGTTTCACCCTTTGGCGAGACGCTCAATAAATTGCACCCTATAGTATTCTTGTCATGATATGCATATTTTCAAATGCAAACTTTAAATAAAAATATTCATTTGATTGCATCCTTTGGCAAAGTATCCTTTAAATGACACCGTATGGTCTCTATATTTAAATAGAACATTTTCATTCGCACCTTTTCGGATCATCAACATATCTTTATCATATGGCACCCTTTGGTGGAGGAGACATCTTTTCAGTTGCACCCTTTGGTGAAACTCTCATTAAATTATACCTTTTGATCTTCATGTCATAGTATGCATCTTTCAATCGCAAGCTTTAATAAAAATATTTATTTGATTGCATCCTTTGGCAAAGTATCCCTTGAACGACACCGTATGATGTCTATATTTAAATAGCACATTTTCATTTGCACCTTTTCGGGTCATCCACGCATCTTTATTATATATAAGATGTAAGATTACATTTAGCTCTTTTTTTTTAGTATGCACCATAGATTTCTCAAAGTCCTACGCGTTCGATGAATGTGGTCCGTCCAACATGATCGTATTCACGTAGTCAAATTTCAAATCACCGATCCAAACAAATTATGATAATAATCAATGATATTTTTTGAATCTGATTCAAATCATTAGAATAATGGTGAAGCTGTTGGAGTTATGTCCTAGAAGTCAATATTTAATGACTTAATTTCTTAGTTTATGTTAATGATGATATTTGATCATTTGTTCCTAGAGTTTATTATTGACAAATCATTCAGGTTGATGATCTGTATTGTAGATCTCTGTGGATCATTCATTAGAATGACAATAATAAATCTAAATCGTCCATAATCTTGATAATTAATAAGGAATATTAATTATCATAAAAGATTAGTATGCAAGTTAAGTGATGATTAAGTTCTACAAATCATAGGTAAGGAGTTACCAACTTAATTGCATATGTATATGTTATTGGAACATAGTACAGAACATGACCCAATGAAATAAACATATGGATTGTGTTAAGTGTTATTGTTTATTTTATATGAGTTTGATTCTAAGTTTGAGATGTTCAACTTTTCCACATGAGGATAAGTTCTATAAATATCGTCTAACGTTGATTCCTGATAAATGCTGCTATACGGACTTTATTTATGCTCTCTTGAATTGTGCGGGGAAAGGTTGTTCATCAAGAAAACCGTATGTCCCTCATTAGTATACCTAGTGAGTGATGATATCTGTTTGGGGCCCTTGATGGAGTTAGATCGTATGCATGCAAACTAGACGATCAACTCTAGATCAAGAAATATATAATCTGCAAGAATGACACATTCATATCTTGGATTATACAATGATATCATGTGACATACGAATCAGACAATGAAATACTATTATTTCTAAAGCAGGATTGAGATATTGTAACGGTACATTATTTATGTGAATTGGGAATCATAATGTGTTGCTAGATACCGCTTATGATTATTGGAAATAAATAGTGATTTATTCTCCCTGGCCAACATAGCATAAATCCTCAAAGAGTCACACAAATAGAATTTTGACCATACAATGTATTAATTATTTGTTCATGACAATGGGTGTTATGAAAATATGATAAGTTGATTAATTAATTATATACCGTTATGAACCGTTATAATTAATTAAATCAAAGAAATCATATTGAAATAAATTAATACATTTGCTAATCATAAATTAATTATTAATGAGTTAACAATTAAGTATATTCAACATACTTTAATTAGTTTGAGTCTATTGGATTTCTAATTAACTGGTTAATTAAAAATCCGATTTAACTTTAGATGAAAGAGTGATAAAAGAGATTGATTTAATAGCCCAAGGGAAACACAACATGTAGCCCATGAAAGGCCCATTAGATGGCGCCTAGGGCTAGTGGCAAGCTTGTAATAAAGGCAAAGTGAGGATGAAAGTTGTTGGCTATATAAAAAGGTCACATTTGGGAGCCAACCCTAGCCTCCACACTTCTCTCTCCTCTCTCTCCTAGCCGCCACCAACCAAGGAAGAAGAAAATTTCAGATTTTTCTTCCTCCTTGCTCTCTCTTCTCTCATCCATCTATAGGGTTCATATATTGAACTTAGATCCAATTGAATAAATGGTTACTTGATTGGAGAATAAGCAAGGATTAACTTTTCTCTTCCCTTTGCTAGCACTAAGGAGAAGAGCATGGTTGATTCTCTTGGTGGACTCGAGGCCGGCGCCATCCAAGGAGAAGAAGAGGAGTTGGAGTGCTCTCCACCGACTCCAAGCCATGGATTCGAGTCTCATGAATATGATTTCGTGAGGGGTATAATTTCTCCTACTCGTTTCTCATGAATTGCGTGTGAATGGCCTTAAGCCTAGATTCTATGTGCTTAATTAAGTGTTTTGTACTAATTGTTAGTTCCAAAATAAAAATTGAGTACTTCCTAAAAGAAGCCACTGACCAACTTTTCTGGACTCTCATGTTCAATACATTTAGCTCTTCAATTCCAATAATTTTGTTCATCATTGTATATCTCATCAAGTTGTTTTGGAGAATTCAAAAAAGCATCATTTTCCAAATCATCCTAATCTCTTATCTTCTTGAATCAAATTTAACCTATTTATAATCTCTTAACTGTTCCTCCTTGTTTTCCTAACTCTACCATAAAAATTTTTTACCCACCCTCTCATCTTTTTCCTCAAAATTTTCAAGTTGGCACACCAATAAATTGCTTCATTTTTAGCCTGATGAGAGTGCAACCACCATTTAGGAACTAAATCAATAAAATCATGTTCCTCTGCCAACTACTATCATATCTAAAAACAGGGGCGAAGCTATGTGAACTTTGGTGGGTCCATGGACCCACCTCAACAAAAAAAAAATTACTTAGACATTACGCTTGTCTGTAAAAAAAAATATATATGCAAGAAGTCAGGGATCCACCTCAAAAATTTGAAGGTCCCAGGTGAACATATTGTGTTTGATTTGAATTGCATAACGACTCCTAAAAAAAATCATATAGGACCCTGGTAGCATTTGTTTCAGATGAATCACCTTCTTCTTTTGCAATAAATCTTATTAAAACAAAACTTAGAATAAAATGAAATATTTTGAGATGAATGATTATTTGTAACAGATATATATACTAGCACTAATCTCGCGCATTGCGTGATTCGTCTCTTTAATGTTTTGTAAATTTTAGGACATAATAAACAAAAGTTATCACAGAAGATTTAAAATACTATTCGGATATTATATAAAAATATGAACTAAAAATTCTAAACACATGTCAAAAAAATTCCAAGCGGCACAAAAAATTTGAAATACTATGGTTTGAATAGTGGCGGAACTCCTCTGTACGCATCCCATCTTTATATATTTATAATTTAAAAAAAAAGAAGTGTTCAATAAAATTTCTGATGAACCTATTATGCAAAATTATGAGAAAATAAAAATTCATAGCAAATTGTTGTATTTTATTTTCTCGACTTTTGAATTATTATTTTGTATATTGGATATATTATTTTAGATTTTATATTGTTATTATAATATATATTTGATTTCTCATGAATTTTTTATGTTATATTATTTTAGAGTTACTTATTTATAAATTACTATTATACTATGTTTATATTAGACGTTACATCAGACATATATTTTCGACAAAAAAGAATTACGGACCCTGCTGATACGAAATTCTAGCTTCGCCACTGTCTAAAAATATTATTAGTGCTCCGTACTTGACTATTCAAAGCTGATCTAGTGACAATGAAAAGAATCGCAACAAGTGATAAAAAATAAGTAGTAGGAAGAAATTAAATATGCACTTTTTTCCGAATAAGGTGCTGTGTGTACAACAGAGGACAGCAGGTGTTACATCGTAATAGCAACAACGAAAAGGATCGCCCACTGGTAATGAATAATGATGGACATGTGAAAGTTATGGTCTTATGGACGCAAACATGAATTTGAAGAAAATTATTTTTTGATCTAGTGAAACGAAATAGAGTTTTTTTTTTTTATGAACATTTAAATAGAAATAATAAAAAAATACGGAAGAGGACTGTCGTTGTTCTCAGGTAAATTAAAAAAATAAACAGTACTATAGTCAGGTTTTACAGACAGTAAAATATCTTATTGTGCCTCTCAAAATATGTATTTTTTTCAAATGAGTTTTTTTTTTTTTTTTGGTCAGTTTTGCCTCTACTCTAAAACATTGTCATAAATTAAAGATAAATAGGATCTCTCGCGAATCATGCATAGTGGATTGTTATACCGGACATTCATAGCATGAGTCTTAATTGTGAATAATAATAAATGATATGTATTTATGATTTCAAAGTGGAAAAATGAAATGCACTACAGCTCATAGTAACAACTTTTAAAAAATTTAGAAATTATAAAATGATACCTTTTTTTAAAACATTATTACAAAGTCATTTTTAAAATAAAAATTTTAATAAAAACGTAAACAGTACTGCGTTCTCGTCCATATATGATATAATTCATATATGAAATGAAGATTATATTATTATTGGGAATGGGCGGTGATATTGTTGTTTTAAACGACAATAATAATAGTTAGAGGTAGTTTGGGCATTTTGAAAAAAAAATTACGTACAAAAATAATTTCTTATTGACACAAATTAGTTTTAAAATGTTTTTTTATTATAAATAGTGGCATATATCAAATTTGTGTAGTTTTATGATGATATATAACTATATATTGATTTAGTCATTTCAATGGCCTATTTGGAATTAAATATTTTATAGTGACATAAATCAATTTTTTCTATATTATTTTACGGAGTTACCAAAATATAAAAAGATATCAATTGGACGCCCCTCAAAGTGATAAAACGCTACTGAAAGTTTTTTAAAATTATTTACATGGAATATATATTTAGACAATATCCCTGGACTCCACAGTGAAGACTGAAAGAATAGGAGAACTTAATAATGAATTAATGATGAAGACCGTTGGATTCCCTTGTCAAGCATTAATAGCACAATTAACTACCCGTCATACTTTCTCCTTAAAAAGATGAAGGTTATCAAACTGGACCTAAATGCTTAAATCATAAAACTCCACCGACAAACCACAAATCGCAAGTACTCCATCCATGGGTTCTCAAGATAATACAGCCAGTAAACTCCATGTGGTCCTAATACCGAGTGCCGGTATGGGCCATCTCAACCCCTTCTCCCGTCTTGCTGCCACACTCGCCGATCATTGTAAAGTCACCATGGTTTCCAACGTCCCCGCCGTCTCATCTGCCGAGTCACACCATCTTGCTGACATGTTCTCTGCTTACCCCCAAATTGAATCCCTCCAATTTGAAATGCCTCCTTATGACTCATCTGATAACCCCGATACTGACCCATTTGTTCTTCGCTGGGAAATGATCTCTCGGTCTGCCCCTGACATTCTTAACTATGTAATGAAATCATCTTCCGTACCTGTGACAGCTGTTGTTGTAGACATCCCCATAGCAGCATCACTTGTCCCTCTTGCCAAGAGCCTAGGCATCCCTTGTTATATCATGTACATTTCCACTGCTGCAATGTTATCTTTCCTATCATATTTTCCTACTTACTGTGACTCAAAGACAACAGCAGACCTTAGCGATGTAGAGATACCTGGTTATAGAACCGTGCCGCTGGCATCTATCCCTGGTGTGCTTCATGACCCGAAAAATCTGTTCACTAAGCAGTTTATTCAAAATGGACGAGTGGTGCTCAAAGCTGACGGCATATTTGTCAACACCTTTGAATCATTCGAGGAAGATTCTCTTGCAGCACTGAGAGATGGACGTGTACAACCGGGCTTTCCACCTGTAATCGCCGTAGGCCCCTTGATGCCCTTGAACATGCCAGCTTCAGGAGCATCAGAAGTTTTCCCGTGGCTCGACAAGCAGCCAGAGAACTCAGTGGTGTATGTCAATTTTGGGAACCGTACTGGCATGTCAAGAGAACAGGTTCGTGAATTGGGGCTGGGGTTGGAAACAAGTGGATGCCGGTTTTTATGGGTGGTTAAGACCAAAGCGTTGGATTCACAGGATGTAGAAGATCTCAGTGAGATATTAGAGGAAGGTTATTTAGAAAGGGTGAAAGATAGAGGGATCGTGATGAAAGGGTGGGTTGACCAAGACAAGGTTTTACGGCACAAAGCAATCGGCGGATTCCTCAGCCATTCAGGGTCGAACTCGGTGATAGAAGCTGCAATGCATGGCGTTAGGATGCTCGCATGGCCAATGGGTGGAGATCAGCGGATATGTGCAGGTACCCCCACCGTTTATTTCAGAAAATTGCATGATTAATTGTAAATTTCTTTCTAAAGGTCGGTTGGCATCCAATTTTTCGTTAAACAAAAAAACAATTTACATGATAGTTACAAAAATCTCAGAATGATATATTGCAATCATTTATTAAGCAAATTTGCATAAATGCATTATAGCATTCTTTTTTGCTAAATGAATTGTAGAATTCGTTCTTTTTGTTTTGTTTTCTTTTTTTTTTTAGCACAAAATAATATATAATTCTGCGAAGTTATTATTTTGTCCGATAATTAAACAAGCCAGTATACAATTTTTGTCGTTGCATTTTCCTTTCCAATGTGGTATTAATATGTTCCAACACAGTTCCGGTGGTAAAAAGCGGACTTGGTATTTGGCCGAAAAGCTGGAGCTGGCAAGGAGAAGATAAGATTGTGAGTGGCAAAGAGATTGGAGAGAAAGTGAAGGAGATGATGACTGATGAAGCGTTATTGGCGAAAGCACATTTGGTCGGGGAGGAGGCACGGCGGGCAGCGGCGCCTGGTGGTACCTCATACCAGGGGCTGGTGGAGTTCGTTCAGAAGCTCAAGGACCAAGTCAAGTGAGACTGACCCTTATTACTTAACAAGTACTAAAGTTTGTTTCGATGGTTTAAATTGTACTAGCAATTATGTTATTACAGCAAATCTATTTGGAAAATAAAAGGAATTATGCCGAGTGCTCCTGTAATTAATTATGTTTGCCTTGGAAATGATATATTAATAAACGAAATACTTAGGTATTCGAGACAGTTTTTCTATGGTATTTATTTTTTATTAAAAATATTTAAATTAGAAATATAATATTGTAGAAAATGTCTAGGTAGCTTAGATGTTTTATATATCAAAAGAGCAAGTTCTAGTTCCTCCACTTTTGGGTGACACAAGTTACCACATAACTTCTAATTTTATCAATATTTAAAATTTTTAAAATTCAAACACTGAATCCAAACCGTTAATCTTATTTAATTTAATGAGCGATACGTTTTTATATAAGTTTTATAAATTTTGGAGACAGTTTGATACTCAATCAAGTGACCAAATGATGAATATATTAGAATTAATCTGTCCTAATTAACCAAATTCGTTCATTTATTGACCATTTGATCGAGTATCAAATTGAACGCCAAGATCAACGGTTTAGATTCAACGTTTGAATTTTAAAAATATTAAATATTGATAAAATAAGAAGTGGCAACTTGTGGCGTCCAAAATTGGTAGCACTGGAACCTTGCTCATATCGAACAGCAAATTGGTACAATTTAAGAAAAATTTTCGGATCTTTAAGTGCACATCAGCTGAACAATTATTTGTTAACATCATTTAAATAAATAATGCTCGATTTTTAAATTTTTATATTAAATTTGTTACATTATTCAAACTACATTTCTATGTAAATATGGTCGTTCCACATTAAAATTGACCAGGAATTAACATAATGCAACCATATTATGGGTTATTGTTCATATCAGATACGAACTAATAAATTATACAATTTTGTATTGATGCATTACTGGTGAAGAAGAATATTAAGTGTTCAACGGTTTTGAATTTCTGAATTATACAATTTTGCCTTAAAAATATATTATGCAAGTTACAGAACGAAAACCTTTTAACCATCACAATAGACAATAGTAACGGCGGATTCAAGTACAAGCTAGAGCTACAAAGTTTTTAATTTTAGGGTTATAACCTATTTATTTCCTTTTTTGCATTAATATTTTTAAATTCAGAAACCGTTGAACATTACCGACAGATTGCCTAACATTTCTAAAATCTTACCGATAGAACTCGGCTTGAACTTGAAGGCCAACTTGCGACAACTAGTATATACATAATCCAGAGAATTCAAAGCCCAAAAATTGGCGTCTCAAATTCAGATTAACTACTGATTGAGTTTCTGTAGGCTCTGATGTTAAGGACCAGTATCCTCCGCTCATTTTAAGGTGAGCAGAGTGCTCACTTTTGATCTGATCCATTCGATCTAATCTTGACTGTTAAATTTTTTTCGGACCTATCAATCCGGAATTATTCACGGGACACCCATCATCATCGGACGGTTCAAATCAAAAGTGAGCACTCTGCTCACCTTAAAAGGTGAGCAGAGGATGTGAGCTGATGATTATGACACAAAACCCCTTTAAATGCTATATCATAATTTTAGAACCATTTTGTGCTTTTTTCAATAAGAAATGTGATTAGACGTAATTAAGCAATTACCACTTCGGTATTTGTTCACGTTGTAAGTATTTTAAATTTCAAAATGAATTTTTTACAAAGAAAATTAGGCAAATTTGGGGAGGTCCAACTTTGTATTACAATTATTAAAAAATCGGTCCTTTGTATTTTATTCTATTTTTTAATTTTCTTATTTATTTATTATTTATTTAGTTTTTTTTTTTTAGAGTATAAATCGAAATATAGGGGCGGTGTGTTAAAGCTATCACTGTGCTTTATTTATTTGCGTTAAGGCTCTATCGGCACAATAAAAAAAAAAAAATTATAAAAGGGTCAGGAAATCAGACTTTTACATGTGTTAGGTTTGAAGAGAAACATGATACATTATATTATTTCCGGTGCTCCGGTAACGACGGATAGCCTGATTAATACAAAATAGCCCGTCACACTCTTTCATAAATTCAATGGGTGTGCTGTTGCTATCTTTTGAGATATGTTTTCATTATTTACTTAAAACTACATTATTTTTCTTAAACTGTCTCATTGCACTGACTTCTTTGCCTGATATCTTTGTCAGAATATTTTCAAATATGTCATTTTACCGTACTTTCACCGTGAAAGAGATTAATCTCCTTTTAGAAAAATATATTAAAATAAATTTAAATAGGAAGACATTGTTGGTGAAAATTCAAATAAAATCGAAAAATTAAAAAAAAATAAAAGGAATAAAATTAATAGAGTTACCCAGATCGCGCCAGGTGTTGTTCTTAATCTTGATTTGAAATTGGAAAGAGAATTAAGAATTTAAAGGGGGTTTTGTGCAATTGATGAAACCTCCACAATATCCAGCAAAAATCAAACGGAATCATGATTCGAAATTGGAAATAGAGTTAATATTTTCAAGGATTGGATTATTGACCAATATGTGGTCGTCAATTTCCGAATTGAAAGATCAAATATATTAGAAGTAGAATATCTGAATATGACCATTTCATTGCTTATATAGAGGTTTAATTAACGGTTAGTAATTAATAAATTCATACTTTGGGTCAGGATATGGAAGTAAATTATACGAATATATTTGTGTGATGAACGGAACAACTAATAAATAGGTACCAAAAACTGATATGATGCCTAAAGCTATTTCATAATAATGACTAGATTCATTTGTTATTATATACAAACGGTTAGGAGAAAACAAAAGACATTGATGCTGATTAGAGTAACGGAAAAATTATTAATTGAAACTTTGAGTTTTCTCTTGAGATATTCAACAGATATATCACACTTCGGCTTGCTAACAAATAGGACGTCCAATAGACTGTTCAAACACTCCGAAATGGGAGCCTGACTGTGATTATATATCCAAAATCAAACGGCTGAGATTGCAAGATAACAATAGGAAAATGAGATTTTCATCAGATCAGTCCACTAATTCAATCCATTCTGTTTAGTTTAATACTGATAATGATTTCGAGAGATAGCAAATGGCTTTTTTTTTTCTCCCTAAAAACAGAGGTGGAAATGTGCTAAGAAGCCATTTTCCACATGGTTTGGAGATGGTAGTAGGTTACAACTATTCATCGCCAAAGACTAATAAGTCATTGGTTCTGTTTCACAAAATTAGGGAACCAAACATTCAAATTGCCTTTAAATAGCTTGGTGCATAATAGAAAGTCTCATCTTTTGCTATAATCTCCCTGCTCCTCTACAACCCCTCTCACCAACATGGATCCATCAAGACCTCACGTGGCACTTTTGCCGAGTGCCGGCATGGGCCACTTGATCCCCTTCTCTCGACTCGCTGCCTCCCTGTCTGACCTTTGCAATGTCACCATGATCTCTATCCTTCCAACAGTCTCAACGGCCGAATCCTGCCATTTTAATGATTTTTTCAATAGTTATCCCAAAATCCATCCTCTCTATTTCCAATTGCCTCCTCTTGACTCATCGGCTTACCCCAATGCTGACCCTTTTTTTCTCCGGTGGACTCGTATCAGAGAATCTGCTTCTGATATCTTTAGCCATTTACTAAAATCTGCTCAGTTTCCAATTTCAGCTATTGTCACAGGTATACGCTTGATATTTCAAATACATTCATGATATTTATATTTATTTTCCAGCACACTATACTGTCTCTCATACTTATCTCTTTATACTAATGTCAGATATAGCAGCAGCCTCAGCGATTCTACCTTTGGCTAAAAGCAATGGCATCTCTTGTTACGTCCTTTTTACTTCCTCAGCAGCAATGCTATCTTTCTTCAAATATTTTCCTATTTATCACGACTCAAACCCTGTCAGTATAGGTAATGTAGAACTACCTGGGCTGAGAACCGTACCATTTGCATCATTGCCCCGTCCCCTGCATGACCCAAATCATTTGTTCACTCAATCACTCATTGGAAATTCCCTAACCATGGTCAAATCTGCTGGAATAATAGTCAATACATTTGAATCCTTTGAACCGGATTCACTAGCTTGGCTGAGAGGCGAGCAATCACCACCTGTCATTACTGTGGGCCCATTACCACCAGTAAAGATGGCAATTTCTACTGTAACGACTGTGTCCACATGGCTAGATGAGCAGCCGGAGAGGTCGGTGGTTTACATTAGCTTTGGCAGTCGTACAGCCATGTCCAAAGAACAAATCAGAGAATTGGGTCTTGGGTTAGAGGTGAGTGGTTATAGGTTCCTATGGGTCATCAAGACAAGTGTGGTGGACACAGAGGATCAAACCGAGCTCAGCCAGTTGTTGGGGGATGGGTTTCTAGAAAGGGTGAAAGATAGAGGGTTGGTCACTAAGGGTTGGGTGGAGCAAGACAAGGTGCTACGGCATAAGGCAGTCGGAGGATTTCTTAGCCATTGCGGGTGGAACTCGGTGACTGAAGCAGCCATGAATGGTGTTAGACTGCTAGCATGGCCAAGAATGGGCGACCAGAGAATCAATGCAGGTAAAAAAAAAATGCAAATTTTATAATTGATTAGACCCAAAATTAGATTAGTTAGTACCAACAGATTAGCTAAAAAAAAATCAGAGTTTATTAATTTACAATTGGTGATTATCTAAATTGGAAGTTTAGAACCGAAAATCACTGTCAAGGTTTTTGCTTTTCCATTTTTGAGTCCAAATCACTCCATAATTGAAATTATTTATGGGGACTCGAATGACAGAAAAAGGATTCTGTTGTTTCTTTTTCTTTTACGAGAGGGAGTAAGGTAAGAGGCAATTGAAGTGATGCCTTTTAACCGGTGACCCTGGGGCAAATGGAGCAAAAACTCAGGATATGGGACTAGAGGTAGAGGGTCAAAGATAAGATGATAAAACTTGCAACAAAAACACACAATTTTAATTAGTTTTAGTCAATTGTTACATATACTATTCAGATAGCCTTATGACTACCTTGATTAACCAACTCAAAATGAAGTCCGGAAAGATACATTGCTGTACAGATTTAGTCTAATTAAATTACACAAGAAGGAAATATAAGACTCAGCAAACTAGACCAGCATATAAGTTTGTCTGACCAAATATATAATTTATTCGAACCTATTGTCATCAATTAATTAATTTATTCAGATACTGAGAAAATAAGAAATGCAATTCTCGTTTTAAGAAAAGAGAAATGCACTTCATTGTATGTTTCTAAATTCTAACCTATTAGTAATACATAGAGCATCATATTTAAATACAAGAATTACCAAATTGTTAAATTACCATCTCTTAGGGCTCGTTTGGAACACATGGGAATAGGCTAATTCCAGGACTAAATTTTTCATCCAAACGCAATTACCAATTCTGGGATTAACTAATTCCAGAACTAACACAATTTCCAACAACACTCTTCCCAACAATACTTTTTTCTCTACTTTTCACACTTTCCAACGCTATTCCTAAACTCACCATCCAAACAATATTCTTAGTCCCGGAATAGTACTCTTCCTACTAGTCCCGTGAATAGTATTTTTCCTCAAATTTAGTCTCGGATTAGCTATTCCTAGCCTAATCCCAACCCATCCAAACGAGCCCTTATAGACTAACCTAATGCATTACAGATGTGGTAGCAAGAAGCGGATTGGGATTATGGCCTGATAATTGGAGCTGGGAAGGGGAAGAAGGCCTCGTCACCGCAGCTGAGATTAGCCATAGAGTGAAGGAGATGATGTCCGATGAAAATCTACTGAAAACAGCACAGAAAGTAGGAGAGGCGGCTCGGAGTACGGTGATGCCTGGCAAAGGGTTGGCAAGGCTTGTAAGGAAATTTGAAGAATTTGCTTAAACATTTCACAAATTGGTCGTGTTATAAACTTGAGTTCGGATCCAACTATTTCATTTGAAACCACAAATAACAGTAGGGGCATTGTACACTTTTTTGAATTGAAATTTTTTTACTTGTTGCCAACTAAAAGTCTAGATTAACTACCCAGTTTTAACTAATAACCCGCAGTTTATTACTTCCCTTGTAGGCTGGTACCAAACAAATGTACCAGTACCAAATTACAAGGAATAGCAAATCCTGCAACAAATATTTGAAGACAACCACAGCACAGTCAATATTTCAACATTTTAAGTAGTATATATGCTATTCTAAAAATTTTTAAACCAAAAGAAAAAAAAAAAAAAAAAAACACCAGCAACTCCATGAATATGACAAAGTTAAATATAAACACGAGATACAACAGATACTCCATGAACGCATCCCAAAATTTTCAATTTGAGCCAAGTTAATTCTGTTAATTCTAGAAGGACTAATCTCAATTTTAATTCTGTTTATCAAGGGATATTTAGTTAAGCTAAGGTTATTAGTCGAGGTTAGTATTTGGAAGTAGTTGAAGTTAGAGAAGTTAGAAGAATTTGGAAGTCCGACATTTGAAAATTGAGTATTATTAGTGTGTAGTCATTAATAGAAAATATTTTAGAAAAATATAAATTATGTTATTAAATCAAAATACATATAAAAAAACGACAATGTCAAATGTCTGATATTACGGTGTTGTTCTTTTATAAACAATAATCAATGCTACAATTAAAATTTATCATTATTTTTAACGTTATTCAAAAAATGTTTACAACTTTTAACTGGGGAATGTCTGGTTTAGATTGAAGAACATTTCTAAATACAAAGAGCTTTATCGCTGAATTATTTATCTATTCAGTCCGTGTTTGGACAAAGCCTGATAAAAAACAGCATCTCTCCCCAAAAAAGTAATTATTAGCTCATTAGGCCCAAATAACCAAATTGGATTTTATTGCAGTTATCAGTTCCGAATTTGTTGACCTTGACGTTATCAAAATCCTCTTGTACGCTGTTGACATTGTTAAATGATATTGGCTTATGACGTGCCAAATGTGCAGATATACGTCTTCTTCTGCCATACATGTACTTCTGCTCCTTTTCATTGAATATACGTTTTTACTGTTTAAGGAATCCAACACTCGTTGAAAAAAATAGAGAAAATCATGAAAATGATATAACAAAATTGAAAAATATTGAACTACATGATATTGCACTTTTTGGAAACTTCTTGATCTTCCAATTATTGTTTAAGATTTAAAAATGGAAGGCAAAAAATTTTGAAACAAGCATGTTTAACGCAATGTGTTGAAAACCGGACCAGAACGGCCGGTTCGACTGGTTCAACCGCGAACTGATCACCAGTCCGGTCCAAAATGACCCAAAAAAATTGTTTGTTTTCTTTTTTTTTTTTTTAGAGAATGACTTGATAGTGGCTATCAAGTGAAAAATCGTTTGTTTTCAACCCAGTGAACTGGCCGGTCCGTCATTTTTCAGCGGCATCGTTAAAACAATCAGCCGGTTTATGTCTTTTAAAATTAATTTTGTTGGATCAAACTTTTTTCACGAAATTGGGATCTCCAAGGATTTCCTGGGTAACAAACATGCATTTTTCCTCTGGGCCAGTTGGCTTCTTTTGATTAACTTACCAATATATTATTTATATAATATAGTAACAATTAATGATGTCATCTTGTTTTATCTACTGGTTCGAACAGTTGAACCGGTTGAACCATCAAACTGATAGTTTTTAAAATTCGATGTCCGGTTCGGTTTACAAAATATTGATTTAACTGGAAAAAAAATGAAATTTTAGTCATGACAGTACAAACATATTGATGTAGTCCTAATAGGCTACTTAAAACTCAATTGACGTGTTATATAAACAGCACCTGTTTAATTTAAGAGGTTGTCCAACTTATCTAATGACAAAAATCACAGCATACTTGCTGATTTGTCTCCAATTGGGCAACTTATCATGCCGTATGCACATGTTTCGTCAGTCGAGGTTTTTGGCAAACCTAAAAATTCACTGTGTCTATGCTACATACGGATCTTGCACCTACCAATCCTCTTCTTCTTGTACAACTAAACCACACACCGGGCAGTAAAATTGAATAATTTTTTTTCCTAAGTGAATAGTTGCGTTGAAAAGTGAGCAAGCATTTCATTCCTAATTATAAATTAACCAAAACCAATCCTTCAAATACTGCCATCAATGCACTTAAAATAAAGAATCAAAATAACGAGGTTAGTGATAACTCTTTTTTTTAGCTGATTTACAAAAATATAGCTATTTTTATTTGTATTTCGCATTTGGCTCATAAATCTGAGCTTAAAAATGTGCAATAACTAAATAGTGACTGTTAATCGTCCATTCAAAATATACTACATTGAAACAACACAAATTGTCCATCTCACATAGCACTCGTGGGAACTAACGACGGTGGTATATGAACCTAATCGGTTGAAAAAGAAAAAAAAATTAAATAAAAGGAACTATAGACTTAAAATGAAAGATTTATTTTAGTTCTATTAAATGATATTTGCTGATTTATTTTCTTTTTATATTTGATAAATGAGGATAAGCGTTCCAACTTCTTTTTGAATTTAAATTATAGAAAATTTTCACTCGAATTTTGAACACGCGGCCTCCATTCAAGATATGTTCCTTTCTGTCACTAAACCAAATCTCGATTCTTGATTGATTTATTTTAACCAATCAAATTAAAAAAAAAAAAAATTATACTTTTATAATACGGTAAATATTTTTGTTTGTATTGCTTTCCACCGTATAAGTATATGCAAAGCGCATAAACGTGGTGAAGTGCAAAGATTTGTTAGAGTCCGCTAATTTGTAAGGATTGAATAAGTCGTTTTTTTAATCTTCGTTTCTTGTGCTACAGCTGCAGGGTTTAACTTAAATGGAAGTAGATCCTCGGCAGTCATTTTTTGACTGCCGAGAGCAGCCGTTTCATTTTTTTTTTGATATTTAAAAAATTTAAAATTCAAATGTCGAATTTAAACCGTTGATCTTGTTCAATTTAACGGGCGATGCGTTTTCATATAAGTTTTATAAAATTTGGAGTTGATTTGATATTTGATTAAGTGCTCAACAAATGAACGAACCTGATTTAATTAATTCTAATACGTTCATTTGTTGAGCGCTTAATCAAGTATCAAATCAACTCCAAATTTTATAAAACTTATATGAAAACGCATCGCCCGTTAAATTGAACAATATCAACGGTTTGGATTCGACATTTGAATTTTAAAATTTTTAAATATAAAAAAAAAAATGAAACGGCTGCTCTCGGCAGTCCTTTTTTGACTGCCGAGGATGCGAGTCGTAACTTAAATGGCATCTAAAAACCTCGAATCCTTTTTACCGTTAAATTTTCCAATCTTAATGGAATGGCTTCATTCAAATTTACACCGGTTCCAGATTCCCTTTCTTATTAAATGCAGGTCTTCATCGGTTACAGAATTGACCAGGCCACTTGTAATTAATAACCATTCAGATTGGCACTAGCTACCATTATTATGTGGCCGAAATCTCTTTCATTTCTCTATCCCACATAAAAGCAAACATGGACATAATAGGAGTCACTAGTCTTGAGTGATTAGTGATCTTGCACCGTTGCTCCTACCAGTCCTCCCTTCTAGAATATATGAAACCAACCTCCCCCCCATAAATTGCATTAAATGATTCTGACGTCTCAGCCATTTTTTTTAAATTTTTTAGTTTTTTTTTTCTAGTGGAGCCCCTAGGCGCTCTGCCAATCAAATCTAAATTAAGATTGCTATCTCAATTCTAAAATAACGCAAAGCACATCATCCACAGTGAGGCTGTGTTCAACATCAAAAAAACAGTGAAGCTGTGTTAATTGTACTTTTTGAAGTCACAAAATGCCTATCTCTGAAAAGCCAGTTAATGGGCCCCACGTGGTGCTCATACCAAGTGCCGGTATGGGCCACCTCACCCCCTTCTCCCGCCTTGCCGCCTCCCTCTCCGACCTTTGCCATGTCACCATTGTTTCCGTCCTGCCAACCGTATCATCGGCCGAGTCACGCCATCTCTCCGACTTCTTCTCCAGCTATCCTCACGTCCATTCTTTACAGTTCGAGCTCCCTCCGTTTGACTCGTCAGCTTACCCAAATGCTGACCCATTCTTTCTTCGTTTCGAAGGGATCAACCAATCAGCTCCTGACCTTATTACTCATTTGTTAACCAAATCATCGAAACCCATCTCAGCATTAATCATAGATATCACATTATCTACATCCGTGGTGCCTCTGGCCAAGAGCTTTGGCATCCCTTGTTATATCCTTTTCACTGCTTCAGCTGCTATGCTTTCTTTCTGCGCATATTTCCCAACTTACTACGACTCCAATTCTGGCTCCATTGGGGACATACAAATTCCTGGCCTAAGAATGGTGCCTGTGGCAACAATCCCGCAAGCACTCCACAACCCGAAACATGTGTTCACTCCGTTGTTCATCCAAAATGGAAAAAACTTGGCTAAAGCTGATGGGATATTAGTCAATACTTTTGAGGCCTTGGAGAAAGATACCCTTGTAGCTCTGAGGGATGGAAAGGTACAGCCGGGTTTCCCCCCGGTATTTGCTGTGGGCCCATTACTACCAGTAAATATCCCGGCAATTTCAGGAGCTTCCGAAGTTTTTCCTTGGCTAGATAAACAGCCTGAGAAATCAGTGGTGTATGTTAGCTTTGGGAGCCGCACAGCAATGCCCAAAGAACAAATCAGAGAATTGGGTCTAGGACTGGAGGCGAGTAGATGCCGGTTTCTCTGGGTTGTCAAAACAACAGTGGTGGATTCACACGACAACACCGAGCTAGAGGAGCTGCTAGGAGAGGGTTTCTTAGAAAGGGTGAAAGATAGAGGGCTGGTGGTAAAGGGTTGGGTGGAGCAAGAAGAGCTGCTAAAGCACAAAGCTGTCGGTGGTTTTGTCAGCCATTGTGGGTGGAACTCAGTGACCGAGGCAGCGTTGCACGGCGTCAGAATGCTAGTGTGGCCTCGACTTGGTGACCAACGAATCAATGCAGGTATATCGTCAAATATGCATACAAATTATGCTCTGAATAATAAAAATTGCTTAAGTAATTGCTACTAAAAATATCAACATTAATTAGTGATGGTGCTCGTGGGTCACAGGATAGGTACAGCATAGCAAATAAAATTAGCTGCAGTCCTTGGACCACCGAGGAAAAGTGAAATTTTTTCTCTAATTTTGGTTCCCAATTAGTCAATTCTCGTGCTTATTAGGTTCGGTAGACATCAAATCGGTACTTTATTATACATATATAATCTCATCTCTGATCTCTCCAATATAAAATTTAGATTAACATTTACTTATATTCAAGCAGGCAGCTTCTGTATTTATACATTTGGTCGCCTACCATCTAACATCAAAGCAGATTTTTTTAACAATAAAAGTTCACAAAACTTGCTGTCAGTTTTTACTTACAAAAGAGCCTATTTTAATTATAGATTCCAGAATCGATACTATTATGGGACATGCTCTCTGGTAGAACTATCAGGTAAATTAGAACGGTTTATATATATCCTTTGCAATAATCATAATAGACTAGTATTATAAAATTGTTAATTAGTAAGTACAGTGGCACGAATAGACAAATAAATTGTTTCTTAGCCAAATTCTGATTTATCTATTCTTTTATTTTTAGTTTTTTCCCAACCTATTGGCAATTTATCTTTGGTCAAGCTTTTCGGGGCCTTTGCAGTTAGTACTATGCATCATTTAATTCAATAAGAACTTCATGTGCAATATTACAGCACGATCTTAATTATGTATACATTATATACAGTACTGATATGATGCAAATATGCCATGCAGGTGTGGTGGCCAGAAGCGGGCTTGGCATGTGGATGGAGAAATGGAGCTGGGAAGGCGAGAAAGGATTGGTCAGTGCAGATGAGATCGGTGAGAGAATCAAGGAGATGATGGCTGACAAGCGACTCATGGCAACGGCACAGAAAATTGGGGAAGAAGCTCAAATGGCCATGCGACCTGGCGGGGCCTCCTATGAGGGGTTAGTGGAGATTGTTAGGAGGTTTGAAGGGGTTGAAATGAGTGATGCTTGATGTTTTTATTCCCTAGTTTTTTCCACATTTGTTCTGGAAACACCATGATTTAATTGACCTTTTTATCTGGTGGCGTAAGCCTACATTCTATTTATTGGAGCAAAATATTAAAGAAAAAAATTTGAGTAGCAATATAAAAAAAATCAAAATTTTATAACCAGTGTAGCAAATCAGTATTTTTTTTTTAATTCTATCTTAAACTCTTAACCATGCAGATAATAAAATCGTTATCGAGATAATTTACTATTGACACTCGTTATAACTCAACTTTAAGAGTGATAATTTACTATTGTTAATACTATTGACACTCGTTATAACTCAACTAGATAATTTTTTTTATCTAGTTGAAGAAGGGACTGGTAAGAACTTGGTCACTTACCTCCCGTCTTTGTTGATGGGTTAGGGGGAAGTGTCGCATCCTGGTAGAACTATTGTCAAAATAAACTATTATCAATTAATTTTTACGCTTTATTTATTTAACAATTAGCCGCTGTTAATACATCTTTGATGCCAACAGTTTATAAATTAAATTAAATTGCATAGTAAACTACTAAACTTCCTTGTACCTCCATGGGATTTGAACCAACATCACATTAATTATCAACCGACAAATCAATTATTATTGACAATACTGATCACCAATCAATGCATATCTATATACATAAGCACCAGGCGGCCACAACTAGCAGCCACAACCTAAAAACGAAACAAAACAAACGAAAATTTCCGGCAAAACACAATGGATTTTCAACAAAAACAACTCATTGCACCTCACGTGGTGCTGATACCGAGCGCCGGCATGGGCCATCTGAACCCCTTCTCCCGCTTCGCTGCATCACTCGCTAATATTTGTCAAGTCAGCATGCTTTCCATCTCTCCCACTGTCTCGTCTGCTGAGTCACACCATCTTTCTGACATGTTTTCTGCTTACCCCCAAATTCATTCTATTCATTTTGAAATGCCTCACTATGACTTGTCAGACTACCCGGGTGCTGACCCATTCTTTCTCCGTTGGGAGATGATCAGTCGATGTGCCTCTGACATTGTTAACCACATACTGACAAACTGTCCATTACCTGTGACCGCTCTTGTTTTAGACATCCCTGTCGCAGCAAAATTCATCCCTCTTGCAAAGAGCCTCGGCATTCCTTGTTATATCATGTACATTACCACTGCTACAATGCTATCTTTCGCAGCATATTTTCCTACTTACTATGACTCAAAGACAACTGTTGGCCTAGGAGATGTAGAAATACCAGGGTTAAGAACCGTGCCAGCGGCATCAATTCCTAGAGCGCTACACTACCCGAAACACCTGTTTACCCAACCGTTTATTGAAAATGGACGTTTGCTACTCAAAGTCGATGGTATTTTTGTGAATACCTTTGAGTCATTTGAGAAAGATTCACTCGCTGCGCTAAGAGATGGACATGTACAACCAGATTTTCCACCAACAATTACAGTAGGCCCCTTAATGCCATTAAAGATGCCAATTTCAGGTATAGCAGAGGTATTCTCATGGCTCGATAAGCAGCCAGTTAATTCGGTGGTGTATGTCAACTTTGGGAACCGTACAGGAATGTCGAAAGATCAAATTCGAGAATTAGGTTTAGGGTTGGAAACAAGCGGATGCCGGTTCCTATGGGTCGTGAAGACCACAGTGGTGGATTCACAAGATGTGGCAGAGCTAGATGATTTACTAGGGGAAGAGTTCTTTGAAAGAGTAAAAGATAAAGGGATGGTAACAAAAGGTTGGGTCGACCAGAATAAAGTGTTAGAGTCAAACGCAGTCGGCGGGTTCGTCAGTCACTCTGGGGGGAACTCAGTCATGGAAGCAGCAATGCATGGTGTCAGGATGTTAGCATGGCCAATGCTTGGAGATCAGAGGATTAATGCAGGTGTATCTATAATTTAAACAGAAATTAATTGCATGACTGCAAATATGCAATTGTCCACACTTTGCCTCTAATTACTTAAAGTTACAACAGCTTAACTTTGTTTTGAAAAAATGGCCTAGCATAATTGTTCATAAAGTAACTTCTCAGAAAAATCAATAAGCCAAATACGCATTGAACATAAATTTTAAAAAAAATATATTAATATTGTTCATATCGTTTCATGGAATTACTACCTGCAACTAATAATTATGGCTGAATACAGTTCCCGTGGTGGAGAGTGGACTTGGTATGTGGGTGGAAAACTGGAGCTGGCAAGGAGAGGATAAGATTGTTAGTGGCAAAGAGATTGGAGAGAAAGTGAAGGAGATGATGGCCAATGAAGCTTTATTGGCCTCAGCACGTTTGGTCGGGGAGGAGGCTCGGAGGGCAGCGGCACCTGGCGGCACATCATACAAGGGGCTGGTGGAGTTTGTAAAAAATCTCAAAGAACGCATCAAGTGAGACGGGCAAGCCGGTAACTTCAAACAATAGCCGGGCTAATTGTTGATATTCTTTTAAGAAATATATTTTCACTGTAATAAATTTAGTCCGGTGAAATCCTGTATACCATGCATGATCCGTATTGCTTATCAATTACATATATACTACAGCCCTATGGCTGGAAACTATTAGATCATATATATATGTGCCTGGATATTTCTTGGCCGCGAATTATGTTGTTTAAATAGCTCTGTATCTCTCTCCATGTAATATATTTGTTGGAGAGAAATATGATATCGTATTACTTTTGTGGGTATTCAAAGTTCAAACACATTCACAATATTTAAAAGCTGTTGTTACTTTTTCCTTGAAACCAATGTTTTGAAAACCGAACCGGACATCGACCCGGTGAGGCTATCGGTTCGATGGTTTGATCGGTCGGACCGGTCGGACCGGCTGCACGAACCGGTGTATCAATCTGACTCCTGAGTAGGAAATTTATAGAAAATTTTTATGCTTTTATTATCGAGTGATGATGTTTATAAGTATACATATATTATAAGGCAAGTATTAATGAGTGATTAATTTTTTTTTTTTCAAAAACGTCCTATGACCAAGAAGCATGGGACGTCGAAAAAAAATGCACGATTGGGTTTGGGTTTGTACAGTTGGTATTCCTAGGGAAATTCCAATTAAAAAAAAAAGGAGAAAAGACATTTATGAGATGGTGGGACCTACCATGTGATATACTAAAAAAAAGTAGGAGAGGGTGGACCGTCAGACAAAAAGATCGCCAAAATTTTGTTGAAAAAATAAACCGGCGGTTCCGGTTCAGAGGTTTTGTTGAAAACCGGACCGGACCGGCCGGTTCGTTGTGGTTCGCAAACAGCCAAATAACCGGTTCAGTTTAGACCGGAGTGGTGTCCGGTTCACGGTTGAACCGGTCGAACCGGCCGGTCCGGCCCGGTTTTTAAAACATTGCTTGAAACTAATTTTGTTTCTTGATTCGGGAGATTTATGAAATTATGGAATTAAATGAAACAGTAAATGAAATCGAAATAGTTGTCGAATAAACTAGAAGTCAGTGCTCAAATTTCTTATTTCGTTATGTCTTTTCCTTTTCCAGTTTTTGGGTAATATAATTCCATATAATAAAATAAAATTACGAAATTATGCCATTTTTTGAGGGATAGGGGTATCTCTTAGCTACTTCATTGGTTGATTTTCGTGGCATATTCTCATTTATAATTTCCCATCCTTTAAAGATGAATGGAATAAATTAAAATTGAAGAACCTTAAGAGAGGAAAACCATGATATAATACAACAAGATGCACGGATAGACTGTGTATATATATTTATATGATTTTGAAAGTAGAGGTCCGATCCCACATGCCCATTTGAAAAGAGAGAGAGAGACGTAGCTGAGTAGGTAAGTGAGAATACGGACTTCTTGCTCGCTCGTTTACATAATATAATTTATACGAAATAGGATAAGTCAAGGATAATGAGCGAATGAGGCAAAATGGCCTCTCCAATTCTTTGCATGTTTCACGAATTTAGGGTTGATTACCTGAACATCATGGTACTCCTTCCAGAATTTCCGATCCCAAAGTTATGTTTGTCTGCAAATTTGTGGACTTCCCTTTTACTTTTTTATTATTAATTATATATGGGGTGAATAGACACAATTACACATAATAAATCGGTTTGGACAATTTTGCGGAATGAACTAAATTAACAATTCTATGGTTCACACAAGCAATTATCTAATTAAGCAAATAAACTACAGAAGAGTAAAAGAAATTGACACGCGATATGATTACGGAATTCCGACCCGCTAGATGAATGGCTAGCCTTAGTCGTACGTCTCCGGGAGTTTCGCAACCACCAAAGGACGCGCTCCGTTCAATTCCACAAAGAACGTGTCTACAACTTCGAACCGAATTGTCTCGTCACAAAGACACCCGAGGTGTGTCGGCCTAACCTCTAAATATCCAAAGACAACTCAAGATTGATGCTCTCAATCAAAACACTCAAAGATCTAGCAAGGTAGTAGCTTGGGCTTGATTGATACTAACTAATCTCAATGATTTTTCTAAGAAAAATGCTCAAATAGTGAGGGTAGCAAGGAGAGTTGTTTGGAGCTCTTAGACAGGGATTTTGCAAGTGTTTCAATCAGTTGTTCAAGTTTCAAAAGGTCTCATATATATAGAGGGCGTCAATAGCTCCATAACAGTACGTTCAAGTATCCGTTATAATAAAACAAAATGGATTATAACGGATAAAATAGCCGTTTGAGGCAGCCATGCGTTACACAACGCATAACTGTGCGTTATACAACACAAGCCGACAGGATTCAAATGGTCACTGACAAGATTCAAACAGATTAGGAGCGTTGTACCACGTTCCTGTCTCTGGGTTACAGAACGCTTACCGCGTTACGCAACATAAAGTAGTTTTTGCAAAAAATCAAGAAAAGAATTCCAGCGAGTCAGAAAAAATGAACTAGTGCGTTGTACAACGCAGGAGCGCGTTATACAACATCCACTTCTGAGGAAAAAGGAGAAGCGAAAGTGAGAGCGTTGTACAACAGATTGAAGCGTTGTACAACGTTCTTGAGTTGTGTTGTACAACACTGTGGTGCGTTGTGCAACGGACCACAGTAGCAACTTAGAAAATTCGCTGGAACTGGTACGTTGTGTAATGGGATATTGCGTTCTATAACGTAAATCCCCAGAAACTGAGCAACACGACAGCAAATTGATTGAGATGAGTTTAGACAATTACAAAATGAGTTTTTGACACTCTAAAAGGTCTAACTACATCTCCTAAAGCTCCTTAGCTTGTTCAAAGCTTGTCTTGATCAATTCTTCACATAAATCATCTAAAAATCACTTAAACGAAATGTTAGAAAGGTTTTGGTGTTGTTTTGCAAATCGGCAAATAACAGAAATGAATTGTTTAGTTCAACAGAAGCAATATTAACAATTCTCATTCAAAAGTGGTGGAGGATCCAATTACCAGAATATTCCTTGGCACTAATATTTCTGACTATAAATATAAATAATTAATTTGAAAAAATAATTAAATCTTGTAAATTTTCTTCGATAAGATAACTATAACTTATATACTCCCATCTAATTAAACTACCAACCAGGATCTTTCTATTTTGGTTCAGCAATTATATTAGTTAATTGAGCTGCAAGACAAGGAAGGTCTTAAGAAGAAATGTTCATTTGCAGTGCTATTGTCATCAAATTTTAGACGTTGAGTTTGACATCTGTCAAAATCAGTGCTAAAGTTCACGTTTTAAACCGAAAATTGCTTAAGCCAATCAAAATCTTAACCAATCAAGCAATCAGTGCTCTCACCTCACCCCTCACGTGAGTCTAACTCCTCTCCCCTCATGCCTTCGCTTCACCCTTTTTTACTCCCGATCTTTATCTCTCCTTTAAAGGATCGTTCCTTCTATTCTTTCTTCTTCTCAAATCAAAAGAGAAGAAAAGAGTCTTGTTGGAGAAGCGAAAGAAAGATCATCTCGACCATATTTCCGACCATCACATGACCTCTCTGTCCGCGCTCCCTCTCCCTCGCACTGCACGCATCTCCCTTCGATCCTCTCTTCTCACATCCCTCCACCCTTTTCTGTAGCCTATGATTTTGCCTTCTCCCTAAACATGTATATATGAAGAAAGAAGTAGAGATAAAAAAAAGTGAGGAAAGAAAAGATTGTTTAGATCTGGTTCTGCTATGTTTTTGGAGTAATTAAATTACTATCAAGGAGTAAATATTTGAGTATTAGGGAGTAACTAATAAATATAAGGGCATTCTTAATACGTGCAAATACATATAAGGGAGTAACTAAACAAATATATGGAACTAAATAATGAGTATAATGAGTATATAATACATGTATTGGAGTAAATAACATTCAAATCTGATTATGCTATTGTTTGGGAGTAACTGAATAACTATAAGGCAGTAAATAATGATTATGAGGGAGTATCTAATACATGTAAGGTCTAAATAAATAGTATAAGAGAGTAGTTTATGTAAGCAAACAGTATAATACATGTTTCAGGAAAGTATATAATTTACAGTAAGGGAGTAACTAATAATTGTTTAAGGGAGTATTTAATAAATTTAAGGAAGTATCTAATACAAGAGTAACTAATAAGTGCAAATATGTAGTTTATTTTGAGAAACTAATGACTATTACGGGAGTAAATAATAAGTATAAGAGAGTAACTGCTCTTATACTAAAAACTATAAAAGGAGTACCTAATAAGTGTTAATAGCACTGAGAGAAGGGAACAAAGGGGACATAGGGGCGGAAGGGATGAAGCGTCCATAGGAGAAGGGAACGGCAGGGTCTACACTAGAGGAGAAGAAGGGGTGAAAGGGGTGAAGCGTTCTCACGCGCTGATAGAGGGATCGCACAGACACGTTTTCTATTTTCGAAATGACAGAATTGAGCGCGCTTACCTAAAATAGATTTCGATTGCGTGATTGCCTTAGGAGGTGATTGCAGTTATCAGCACTGATTTAATCTGGGCTTCGCCCAACAGGGAAAGATACTGGAATCCAGTATCTTATGGTTACAGATTGTTTCAAAATTGAATGTTTTATAATTTTATTTGAGTTTTGCTATGGTGAGTTGCAACTGATTCAAAATGACCAATTCAAACCGTCCAATATGATTTTCATATTGAAATCTCCTTGCATATCAAATTTTATATTTTTTTCGAAATTTGTAAGTATTTTTTTGAATTTTTTAAAACTGCTATTTTGAACGGTACATAATTAATTAGATTAGCGATTTTCTATAATTCTAAAAAAATATAAAATTTGGTCTACAAGGAGTTTTAATATGGAGGTCATATTGGATGGTTTGGATCGGTCATTTTGAATCAGATCCAAGAGTTTTGATCTCAACTCACGGAAGGCTCCGTGAGTTATAACTCACCATAGACATAGCAAAACTCATTTTATTTAATATTTTCAAAATATATTAACAGTGCATCACGATGGATAGATTATTTTGTGTGTCATGAACTTTTTTTTTTTAACTACATTACAAATAACAAATTAAACAATAAATATAATTCAAACACTACAATACACATCTTGAAATCTCGTACTAAATTAAAAAGTAAATATTTTTTAAAAAAAATTATTTAATTTTATTTTTTTATAAAATAGTATTTTCTGATAAAATCTAATAATAAATATTTTCAAATGTTGTAACCTTTCAAAAAGAATACGAAAAAATAGTAAAAAAAAATCAAAATATAAAATGTTGGTTTCTTATGAGATTTCAACATACATAATGAATTGGTTAAATTAGAACTAGAGGGGCATATCGAGCTTCGCTCGATGTAGATATCTATAATAAGAATATTTTTATTATGTTTCTATAGTATAATTATGTTCATTTTTTTATATATGGTTAATATATATTTATTTTTAGAAATATAGTTTAGTTACTATATGTTTGATTTGATTAAATTTAAAGAATTTGATCAATTTTAAAAATAATCTCTCTAGTCAGTACTGATCAATTTTCTTAACAACATTGCTTTATTTTTTTAATGTGCCACCTTTTATTATTCTCTATAGTAGAACGTTTCTAGGTAAGGGTTTGCATTCCTAATTATATATTAATAATCTATTTTCTTTTGAGTCCGACCTTCGGAATTCTCAAATTAATTCTCTTATTCAGCTTAATTATTGGAGAAATTTGACTCTGACCTGACAATCACGACAGCTATTATTGTCACATTATACATTATAGTAACTTGCACATTGTTGTTGTTGTTGTTATTTTAATTATTTTATTTTATTATTGATTTTTTTTAAAAAAACTGGAAAGGCCCGGATGCTTCCCCTTTGTCTGCATGATGATAATGAAACTAATATTAGCCGCGAGTTATCGTTGACTTAGGGTCTGATCGGAAGGAGGAATCAAGATTAGAATTAGAAATAGAATTCTCTTTTTTGTTGATTTTTCTGACGGAAAGGATACAATAGAGAGAAACGATTTCTTTTTTTTTTTGAAGGTCAGGTGGCGATTGTCACGCCGACAATTTCATTAATAACAAAAAAGATACAAAGTACATCAGAAGTTGCAAACCCGAAAAGGAGAGGAAAAAAGGAAAAGAATAAAAGAAAAGAAAAATAACAAAGTAGAAAATAAAACTAAACTAGAAACCTAAAACAAAACTAGAAAAAAACAAAGAATTGAGGATCTTCAACGACTATGCCGAGGTCAGCCAAGCTACAATAGCAGCACAGATTTCTGCCATCAACAACTGAGGGGGTAGTCGTTTGGAGGTGAAGATCCTACGGTTTCTTTCTTTCCAGATAGTCCAAGTCGTTGCCGCCCAAATGACATCCCAAGATTGCCCAACAGAGGACCTATTATGGACCAAAACTGGTGCACCGAAGGCACAAAAGTTAAGACAGGCAAGGAAAACCGAGTTTGAATCAAGGTCCATACTTGCGTCGCATAGTCGCAAAGCACCCAGAGATGGGAGGCCGTCTCAACCGATCCGTGGCTACAGCAAACACATGCCGAAATAGTGGGCCAGTTTCTTGTTAAGAGATTTTGTTGCGTTAGCGCTTTATCCAAAAGCACAACCCAAAGAAAAACCTTAACTTTTGGTGGTATCTTCATCTTCCAAAGCAGTGCATGGTAGGGGGATCTCAGGCCCGGATCAGCTAGGATGCCATACGCACTCGCAGAGGAGTAGAGTCCCGAAGGTGACCAATTCCACACAAGTCGCTGAGGGACTCCTACCCATGCTGTAGAGGCGGCAAAGAAGTCTTTGTAAGATAGGATATCCTTGAAGGCCATTGAGGTTCTAGTGTCAGCTGCAAGTTCGGTGATGTCAGTTGTGCCATACAGCAGGTTAATTGAGGTTGCCCAAGTAGATTCCGGCTCGAGTTGCAGCTTCCAAAGCCATTTCATGAGTAGTGATTGGTTCTGAATTGAGAGGTTTAGAATACCAAGACCCCACACTTCTTTGGCAAGCAGCATTTAGCCCAGCTAACTAGGCAATGACCCCCGAGACATTTTTCTTTTCCTTTCCAAAAGAACCTTCGCCTAATTCCATCCAAGTGCTTGATTAACCATGCCGGCAACTTGATAACTTGCATGTAGTGCAGTGGTAAAGCTATGAGGACTGCTTTAACTAGAGTTAAGCGGCCCCCTAAGGAGAGAAATTTTGTCTGTCAGCCGTCCAATTTACGCTGAAAGGCGTCCAAAAGAGGCTTGAAATGGATCTTCCTTGGTTTGCGAATGGTTAGGGGAAGGCCAAGGTAGGTGACAGGCATGTCCTTAGGTGAGCATTGAAGAAGCTGCGCAATTCCTGGGAAGGAGGATTCTGGTATTGCTACAGGTACGAACAAGCACTTGGAGTTATTAATGTGAAGGCCAGATATTGCTGCGAAGTTGGAAAGAATGGCCTTGATAATTGCCAAGTTTCGCGGGACTGCCTCCATTAGTAACAAGGTGTCATCTGCGTACTGGAGTGCTCTTGGAGGATTATGATTTGTCCCGTGAGTAACGGAGCAGCATTGGTGACAAAGGACTGCAAGGCATCTACCGCCAGGATAAAAAGCATTGGAGAAAGTGGGTCACCCTGTCTGAGTTCTTTCTTGTGAAAGAAGAGGTCAGTGGTATCCCCATTTATCTTAACGGTCGAAGAAGAAGACCTCAGAATGTTGAGTACCCAGGAAGTCCAGGATGGTTGGAAACCTCGCTCAACTAAAACATTGGTGAGAAAGGTCCAAGAAACCGAGTAGAGAGAAACGATTTCAATCTTCACAATTTTGCGAGAAATAATTGTCCTTCCAATTTCCTGACAAAAATGTAGAAAATTCACACGATTTGGTTTGGCCAGCGATGCTACCGATACTCTATCTCTGTTCTGACCATTTCGGCCTTCCTTCTCCTTGACTCCTAATATCATCTCTCTTCTGCTATTTGTTTGGTATTGCTCTGTGCCTTTGATCGCCTCCACTAGCTCATGCAAGCTCTCTTCTCCAATCGCCTCTTTCCATTCACCAAAAAGCCTTTCTTCTCGTGCAAGCCCCTTTTCTGTGGTGGTCTCTGTTGACAATTTATATTCTTACCAGATATGCATTTAGGTTTAATCAGTTCAGTTCATTAATGAAATCAGAACTCTATCTTTTAATTGCGCAATGAGATACTTTACTGGTGATGGAAAAGAGAAACTTTTCTGCAATCATTTGAGGCCCAACTTTCCCTGAAATTGTGAATTATTTGATTGGCGATAAGCGACTTTTAGTTAATACATAATAGTTGGTATTGAAATTGACTCGCATCACATTCAATCCATGATCACATGATTTGATGCAAGTATAGAGGCAAGTATAGAGGACAGACTTGAGTTGAGAACAAGCTAAGGATTAGCTTTGTTATTGCTGATAGTATGTTTCATCTAATCGGTATTTGCTGAGATAAATAGTTACTGGTGCTGGTGTAAATTATTGCAATTTGCTGGTATATGCTTTCTGTTATTTACAAAAGAAATGTATGAGGGTAAAATAGTCAAATTTTAAATAGTGAAATCATTTCTTTCAATTCTTTTTATATCCATG
Source organism: Rhynchospora tenuis (assembly GCA_027725995.1). Taxonomy (NCBI): domain Eukaryota; kingdom Viridiplantae; phylum Streptophyta; class Magnoliopsida; order Poales; family Cyperaceae; genus Rhynchospora; species Rhynchospora tenuis. The sequence continues at coordinate 44,343,709 of CM050888.1, read as the reverse complement.
CTGATCCCAAATTCAATTGAAAATCATTTCTAATGAATTCTATTATATTCAAATGAATTGAACTCTTATTTTCATCATTCTGATCAGGGCCTAATGATTTTCTAAATTGTCAAAATAAACTATTATCAACTAATGTTTACTCTTTATTTGTTTAACGACTAGCCGTTGTTAATATGTCTTTGATGCCAACAATTTATAAATAAACTTGCATTGTAAACCTTCTTTTGCCTCCATGCGGTTTGAACCAGCATCACATTAATATATAATTATATATATATACTAACTATATTAAGACTTAATGCATATCCTAACTACCTGTATACAATTATCAACTGAGTGTATACAATTATATCCCAACTACCTGTATACAATTATCAACTCACTGTTAATAATTAATGCATATCCTATATATCTACAAGTATAGAAATACATATAATGCATATCCTCACTGTTAATAATTAATGCATATCCTATCTACAAGTATAGAAATACATATAATGCATATCCTCAATGTTAATAATTAATGCATATCCTATCTACAAGTATAGAAATACATATAATGCATATCCTCACTGTTAATAATTAATGCATATCCTATCTACAAGTATAGAAATACATATAATGCATATCCTAACTACCAGTATACAATTACACATAATGCATATCCTAACTACCAGTATACAATTACATGCCAATTGTTAATATTTTTTTTTTTTTTTTTGAGGTTACATCCGAATGTATGCAATTATCAACAATTACATGCCAATTGTTGACAATACTGATCACCAATCTATGCATATCCTATATAAGCACCAGCTGGCCACAACTAGTAGCACATACCCAGTCTACCCAGACGAACCCTAACCAAAAAGAACTAAACAAACAAAAAATTTCCGGCTACATACAATGGATTTTCAAGAAAAACAACTCATTGAACCTCACGTAGTGCTCATACCGAGCGCCGGCATGGGCCATCTAAACCCATTCTCCCGCCTCGCAGCCTCACTCGCTGATCTTTGTAAAGTCAGCATGGTTTCCATCTCCCCAACTGTCTCGTCCGCAGAGTCTAACCATCTTTCTAACATGTTTTCTGCTTACCCCCAAATTCATCCTATTCATTTTAAAATGCCTTGTTATGACTTATCAGATTACCCTGATGCCGACCCATTTTTTCTCCGTTGGGAGATGATCAGTCGATGTGCATCTGACATTATTAACCACATACGAACAAACTGTCCAGTACCTGTGACAGCTCTTGTTGTAGACATTGCTGTCGCAGAAAAATTTGTCCATCTTTCCAAGAGCCTCGACATTCCTTGTTATATCTTGTACACCACCACTGCTGCAATGTTATCTTTCTCAGCATATTTTCCTACTTACTGTGACTCAAAGACAACCGTTTGCCTAGGAGATGTAGAAATACCCGGGTTGAGAACCGTGTCAATGGCATCAATTCCTAGAATGCTACACGACCCGAAAAACCTGTTTACCCAACCATTTATTGAAAATGGACGGATGCTACTCAAAGTCGATGGTATTTTTGTCAATACCTTTGAGTCATTTGAGAGAGATACACTCGCTGTGCTTAGAGATGGACGTGCGCAACCGGATTTTCCACCGACAATTACAGTAGGCCCCTTAATGCCATTAAAGATGCCTATTGCAGGTACAGCAAAAGTATTCCCATGGCTAGATAAGCAGCCAGTTAATTCAGTGGTGTATGTCAACTTTGGGAACTGTACAGGAATGTCGAAAGACCAAATTCGAGAATTAGGTTTAGGGTTGGAAACAAGCGGATGCCGGTTCCTATGGGTCATAAAGACCACAGTGGTGGATTCACAAGATGTAGCAGAGCTAGATGATTTGTTAGGGGAAGGGTTCTTTGAAAGAATAAAAGAGAGAGGTATGGTAGTTAAAGGTTGGGTCGACCAGAATGCGGTGTTAGGGTCGAACTCAGTTGGCGGGTTCGTCAGTCATTCTGGGGGGAACTCAGTCATGGAAGCCGCAATGCATGGTGTCAGGATGCTAGCATGGCCAATGCTTGGAGATCAGAGGATAAATGCAGGTGTATTTATAATTTAAACAGAAATTGCATGATTACAAATATACAATTGTCCACACTTTGCCTCTAAGGCTCTGACTACTTACAAGTTACAATAGCTTCACTTTGTTTTGAAAAATGACCTAGCATAATTAATTGTTCATCAATAACTTCTCAGCAAAATCAATAAGCCATATATGCATTGAACATAATTTTTTCTTTAAAAAAAATATTATTGTTCACATGCATATCGTTTCTTGGAGTTGCTATATGCTAATTGTTCTGGCTGAATACAGTTCCCGTGGTGGAGAGTGGACTTGGTATGTGGGTGGAGAACTGGAGCTGGCAAGGAGAGGATAAGATTGTGAGTGGCAAAGAGATTGGAGAGAAAGTGAAGGAGATGATGGCCAATGAAGCTTTATTGGCCACAGCATGTTTGGTCGGGGAGGAGGCTCGGAGGGCAGCGGCGCCGGGTGGCACGTCATACAAGGGGCTGGTGGAGTTTGTCGAAAATATCAAGAAACACATAAAAGTGAGACCGGCAAGCTGGTAACTTCATACAAGAGCCGGGATAATTATCGACATTCTAAGATATATATTTTCACTGTAATAAATTTTGTTCGATGAAATACTTTACCACCACCATCATCACATATAGTACAGCACTATGGCCGGAAACTACATGTACGTGGATATTTTTTGGTCGGGAGTTTAAATAGCTCTGTATCTCTCTTTATGTAATATTTATAATTGTTGCGGAGAAATATGATATTGTATTACTCTTGTGGATGTTTAAACACAATATATGCAAGTTGTAATTGTACGTGAATAAACTAGAAGTCTGTGGTCAAATTTCTTATTACGACATTTATGTCCGTGCCTTTTCTAGTTTTGGTATAATAGATTATTCCATAAGAAAAATAAAATCATGAAATTATGTTCTTTCAAGGGATTGAGTATCTCCTAGCTACTTTCATTGGTTGATTTCGTTGCATTTTCTCATTTCAAATTTTCCATCCTTTAATTATGAATGGAGTGAAGTAAAATTGAAGAAACTTAAAAGAGAGAAAAACAAGAGAAATGCTAGTATCTAACGTATTGGACGGATGGGTCCGTCCAATACGATCGTTTTTACATTTTTAAATTTCAAACGATCGATATGACTTATTCAATATGTTCTTCATATTGAAAATTTTTAAGTAACTAAATTTTACATTTTTTCCAATTTCTTACTTTTTTTTTAGTATTTTAGAAAATTCATGATATAGAAGTTCTAGAACGTCTAGTAATAACGATTTTCTAAAATACCAAAAAAATTGAAAAATTGTACAAATTGGTTTCTTATATGTTTTCAATATGGAGAACATATTCATGAACGATTTGAATTGGTCGTTTGAAATTTGAAAATGTGAAAACTATCGTATTTGATGGACCCATCCGTCCAATGGACTCATTTGTCAAAAAACAATCATATAATACAACTAGATGCACGGATAGACTTTGTATATTTACCATTCCAAATACAATTCACAGAGCCAAACAGCTCTAACGTGCGAAAAGACATCGAAATCGAATAGTTTCTATTAATTACATCATATATTATGTGATTTTGAAAGGAGCCGTCTGATCCCACATGCCCTCCGCCCTCGTTTGAAAAAATGCTTCTCCTTGGAAGCTGTAATATTAATGACTGTCGTATGGTAAATCTTGGAAGCTGTAATATTAATGTAATATCAATGACTGTCGTATGGTAAATCAAGTTTCGTTTCGAAATTGTTCAGTAAATAAATTTAGAATTTTAAAATTCGATTGACGTGTTATATAAACAGCACCTGTTCAATTTTAGGAGGTTGTGCAACTTATCTAATAACAAAAATCACAACATGTTGATTTGTCTCCAAGTGGGCAGGCAACTTATCATGCCGTGCACATGTTTCGTCGATCGAGGTTTTAGGCAAACCTAAAAATTCACTCGCTCTACGCTATACGGATCTTGCACCTACCAATCCTCTGCTTCTTGTACAACTAATCCACACACCCGGCAGTAAGTTGAATAATTGTGTTGAAGGTGAGCAAACATCGCATTTTATTTATAAATTAATCAAATCCAATCATTCAAATCCTGCTATATGAATGCATGTAAATAAAGAGTGAAATTAATGAGGATACGGGTAAAGAAAATTTTAATGGGTGCGGGTATGAAAATACCTTCTACCGTACCGTACCGTACCCATTGACAGCCCTAGATAGCTCAATTTTTTAGTTGATTTCCAAAACAGGGCTATTTTTATTTCTTTTTCGCATTTGACTCATAAATCTAGCTAAAAAAAATTAGCCCCTAACTACACAGTTACTGTTCACCTTTGTCATCCCAAATTTGGAGGAGAACCACTCTATAGAATTTACTTCAAATTTGTCATCCCAAATTTGGAGATCAAGATTTAGTTCTTCTCCCTTTGCCATGCCTTTCCATCTCATCCCACCCAAAATCTGGAGCAGACCCTTATCAGTTTTTTAATAAAAAATGAACGATTGACTTGAATAAAATATTTATTTTAGTTTTATTAAATGATATTAGATGGTTTATTTTCTTTTATATATGATAAATTAGGATAAACGTTCCGACTTTCATTTTAATTTTACATAATAGAAAATTTTCACTCGAATTTTGAACACGTGGCCTCCATTCAAGATATGTTCCTTTCTGTGACTAAACCAAAGGTCGATTCTTGATTGATCTATTTATAACCAATCAAATTAAAATTTTGTAAAATTATATTATTATAATACGGTAAATGTTTTTGTTTGTATTGCTTTCCAACATATAAGTGTATGCAAAGCGCATAAACGTGATAAACGTGGTGAAGTGCAGAGATATTTGTTAAGTAAGCTCAAGGAATCAAGTTTTAAAGGAAAGTAAAAGAACATAAGGAAAAGATTTACTCTTTATTTATTCCAGCATAGCAATAGAATGAAAATAATAGAAAAAGTTTACTCTATTTTTACATAAATTTATACTCTCTAAATTGAAATGTAGGAGTTTATTCTACTCTTCCAATCCTTTCTTTCCTTTCTATTCCTTTACTAAAAATTTATGGAGCACGGCATTAAAGGCCGCTTTGTAAGGATTGAACAAAGTCATATTTTTAATCTTCCTTTCGTTTCTAGTGCTACAGGCCAGGGTTTAACCTAAATGGCATCTAAAGACCTTGAAATCCGTCTTTGAATTCCCTTAATTTGTACTGTTACATTTTCCAATCTTAATTGAATGGCTTCATTCAAATTTACACCGATTACGGATTCCCTTTCTTATTAAATGCAGGTCTTCATCGATTACAGAATTGACCAGGCCACTTGTAATTAATAACCATTCAGATTGGCAATAGCTACCATTATTACGTGGCAATAGTTAACATTGCTTGATTTGAATTGATGCATATCTCATGTTGCAGTATGTCTGTTATCGGACTGTTGCGGTTTGTGCGCTACGGTATTGATCATTATAATTGATTTTGTTTTGAAAACTTAAATTGTTTCTAAAAATGACTTTATAAGGGTGTTAATTTCGTTACCGGTTCGTACCAAAAATCTGCGTACTGGAACTAAAACCCGCACTGAGATTATTTCTCATCCAAAATTGTGTTGTATATGTTGCCTCGTTATTGAGGGTTCTAGGACCGTAGAAACGGAGCTAGGAGACGATCGGTTGCCACAGTTGAGTGTTCGTGTATTCAGTTAGCGGTTCATGTCCTGAGTTTAAACTGCAATGCCACTTTAGCTCTGTATTTAGATGAACTTCCCGACGTACTGGCGTATTTGTATCTTGAGATTCCTTCTCTGAGTCCGCCGCATGAAATGGAGGTTGAACTCGAGTCCGAAGATCACTCCGCGAAAACGTAAGCGTTGGGATCGCTAGCGTTGTCCGGGGTGTAGTGGTGTCGAGTTATGTCTAGTGTTTTGTCTTGTAGTGTTTTGTCTTGTAATCGGGATTACAGATGGTAGTCAGTGGTTGGTAGGGTGGTTGTAATCCTTATGTATTATATGTACTTATGTAAATAGAGTGAGAATGAGTGAACCAGCCTTAGGTTGTAATACAAATAAGCCTAAGCACGAGTGTGCCTTTTTTCTTTTCCTTAGTGTGTAATAAACTCTGTATAATTATGTGTGCAATAATGTAAAATATATGGTTTGTTCATCTATATGTTGTGTGAATTCTGGGCCGAAATCAAGAAAATGGAATTAAAAGTTGAAAAAAAAAATTCCGCTATCTGTCTGTTAGCCTTACGGGAATGACTTGTCATTCTAGTGGCGGAGAAGATGTCAGCATCCCAAGTCGGGGGTGTGACAGCAGCAAATTAATATAAAGTAATATGTGGACTACTACATGAACGGAGTTACAATTTGTGAACCCCAAAATTTTTTTTTTTTTTTTAAAAAAAAAGTAGCTGAGTAGGTAAGTGAGAATACGTATTTCTTCCTCGCTTGTTTAGATAATTTAATTTATAGGAAATAGGATAAGTCAAGGATAATGAGCAAATGAGTTACTAGTCAGCCATTGGCTATTTAAAATAAATAAATAAATGGACTCTCCATTTTCTTGACATGTTTCACGAATTTGATTACCTAAACATCATGGTAATAATTCCAGAATTTCCAATTCCAAAATCATGTTTGTCTGCAAATTTGTGTGCTTCCCTTTCACTTTTTTTTTTTTTTGAGGGTCACTTCCCATTTACTATTTTATTAATTACTAGAGGGTTTATCGAGCTTCGCTCGATATAGAAATTTTATTAATATTTTATTATCATTTACAGGTAGTAATTAAATCTTCCCTCGATAATATAAAAAACTTATAGATGTGCCTTTAGATAGACATGCTTATATAATATACATTTAAATAGTATAATTTTTTTCATAAGTTTTATAATGTTAAATATCAAAAAAACATAACTCTAATAATAGGCGAGTGTATTATTATTTAATATTTATTAGTAAATGTGAAGAGAGATAATTAAGAGTTTAAATAATAATATAAATATAAGTTTATTTTTTTCTATTTTTTTTTGGCAATGATTACAAACCTCAATAATAATTGCAGAAGCAATAAAACTTTCTCCAACTTTTAATAATTTTCTGCTGATAGAGCAATAGCTTAGTGCATGCGCGCCTATTTATATAAAACATACAATTATTTCTTCAAAAAAAAAATAAAACATGCAATAGTAGTCATCAAATACTTACTAACATTATAATTAATGTTTATTCTCAAGCATGCTATCAATTATTTCTCATATATATTTTGGGGAAAAAAAAAATACCAACCAGTCCTCATATACCATCTTAAGACGAAGAACAATACAATTTATGTGACTTGTGTTATTAACTTTGACAGCAACTAAAACATAATTAACAATGTCCATAATGAAAATCAAATAGGTAAGATGATATGTCGGTAAATATTTTTATAAGTTATTGATAGAAATGTTTAGAAATATTGTACCTTCCAAAAAACGTTAATATCCAAAATTGAAACAATTTGTTCATAGTTTATAAAATTTAAAAATGGTGTTGTCCTGAGAAAATGGTCATTCTAAATATTTTTTTCAATCAGCATTAATTATAAAACATTATATTTTTTTCCATCAGCATTAATATCTTCAATCAACATTAATTGATAATTAAACATCTTAAGATGTTTTTAATTTGAAGAGTCACAGTTTTCTAATTCCGCATTAATTGATACTTAATTCTTTTAGAAACCAAAATATGTTTTTGGTCATTATTTTTTTCGTTTCTGCATTAATTAAAAATTAAAACTGCTATTTGTAGTTTAATACACACAAATTCTTTTGATTTATTTGCCGCTCTTTTTTGTTCATTCACCATAAATCGATAAATAATCTATGGAAACTAAAAAGATCATATTGATCATATGTGATTCTATAAATTTTATTGATTGAAATAATTTTTTTTTTTCATACTGTACCTTACAAAAAGTGCCTATATGCTAAAATTGGTACAATCTGTTCATAATTTATAAAATTACAAAATGGTATTGTCCTGAGTAACAGGAAACTAAAAAAAAAAAAAAAAAATCTACCAAATGAGAGAAACGACATGAAATTAGATTCATTCTTTTGATCCTTGTTGAGCATAGTCATCCTGCTATGCCACCCATCGAACTATTCAAAACACAAATATATGTTATATTGTTATTATAAGCAATAGAAAATATCGTGAATTAGTAAGTAATTTTTTAAAATATAGATCCCAGCGAAATATACTTCTTCGCAAATAAAATAGAAGGAAAAGAACTTAATAATGTTGGAATGCAATTTCGATCTAAGAAAGTCCCATTCATTTTTTTTTTTCATACATAATGAAAAATCATAGAAGAAATAATCGCAAAAAAAAATCTAATACATAAAAGAATGCATATAAATACATCAAGAGCTTACTAACGTAATAAAATGTTAGACTAATAACAATTTATAAGGACATGCTTGAGAAAAAAAAAATAGATACAGAAAGAATGATATTGACAAAAAAATATATGGAAGCAATGTTAACTATTATCATTCAAAAGTTGTGAAGGATCCAATTACCAGGATATTCCTTGGCACTTAATCTCTGCCTATATAAATGATAAATTTGAAAAAAAAATTAATCTTATAAATCTTATTCGATAAGATAACTTATAGACGTCCGTCTAATTATTTTTTAAAAAAAAAAAATTCAGAACTTGGAGGGGATTAAACTATATACCAACTGGGATCTTTCTATTTTGGTTCCGAAATTATATTAGTTAATTGAGCAACAAGACAAGGAAAGTCTTAAGAAGAAATGCTAATTTGTAGGGAAATTTTTTAAAATTGTCATCAAATTTTAGATATTGAGCTCAACATCTATCAAAATCAGTGCTAGAATTTACGTTTTAAACCTCAGAAGCTCAATATTAAAGGCTTGTTGAGTTTTCGGTTATGTTTTATTTGTTTGCCTTCGATAATTTAAACTGGGCTTAGCCCATCTGTTTAGCAGTAACCTCTAATCAGCGATCGTTTAAATGGAGAATAAAAGAGGGGGAAAAAAAAGCAACAGGGAATGAAACTTGAATCTAGTATCGTACGGTTTCGTTTGAAAATTGAAAGCTTTATAATTTTATTTAATACTAGCAACAGGCCCGATCAATGTGCGGGCATTTTTTATTTGATACATTTCAAAAATGTTAAACGACTTTTTAATTAGTATATACTCTTTTTAGGTGAACTTTTTTATTTGTTCTTAAGGAATGGCACTGCACATGATCTAATTAGAACATTTATTACATGGTTCAATTACAAACTACTTAATATATTTCTAAGTTACTTTTTACACAGTACAATAGAATACAAAATAAAAATAATAATTGGGACAAAAACATCAACTTCAATGATATTTCAAGAATTTATAGGGCTCCGAAACAGCGTTCATTTTCATGGTTCACTAGAGAGCTCTGCTGTCGCGGCTTCGCCGCGACGCGTAACTTGGTTCGTTTATTGGGTAGAAGTGCATTTTTTTTTTGTCGTCTTCTTGCTAGTGATGAAATATAAAAGCAGGTCATATTTCTAGAGAAATAAACGAACATGCATGCAGCTGAAGATTCACAGGGAATATAGCGAACACGGGAATGTATTTTTTTTAATCTGTACAAAATGTTGACAAATGAAATGATTAATGAGAAATGTAGAACTAAACAACCAATGTGTCAGGTCTTTGTGACCCACACAAAATGCATAGTCTTCGTTTCTTATCATCCAAATTAAGAAAAAAAATTGAATTTTGTAAAGTAAACTACTTTTTAATCTGAAGTGACCAGCTTTTATAACCGACCAACATCAAACATAAGCACCAATATTTATATGTCTATAAAGTAATTTTCATTTTGCACAAAAGCTGAAACGTAATGGCAAAAAATAATTTGAGATTGAGCTTGTCTGTATGCCTTGCAAAAATGGGTTCAAAATCCAAAAGCAAATTAAATAGCAATCTAAATAGGATCAATCTGTAAAGTATGTCAAACAACCTTTAAAGCATATTTCTATGAGTATACTGACCTGGATATTTAAGAATCTTTTCCTTAGCAATACTGCAATGCAATAGCCTGCAAGAAGATCGATACAAATATAGTCAGGGAGCAATCAACCAGAAAATTTAAAAAATGACAATTTGTTCGAATAAATACATAACGTGTACCTCTCTGATGCGGCTTGGATAAGCACAGGTACCCTCTTCGATTTATCATTAATGACTGCATCATTTGAGCAAATTATATATCAATTAGTCAATCAAGGAAACAACATATATTCTCCGTCCATGGTACACGGCCGTTTTCACTTCTTAATTTCATTTGATATTTCCCTCAATTTCCTTTCTACATTTTAGCGTTACAAATATCATTTAAAATATTTTGTTTGTTCAGATATAAAACTTTTTCTTAAACTATAATCCTAATCATAAAAATACATTTCGTATTTTCCTCCTACGGCTTTCTTATTTATACCAGTATAATATATATTCTAAATATAAAGGGTTATAATTAAGATACCTTAAGTTCTTGGGTCAATCTTTTTCTGTGATTAATATGCCATTTTCATTGCATAACTAAACTTCACAATCAGCTTATTACAAATCACTATTATGCAATCATAAAAACAACAATGCAAATTTTTATCAGTTATAATTTTGTTTCACTCTCACTTCAGAGATCTTTCTTGGCTCCATATTTCTCAGAATGCACTGATCCATTGTTGCATGTTGCCATCAGCATCGCCTCCACCCATCATGCAAGTGGATTCTTTTCCCAATTAGACTTGTTCTAATGAAAATAGACCTAAAGATAATAATAATACACAAAGCTAAAATATAATGTGAAATCTAAAGTACAATGATGTACTACCTGAAATATGAGGGTAAAGCAAGAAAATTGGCATAGGCATATATTGGAAACACATAAGTAGAGGGGCAAAATTGACAATTCCAAGAAACAATTCTTTTATCAATATAGAAAACCTGATATTTGGATAATTCCCTAATCAGAATGTGAAAATAAGGGCAAAGCAAAGAAAATCACAACAACAAATAATTGACACAATGTTGATAACGAAGAATCGCACCTTGCAACTAAATTAGTCATATGCAAATCATAAGCTAAACAGATGCAAGGCCATCAAATTCGATCTTTTTTTAAATTAATTTGTCCCTGCAGTATGAGACGTATATGTAAAAACAACCAATGAATCAGATTGACCAAATAAAATTAGAAAAAAAAATGTACCTTGTAGAGAAGAACAACTACCCATATGCTAACGTATCCTGACTCCTCATAGATCTTTAGCAGTAAATGAAATTGTGTCCATAATATTAATAAAAAATTGTTAGCAATATATAAGCAAAGTAAAAAAAAAAAAAAACCTAAGGCCCGTAATGCATTAGAGTAGAATTTACAGAAGTTACTGAAATGTAGTGATGGAACTTGATAAAAGTAACTAATCTAAAGTGATTCCACAATCTAAATTCTAAAGTGATTAACTGAGGCTTGAGTCCACAACTTATGAAAGCTTAACTGGGCTTCAAAGAATTCAATATTAGGATCCTACATTTTTTATTGTCTCAACTCTAACCGGTCAACAATTAATTGATTTTGAAATGTTAATACAAAATAAAGCATATTAATGCTCTTGTTATTACATGTTTTAATGATATATCAATTGTCTTGTTCTGGAAAGGTGTTCTTCCTCTTAGAACTACTCCTGGACTTGGGTCTCGTTGACCGTCTGTGATCTTGCTATAGCTTGCTCCCAGCAAGACAATCAGTTTTCTTTCCCGTGGGGTCCACTTGGCAGCTGCCACAATTTTCGATAACCTGGTCTCTGACAGTTGCTATATATTATTTTCAATAGTCTAAAGTTGTTGTTTAATAACTACATCTAAACTCAATTATTCTTGATGATATAGTCATGCTATCAAATTATTAAAAATAAAAAATGATCCGAAAGTTACATCTATACCTCCGCTGTAATAAAATTTTTCTCTTGTTTATCTTACTCTTTTAAAATTTTAGCTTTGCTTCACTGGTTTAAGAAAGAACACCGCAAAACGTGGAAGTTTATTTCATTATTAAAATTTGTTACTCTTCATTTATACTATTATCCACTTCTTTTACACCTAACAATAACCATGAAAGCTTTTTGACACTCAAATCAAATTACTCTTTACATTTGCTTTATAAAATCCTACCAGTATAGTAAACTTGAAAATTCACACCCGTGTGCAGCTAACCTTTGCTTGGTTTTCCTGGACCAACCAAGTGGCAAGAAAAAAAATATAAGAGCAACATCTTTAAGCTGAGACCAGTATCACATTCAGGTAACTCTTCCCAATTCTCTGAAACAGTACAGCATCTAGTAAGTGATTTTTAGTCAATTTGATAATATCTTATTATTTTTTTAATCAATTTTACTCTAAGGCTATTGTAATATTGATGGTGGGTTCCATTCATTTAGTTTGGTAGATATTAGACTTTTGGCTATAATGTAACTTTCTTACATATAATTAAACCAGCACATAATTCCTGGAAGAGGTAGCAAATGGAAGTTGTCATCTAAACATACCTATGTAATCATCTTATACCATCTTTTAGTTATTTACGAAAGAATTGAAAACAAAAAATTGTCATTTTTTTAAATAAACTTAAATCCCGATACTTATATGTGGTAAAAGTTCAAGTTATGCATCCAGTTGACAATCCTAATTGAGAAGAAAGACAACTCACTTGAGAGATTACTCTTAACCACAGAATATTTTCTTCAATAAGATCTTTGTATCTTCTCATGTTGTCTCAGGCTCTCAGCTCCCAGAAGTAAGATAATACCATGAAACTAATATCCATTCACAAAGTCAGATTTTATCTTTTGTGTAAATGTGAAAGAGTTAGTTATGCTTTAATCAATAAACTAGATTTGTCCTCACGTTTCTCATTGGGTCTGGTTTAACAACTACCACATACCCACTTCTAACACATCATTTACTATTTTTCTACTTAGCTACGAAAGGGATTAACCAAGAGTGCATTTTGCAATTAACTCCATGTAGCCTGAAGGGAAACACAAAGAAAAATGTGAAAAGAGAAAGATTGATATTTCCTATACTAACTAACCAACAGTTAGCTTTCTAATCCAATTCAATAGAACCTCTTGCAAATGAAATTTACAAATAACACAAAGGAAGCCCATTGTCCTCTATAGTAACTAATAGAACAAGTTGGCTAGCTCTTTGACCTTGGAATAATTTACAAATGAAATTTATGCCTTTAGATCCCTATATACGATATATCTCTCTGTTGTGGCAATAATCAACGACATTAATTAATTAATTTCTGGAAGTACCTGTGCGCCTCATCTTCTCTCATTAGGCCAATGTTTTATGATTGTGAAAGGATATATATTCCAAATATTGAAATCGTCATCAGAGAGGTAGTCTTGAGATAGAAAAAAAAATATATTAAAAGATATGATAAAAATAGAAATAATTAAAGCATTGAACAAATCTTGCATTCAATTAAACCTAGTATGTGAGATTGACTAAAATTATATCAGTGTTCTTATGGCTATCTTTAATGCCAGTAACTATCACTTTAGTTTGTCAAATATAAAAAAATAAATTAATCTCACCTAGACTCTATACCATATAATTATCTAATTGCAGAAATTTTAATTTAAATAGGTAACAGTTCAGTAAATTTCGATAAAGAAAATATGAAAGGTTCAGAACTAAAATGGGACACAATACATACCTTCTTCGAAGTATCAGCTGCAATCTATTCAAATAGAGACATGCAGACCGAGCAGCAAAAAAAATGGAGAATAATTTCATATTTCAAGGATTCATCTTAGTCCCATCCAAACTTCATAAACTACAAAGAATTCAATATTTCGATAAGTGTAATACTAATACAAGTTCAACAATAGTAACCATCTGTATAGGCAAAAAAGATATAATAGAATTTAGTACTGGAGGTAGAGCCGACCAGGAGGAGGTTGCACGGGAGGAGGCTCAGCCATGACAGTGGGAGCGGCGGTGGGATCTGTTTCGACCCCCTCCCTCTTACACTTTCATGTAACTTACAAATTCTCCATCAAATAAATAAAAAATGCTTCTAGTAAGAAAGTAATCAGTCGAAGCCACCCAAAGGAACCTCAGCTGCATTGTTAAGATCTGTAACAAAATAATGACGATGCTCTTACAATGCCTACTTTGTCCTTCAGCAGTACATCCATTGATGAATGGAGAGTGGATCATATTAGATACAAAGATAACAATTATACCCAAATGCATCTTATTGGAGACTGAACCCTGTCACTTACAATGAATCATGCACCTTGTTAATAAAATTAAAATTAACCAGCAAATTAGCCCATGATAACGTTGGATGTTGTGTAGGACAGGTCAAGTTCAAGTCTACTTGAATTCAATATTCATGTTGGAGTTTTGATAACAGCTAGAAAGTTTATAAATTAGGCTGATTTATGCACTTTTCCTGCTGGTAAGAACAGGTTTTTCAGCCATGCCACATCAAAAAAAAAACAAATTCTTTGTACTTATTTTCCAATTACTCAGAAAATACAAAAGGAACAACTTTTTACTTTCTAATATCTGTTGTAAAGCAATTATGTATGGTTTAATTTGAAATGAAATTCGGTACTAATTATTTTACTTTTTGTCAGAACATTTTCTTAATGGTAAAGTTAATCATATTAAAGGAAAATCCAAAATGATGACTTTTACTCAATCTGAGAAAATAATCAGACAACAACAAAAAAAAGGCACAAAATAAAATAATCAAAGTATAAAGTATACTTGTTTAATTTGCGCAATCGCCGCTGAAAGATGAAGTAGAATCAAGTTTTGCCAGTCTACCATGTCCTAAATCAAACAAATCATGTCATTCATATTACAAGAAACAGTGCACATGAACTTTTATGATCTAATTTGCCATGTATGAAATAAAATTGTAAGACTTCATAGAATTGTTGCGCAAATGTGATGCATAGAACTTTCATGATTCAATACAGAAGGCTAATAAGTAGCACCGCATCCATATATTTACCATGTATAGCAAATTTGTTTTTGCTGAACTTCTATTATTATTCAATACAAAAGGCTAATGAGTAGTGGATTTGTTCCCATCGATTTTTTTATGCTGATTCCAATTTCCTTAGCAAAATTTTTTACTGGTAGAGAAATCCCAAAATGTTAACTCATAAGCGGCTAGAAGAAATATGAAGGGCTAATAGAGAAGAATTGATAGAAAAAAAAAAATACTAGGGGTCACCTGTGGAAGTGCAAAAAAAAGGCGTGAAAAAAAAGATCTTGAGGTTGCTGTGCTTAATGAAAGAGAGACTGTGCGCCAGGAAGGGAAAAGATCAATGGATTAGTTTAAGAAATTATCACATGACATTAGCCATCAGAATTCCTCATTAATAAACCGAACCACAAAAAAAAGAAACTAAATAGTGATGAAATGAAGGACCTGCCAGAAAATTTTGATGCCGAATTAACGCTGACCAAGTACATAGCGAGATTCCCGCAATAGCCTCCGAAACCATCTGCCTCCACTTCTCTCCACCTCCGACCAGCGAAGAGGAGACGGAAGGAGCTCTGCTCCATGGACGCCCTCTTCTCTGCTGATGCTAACGGTCAAGATCGGGAGGCAGAGAGATTAGCGCCTCCTCCTCCATAGTTTGTTAGAATCGGCGGAGAGAGAGGGCGGGGAAGGAGGCGGAGTGGGTGTTCGGCTCGGCGAGAGAGGAGGCGGAGGTAGGTGCTCGGCTCGGCACAAGAGAGAGGAGGCGGAGGTAGGTGCTCGGATCAGCGAGGGAGAGAAAGAGGCGGAGGCGGAGGTGGGTGCTCGGCTCGGCAAGAGAGAGAAGGAGGCGAAGGTGGGTGTTTTGGATCGGCAGGGAGAGAGAAGGAGGCGGAAGTGGGTGCTCGGCTCAGCGAGAGAGAGAGAAAGAGAAGGAGGCAGGGGTGCTCAGCTCTCTAAAATGGAGGGAAAGGAAAGAGAGAAGAAAGAGGAAAGAAGAAGATCGTACGCGGACGGCTGGATAAAATCTCATCCCACGCGCTGCGCGATCGGATGGTCCCGCGCGGTAATTCGGACGAAAATCGCTGGAAATCAGGATGGAAATTCAGAAATGTTACTGTTCATAGGCGCGATTATAAAGCTCCCCAACTTTAGTAGGGTATAATTTTCATATTCTCATTAGTGGCCTGTGTGCCTGATGCACATCTCCTTTCTTCATACGATATATCACTTGATATCTAATTAAGAGAAGTAGAGAACAAAATAAAAATAAGTCAAACATGCAATATTTTAGGTATAACATCCTCTGATTACCCAAGAAAGTTCTAAAATGCCCCCTACTACAGTGTTCATTCTAAAATGCAGAGTAACATTTCCTGAAAAAGAAAAAAACAAAAAATAGCATATATCTAATTATTGGTTTTGTGATGCATATTTAGAATTAGATTATTTTTTAGTGGCATAAAACCAATTTGTTATTTACCCACAATAGTCTCTCATTATACCTTAATTGAAAAGGAACCAAACAGGAAGTAAGTAAAATAGCAAACAAAAATGGGCTATTGACATGGTAAGCATGGTTTCAATCTGGTATCGGACAACACAGATTCAGAATTAGATATACTTATTGCCTGGAACCAAGCACGAACAGTGCTCTGCATGAAATCTTGCATGCAGTGACCACTTCACTTAAAAACCTTAAAAAGAGACAACATAAACAAATAAATAAAAAGAAAGGAAATTCAACATTTAAATACTTTTTCATCTTAATTTGGATGCTTTGCTTCATGATCTTCCTGATCAATGTGCATGCAAAGAGCATGATCCCATCAACAGTAAGAATGTGAAGCTCAAAATTGTTTCATAAGCTCGCAACACTTAACTGAGTTGCCAGTCTCTTGATTTCTTGGCTTAATTAATTGCTTAGAAGGTTTAGGTCTTCATAGTTCCTCCTAGTAGACAAAGTTATGAATGAGATAACAATAACCTTTATTTCTAAATTTCTAAATAAACATAAGTCCCTCTTGTAAACTGCAACAGTACTGAACTGTAACTTTGAGTACGAACCAATAGTTCTTGTACTTGCAAGTAACACACAATAGTTTTTGTCAATATTGGTTACAATTTTGAGCAGAAAAAATAAATTACATATTGTAGTATACACCATTCCACGATTCCTCTTCTTAAATCTGAGCACATAGGTTGCATACGCCATTCTCCTCTGCTTAGCTTGAATTTCTGCTTTGAAAAGGGAGATGTAAATTAACACCAAGAAATGAAATTATGGTTCTCTTGTTTAGATGACATGAAATTACTGAAAATTCATACGAATTTCAAGTCTCTTATAGCCTGAAGTTATCATAGTGAGCATCATTATCCCACAGGAGATTACAACCTGTATCTAAATAAACAAATCAAATGATTCATTCAAAAGAAACGGAACTGAGATAGGTTGTTCACTTCAAAAAAGTTAGTATTATTGAGAAATCAAATCAAAATAAATATATTCCTCATTTCCTCTGGAGTCCGAGGCAAAAAATGAAGCTAATGGGCCGAAGAAATCACCAAGTAGAGGAGCAGCATCAACATAAACCGTCGCCTAAACATCAACCCCAAATGCAAAAGTACAGAACCTGCAAGACAAATAAGGGAGAAAAACTTATTCTGATAAAGCATGAAATTCAGAAATTGCAAAGGAAAAAAAAAATGGAGATTAGAAAATCGGTGAATTGCGTGCAGACGCTGGTCTAGGCTGAAGTGGCAGATAAAGCGAGGAAGAGGCTCAATCTTGTGTCCGTGAAAGTGACGATCGTCTTGATCAGTGCCGTCTAGTCGGAGGAGGATGAGAGGTCTCCTTCGATGGTTTTCACACCAGGGTTCTTTTGCATCCCTTTGTAACCGTAGCCACAGTATCCGAGAAAGATTGCGACTTTCCGGCGCTTGTATCGGCGGCGACGTTCAGCTGGTGCGGATGAGGGATCCTGGTTCGTTTCGGTTTCGGGTTTTGGTTCTTGTCGGAAGCGGTCGGCGACATCTTTGGTTTCTTAGCGAGAGGGGAAGATGCCATGGGCTTTGTTGAAGAATCGCAATTGTAACTGTTGACTACTCGTCGGAAGAAGAGGCAGGAGGGATTGCTTCGTCGGAGGAGAGCTTGTTGAGAGGGGAAAGGAGAACGACGTCTAGAAATGAGTTGAGGCGATCGATTAGAAAAAATTAAGAGTAAACCCTAGTCCTAACCGCAGCGCAATAAAAATATTAAATATTGAGAAAAAAAACGGAAAATGCTTAAGACAATCAGTCTTTCACACAATCACGCAATCAAGATCGTGACTCTCTCCCTCACCCTCATCCTCACCCTCACCCTCACCCTCACGTGCGATTTAATTCCGTCTCCCCTCGCTGCTCCCCTCCTCACGCCTCATATTCTCCGCCTGTTCTCACGTTTCTCCTCCGCCTCTCATCTTCTCCGCCCCACCTCCGCCTCCGCCTCTCGTTCTCCTCTCCTCTCCTCCGCCTCCGACTCACCTCAGCCTCTCTTCCACCCGTCCTCTCATCCGTCTCACCTCCCATCCGCCTCACTTCAGCCTCCCTTCCGCCTCACCTCCACCTCTCCTCTCCTCCGTCTCACCTCCTCTCCGCCTCACCTCAGCCTCTCCTCCACCTCCCCTCCCCACACTGCTCCATGTCCTATACCAATCAGATCTGGTTGAGGAAGAAAGAAGTAGAGATCGAGAAGGGTAAGAAGAGAAAAGAGGTTTAGATCTAGTTCTGTTACAATTTGAGAGTAACTAAATTATTATAAGGGATGAAATTAATCAGTATAAGGAAGTATCTAATATCTATAAGGGACTAAATAATATTCGTATCTGATTCTGTTGTTTTTTGGGAGTAACTAAATTACTATAAAGGATGAACTTAATTAGTATAAAGGAGTATCTAATATATATAAGGGAGTAAATAAAATTCATATATGCTTTTGCTGTTTTTTGAGAGTAACTAAATTACTATAAGGGATGAACTTAATCTGTATAAGAGAGTATCTAATATGTATGAGGGAGTAAATAATATTCATATCTGATTTTGTTGTTTTTTGGGAGTAATTAAATTACTATAAGGGAGGAACTTAATCAGTATAAGAAAGTATCTAATATATATAAGGGAGTACATAACGTTTATATCTGATTCTGTTATTATTTGGGAGTAACTAAATAGCTATGAAGGAGCAAATAACTAGCATAAGGGAGTATCTAATATGCATAAGGGAGTAAATAACATTTAGAACTGATTCTACTGTTGTTTGGGAGCAACTAAATACCTATAAGGGAGTACATAATTAGCAGTAAGGGTGTATTTAATACATATAAGGGAGTAAATAATATTTCATCTCTGATTCTGATAATTTTTTTGTTATAATGAATGGAGGTCTGACGGCGACGAGAGGGCTGACGACGACGGGAGGGCACGACGCGAGGGCTGACGGTGACGGACGAGAGAGAAGGTGCTGACGGAGTGTGGGATGGCGATGGGAGGGTGCGACAGCTGATGACGGACGATGATGGAAAGGCATGACGGTTGACGGCGACGGCGACGGGAAGGCGCGATGGCGGAAGAACTGACGGCGACGGGATGCGAGAGAAGGTACGGACGAGAGAGAGGCGCGAGGGGAGGGTGAAGCGGGGTGAGGGAAAAGACGAAGCGGAAAAGAAGGCGCTGTCCATTTTCGGAAAACAGTAATTAGCGAAAATTTCTATTTTTAGGTATTGATTGCTTGATTGCCTTAGCCTCTGATTGCACTTATCAGCACTGAAAAAAAACATTTCAGAGCGGAGAATCGAATCAATTAGAAAAACTCGTTAACTTATTAACACAGCGCCTTGACCCTTTACGGTAAAAGGTCTTTCACGTGAAATATAGATCTAAACCGTACATCTAATCAATTTGCACATATCAACGATTTATAGTTAATGTTAACAATTGTTTGAACCCCTCTTTGATGATTTTTGTTATGACCTTTCGCAAGGTGCATTTATAAGTAGTAGAGATTTTCTTATTATATAATCACGATGGATAGATTATTTTTGTGTATCATGAACTTCTTTTATTAACTATATTACATAATCATAAATTTAATGCTAAATATAATTTAACCACTACGATACACACATTGAAATCTTGTACTAAACTAATAATTTTTTAAATTTTTTTACAAATTACTATTTTCTGAAAAAAAAAACAATAAAAAATTATTTTCAAATGTGGTAACCTTTCAAAAAAATACGAAAAATAGTAAAAAAAATTATATAAATTTTTGGTTTCTTATGAGATTTCAACATACAAAATTATTTGTTTAAATTAGATTTATCATTTTAAATAAGTATGACAAATAAACTAATGATGTACAAAAGGGTCTGTACATTAATTGAAGAAATGATCATACCCAATTCTTTCCATCCTAATGCAAGAGTTTAATTCAAAAGCAGCCTGTTATGGCAATGGATGATGATGATGATGATGATAAAATCAGCATAACTATTAGACAATTTATGTGACCTTCATATAAATTTTAACAAAATATTCGAATATCGCTTTCATGAAATCATCGTCGCAATAAAACATAAAAAAAAAAATTAAAAACGCTGCAAATGAGGAGCATATTTTTTGCATCTTTCCAAAAGAATATTCTTTTTTATCATTTAATTTGTGACTTCCGTGCAAGCAACTTATTTTCTCTAATATGAAGATAGCAAAAGAATATTCTTTTTTTTTTCTAATAACATACCTGTTGAGGGACTTAAATGCTAATTTTATTATTCCTTTTTTTGGTTAATAAACCCCCGAGATACTTTGTTTTATCAGAAATATATTTTCGTTGAAAAGATGAAAGATTAGTGTCAGCATAGTCAAGCATTAGTACATTATCAAGTAATTAAAATTTCTACATTCTGCAAAGCAGATGGAGAAGGAAAATGTAACAAAATAGTAGAAGAAAAATACAAAATAGAGAAAATGTAACCTGTTTATTTTTGATGCATGACAAAGTCAAGCTGAAGCATTATAACTGAGGCAGGTGGCAAGTGGCAACAGATTTTGTTCAACAAATTCTCCGCGCTTCAGTCAAAATTAAAAAAAAAACTTTCTAAATCATTTCCGTCGTTGAAATTCGTCTGCACCAGGAGCACATGCACCATCTCTGTGAATCTACACTTACGACTTACGAGGGGCGACATTTTTCACAGGATCACTACGCCGCGATCATTCCATATATTTCTTCTTCCCCAAGCCCGAGACTACTGCAATTGAACCGTTCCAATTACATTTTCTCCGGTGCCAATACAAACTTGATTAACATTAAAACAATATAAATCAACAGATTGTAATCCGACGGTTAGTAATAGATAACTGGTTGATACATTTATTTTTAAAATGGAGAAAAGGATTGAAAAAAATTTTGTCAGCTAATATTCCAACGGGAGGGGAGAAAGGGAGATCCAGTCACATTGCGCCATTTCTCCTCGACTCCAAGTCTCTCTCTCTCTCTCTCTCTCTCTCTCTAGTCTCTGTCTCTCTTTCTCTCTCTACCATGAGTGACATCATAGGCACCTCTCCGACGCCGATTGGCGATGCGCCGATCTCGTCTCCGGCCGAGGCCACCGGAAGCGCCGCAGGAAGTCTTCAGAACGACGGAGGGATCCTCGCCGGAGACAACGCAGCCGCCGCCGTTGCCCCGTACGACCCCGAGTCGGGGTTCCAGCGCGCTGAGTTCGGGAAAGAGACGCTTGTGGGGACCGTGCAGTTCCACGAGCGCCACGTGTTCCTTTGCTACAAGAACCCGCAGGTCTGGCCTTCCCATCTCGAGTCGTCCGAGTCGGATCGCTTGCCTAGGTTGCTCTCGGCTGCGTTGAAATCTCGTAAGGGAGCGATGACGAAGTCGGTATGAGTTACGATCTTTTAATTTATTTTGTTTTATTTCTGTTTTTGTTAGTAATCGTAGGGGTTTATAAGGTCAGTAAGTAGTAAGGTGTGTGCAACTGATTTCTGAGAATTGATATTATAATCCGTATGAAATGTGCTTTATTGATTTTAGATTAGTTCAAGGGACATGTACGGAGTCTTGTATTAGGCTAATTACGTATAATTTTTCATTATTTTGGTTTTAGAATTGTCTGAGATTGTCCTTCTTCTATTTTAGGGCCTTTATGTAATTATGTCATAGTAATGCAATGAAATTTTCCTCCTATCGGTGCAACAAGGTTATAAAATTACTTAGTGCTGATTTTCCTGATAAACCAAAAGGTTTAGTGATCCTTAAATTTTTTTAGCTGAGTGCATGGGTTTTCAATGTTTCTAACTTATACAGCCTTTAGTATTTAAGTTGTTAGTTATTGAATAGGTATTAATTTTACTGGATTAAGTTATTTCCTTTCCTTTGTGGGCAGCATTTAAAATGTCTATGGCATAACCTTTTCTTTCTATTTTTTCTCATGTTATAGACTCGTCTGACAATTTGTGAAGGCGAGGATGGAACAGATGCATCAAATGGAGATGTTCTCATCTTTCCAGATATGATCCGCTACAGGTAACTCCAAAACATAATGCTGTTTGTAATGTTTTACCAGGAAATGTTAGGATGTTAATTTGTTTTAAACATGATATTAGGACTGCTACTCTATAGCAATTATTCATACAAGTGGCCTATATTAATTCCGCAAAACTTGTTTTCGGACTTTGTTGAAGTTATCAATAAGAACTGATTTTCTTTTGACAGCATGGAATTTTAGAACAAAGGAAGAGAGGTATAATTTTATATGGTAGCATTAGCACGACATATCTGCCAACCTATTGTCTCTTAATTAACAATTATCTATTGAATAGTTGATTAGTACTCGAACAGAAATAGGTGGCACTAACTAATCTTCTGCCAGTACAGGCTTCTGTACTGGAACTTAACATAGCAAATCATAGCATTTAACAGAAGGAGTGAACTTCTTTACCAAATAGCAATAGTAAATGTCCCATATTTGAGCAGATGCATATAATTATTTCAGGAGGCTCACTCACTTTGATGTGGATACGTTTGTTGAAGAGGCACTTGTTAAAGATGCTGAGTGGCTACCTGGAAGTCCTACATCCATCACTGGTGCATATGTTTTTGTTTGCGCACATGGCAGCAGGGACAAGCGCTGCGGTACTTGTGGACCTGCTCTGATAAAAAAGTTCAAGGAGGAGATTGGTGTCCGAGGTCTTCAAGACCAGATTACTGTCAGTGGATGCTCTCATATTGGAGGTCATAAGTATGCTGGGAATGTTATAATTTTCTCTCCTGTCAATGGAGAGGTTGCTGGCCATTGGTAAGAGAGGATATGTCACACATATGGTTTTTGTTTTCTCGTGAATTAATTTATTATCCAATTTTGGTGAACAGCTAATTTACTTCCTGTCAATTTCAGTAATGATTTATATAACTCATTGACCATGAGATTTCTGGTTACCTGTAATATGGTAGGATGTTTTGGTAGTCAAGTGCTAAATACTGACAATTATTATTATTGCCCTTTATTTATGTACACTCTGGATCATCTTGAAGAGTATATTTTTAGTGAAATGCTTAGTTGATGGTTTTAATTTAGGTATGGATATGTTGCACCTGATGATGTTGCCCTGCTGCTGGATCAGCATATTGGCAAGGGAGAAGTAGTTGACCATTTGTGGAGGTAACTTTTAATTTCTCTTGTTCTTTATCTTGTCTGGTGGAAAATTAATCATAGTCAAGGGTTCAGAACAGGATTTTTTTTTTGGGGGGGCGTGGTATGATCATGTCAGACACCATATTTGTTGGTCTTGTTAGTGGTTTGTCCAATGTTACCAGTTTCAATTTTTTTAGCCGTTTGGTTGTATACTTATATTTTTGTTCTAATACTGTCCTGATCACTGTCAAGTCTGACTGCACATTTTAGGCCAAAACCGAGCTACAAAGGGGCTAAATGGGAGGTATGTTACTTGAGGATTAAATTGAGGCTTCATTGGCTGGTTATTGCTAAGTGATGATGGGCTAATTGAGGCTTAGTTAGGCTATATTGAGTTTAATTGACCTTTTGGACTAAGTATGCCATACTCCTAGTTCCACCCTTAGAAATAAGAGAGAGATGAATAAAAAGAGATTTCTTCTTCTGATTTTGCTAAGACTGTACTGAACTGCTTTGACAGAGGCCAGCTTGGGTTGTCAGAGGAAGACCAGAAGAATGCACTTGAACTGAAGCGACAATTGGCCAACCTGACTGAACAAAACTCAGGCGGGTGCTGCCAAGGCAGCAACGGAAATGTTACTTGTTGTCAGGGAAGCAATGAAAATGCTACCTGCTGCCAGAATGGTTCTCAAAAGGAAACTAACTCGGACATTAGTGCCATAACTGAGGATGGAAAAGATAAAACTACCCCTGATGAGAAAACAAGCAGCTCAGCCCGCAGGTCTAGGTCCCGCAAGATTTGCCACCTTCCTACCTGGTTCGAGACCTGGGAGAAAGATGATACATATGCAGTTCTTGCTGTGGCTGCGGCTGGTGCAGCCATATTTGTGGCTTATAGCATGTATAAGCACCACCACAGCAAATGAACCTGGTGACTGCCTCATGTTGCAGTGCTACATTCTAGATGGCTATATGGTTTTGTGGCATGAGTGAATTTATACATTTATTTGTCATTATTGATATACTTCTATAGCGAAAAATTAGTGTGCTCTTTCATTTTGTTAGAAACGAATAATATGCGGAGTCTGCTGGGTACTTATGTGCATCACTGCACTATATTTTGTTAGATGATGCGTCGATATGGTTGTTTGCAAATTTTGTAATTGGCGTGTACTATTGGTGTGGAAATATTTTTGTTGCCCCTTCTTTTAGTTGTTTATGGCTTGATGTTTTGCTTCATGTCACGTGATAATATCATCATGGCTGGTTGCCTGAAGAAGAAATTGTTTTAGTAGTTAGAGCTATTTGTTAATTGTTATACATTTTTTTGGAGTCGACTTTTTTTGCAACATCCTTAGGAATGTTATTTGGTCTTCAAGAAGTAAATGAGACGATTATTTGGATGCAGATGTAATTTTTGTCTAATGTTTGTTTATTCGAACCAAATGGCTCATATGGACAGTTCAGGTGACAGTAAGTTTCAAAAAAAAAAAAAAAAATCATACAATACATCTCTCGTCTTTAATTAGTTGTTCTGTTTATATATAACCTTGCAAACAGACGCCAATTTAAAAAACAATTTTTATACTAAAAAAATGTATTGAAGACAAGCCAAACAATCTTTTTTTTTTATGAAATAAGCAGTCAAATTTGCAAATTAGAGCGCGCAATGCACAGGAGATGCCATGAGCAGGCACAGAAAGAAACAAAATATAGCACAAATGATTATATGGAAGCCCTCAAAACGGCTCAAATAGATTAGAAAAGGTCCTATTATGCACGTAACATCTAAAGAAATAATATAAGGAAGATTTCAGAACTTATTAAATGAATAATTTGTCCTGAAAGTTCAATTGTTGATAAATCAATCTAAGACTAATAAATTTTAAAAGAATATATGTAGTAGTTCAATTACCATGAAAATCATTAAAAGAATTAATTGTAATTATTCAATTATACAGTTTAATAATCAAACAACTGCAGCGTCTATCCGATCTGTTCTGGGCCTAATAAAATTCGATACAATACTTTAAAAAAAAAAATTAATAACTAAAGGGGCACACCGCCAAATTCCACTATTTTTAAAATAGTCCAATGGAACCTTGAATAAGACAAGTAATCAGGACATGCTTCAGCTTCTTTTTTATTTTATTTATGTTCAAATTTATGCGTACTTCGAGAACATTTCCTTCTCAAATATCTTTTTTTTTAAGATTATTTCCTTCTCAAATATCAATCGGGTAATAACACTTTTATAGCGTCCAATGTTTTGTTTGTCTTTTTATCTTTTTAAATGCACACAATAATCATCAATCACGCATCACCCTTTTGACGTGAGACAGATCATTAAACTTTTAAAACCCAGTTTGACAAGATCAAAAGTATTATATACGTGGTTTCTTTCTTCGTTTCATAATACATTAATACGCAGTGGTCAAATTAATGTTGATGAATTATTAAACAACCGGATATTCCCCTCTTATTTTGGAATATTCCTACTTCGCTGAATCAAATCATCAAACTTAATTATATTAAGCTAATTTAGCACATATAATAGATTACAATACGGCAATACCACCAGATTTATACTATTAATTATTTGTGGATGTTAATATATTGATTAATAAACATGTTTATTGTTAATATATTGTTTGTTAGACTCGTTAAAGAAACGACATTACAAAAGCGTATGAAAGACGTCAAAGAAAGAATGATAACCTTCTAAGTGTTACGTGCCCTTTGAAAAGTTACCTTAGATTGATTTTGTTTTGTCTTTACATATAATTCTTTCTTTCTCCGCTTTTTTCCATATTATTGTATATAAGCACTATAGCATATACATTTCAGATAAAATTTGCTGACGTACAAAATATTTGTTAATTTCCAACCGACCATAATTAAAAAGCAACACTCACAAATACCTCTCCTACTAAATTTTATTTTTACAACAAATGGGAACACGAAATTCTTCATCTGTGTATACTAGAAAAGAAATACGCATCTATTTGCATGTGAAAATCCAAGAAAGTCAAACAAATAGAAAATCCATATCTTCCCTTGGACCACCCCCTCCAAACCAAAACAACTCCAATTCTCATCATAGAAACTCCACTATCCTCTTTCCACACTGCTCCAAAAATCATCTCTATAATTTAAACAATAACTAATGGAACGACCATCGGAAGGCCCCTACAATCACACAGACGGCACTAGTGCTTCGGCAAATAGCTACCTCGAAATAACAGAAGAATCTGAATTCGAAGAGAATCAGATGGCCGTGACCGCCTCCACAGGTAACGACGGCATGCGGATGGAGAGCATGTGTGAAATAGTGGAGGTGGAGGATGGGGAGCCGTCGTCAGATAGGCCGCAAGTGTATACCAAGCAATCGAGTGGGATGGATGCAGATGACGTATATGTGGCAATTGGAAAGAGTGATTCGAGCATGGATGCACTGTCATGGGCCCTGAAGAATGCGGCCAAGCCGGGTAGCTTTGTGTATCTCATTCATGTCTTCCCTGAGGTGCAACAGATCCCCACTCCTTGTAAGTCTCGTCCGATAAACTCCCTAGTGATGAAATTCTGTTTGATCACCTACTTTCAATTTTTCTATGTGAATTTTGTGATCAATTTCTCTGTTGATTATTTCGCTGGTCAGTTCATTTTGGCTGGTTTAGCAAAGAGTTGTTAAACCAAAGAGGAGCTGGTTTGGTACCTTTGATTTAATATAGTTAATGGTCTTTATATGGTCTATATTTCAACTAAATGAAACTTCACATTCTTGAAAATGAATTTACAAAACATAAATTCCCTTCTTAGAAATTTAACACAATGAATTAATGTCGAGAATCAGTTTATTACTTTTATCTGATTAAAGATAATTAATATGCTTTAAAGAAGAATTTTTACGAATTAAATGAAATTTTTTTATAAAATCATATTTACATTCGAGAGATATATAAGGTATATTTTAAAATCAAGAAGAAATAATAATGCATGTTCATTTTGTGATAGAAATTTCAACTGATCCACAGTTAGCTACATATATGCGTTAGTGTGAAAATCTTACAAAAGAAGACAATTTACACCACTTACTAAAGTGGATTTTTCAAAAAAAAAAAAAAATAGTGAAGGGGATATGACTTTAGATTAGTTGACTAGAACTTTGTGGAGCATTGAAGATATTTGGAATTAGGCAGTTGGCATTTAATCTTTTATGAAAGAAACGTAAAATCCTAGTAACCCAACACTTCTAGCTGCCAGGATGAATAGAATTCTTGCATTCTGATTTGCTTCATAATTAATTTCTAACAAGTTGTGATTTACGGCATTCTGATTATATGGGATTTGGAGGCAATGAAAGCGAACTTTATAAGACAATTTTAATAGTACAAGTCTGTAGACACTTATGAGGACATGCTGATCTAGTCGCACATCCACTGAAAGATAATTTCAACCTAGCCTCTTAAAACTACACTATATACTTTCGTCATAGATGACTATTTCATTATCGCATAAAAGTGTAATCTCGGTAATTTTGTCTGATAATATTTAAACACTTTAATGTAGCTCATAAATTAGATCTTTATTGATCAAAATTAGGCATTTAATTTTTAAGAAATCAAATGATAGAAACTGTTATTAAAGAGATCCCATAATAAAACAGAAGTCAATTTCCTTCGTTTTTTTTCCATAACAACTTCTAGGTAGGTCCAACACAAATAAAAGAAAATAATTGATGTATTCTCCTGACATAAATTATATGGTTGTCCACACAGCTAAAGAGAGTAATCCCGTACGATAAAGGTCTGTAAGTTATCAAACCCATAAAAATACTTAAACTAATCTTTTTTCCTTATTATTTGTGTGGTAACAAAAAAAATAAAATAAAATAATGGACTTATCTCGTTACGCACGTTCTTCAAAATTCTCCATGGATGAAATTTCCAAGCATGAAGCATGCATGATATTTTCTATGTATTGGGGTATATTTGTAATTTCTGTACTTGGCGGTTGCTTGTGCATTTTGAGGATTTTAACTTTTAAATTATCACGCGCAATGTAAGGTCCAAATTTTAATGGAATAAGCACAAGTTTAATTTGATTGGATCAAAAGTCTTGTTCTGGAAAAAACATGCAACGGAATTGGAAAGGCTTTGGATACAAAGTCGAGATCATGATACATTGATCCATTGTGGCAGGTACATATTTCGTGTTGCGATAAAGATAGAACGACTCAAATGTTCTGAGCTTTTGTAGTACCGCTATAGATATAAATCGTATCTTCGTGTTTTAGTATGTACTATAAATTTCGCAAGTTGTGGAAACTTACAGTGAAAAGTAGAAGTTCAATCTTGTAGGAAAATTCTCAATCATCCTACTAATATTAAATTAAAGTGGCTTCATTACATAGTTACATATATAGTACATTATCTATAACTTCTATAAATCTTCATCTACATCAGACATTTTTAGCTCAAATCAGATGATAAATATTGTTGTTTTCTAGCTCCATGCTAAATTCAGCCCGTCTCTATAAATTAGTGTTGTGTTTAGTTTGTAAATTTTAACACATGTAGGAGTAACACTTCATTATCTGGTGTATATGTAGGAGCATTTTTCATGTTGCAGAAAGGAGATCACTTAAGTAGAATTTGAGAAATGAAATTTGTCAAAAATAATGTAACAGTTTCATTTCTTTAAAATCTATTTCGGTAGTTTTATTTTTCAACATATAAAAAAATTCCCAAAGGTACCGCCCACATAAAATCCTGATTTGACAGTTGGTTGTCCTTGTTGCAACTGTTCTATTCTGACAATACTAATGTGCCTAGCCTAGCTAATTCGTGCAAAAAGAAAGCAAGAACCTTTGATTTGTGAAAAGTTACAAGAACCATAAGTTTAAAAGCAAAAAAGAAAACATTTTTCCTTTTACTATATCACGCGATTGTGACTGCATGGGGTACAGTTTTCGTATCGAGTCATTATCTTTGCATGAATTTCAACTTACATGGAATTCAAATTATCAAATATCAAGTCATAACGAAACAACCCTGCTACATACCTGCCTATTATATATTGATATGTTTTATGTTTTGGTAGGACCGATTTTACCGTTTTTATCCAATTTACAATGTAACTAACGCAAAACATGATGAGTTTTCCTTGCAAATGTGTCATTTTCATTATTTGGTTAATTTGGTAATTTGTCCAATCAGTCACTATCTTTGTTATTTTATTTTCAAGCCGAAAGTAGTTAAATCATTTGTTGAGTATCAACAACTTTGTTTAGTCTCTTTGACCAAAATATGGGGTTTGGTTAGTGGTTGCAAAATTTTGACTTGATACCATATCAAGAAAGGGAGGTTCATTTCTAGCTTTGTGTATCAACAGTTTTTTTTAGCTTTGTAAAAGCTTGGTCATATAGCAATTATATCCTTAACAACTCTAACTGAGGACATACTAACTAAATTGCATATAACTTAATTAAGATTAGATGCCAATATCGAAAATGATTAGGTATAAAGCCCTACTACACTCAGAATGTTAGGTTTTGTTTGGCACTTTTGAGAAACAATATATATCATACATGTGCCTTTGTAATTAGCGCTGCAATTATCACATTCACAGTGCTTTGGGCTACATGGTTAGAAAGGAATAACAGGGTTTTCAGAGGAGAAACAAGAAATGTTGACACACTGCTACATCGGATTGTTACCCAACAAGCGCTGTTCAGGAATCACTGCTAACTTGTCTTCGGCCTTTCGCTACTTTTTTTTTCTTTTTTCCTTTTAGCTTGTCAGCCTCTGTCAAGTATTATCTAAAAAAACTTATTAGTTCAATGGCAAGTATACTTTCGAAGCCACTAATGCTATCCTACGAATTGGTTAGGTGTTCTCTCCTTTTCACTAGAAATTGGATTTGATCATCTTCATGTTTCGCCTCTGGACTGTATCACACTAAGCCACTAACTTGTTTGTCCCGAAAAAACAAATTTCATAGCTCATTAATTTCAAAATTTGAGCCTAATGGTATTAGTATAAGCTGAGCACAAAAAATTTAATTATATAAATAAATTTCTGGGTTTCCAACGCATCCAGTGTTGCTCAACAAATTGTTTAATAAATTATTTTTTCATTATTTCAAATTGTTCAAAAGGGAGTTTCAGTTCTCATTAATTTGTAATGCTGGATTAGTGCTAATCAGAGATTAATATGCTTGAAATGGACATTGTGGAATAGTAGGACATATGGCCAAGGACAAATTGAGCAAAGATCAAGTGGACAACTATATGAACCAAGAAAGGGAAAAGAGGCGCCAAATGCTACAAAAATATGTAAATTTATGTCGTACATCCAAGGTAAGGTTAATCCTTTTTCATGAAATATATATCTACACAAATTATGGCTGCCACTGCCAATGGACTTCCAAATTTATGGGACAGCATGTAACAAATTACCCTTTAAAATGGTTTTTATTTTTACGTACTGTACTCAGCATAGCTGAAATTGTAAAAATATAATAATAAATAATACAAGAAAAAGGTGTTTTCCCATGTTTTGTTAGCCTCATATTTACTGAAAACATACTGAATTTTATTCCAAAACTTCTTTTTTGTTTATCTGATCAGATAGAATACGACGTTCATCTCATAGAGAGCAATCAGATTGAAAATGCAATTGTCGAGTTAATTTCAGTGCTGAACATAAAAAATTTGGTCATTGGAACATCAAAGTCAAATTTAAGGTAATAAAGCTCTGTATTTTGTTTATTTTAAACATAGTTTTCTTTGAGCATTTGCACAAAATATAGAATAACAATCGAAAGAGTACTCACTGCTTCATATTTCCTGCACTAACACATGGACATTTGACATTTTTTAGTAGTTAAATAAAATGTTTGAGCAACAAAGTGGTATTCATGAAACTATAACATTGCTAAAAATACTACTTTTTTTTTCTTTTCTTAATATAAGAATATCTTTTTCTAAATATAGGAGGTTGAAGCGAGGAGGCACAAAGGCAGGTATAATACAGAAAAATGCACCTCATTATTGTGAAGTCAAGATAATTTGTGAAGGTAAAGACATAAGCACAATTACTACCACTCCAGATCAAACGCCGCCGCCGGCTTCTCCTTTAGCATCAGAAAATGCAAAAACCAAAAGAACGGAACTCACTCCAATCCCTTCGTTGCCAAAAGAAATTGAAAGTGTTCGTAGAAATGGAGGCACAAACCCTAGAAAGAGAAGAAACTTCAAGAGTCTTTTTAGATATTTCTCTTGTAGAACTGGTAATGACGTACTCTAGAAAGACTAAAGTGTAAATAAATATTGCACATACCCATTTGATTGTATTTTTTTTTTCCGTTATCTCTTCTTCTATCGTTTGAATTGTTTGGCATGAAATTAGATTGATATCATTCAGTATGTCACAGTTGCAGATATGGAATTCTAGATTTGGTATATAATTCAAAATCCTCTAATATGTTAGGTATCGTGGCAAGGTTGTCAACGATCAAATATTGAGCAATCATTGATCGTCATTTTGCAATCTACATGCATTATGTTACTCTTCACAACATTTGGTCCCACCTTACGAAGATTAAAAAAGAGAGTAAAGAATAATGACAAAAATATGATTTGAAACTTTTCACTGAAAATGAATAGTGGAAATATAAGCAACCCTTGTCTAAAATGCAATACATAGTGCTTATATTGTTCAAATTGTATGAAAATGAATTCCATTTGAATCATTAATATGTGTATTGCTATTTTGCAGCATTGAAACATGATAATAATATTCATTTCAAATCCAAATTAATACACTCGGGGCTGCAAATCAGACCACAATATGATACAAACCATTTAGGTAAAGGAAAGAACAAAATAATTGAACTGGTAATGTTCATATACACATTAAAAAAAAAAAAAAAAAAAAAAAAAAAAGTAATGTTCATAACACTACAAATTTCACAATTCTATTTAAAAATCTGAAAATTACTTTGTTTGTTGATTTTTTTGGAATTGGTCTTAGTTGTAACCTTGATCTAATAAAATTGAAGGCTCTTGATGTAATAAATATGAACATTCTTGCCTTAATCTCTAATCATAAAAAACGAAGTGGCCCATTGCTCTCAAGAAAAACAAAGCCACATGGGAGCAGACAACATCTCAATTCGTAGATTAAGAAGAGTGCAATACCTTTTTCATCTTTGCCAGAACAGAAGCCATTCTAAAGCAATAAAACCCATCTGCCTCTCAACACAATTTCCCTTCATAGAAATTACAGAAATGAACTTATGGCACCATGACAATCATTACAAACCCTAAAATTCTTCAAGATCCCAACAAGTTCTCCTGATGCTGTACTCATACAGCTGAATATAACTGCAAGCTTCTTGCTATACAAAATCAATATCCTCTCTCTCTCATCTATACATTACTGATTACAACTTACATGGTGTAAGCCTAGAGAGATAAACCAGTCGTACAAATCACACACTACAATATGCTCTTATGAACATAAACAAATAACAAAATACTTATGAATTGTCACATTTTCATTTCTTGTTGAAGTAGACACATACTTGTATTCGGTATCGGTTCTTTGTTAAAAATGTTAATGCTACTTAAAATAGTTGCAATTTGCAAAGTGGAAGTAATAATGCAGGGTTTTCTTGCGTTTCCAAAGCCCTATAATTTTAGACAACTTGAGATTACCAATTTTAATTTACCATGGAAAACATACCAAAGTTATTTCCAAATAGATACACAAAATTAAAACAATACCGAACGATATAAATACCACTTGGCAACATGAAAAACCCACCCCTCACTCTACTCTGCCAAAAAAGAATTGGCAAAATAAAGAAAAACAATAATTAAAAGAAATCAAACTCAAGATAATTCTCCCCTTTAGTGCTAGCAACCTTCTCTGCTGGGGCCGATGGCAGGGGCCCCTTCGGGACCCGCTCTAGCTCCACTGGCCGAGGTATCTCTGGCGGACTAGCACACCGAATCAAAGCCCAATTTACCCCCTCGAAAAACGGATGCTGCTTAATCTCAGTAGCACCCCTTTTATATGCCAATCGATGTTGTGGCTCCTTGACAAGTAACCCTCTAATCAAATCCCTTGCCGCAAAGGAAACGACAGGGAATTCAGGGAATCGCAGTGGCTGGCCGACAACATTAAAGAGGGTAGCACGGTTCCCGGATCCCTTGAAGGGGGTCTTCCCAAAGAGAAGCTCGTAGAGAAAAATGCCAAACGTCCACCAGTCGACTGCACTGCCGTGGCCCTCCCCCTTTATGATTTCTGGTGCCAGGTACTCATGAGTCCCCACAAACGACATCGACCTTGCATCAGTTGGCTCAGCTATTAGTTCTGGCAACGGGCTTACCTGGAATGTTAGGTTAGACACCAAGTCAAAAGCTTGTTTATGAGAGAGAGAGAGAGAGAGAGAGAGAGAGAAAATTGTTTGTGCCTATATCATGCTAATTGTGATTGGTTCACCAGTTTATATTTCCTAATGCCAAGGATTTTCATACTGTTGGGATTTTTTCTGTTTATATTTGCAGTATACCAGCATAATTTTGATAATTGGTTCAGGTATTAAACAGTTAATTCTAGCCTCTCCCAAATATGAAAACACAATTAGGAAAAAGAAAACAAGTGAGAGCTAGTATAGAGACTGGTTATACCTACTTTAGTCACTGCTAAAATCACACCACACCAACTAAAATCAGACAGACTATGTAGAGAGAGATTTCCAAGCTCAGACCTGGTTAACGACCTCAGGCTTAGACTTTCTTTCCTTCTTGGACTTTGCGGAGAAGAGGCGGGGCCCAAAGCATGAGGTCGGGGCTGAGCACGATGGTTGAATAATACAAGAAGTTTCTATCGCACAAGAAGGCTGAGCACAGTACGCAGGGCCACCAGCCCCATTGCGGCGAAGGGAGTCAGAGTCAGGGTTGGCTGACCGTATTAGTGTTGGGCTGACAGCACATCGCAGGGAAAGGTCAAAGTCGGAGAGCATTATGTGCCCATCTTCACGTACAAGTACGTTTTCAGGTTTCAGGTCCCGGTACACGATCCCGAGCATGTGCAGGTACTCCAGTGCTAAGAGCACCTCAGCTACATAAAACCTACAAAAATGCAATGTTAGCCAATGTTCTGTCAGGTTTCTCTTTTCATCTTTTGCTCTTAGTGTCACTAATTTCCTCCCAAAGGGTGTTAGAGAGAATTCAATTTGATGATCATAAAGGATGCTGTAAATAAAAACAAAATGTGTCAAAATAAAATGAGTTAGGTTTTGTTTACTGAAAAAAAAAAGAAAGAAAAATCCACATTTCTTGAATACAAAGCAACATAAATAGAGAGTGTATTTATGCATATGCCTCCCGAAACTTGATATAAATAAAAAAACTTATGAACTGAGAAATGTCATGTAAAACCTTATTAGTAAGGAAACCATTATGTGTATTAGTAAAAAATATTATTAAAATATGACAATTAAACTGAACTTCAATATTTTATGTTGCTGGCTTTTACAACCGTGCATACACATTGAAATATGACAACTTAGTCATGCATGAATTTCTTCTGATGATCAATATGACAGCTTAGTAATCACATACTTGACTGCTTGTTCGGCAAAATGTTTCCCGGGCTGCCGTTGCCGTAGTGTGTGCAAGTCGCCGCCAGGGCAGTATTCCATAACCAGACAAGAAAATTTATCTGTCTCAAAATGCGTGTACAGAGTTGGCAAGAAGGGGTGGTCCAATAGCTGTAGGATCTCCTTTTCTGTTTGAGCCCTCAGAAGTTTCTTCCTGCCAGCCAATGACCCCTTATCCATTACCTATGAAAAGCATCAAAATACACAGGTTGTATTTGTTATTTCTACATATTTTTTAAAGACTTAATCAGTTTGCAGGGTATCAATTGTAATGATACTTTATTTTTCACTCGCACATTTATCGAATGATTAATGACATATATTTAGGTACTGTACAATATTAGGTCTATTGATTCATCATAAACTGGTTTGTCAGCTGTACTGGTTTGAATATCAGTTTAGCCAAACATTCTCTTCTTTATTTTTGTATTTAATTTCATAGGTTTACTGTTGTTTATTGCCCAGGTTGGGTGCATAGAGGCAATTGAAGCTCAATTGAGGTTTAATTGTTCAAGACAAAGTAATTAGCAATGCAAATTTATGTCAGATTCAGATTCTACAATGTAGGACCTTATTTGATGTTCAAATAAAAAAATACAGAAAACTGGTTTACAGTACCCACTGTGCTCCTTTACCTTCATTGCAAAATAGCTTTTGGTGCCACTCAGCTCAGAAAGGTACACACTCCCAATATCACCACATCCAAGCCGTTTCAACAGTCGAAAATGGCTTAGACCAAACACTCCATCCCGGGCACGCACTGCTCGGATTGCTTCCCATCTCGAGTCATTTCCCTTGTGCGGCTTGCTCACACTACTTGCAATACTACTACATGAACTCTCGTCACTAAGATCACTACTAGTACTGGCTCGCAATTTCATACTATTGCTATTTCCTATATCAATGTTTATTTTCGGAGAACTCGTGCTCGCAGTTTCATCGCTATATTTTGTGCTAGATGATTTCTTTTCTTGGTTAGGAGTATCTTCCCCCACCTGAGGTTTTCTGTCATGGTTTACGGATTCAGGTGGTTTTACTGGTACTGGGTTGTGGGGTCCACGAGAGAAATTGCTTATGTGTGGTCCTGTGAAGGGTTGAACCATGGTCTTTGAAGAAGCCATTGATTGTATTGACTAAGCACTTTATAAGATCACGAATCCCACCGTGCTAGCAAATTGTACCAGTAAGAGAGATTGTCTGAAAAAAAAAAAAAAAAAAAAAGATCAATTCATGAAATTGGAAACCTAGCCGATTAAATGAATAAACCCAACACACAGTAATGCAACTGATTCCGAATTGACAGAGAAAATTACCCAAATAATTAGGATTAAAAAGTGCAGCAATACAGGCAGAATGAATGGTTTATATGTAAAGAAGCCGTATATTGAGAATGAGGAGGACATTTATCAAGTTGAGATGCATGCATTCTACTAATATAAGAAGGGACAAGCGACAAGCATTTTTAATTGCAAATGTAGATCTAATATTTCCAAAAGGACAAATAAAACAAGTTAAAGACAAACAAAAATTCCAAAGAACGCTAATACTCACAAATAATGCTCAAGTTTCTCAAAAAGAAAAAAAAACAAGAAATGCTTTTCAAATACAGTTTTTATCAATGGAGACTAGATAGTATATCAGTGGAGACTAGCGAGTGAGAGAAGACTAAAGACTAGCTCTGACACCATTCACTAAAAAATGTCAGATCTACGAACTCCCAAAAAACTACTCCCGTCACGTCATCAACTGTTTTTTTATATATATTTTAAGTACTAAACACTTTCTCATACTTCAATTTTCAGCAAATTCGAGAGAAACCAACAATTAGAAGTTAAACAAGCAGCAAAAATATCGAACCTTGTTGCACAAAGGTGACAGTTTGAGCACAGAGAGTTGTCAAATTTGGAGAGAATTTGCGCAGTGACCCAAGTCGCCAGATGCCATGGAGAAGAAAACTAGAAAAGAGGGGAAAGGGGTTGGGAAAGGTACGAACAGAAATAAAAGAAAAGAGAAAAGGAGAGAAAATGGGGGGTCCTTTTTGCAAAGTGCAGTATTAGTTTGGCTTAAAGCTCCTCTTCTGTGTGGGGTGCACAAAGTGTCCAGTCTGTGTAGCTAAAGAGGAGAAAGAAAGGAAGGCTTAAAAAGCAAAGATTTTTCTTTATTTCCTTTAGTACAATTTTTTTAATTAATTTCTTTTGTCCGGAAACCAAGGAGTCTGAGTAAGTCCAGTTTGTGTTTCCCATAACTAAGTACTTGATTTTCTGTGCCAAGTCATTGGTGTAATTTTAAATATATGTATTTTGTTAATTGAGGAAAAATGTGAATAGAAAAGAAAAATAATTTTTTTAAGTTTTTTTATTTCACAACCGAAATGCATGGAATTTTTAAAATTTACTTGACTCGATGTGTATTCTTGACACGGATTTTCTTATTAAAAGGTGTAATCATTTAATTAATGAGCATATCTATAACCGATTTATTAAAATAATAGCTAATTGACCACTATATCAGATTTTGATCTTCTAGATATATAATATAAATGCTCTTGTTTGACTAGCAAAAATGGCTTTCTTGCGGGAGTTTCTAGGATACTTCAAAGTATAGTGCTTTCTTCTCAAAATATTTGTTGTGTTTACATGGTATAGTTATTGTACAAAGTTTGATAAAATATATGAAAAGAAGTGTTTCGATATCATATGCTTTTGGTGTTACGTAATGTTTTTTTTTTCTCTTTTTTAACTTGTGTTTTCGAATTGTACAATCAAAATGTTGAATCCAAATGTTATGGTTTTACTTTTCTTATTTATTTTTTTTGGGGCTTAAGATTCTTTACTACATCAGCCCTCAAAAAAATTATCAGCAATATTCGTCCCAATTTTATATCATACTTTTGTTGCAGCAGGATCATGAATATCACATATCAAAAACTTTATCAGCAATATTCGTCCCGATTTTATATCATACTTTTGTTGCAGCAAGATCCTGAATATCACATAACACTAGTAGATATGGAGCCAAAATGTCTCAGACTGGATCGGCCGGTGTCTCATAACTCAATGCTTGTGGTACAAATATTTTTCATTTCGGTCACAACTAACATATAATATATACCATAAATTAATAATTAGTGAAGATAAAAGAAATACTTAACAGTAGTATAGTTTTTTATATGTATAAAATGGGGCATCTCAATGCTTCAGTAAATGTAATGATAATAATTTTTTTCCCTTACTTTACCTCATCCTAAACTTCTTTTGCACGCAGCATGAAATGAACGACAATTTACTCTTTCCTTCATCCTGTGACAAAAAAAAAATGACAAATGAAGTGCGTTTCAATTTCACAGTGCATCTGATTATACGTTGATCCTTACAACAAACAAAAAAGTTTATTGAAACTCTTTATTGCATCTAAATTTTGATTATAACTTAGATTATACCCTAAACTTAAACATTTTTATTTTTATTATTATTTTTTTTTAAATTGCAGGTCACTTTACAATAACTAAATTGTATACCTTCATACTTACATTTGCGAAGAAATGCATGTGATTCACAATGATATATTTTATGACGAAAGATTTCCCTATTGTTCCATGCACATAGGACTATGACATCGGAACTCACATAGATCCTCACAAATACCCATTAATTTGTCTAATAGTTGTGATTTGTGAACTTGTGATATACACATATATGGGTTTTGTACTTAGTTTATTCCTGAATAATTATTATATGATTTGCTTCGGAATAAATTTTTGATGATTGGAAGATAAAATTTTTAAAGAAAATAACCGGGAAAAAAGAAACTTTTATCCCTAGTTTATGATTGAATAATTTTGTTTTTTTTTTTCAAAAGCAAAGTCAAATTCGTCTATATTTTATCACGAATTATCTTCGTTTTACTTCTTGGTCATTTGTTTTCCTTATATAATTTCTTCCTCCAATATACTATTATAAATTCTTAAATAAAAAATATTATTTTGAACTGGTTCTCTTTTATTTGATTTCAAAAGAAACATGTGACAAACAAATCACAAGGCAGTATTTAGCACGAGTAGAAGTTAGTTGGTTAAAATAGTTTTTTTTTTAAAAAAAAATGACAAGTTGAATAATCACCTGATAACGATACTACTATCAGTTTAAATTTTGTTTATCAAAATCAGGAGCATTACTTATAATTTAAAAGGAGTTATCCTGTTAGTACTTCTTAGATCGCTTTCGCAATTTTTTTTTTAAAAAAAAGTCGCTTTCAATATCTGACAGTGCAACACTTCAGTGTAGATCTTTGCCGAAAGGAGTCCATAGGCTACCAAAACCGTTGCCAATTATTTTATTTTTTTATAGGTCCGAAGTGGTGCAATTATAATAGTGACAGAATCATATGAATGAAAATGCAATCAAGTAATTTATATAGATGCCTAACAAGAAAATGATGAGAAACTGGTCCTTTCTGATATAATTCTATAAAATTATAAGACATAACATTTATCAATGTTAAACTTATATATCTTACTAGAACTTAACTCCTATAAAGGAAAACCTTGGGCACTATTGCATGTTTTTTATCAGGCATATTTCTGTAATTTCTTTCCAAACCTGGATACAAAAGGAAAAGCTGCTTCATCTCAAGCTAGGTGACACCGTGACATATCTTACATGTCGGGGCCCGCGGGGGCCCGTGATAAGAAATTACAAAAATACCCCCGAACCCACAAAACTATAGCGCTATCACTTCCTGTCTCCGGTCGGCGGTCCCCAATAGACACTCCATCCCTCATTCCTTTGTAGAGAGAAATATTTTTGTTGACTTTCAATTGGACCTTCAATTTTTTTTACCATAAATTGTTATTAGACATATAATATAAAGTTTGGGAGTTAAAGTAATGAGATAGGAAGCCCAGTGCACTCGGCATTATATAGCTGATAAAGGGTTAATTGTACAGAACACTCCATCTTCGGTTTTTTGTAATTTGTGCTCTCATTTCCTCTTTACCAACAGATAAGTTTCTTGTATAGTGTAAAAGTTCATGTGCCCCAAAATATCCTCCAGTATGCTCCATAAAGAATGAAAAAACTCAAGATATGATATTTTGATATTTGTGCAAGAAACATGTGATACTTCACCTGATGGTTTTTTTTTTTCCAATTATTCTTATCTATCTTTGTTTATATTATTTATTTTCCAGTGAATTGGACATCTCAAATTCATGTAAATATTATTAGAAACATAATTTTCTTTTCCGAATTTTCTCGGTGACAAATTAAACATAGCAAATCAAGTCCTTCGACTTTTGAGTATTTTTTTTTTTTTTAGTTCGTTGAAATTGTTTGAAAAGGAAAGGACAATACAAAATACTTTACTGTCCATCCATTTGTTATGAGAATCATTTATGGCCACGTAAGGGAACAAAAAGAGTCTCCATCATGCCATACCGAAATAAATTGGTACATGCTTGGCTTGTTTAATAACCAAAAGAAATGAATGACAAAAGCCTAAATTTTATCAGGCCGAAACAAAGCCAGAAATCTCTCTAGAAATTTGCTTTTTAAAAAAAAAAAATTTTTGGACAAATGTCTACTGTCTAGTTTTTTTTTATTAATAAATAGTACCGATCGTTAGTTATCTCTATATGCACGAACTTTATCTTTTTTTTTGTTAAGTGTACAATATATGCAAAATAATCGGTCACAATGATAGCGGTTAATTTTTTAATAAGTACGAATTATGTATAGATGATTCGGTCACATATTTATAGATGATAGTTAGCTTCTATTTTTATTTTCTATAAATATTTCATATTAACATATACATTATGTTGCTCTTTCCTAAGATAAAATTTAATGCATGTCATTATGTTTCTTATCATAACATATTTTAAATTAATCTCTCCCAATTAATTGAAATTGCTGCTATATATTTGCTGTAAAAAATATATATATAATGTTATCGTCCTAATCAACCAAAAAGAATCTTATTTCTAAAAACAAATACCATCCACTTCAGGGCGATGCCAATTGAAAACCAACTTGTAATATAAAATAAATGGTGACCTCCAAAAAAGGGATTTCACTTTTTTGAAACTAAAATATAGCTTTCACATTTGCTAACTATATTGGTCAAGGTCGATAGAAAAATTATCCACGTCATCAAATTCATTTAGATGGAATGAACATATCAAAAAAAAAAACTAAGTTTTCAATTATCAACCTGGAAAAAATGATGACATCAAAACAAAAATTACCACAGTTTTAACAAAATATAGTTTTTGGTAAATGTGAAGTTAGGACAACAAATATTTATAGAAGACAAATCATATACTTTTAATTGAATATCATATAGTGCTATTATCATTCTCGATTAACTATTATTTTTCCACCAGCTAGAAAGGTTTTGCTGAGTACATGGACCTTGCAAACCATTGTCATGAACCCATCATTGATTAGTAGACACTACACTATTAGATACAGTATGTTAAAGTGTGGTCCCTGCTGCGCGATATACAAACATTGTCTATAACTCACGTTTTAGATAATATAATGTTGATGATATACATTTTTTTAATAAATATACAACCAGATATGCGTTACTACGTAACCCAATTTGGTATGCAGTTCTATTGTTGAATAATCTGCAATTCTGCATTATTATGCGAGACACTTGCGTTCGTTATCAAGAACAAGCTGCATAGTTTTTCTTGTGTATATATGTTATAAATAGGTACAATACAGTTCGAAATGCATAGTAATTAAAGACTATAAAAATTAAACCACGTAATGTGGAGCACATAAGTAAAATTCTTAGATAAACAAAATTTAAACCAATATTTAGACATGCATATGCGATGACAATGCCCTTATATACATTTAAGTCAAAAAACAATAAATAAATAAATCCGAGCGTATGTTTAAAATAGATTTAATTCATCAGTCTCATTAATTCTTGGCATGAACTCGGGAGCAATTTACAAGCTATTAAAGAGGATCTTACAATATTTCAATGATTTGTACAGTAATATATATGCTAATAACTTTTTGCATCTTTTGCTTTCTCAAGTTTTTTGTTTTTTTTTTTTTTTTTTTGGACACCATTTAATTTATATATCTGGTATTCTCATGACAAAGAATCTCAGTTTTTTTTTTTTTTCAAGAAAAAAAATGAAGAATATCAATCTAAAGGGAAGGCACGTATACGGATTTATCAAGTCTCCTAAATAATGGATTAATATAACTTCAAATATTTTTTTCGCAATCATGTACTTTCGTCCTGTCCATATATCTTATAAATGTGTCTGTACGTATCTAAACTTTATCACAAGCAAGGTGGCCCTTTAA
The DNA here is from genome assembly GCA_027725995.1 of Rhynchospora tenuis. Classification (NCBI taxonomy): domain Eukaryota; kingdom Viridiplantae; phylum Streptophyta; class Magnoliopsida; order Poales; family Cyperaceae; genus Rhynchospora; species Rhynchospora tenuis. The sequence continues at coordinate 44,300,857 of CM050888.1, read as the reverse complement.
TGATCTCAAATTCTCAATGTCAGCAATAGTATGAATTTTGGTAGTTAGCTTATAATAGGAGTATATGCCGGACCCCTGATTAAGACAAATTAAAGTGTTTTTTTTTTATTTTTGATGTATTTAATAATTTTTTATTTGTTATTTAAATTGTTCAATTTAAAGTTTTAGAATGGAAGATAAACAGACATGTCCCTTATCTCTTGCAAAACTAAATAATAGAGCTATAACTTCATTGTATCTCACTTTAATTGTACGATAAAAAAAATAACATTCATGCTTCTTTAGTTAATTGATAATTACGACAATTAGCAAAATAACAAAATTAAATAAATAATAATTGTAAAATAATTTTCGATAGCTCAAATATGTTATTAACAAATTTGGTGCAATTTGAACAGGTTGTTGTGATTTTGAGACATATTGTTAATGGAGTAAGATTGCTAAATTCGTAATTTCTCTATCTCACAAAATTAAAATTATAACTGTAAGATTGATAATCATAATTGCTTTTTTAAGTGAAATTTTCATATAATTAAAATTACAATTGTTGGATCAACATTAATAATTACTTTATAGATGAGACGAATGTACCTTTAAAATTCTTTTCTTTATTTTTCGGTATTTACAAGCGATTAACCAGGAAACTAGGGAGTGTCCATAGCAGTATATTTCTTGTAAATTTACCACATGGTATTATTCTTAGAAGGTGTGATTGGAATATACCAAGGTATATCTCCATGGTAGCACTACTGTACAAGTGGAATACTCTCACATCAACTCCAATATAAATGTGAACATTGTGCGCCAATTTCCGTTAAGTGCGTCCCACAAAAAACTTTAGATAAATAGTCAAATTTCAAAAAAAAAAAAAAAGATAAATTGTCAAAGAATTTGAGCGGCCTGTTCATGAATTCTAAGTAGAAGTGTTTCTAATACGTACCGGCATTCCTACCGGCCAGGTGATAGGAATCCGGCATTTCTTGGTATTTTGTCTCACAATATCAGATACCACAGTTTCAGTCACTGTTCCGTTTCCGGTATTGTCCGAATTTTCTGGTATTCGGTACGTTATTAAAACACTGCTAAGATGCTTTCATTTTACATTTTAGCAAATAAAAAGGTGGAACCCAAAAATAGAAGGGATGCATGCGTCTTCAAAGACCGACCCCATTTATTTGAAACAAAACCATGGACTAAATCACGAAGAAAACCATTTAATAGCAAAGTGCATAAAAAGTAGTCATGACAGATGTCATAACATATTAGATTTGTGAATATAATAGTACTGCGACCTTTTAAAAGAATTAATAATTAATCTATTCTCAATAAATTCTAATAAAATATGTATGGTCGTTAAATACTGTTACCTGTCCAAAATTTAATTTTGAACTTTTTTCTTTTTCCTTTTTTTCTAAAAAAAAAAATCAAAACCTTTTTACCTTCTAAAATGTTTTGAACCTTGCTTCCTGCCTAAGATAATGTTAAAGAAAAGTCATACGATAAATAACGTCTAAAGTGTGAGACGTTGTTAAAAGATCTGATCGAAAATCTGAACATTTAAAATTAGAAGGCTTAACTAGAAAACAAAAATTCTTCTTAAAATCTACTAATAGAAATCGAAGTTTTATTCTATCCCCTTGTAGAACTTTTTTTTGAAGAAAACAAGGAGTCAAGCCCCAAAACTTTTATATAACCCTTGTAGAACTTTTAACACATAATTCCCCTCAAATGTCCCTAACAAACATAATATAAAAATTGAACCTCCAAAATTGAAGCGTGTACGAGAGAACAAAATGTGAAGCGCGATTTTCCTTTTTTTATAAACAAAATGGTTTGTCTCATTCTCAAACACAGACACACAGTTCGCAGGCAAACAGACATGGTAACAAAAACAGATACGGTTACAGACACAATGCAAGTACTAAATTTGTAGAAACAACAGCAAAACAAATTCGCAATGATCAATAAATCGTGGATCAGTGATGAAAAATAATAAATATATTGACAGATGGAAAGTAATATATTGATTAACATAGATGATATGAATGTTACATATTTTGTCCTTTTCTTACTACATATTTATGATAAAAACAGATAAATACACATGGAAGTGTCTGAAGAAGTCTATTACATGACAATGCTGGCACTCTACAAAAGATCTGGATCTTCTGTGGCAATCTTCAATGAAATAATACATGGAGGTTTAAAAGGCTAACATGTCATGTTTAAAATACACATCAACAAAGTGTCCCTTGTGATCGTTGCACAAAGAGTATTCTTTGTTAATTTAGAAGCATTTGTTACACAATTTCAGCAGAATTAAAAAAAATTGGACCAAAATATTGGATTTGGACATTTTTAAATGGACTCGCTCTGTCCCTACAAATATCACAGATCATACGCTGGTTGGAGTCTCAGACGCATAAGAGATCACTATGTTAGTGTCATGTATAAACTAATTAACTAAAGCAACAATATTCAATAATCAATAAAATGTGATCAAGACCAGAAAAACGAAAAAGAATAATAGGTTGAAATTTACATATGATTGAAGTTAAAATGAATGACAAATTGTTATTTTCTTATAAACAATTATTACAAGAAAACAGATGAATATCACATGGAGGTTTGAGTGTGACAAAGTGTTAATACTGGATTTTCTGTGAAACTAACTAACAAAGCTGTCCGTACGGAAAGGCATAGGATCCAAAAATAAGTTGCAAGAAGCCTAAAACTGAAGTAAAAAGATATTTACCAGCTAGCGCAGAATCCTCAGTGGGACAACTGAATGAAGAAATCAATAGCAAATTAACCTATAAATTCCTCCAGTTGACTGAAAGACTGGAAATAACTGTGCCAAAAGATTCCTAGATAGAATAGAATTAAGTGACAAAAAAAAAAATGAAATGATCAAAAAAAGGTTGTTTCCACTTACTGCGGTATATCCTAGAAGCATCTCCTTAACATGTGGCAAAGGAATACAGTATCTGATGGAAAATAACCTGTAATAGAAAGGGAATATTCAAGTAGCACCGTGGCAAAAGTAAACAATGATTCCAAATTATTACCAAAAAATGATAACATACTCCAATCGACAACTCCATTCACTTTCATAAGTTCTTTTATTATTACAATTTTCCGGCTAAGTTTAACTATTAAAAGCAATTCCAAAGCAGCTTGTATTATCAGGTAGGGATAGCCGCCTTTCTTCTATTAATTACAATAATCAATTCCAGGTGTCACCTTCTGTTAAATGCAATTTTACCTTTACAATTGGAGAGCAAAAAAAAAGGCTGTCTTCTACACCATAGAGCATATGTACTTCTATACCATGTATACAAAATTTTTGTTGGGCATACAAATATTTAAGTCTACAAAAGAACCAAGAAAGCAAACATTACTAATTAATGTCACAGGACATTTCAATTTCATTTTGTCTTTTTGCTTTGTATGGATTTTACATATTTGAACAGAAAAAATATTGTAAGATCTAGAATTAATAAAAGAATGCGAGTTACCTCTGTTTAAGCCACCACCCAAGTCAGGGAGACTGCAAGGTTAGGAAAATTTTGGATTTGCAAACGCATGGTCAGGAACTTGTTAGTTTACCCTAAAAATAATAACATTTATATATCAGGTAAAGGCAAGAACTAAAAATATAAGTACAACTGCCAATTCCAATTAGACTACTATGATTAATTTTCTTTGTTTATAGCTGTTTGAGAGTTGATTTTTTAACATCCAAAACGCCCAAACTGATGCCTTACAAGAATCAAGTGCTTTCAGCATTTTCGACATCTTATTTTACCTTTTGTATAAATTAACATTAAAAGAGTAATGTTCTAAGACAAAAAACTCAGTTTGATTTGGAGTGACAATAGGTTTTAAAAAAAAAGAGTGCACAGTAAAATAGGCTAAATAGCAGATGATTCAACGACTTCTCTGTAGCAAACACAACTGATGCCCTCCAGCAGTTTCGCAAGAATTTGCTGCTTTCCCAAAGAAATAAATAAACTAAAAGAAAATAGTTAGAGAAATATGCTTGCCTCAAGGCAGTTTTCAAGCAACAAACTACCACAGAAATTGTTACAACCACCAAGCAGAGCCACAATGAGTTACTGCCCAGCCTCGACAACTGATTTGTTAGATGCATGGTCTGACTTGCTAGCAACCTCTTTAGCAATCAGTTCATATGTCTCCGTGCACAAAATACAACTCTTCTCTTCCATAACAGAAAGCAGCTCATAGCACTCTGACACATTGCCCCGCTTCACCAGTCCGTCAATTAGTATCTCCCAGGCAACCTCATCATGGTTTTTCTCCAGACCAAGCAGTTCACAGAAAGCTGTCTTAGCCTCTCCAAATGAACCTTGTTCGCAAAATCCTACAATTAGTCGCCTGTATGAGTCCAATCGAGGCTGAAACCCTATTCTCTCATGGTCCCCACGAAACCTAATCCCTTCTGGTATGATTTTGTTTCAAAACAACAATTGACAAGCGTGCTGTAGATATCTTCATTTGGAGATATATCTTTTTCTTTCATAGTATTAAACAAGGTATTGGCCTCTTCAAGACGGCCAGCTTTGCAAAAACCTTCAATTAGGTAAAAACAAGTGGTCACATCAGGGGTACACCCATAATTTACCATCTCATCCAAGAACTGGAATGCTATTTCCAAGCCCAATTCATTTCACATGCCACAGGTGTCCTTCCAGGTGGTACGGCCATCACCATTTGTACCGGTCTCTCTCCTTAAGACTTAAGAGGTGCTTGTTCAAGTCAGAATAAACACAAAAATCAAGATTACAAGTGGTCCCATCCATCATCTGTTTATATGCAGGATCTAACAAATCAAAGTTACTAAAGCCATCAAGTAATATTCCATAAGTGACCAGGTCAGGTTTAATACCCTGTCTTTCCATCTCCACAAACAGATCTTCTGCCTCCTTTATCTGCCCCGTATCAAAATATGCTTTTATGAAAACAGTACAAGTAACTGTATTGGGTTTGCACCCATGATTAACCATCTGGTCAAACATCTGACTAGCACGGTCAAAGCCCCCTTCCTTGAGCTTTCATGTATGAATGTGGTGTATGTGACTGTGTTGGGCCGTATTCCCTTAAGTAGTATTTCACCAAACACCTCCAAGGCTTCTCCCAGCTTGCTTTGTTCACACAACCAATGTATAAGTGCTGTTGTAAGCATGTGAATCAGGCACAATACCAACCATCTTATCCGCAAGAGATCGGACAAACTCAACCTGACCTGCTTTCAACAGCCCATACATCAAGGTGCTGTAGCCTGTATATAACATTATTGGCTGAAAAAACCCATTTTGAGTGCTGTGCTAAAAAGAGATTGGGCTTCATTGAGCCGAGGCAACCTTGCAGAGAGACTCCATCAAAATAGTAAATACAAATTCATCTGGCATGAGGCCCTGCTTCTTCATCTTATATAACAGTCTAAGAGCATTGTTAACACGATTTTTCATACACTGACCTTGGATCATGGCAGTGCACATCGTGATGTCAGGTTCAACTCCTCTGTAAACTATCTTGTTGAACCAAGCCATTGCCTCTTCGACTTTACCATTCATGCATAATCCATGAATTAATTGATGGTATGTCCAATTGTTCGGTACACACCCCTTTGATTCCATAAATTTCATGACCTCAATTACAGCATCAATTTTCCCTACTTTACAATAACCACCAACCAGAGCGGTGTAGGTGCGTACATCCGGTTCCAGTCCTTCTGCAAAAGCTTCACACAACAATTTGTTTGCCTCTTCTAGGTTGCTATTTTTCGCCAACATTTCGATTAACATTGTGTAGAGTAAGATATCAGCTTTACACCCATCCAACTCCATTACACTTTTAACCCGAAAAGCATCCTCCACCAGCCCCATCTGGCAATATTGTTCAATCAAGTTTCTATAGGAGACTAGATTCGGTATCAAATCTTGCCTAAAGTCATTCAACAAGGCTTCGGCCTCTGAAACCCTATAATTGGTGCAGAGCCCATGTATGAGGATTCTGCATGTCCACGTATCAGGATTGCAACCCCTTGATCTCATCAGCTGCAGAGTTCTCACAGCATCATCTACCTTCCCGTACTTACAATACCAATCTATTATGGTGTTGTAAGTAACCACACTAGGTGCTACACCCTTCTCAGACATTTCCTCGAGCAGCTTGTGAGCAGTATCAAGATCTCCATTCTTGCATAAATTGCCAATCATTACAGCATTAGGGACACACTTATCAATTTCCATTAAATCCCACAATCTTAAAGCCTCATACAAGTGCCCCAATCTGCAAAGTCCTTGAATGAGCATTGTGTATGAGAACTGATTTCTCCGACAACCCAACAGAGGCATCATCAGAATAACCCAGCAAGCTTTATTCAAGTCACCAATTTTGCAATACTCTTGAATCATGGAATTGCACGCAAAGGTATCTATAGGGGTACTCGATCCTAACAAATGTTTAAAGCAGTGATGCGCCTTTCTTAGGTTCCCTTCCCTGCAATAACACTTGAGCATCAAGTTATACACAACAGCATCAGGAACTATTCCATCTTTAATCATATATAGACACAAACTTTGCATTCCCCGGGTCTTGTATAATTGGAAGAGACATTTTAGTAGATATTTGTAGCAATTGTAAGAGAACATAAAAGTCGTTCGCTTGATTGCCCCAAAAGCATCCATGACAACACCCATATCTTTGGCTTGCTCACAAGATTTAACCATAGAGATGAGTATCTTTTCGAAGTCGACATGTGTTCTAGACCGAAGGAGTAGGCCAATGAGAGAGGCGTGTGAATGCACATCATGCTTGAAGCCCTGCAGTTGCGCAACCGACGTGAAGAATTGAAGTGCCATTTCTGGGTCTATGGAATGCGTTCGAAATAGCTCAGAAACATGAGAAGGAGTGAGGTGTGGAGCGAGGTGTTCTAAAGACCGGAGCTTGCCCAACTCCGACTGCCGCTTTGAGAGAAGAGACGCGAGATCAGAGATTATGAAATTGGTGAGGAATTCCTTTGGCCAGTCGGATTCTTGCGTAAGGGTTTGGGAGGAGAAGGGACGTCTAAGGAGGAGGAAGATAGAGAAAAGAGAAGGATGAGAAAAAGATGTTGAGGTTGAAGGCGAGGTGGAGGTGCATGTGGCGATGGTGGAAGAAACAAGGCGACTTCTCATGGCCGAGGTTGGGGATGGCGTGGTAGGAGGATTCAGGGTTTAGGGTTTAAGGGGTTTGGCAAGGTAAGAAAGGTGGATTGAAGGAGAGGAGGCTGGAGGGAAGAACAAGGAAACGAGGCGGCTCGGCGCCAAGTCTCCACTGAAAGTACTGGAGTGGATGGCACGACGACTGGAGAGGTTGGAAACGAAATATTTTGAGGGAATACAGAGATTTGAAGCAGAGCCCATGGGCCTTATTAAAGAGGTCAACTTGTTTCTGGTGTGACGAAGCAGCCCCACACGGAGATCGGAAGCAGAGCTGAAAGAATTCCAAAATAAAGTTGGAACAGCAAACACGAAAAAAAATTTATATATGTAGACACGGATTGAGATCAATGGATCTTGATGCATCACAAAACGTTATGTGAATTGTATATAATTTGTTTCGCACTCTATTTATTATATATTAAACAACATACTATAAGTTTTTTTTAAAATTATTTGATCTAAATCCAATTTAATAATATATTGTTAAAATTAACAAAATAAGTCGTTGTCGAGCATTTCTTTCCTTTTTAAGTTATACGCTAGCTAACTAAAAAGACACACAAGTCACAAGGTAAAAGAAAAAGTATATTAACTTGAGGGTAATTTTACGGTGGACTAAAATTTTAAAACGGACTTAAATTCTAATCATTCATATATGTCTATCATTTTTACTAAATGATCTGAATTTAAACTCGATTAAACAATTTAGTCCGTTTGCACTTTTGTGGTATGCAGAAATAGTTCTGATTTCTGAATGATTAGTATTCGTTCCTTACTACTGAAGTAGGTTGTTGGAATGTATCGTTTCAAATAAATACTCTTTCACAAAATATGAGTTGGACAAGTACCTAGCATGCTTTGATACAATGGACATATACAATGTGACGCACATGTACGGGTGTGTTGTTTGCTCGCCGAATAAGCTTTTTAATAAGCTTTTGATTTCTCTCTCCTACCGCTAATTCCCTGCCCTTGTTCTCCTCTTATTCGCCTAAATAGATGGAACTAGAATAAGCGCCGAATTAGCTATTCATTTCTTGTTCAGTTTGCTTGTTCCGCGTTTGGGTGATGAACGAATTACTATTCGGGTGAATAGCTTATTCGGAGAGCAAAAATCAATCAACCAATGTAGCGCTTTCATTTTTTGGAGTAATTTAATCTGATCTAACCATGCAACCTGTGGCACATTTATTCTTTAGCATCAAGGATGGCAGAAATGGCACATTTACGAATTTGCAACATTGCAGATTTGAAGTAACAATTAGAACAATTTAACAAGTTGAATGCCTTGTAAAACAAAGCAAATAAATTATCCATATACAACACAACACCTTTTACTGCAAAATTTGTGCTTCCAGGATGAACAAATCCCGAAATGCTGAACAAATAATACTACAACAAACCTAACAACCTACTTCAGTAGAAAGATTCTTTTCAACTGCTACCACCAGCTGGCACCTTCTTGTTCTTCGGAAACTCTTTCCTTTTCCTCTTTCCTGTCAAAATCAAAGGAAAGGTCATATGAATTGTGCAGATCACAGTGCAATAGGCACTCCAAACTGGTACATACATCAATAACACCATACACACTATACAACCTCCAGAAATGGAGACATGACAAAAGCTCATACTATCAGAGTCAACTCAGAAATAGTAAATATATTACTTGCTAGATTCGGACAAGAATATGGGACTGAAATACTCGTACTAGCAAGAAATGTGTTACCTAGAAATTTGGATTTATTATTCTTCCCCTTTGAAGGAGATTTCTCACTTTTAGCCCCCTCGCCATTTGATGAAACAATCGCATCAACTTTCATCAGCTTCTTGTTTTTTGAATTATCCTTCGCACCTTGTGACTCCAGCTTTTTTCTTTTAACCGACTTCTCATGCTTAGAATTTCCCTTTGGATCTGATGAATCTGCAGCCTTTTTTTCACTCCCCTTTCTGATTTTACTTCCAGGTCCATTCTTTTTGCTACTTTTGCCTTTCTGGTTTTTTGATTTTTTGGGGTTTGCAGTATCTTCATTCGGGACACTTCCACTTTTGTCTACATCCTTTTCATTTTGGTCCTCATCTTTTCCATCATTCTCACCAGCAGCCTCCTGCTTCCTCTTCGTCTTCTCTTTCATTAAAGGGTCTTTAGTTAGGCTATTGCTCAACTTCTTTAGCTGTTAATGTGTAAGATAGGGAAAACAAGTTTCATGAGAACTTCACAGTTTTTGCACTTTGGTCCCCAAGAAGGAAACAAAGCATAACAACATCAAAGAAAATATATTTTCCGGTAACTTTGGTAGGTAGAGACTTGTCATCAATGTGCAAAATTTCTATAGAGCTAAAAGGGCATAACTGTGCCTTCTAAATTGCATAACGAACTGAACCATATAATTTTAAATCAAGATTATTTCAAAAACTCAAGGCAACTTTGCAGATGAGACCACAAACAGAAAGTCAAACCAAAAAAAGAAGTTTCTGTTAAAAAGTTTCTCATGTATCATACAAGAATATAACAGTTGCACTATCAACAGTGTCCTAAAGAGTAAACATATACCTTAGCAACAAAAAAACCATCCATGTTATTAACATGAGGATAGAACCGCCTTGTTTTCTCAAGAGAGGGATGGAATCTGTTCTCCCTATACCGTATGAATCTGAAATGAAAAACGAAGAGGCTCATCAAGTAAAGATTGCAAAGGGAGTGTATGCTATCTATAACATTAACACATTGGTACTGGCTGAAACAGGCAGGCTGATCAATGCTGCGAGTATGCAGAAGTCAAGAATGGAGACCACACAGATCTGATGTCAGTTTGAGTAAGATAAACTGACACCAAATTAATAAACCAATCCCATCCTAAACCAAACATAGGTTCACAGTACACTAATCCCAGAGAGAGAAAATACCCAGGTTTGCCAAAGTCAAGCCCGCATGGAACTAATTTCACATGTCTTTTCTTGAGAGCATAGTCTACAACAGCCTCATTCTACAACAAAAGAAATTCAAACGTTAAGTACAAAATAAACAACAAAGGATACAGCAAATGTAATGGCATACATGCAGTACAGTTGAAAAGGAAAAAAAATTTAACAGACCTCAGGAATCAACATGGAACATGTAGAGTACACGATGTAACCACCGGATTTTGAATTTGCATCCACCAAATCAATTGCAGCCAAAATTAATTGCTGACAGTAAAAAAAAATCAGTAAATAAACAACTAAACTAGTGATGATCATATGAGGTATTATCATCCAAAACTAAAACAAGCATAATGGTTTTAATCATATTCATTATTATATTATTGGTAAAGGTTTTTATCAAGGTACTAGGAAACTTAATTGCTACAAGTAACTTCAATGATGGTGACCAAACACCACTGAAGTATCAATCCTATTACCATACAGTATAGCCTGGAGCTAAGCAAAAAAAAAAAAAAAAAAAAAGTACCTTTTGCAAAAATGCACAGTTTTGCACATCTTCAATAGTCTTTGATGTTTTCACCTGTGGGTCTTTCCAAATAGTCTACCAATGGAACCATGGAAAACAAAATTACAAATATCAGAGCAAATCAAGTCTACAACATTTTGAACAGAAGTTAAAAAAAAAAAACCAACATTTTGAACAAAAGTATCTAAAAAGCAAGTACCAACGTACCCCTGAACCAGTGCAAGGAGCATCCAACAATACTCTATCGACTGAATGCAAACCAAGAACACCAGGTAGCTGAAAAAAGTACAACCAATCAAACAGAAAGCTTTAGTTTTAACATCATTGATAGTCCATGTATCTCCATCAACTATCGCAGAAGTGATACAAAGTTCATCCATTTAGAATTAATTATTTGTATTAATCAACTAGAATACTCAGCACTCATAAAAATCGATTTTGCTGCAACATATTAAAGTACTGTGCGCACCCTTAAAAACAAGATACATCTCATGTGCTTCTTACTCATTAAGGCAGTGCAACAAGGAGAACAAAAGATGTCTTTTGCTTTGTAGGATGTACTTTATATTCATAGGGGGTATGGTTTGTATGGACAATATTCTCATACAACAGGGCTGGATACAATATTAAGTTTGGGTAGCAGTTATGGCATCCACCCCATCAGGATAAAAAATTGACATAACAAAACAAAAAGAAAGGGGAGGCCACTTAAGTACCTCCTTGCCATCGTAATTGCAAACTATAGCATTTGTGATACCCATGCGATGTATATTTCCAAGTAGACCGTGTAACCTCTTCTCATTAAGCTCATTTGCATATACTATTCCTGAGTAACCAACATGAATTGAAAACGTCAATATTCATGCTCATCTCCTAATAAGATATAATATTTGGAATACATCTTACCAGTGTTCTTCATCAGAGCAGCAATGTATGTTGTTTTACCACCAGGGGCAGCACTGTAATTTACACATATTAAGTTAAGCATGATCAATAAATATATTTGAAGCAAAAATTTGAGACAATAAGTGTGTGTGCATGCATAGAGTCATGCACACCATTTTTATGTGTATGTAATGTCAAAATTCACAACAAAGGAATTGTCAACTTGATATGCATCTGGACCAAATCTCAAACTCAATTATGAACCTGTGTAAAACAAGAGATAAAGACCAAAACTACCTTCCATTCTAACAGAAATGAGAGTTATTGTCAGTGTATTTTCAGTACAAAACCATGCTAAAAAAAGCTAATGCTTCTCATTTTGAAGGGTATAGTTGACATTTCATGATCATGCAGGGTGCATATGAAGTTGCCCTAAGAAAAAAACTAAATCTTACGCCATATCAACAATTCTCTCTTTCTCCTGAGGAGCAAGCGCCATGACAGGCAAGAAAGAACTCGCACCTTGTTTCTGGACAATGCATAAGAAGAAAAACAAATAGAACTTTATTATTATTAGCCAAAACATGTATGAACTGGTTTCTAATCTAAAACAAATTGTTTATCAATGAACTTACAATGTAATGCCCAGCCATGTATTCAGGGGTTGCACCAACTGGAACTTGCGAGTCATACACAACCAATCCAACCTATATTTTTGTCACTCATAGTCAGCAGACTCAGCACAAAATGAATAAATTATTAAAAGAAAAAACTGTCTGTCATCTACAAACACAAGAAATTTCCACCAGAAATTTTTTTACAGTAATACAATTTGAATGATTTATACCTTTGACCACTTTCCAATTTGATCTAAATTGACTCCACGGTTTAGCAAAATCCCAGCAAGATCTCTTCTCCGGGTCTACAATAAAAAAGAAAATTATTATTATATAAGTAAACAGACAAAATAACTTTCCATCATGAAAGAACCTGCAAAATTAGGCACCTGAAGATGCATACCTTTAAAGTATTTGTACGTAAAGTTTCTGGAGGTTTCCTTTCAAAAGCCTCCACAAGCTCAACTAGCTCCACCACAGAGAACATCTAGATAGGAAGAGGAAGAAGAAAAAGTTAATAGGTCATGCTAGAGTTCCTCAAAATTGATTGCCCTTATTGCTATCTGGAAGAGTGGGGCCAAAAGTTGCTACAAATTTAAGGAAGAACATGCAATTTAATCCATGATCAAATAAGAGAAAATATATACCTCAATTAGAGCCTCAATGAGGAAATCATTGTACCCATAATAAGACATTAAATCTGCCTTAAGCTGGTCAATATATTTCTTCCTAGGAACCCCTTCTTGCCTTAGAGCTTTGAAATTAGAGAGCACACGTACAACTGCACAAAGCATTTCCACAGGAAAATTCATCGATATTCAATAAAGTGAACAAAAATGATTAGTTAAATATGAATTTCAAAATACGATGTGTGCACTGTAAATGAAACCTACATATATTATTTAAAATGTATAAAATATGCACCTCTGTTCAAATAGTTTAATGAAATGCCAAAATTTTTCCTTTCTTTCCCCACCTTTGCACAGATAGTGTGGAAGGAAAGGAACTGTTGGCATATGCTAAAGTATACACACAAGATAAGCATACATTAGATTACTTTATTAAGGGAAGAACGCATGATAAAAAAATGACTCTTTTTTAGGCACAGACCATATTTTTACATTTTCAGAGCCACTACTATAGTTGATGTAGAAGTACATACTCTCTTTAATTCTTCTTTGAAGATTTTGAAGGTTGGGGGGCATCAGTGCTTCTTCCTTTTGCTCCTTTTATTTAAAAACAAAATATTATAACAAAAGTTTCTTTAATTTAAAAAAAAAATTATAAGCTATAAATTATAAAAACTAAAATGGGTTGATAAACAATCTGCTCTATAACTCAAAAGACTGAAAGAGTCAGAAAGTACATACAATAAACACATTTCCAAGGAAAAAATTAATTTGGTTGTTCAAAAGAAAGACTTTCTGTAAAATTTTCCATATTACAAAGCAATTAGTTGCTCTCAAGAAGTCAAAGTAAATCAATAATATGATTTCTACCCCTTAGACAAGACTTGAATCCACGATACTTGAAATGATTTGTTTTTTCTTCAACAACAACAATGTCTTTAGTCCTGCCAGATAGCCCAGCAGAAAGCTATAATATCGTTAAAAGGTTATCTCCATTATAGGTACACAAAAAATGAAACAAGGAACAAGTACACAAATCCTGAGGTTAATAAGCTACAGAGAATGATTACCAATTTGAAATAAAACTGATTCCCAATACGGGAATAGTAATAACATCTCCTAGACACAGCCGCAACCACAACAAAACCAGATTGCAACTATGCACAAAACAAAATTCCACCACTTAAAAGCTGGATAATAATAAAATTAAACCTCTTCAGTTGGTAGCCTAAAATCATCACTTTCTCCCTTTATGTTAGTCTCCATATCTGCTATTGCATCTTCTTCTGCTCTTGCTTTTGCTTCATCAAGTGCCCTTGATTTTGCTTCCAAATCTGACTCTTCTGAATCAGAATCAGATTCCATTTCCTCACCCTCTGGAAAACAATTAGCTCCAAATTAAAAATACCATACACAAAAAGCTACAAGTATTTTGCAAATAGCTTAAAATATTGGAACATTTACAAATGAAAAGCAATATTACTTCTGTTAGTTAAACAAAGTTTTCTGGAAATTGGAAACTAGCTCTGAAAATTAGCTTAGTACAATGGTATCAGTCTTTCCCCAAAATACTGACAGGTTTTCTCCATGAACAAAAATTGGACTAAATCAAGCAAGGCATCTTGACTTGTAACTAAGGTCACATTGTGCCATTCTAATTTAATAATTTTTTCTGCTGAATTTGACAACAATTTTCAAGCTTTGTTGTAGTTTGAAAATAAAACGAAATGGTGGGTACTGATTGCAAATATAAGAATACTGGTACAATCAGCTACGATTTTAGTGATAGAGTAAATACAAGAAAACCATGAATACAGAACAATTTACTGCAATAAATTACACTCAACATCAACCACTTTAACCTCATTGTAATTTAAGAGGGAAAAAGATATCAAACACTATCCACCTTCATCACTTCCGCCGAGGAAATCATCCTTGATAGGTTCATCATCGGATGAGGCATTGTCATCGTCCGACAGAGATTGCTCCTCATCCATATCGGACGCTTCTTCTTCCTCTTCATCTCCTTTCAGTTCTTCCAGTTCAGGTTCGAGATCGGAGTCTGAGGCGAGGATATCCTCCTTTGGGTTGTTCTTTGTCTCCTTACTCGGCTTGCCGTTAGGCTTTAGGGTTTTATTACTCTTTCGCTGATTCTTCGCCATGGCAAGAGAGGTGGAGTGAACGAGAGCGGAGGCTGGCGGGACAGAGAAGAAAACCCTAGCTAAAACCTCCAAAATTTGAGAGAGCTCTTTCTTTTGAGAGAGAGTATTAGGTTGTCTGAGTCCTGTTGGGCCTTTATTGGGCCTGTTAATTCCTATCGTTTTTTTGTTTAGTGTTGTGTATGTATGGACCTGTCTTCAGTTTCTTCTTCTTCTTTTGTTTTATCTTGTAATAACTCAGCTGTCTCAGTCTATCTAAATTTAATCATTTTTTTTGTGTATGAATATGTCCGATCGCCTTCTGTTTAACAAGTAAGTGTATAATTTTAAGTAAAATATATCTTAAATAATAATGTTAAAAAATATGTATTTGACAATGGCGAACTAGTATCAAATAAAAAAACTAATTGTCATTGTGTACTATTTTTAACCAATGAAGTAGTAAACATTAAAGGTGTAAAAAAATAAGAATTATCGTGCTTTAAATTTAATGCACATTTCTAATGGTTTAATTGAATTTTGTCCACGCTAAAACACTTCGAATCGAAGCACGCTTGTTGCTCCGCTCATGCATGGAGTGCAATTTTTATTTTTATATGAAATAGCAAAAATATACCATCGAAAGCAACAAGTATCACGCATCAACTGCCAGTGTGTATATATAAAAAATCTACATTGCATTTTACATTCCAATTTCCAATTACAAATCATGGATTGAGTTTAAATTTTCTTTCCATTTTTTAGGTTTATAAAAGTCTGTTATAGAACGTTTTGAAGGACACATCAAATTCAACCAAATTTTCAATATGAACCACATAATTCTGTAATGCTAAATCCTTTTCAACCAATTTGAGCTCGAAAAGAGCACTCTTATAAAAGAAACTAACAGAAAGAATTACATGGAAAGAGCTTATTTCATTCCCTTTGGAAAAGCATCCTGAAAACACTGTTTTATCTACACAACTAATAAACAACGGCCACTAACCAAAATTGCCTAACAGAACAACAATGAAAAAATAGAGGATAAATTGAACAGAAAAGATTGTCAATCTATCAACTTAACTAAAAGAAAGAAAGAAGAGAGAGAAGTGGTTAAACAGAATCAACTGCCTTTGTATCAGCATGGTTTTCACCATCTTCAATGGTCTTCAGCTTTAGAAGCTTGCTTGTTTGCACCCCTGACTCCAGGGGACTCTGTAAGTTGAGATATGTGTAGAAAGACATCCCACATAGAGCAACAAAGGCTCCACAAAGGCTAATGGGTCCCGGGTCAGAATTGAACAAAATATATCCACCGAGCATGATTACTATGGTTTTGAATTGGCCAAGCACCACATGAGATGTAGCAGAAGTTGCACTTAATTAAAAGTTCAAATGAAAAAAAAAAAGGAATCAGCAGTCATGCTTTCAAATAGAAAAAATGAAACAAAGAAACTATGATTACGAGTAAAAAAACAAGATATATGACCAGACACAGTTATTATTATGGGAACTAATAAATGGGTGGTACCATGTGATCATTGCCATCAGCATATTACATTAGTAATGTGATGTTACCCATTTATTGAGTTGATACATGTATGTATGGATAAAAATTTTAATTCATTTGATACAATTCTTCAGTCAGTTTAATATATTTCCACACAAACCGAACAAAATTAGTTTGAACAAACTTAGTTCAGATTGAACTGAACTGAATTAATGGATAACCCTATGCATGAATAAGGAATAAACTTGCACTCTCAGTGCAATGCTCTAAGGAACGTTTAAGATGGTTTCTATTGAATAGTAATCTGTATATTGTAAACTTGCATTCTTAGTGCAATACATCAAAGAAAATTTAAGATGGTTTTTATTACCCAAGTGCTAGAGCCCCAGACCATTGCAGTAAAAATCCGAAAATGGCAGAGATAAAAATAGCAGAGGTGCTGTTCAGGTTCCAACTGAATGCAAATATGCCAGGTGGGTCCAGCAGAGGCATTAAAGCCATGAAGAAAAATACCGTAATAGGTGTTGTTTTCCACATTAACCTGTTAAAGGAATTATAAAAATTATAATCATGCAAACAGCCTTCCTGAATGTAACCCATTTTAAAAGTATACAAATTTCTTCCTCTTTCTTGTACTTCTGAAATATCATACTAAATAACTTTCGAGTCACAGGTGGTTGAATTTGGTTTAAGAGTTCAGATAAAAACTTAAAATTAACTATAGGATTACTTAATACTCTTGACAAAATTTTTCAAATTAAGTAAAAAATATATATATAGCAGGAAAAAGCTTATTTAGACATATCATTGTCCTTGTAGATCAGTTGTGCACCTAATGGCATGTACCAATTGGTATTCCCTAAAAGATCATTATATACGGACCGTTGCAAACTCCCAAATTTTTCTATAAAGCTTGATATATATAGAGTATATGGTAAAGTTTGCATTTATTTTCATCAGTTTTATGTGCATGATATATATAGAGTATATATCACACTCAAATGTCTGATTTCAAAACTAAAAGTTGCTTTTGATGATTGCCAAAATTGTGATACTTATCTCATCCTAAAAAGAACCCACACCCCACCCACCCCCGCCCGCCCTAATTATAAGGTAGCTGGTTTGCCGCATACCAAACTAGTTTTGATTATATGTCATACTTCAGTTACTGTCAGATAGAATACAAGAAATCAACCATACACACTTTCTCTAGTTAATAGGTTTGATGAGGCAATAAACGGAAAGTTAAAGAACAATTAGAAGAAAAAAAAAAAAGACAAAGAGCTTACGCAAGAGCTGTCCAATTGGCAGTTTGTTGCATGTTTGACCATAAGATTTTATTTATCGCACTTGGAACAACCCAAGCCAGTGCAACACATGCACCAAACAAGTTGAATTCTAAGTCAGTCACAGTCGCCACTGCCACACCGGCAGAGACTACACCCAGTGTTATAACCTGTATAGGGAAATATGTAATTTAACATTGTTTGACAAGTTTAGATCATCTTTTCCTTTGTTGGCTCTTGGTTGCACGATTGGATTGAATTCAAAACAAACTGTATAGCACCAGGTATAAATTAAACAAATTTCAAAACTCTTTTGCAGCTGTAAAAACCAATATAGAGCATCAAAATGTTGGTCTGTAAGGATTCTTTATTCTTATAGATAGACCAGGTACGAATTCACCAAACTTAAGATCTTTTTGTTTAATTTTCAACCCTTAAATGTCCAGTTTTAGCCAATAATGGACAAGATTTAAACCTTATCATGCCAACTGGCACAAAAGGGTACGATAGGATAAAATTTTTTTAAAAACTTATTACCTTTTTCAAAGACACTCTTTTCTTCAAAATCATGAACTCAGCTAGCACAATTGTAGGTGTTACTGCAATTTTTGCCATCTGATAAAATCCTATGCTGCAAGAACCAAACAAACAATGTATTAGGGAATGTTTTATTCCTGCACACAAAATCTCATAAATTGCATAAATTCTGGTATACTGCCTAATGAATATCATATATATTACTACCAAGGACAATGACCTAACAGAATGCCTCATCTAGTATCTAGTATCAGCTTGAAGCCATGAAGTGATGCATATTGACCAAAATAATTCTTTATTACGGTTTGGTTTTGTCCAAATCCATTTCTTCTTTTCTTTGGCTTGTCAGCTCAGGCTTAATTGGTCAAAATCAAATTCACACCAAGCTGAACATTGTAGAGTAAAGTGGGGAAAATTAGGGAGTAATTGCTGTATTAATGGAAACATTACAATAACAATAAGAAATATAGGGAAATTTTGTTCCATTTCCATTATAAAAATTATGTACTCCATTTCACAAATACAGGAAGTATGAGAAATTGTGCATTTATGGGATACTGGAAGTATGAGAAATTCATACAATTTTGCAATAATATAGAGGCTTCTTTCATAAATTAAATTCAATTATACCTGTTATGTTTTAAGCTAATATTCGCCAGGCCTGTGGAGAGAGACATAACTGCGCCTAATAGAAATAGGGAGGAGAAAGGGGTACTTTTGGAAGGTGGTGCCACTGGCAATAATGAAAAAGCTCTAAGTACGGCCATTAACAACCATGCAACAGCATAATGGATCAGTGAAAGAGCTACAGGGTAGTTAAACCCAACCCTTCCCATTACCTGCACATAAAATGGTACATTATTTTGTCAAATAACAATTTTTAAATTCAACCAGATCTATTCCAAATAGCAACAAGTTACAATTGGAACTCACGTCAGAATTATCCAATTAGTCCTAAATTTACTATCAATTAACAATACAATAACCATCAATGATGTATTTAGGCCTCAATTAAGCTTCAAAGAGCAAGGCACCAGAAAAGCATACCAGACCAAGCACTTATACAATAGGACTGCTCCATCATGAAAGGCTGGTATGGGTGGCAAGACCAATGATTTAAAGATACAAAGCTGGACAGAGCCTAGCTCTAAAAAACTAAATAACACTACATTAAATTAAAATAAATCTTACCAGTTTGTTAGCCATGATTATACTAACAGCAACTACAAAATTAAATGACATGGCCACGACAGGCCCACATATTCTCTGTTGCTGCCTCTTTGCACCTTCTGAAGTATGCATTTCATTGTACAATAATCCCCTCAGCTCCTCCAGTGCCCTACCTGTTGGAATAGAGATTAAAAGCATAAATATTTTGTGCTTTCATTAATTACAGTGAAAATTCAAACGCCAGTCAGATAATATTGTTCTTCTAGCCTACATGGACTCCGATAATTTCAATCGAGTTCCTTGTCCTTTTTGTAATAGGTGGAGTTCCATCACCTCAGAACCCAGTGTTTCTAATTGGCAGTAGGGAAGTACCGCTCAAGTTGGAGAAGGATTTTACATTGTGATGATATTATCTCAATAGAAAAGAAAGGGAGAATAAGCACAACGGCAAAAATGTAAATATGAGAATGAAAATGCAAGGAAAACAAAAAGGATATAAGAGAGTAACCATTGACAACTTAGATATGAGCGAGAACCAAGTCAGTGGACAAAAAGGAAAATTGATTTGCAGACATGTAAACCATGTGATATATCTTAGCATATTCATATTTTTAGTAAATTAAAGTTAAGAGAGCTATGATATAGCCTCAGCATTACTAGAAAAAGATGCTTGCACAGGAAATCTTGGTTCTATAAATACTAAACTGTATATAAATCACTAATTTTAAGAACTAAGATAAGAAAATTTTAAAATTTAGGCATTGAAATGGAATAACTTCAAAGCTGTTCTCTAGTTGCCATTCTTTCTGAATGATTTAACCAGATAGTTGATACCATACCACAACAATGGACAATTGGAATCCTTTATGAAATTTTCTTTTTTATAGAAGAAGAAGAAAAAACAAGACTTGGAATAAAGGAGCTAAGACAAAAAGACCTAATACAGGTCCATTACATATTAAAAAAAATGTATATATCAAACTCTACTGTATTCACACCCTAAATGACAAATTCAGTAAGGATGAAGGATGGAATTTACCACTAGAATTCAATTCAGCACTTCCTATTGCCATGCCTTCAGTGTTTGGACACACCAGCTCAGAGCTGAAGAAATCTCTAATTACAAGCTAAAGTTTTGCTTTTTCAACCATTTAGCTAATTGTATACCTCTTTTTGTTAAAAATAGAAAGCCATTGGAAGGATATTTCGAGAACGGAAGAGTAAAAGCAAACTAAATAACAAAACCCAAAATCAGCTATATAAAACGAATCTTCCAGTTCCAAGCCAACTACCAGTTCATAAGGGAATGACCAGTTTGCCCCTGAAATTATTACATGATTCATGCAAGAGTACAGACGGAAATGGTGTCAGTTACCTGACAAGAACAACGGGGACTCTCTATTATACCCAAAAATAGTAACCACATTAAATTCTGTTGAAGAAATTTCTAGACAATGGAGGGGTTGGCTTGCACACTCACATAGAAATCAAAGAATGAAATGAGGGGAAAAAAAAAAGGTCTAAAACAAACAATTATGTTTCAATTGTTTCAGTAGAGGAAAGTATTTTGATGTAACAAACCACAATAGCCCCAACTAAGTTGTTGGCATTTACAAATTAAATTAGTAATTAATAATACAGTTTATAGAAGGGGAACTGTAAAACCCCAAATATTCCAAAAACTAAATACTGATAAAAAAGAAATCCGATTACTTCCTTGATTAATTTCCCCACTGTTGAGAAAAGAGATACATCAAAAATGAAAATCAAGCAAAAACACATCAACTTTATTATAGATGTAATCTCCAGACCAAACTAAAATGAGGCTAAATTAACAGAAAGCCTCATCTTTTCTCTACGTTTTGCTCAAAATGGCAACGACAAGAGAATAGAAAAAAGAAAAGAAATTGAGAGAGAAATCGAACCGCGTTCGCCAGAATCACTATCCTTGCGCTTGATGAATCGCCTCCCGGTTTTTCCGAGAATCGATTGGAGCAGCCCCATTGTAGAATGGTTCCCAGTGGAGTGGAGAAACGCATCAGGTCGGCCACATACTTGGCCACAGAATCACCTCCGCATATTCGTCGATTGGTACCAGAAACCAAAATTTCGGGACCGGAGCGGAGAGAGCCTGGGACTGACTGTAAGTAATTATTTTGTCTTTTCTTTTTGCGTTTCTTTTCGCTCTCTCTTTCTCCCTCTTCTCTCCTCTCTCTTCGCTTGTAAGTTGTAACGATGTTTGGCCTTAGACAGATCTGTGTGAATGAACCCGGTGCAGTAGGCTATGGACTTCACGAAGGGACAAGTAGTGAAAATGTTAGGGATTATTCCATCTGGAGGTAGACTCGGTCTATATGTTATGCTACTTGGGAAAGGTTAATCTTTCAGTAAATCTGTTTAATTTGTATTTTATAAAAAGGGAGCGTGTATGTTAATCTAGGACTGTACGAACAGAGTGAGAAACAATTTTTTGAGAGAAAAATAAAGAACTAATAACAGACAAATAGGTGCATGCAACGTGTTTGGAATCCGTTTGGTTTTGGAATTATCGACAAAATGGCTCAAAAAGAAAAAAATTTAAGAAACTTGACTTTGTTAAATGTTAATTGTGCATTTGTGCTTGACACATTATAGGTTTCTAGGAATAGCAGTTAATTTTTTTTTTTTTTTTGATCGATAAAAATACAATTTCCGAGCTGAATTTTGTAGGAGCAACAGTTAAATTTTGTGATTGTAAGGAACAAAGTTTTGAATTGCGTCATGTAACTATTTTCCGGATCCAAAAAAAAAGACACGAAACTAAGAACATATTTTAAATTCTCATCTCTTGTTTTTGCCGGAATTTCAATTTTCTGTTTACGCGCAACCGTGCAAGCTTGAAATTTTAAATTAAGTAAAAAAAAAAAGTAATCTAGCAATTGTTTTTCTTTTAACAAATTATTTTAAATTTCGCCTGATATTTAATTCGAATTATAATTTCCAACCTATTATAGTACGTATGTACGTACATTTTTTTTTATACAAAAAGATAAAGTTGTGGGTAGCTAAAGTAAAATTCAGCCTTTTCGTTTGGGACGCCAATCTCATTTCCGGCCCTTTATTCGTTTTTTCAAACAATAATAACATGTCTGATAAATCAGTTCGAATGAAAACAATACATTTGAAATCTTTTATATTTTAAATATTAAAATTTATTGATCATTTTTAAGATATAATTTAAAATTTAATATTTAATAATTCGGCTTTATTTTAGGTTATAGAAAAAAATGCAATAGACATATACTGATATACATGCCGCTTTTGGATCAATCGGTTATTTTATTTTTATATATAGCTCCTGGTCCACCAAACAGCTTCAATTAATTTTTATGAGAGACATCCTTTTCTTTTCCAGGATTCTCTCTGCCCATAATAATCTTAATCTTAAAATCCGTTAATAATTAACATTCTTTCCAAGTTCCAACAAATTCTAGATCGGTTCCTCTCCAATTATAGAGGCGTCAATTGAAAAATCTAAGCAGATATTCGTCGTTGATCTTACACTCTACGGACCGATAACTGAAGGCAGCCTTGGGCAGGATTCGGCAGAGAAGCTGCTATGCAGTTGGATTGATATATACCGTCGATCTAGGATAAACAGTCCACAATTGTCCAGGACTCTCCTAGTAAATCCACACGATTGGAGAGGAACCAAAGCTGATTCACACAGCTGCTCCTTTCTTCTCACTTGAGCATTCGTTGGATCCTTTTCCTCCGTTCCCAAGGATCGCTCCTTCCCACAGTGCCATCTCTCTCTCTCTCTATAGCCGTTGGAAAGTAAAGAGAGGTCTTTTCTTCATTCCCTCTTCTTTACCCTGTTCCCATTTCCTCCGTTCGCCACTTCCTCTCACCACCTTTTCCTTGCCAAAATTGGGAAACAAAAGAAAAGGCGGAGAAGTTTGCACTTTGCACTTTGCACTAGCCCCTTCTTCTACTGAGAGAGAGAGAGAAAGAGGAAGAGATCAATGGCGGTGCTTCTTTTCTTGCTTCTTCTATCAGTCTCAGTTGTTAACGCTGACGAAGGTGAGTACAGCTACCTTTTTCCAAATTTGTGCAAAATATTTATTATAATTATTATTTTTTGTTTCGCCTGGATACTTGGTAACGGGACCGGGAAGGTGCCTCCAAGTTCCTCCCTTTTGATAACAAAACTTTTTTTAATACATTTTTTTCTCCTGAAGTTTCTTTGGAGCTGAGGGTGAAGACGGTTACTGTATGTATTATTTTGATTTAAATAGAAGGAAAAGGTACCCTGGATGATTTAATAAGTTAACTCAGTTAATTTAATAGTAACGAGGTACTTAACAAGATCCTGTATTGTCTAGGACCAGTATCCTCTGCTCACCTTTAAAGGTGAGCACGGTGCCTACCTTCAATCCGAGCCGTTCGATTTAATCACGACGGTTAGATTTTTTTCGGACCTATCAATCTGGTATTATTCACAGGGCACCATCATTGATCGGACGGTTCGGATCTAAGGTGAGCAGAGGATTTCATTTCCTGGATTGTCTGTGTACCACGTGCAATTGAGCAGAAAAATGACGAATCACACAACAATTGCTTGCAATTTAATACTTGGAAATATAATTAAAAGAATAAGTACATTGTCAAGGTGCCAAGTTTTTCTCCTCCCAAAATTCTCATGTCGGAATAAGTAATCACTAACAGAAAATTTTGTGAAAGTTTATTTTAGGGGACTTATATTTTATTATGTAAATATGATTCTATCAGTATGCATTTGGTCTTAGTAATTTTTTAAAAAAAAATTTATATTTTTTCCGTTGACAATATTTTAATTTTTACTTTAATATTCAGCTAGAATAAATAGTTTTTATGTTTTTAAAACTGTAGTTTAGCAGGAGAAGTTTAGTACGGGAATGGGCCCACTGGTTTAGAGTTTTATTTGATTTGGGATAAAACTATTTTGAAAGCGACGAACTAGAGTCCAGAGAGTAGAGTACCCCACTTGAGTGGTAGCCAACGCTTTTTCCGTTTTTCGGGATTTCTCTTCCCAAAGCGAGCGACCGTACCAAGGACTCCAGTGCATGCTTGCTCTAAAGCTGTTTGCTGTTCTGCTAATCCGCTTGACCACGTTAGGGATTAGATTTCTTTTGCGGTCTTGCCTGTCAGTAGGTTTGACCATTGATCCATTGTTGACTCTTGGAATTTGTACATTTGAAAGTTTTTGAAAATAAAGGAGTAAATCTCAAGCTTGAATTTTCCAAAAGCTCCTTGTGCATTATTAAGACTCAAGAGTGGCTAGTCATAGTGTAATACCTAAATATAATTCGAAAATTAGTTTTATGTTGTTGGACCTCTAGTACCGTACAAATATTTGTTGAGTGAGGATCAAAAGAGATCTAATTCATGAGAACGACTAGAGCAACAATTAGATTTCAACTTTAGTTTTTTATTCTAATTCTTGCAAAGTTTTTTCATAAAAAAAATGTTGCTGCATATTTGCTTTGTCCAATCCGCTTTTGTTCGGTTTTAAATGGAAAGTTTGCCCAATTATTCCTAGCTAGGTTGATTGACACTTGGATTGAAATTATGCCATTATTCATACTGTATATACAGGTGCATACATTGGTGTGAACATAGGTACAGTTCTCTCAGCGATGCCATCCCCTACACAAGTTGTCGCACTACTCAAGTCTCAAAACATCCGTCACGTGCGCTTGTATGATGCCGATGCCTCTCTCTTGGCAGCTCTAGCCAACACAGGCATCCGCGTGATCATCTCAGTGCCAAATGAGCAGCTGCTTGCAATTGGGTCCTCAAATGCTACTGCAGCAGCTTGGGTGTCACGTAATGTTGCAGCACACTTCCCGGCAGTCAATATTTCGGCTATTGCTGTCGGATCAGAGGTGCTTACATCAATGCCAAATGCAGCGCCCCTGCTGCTCCCAGCAATACGATTTCTTCAGTCGGCACTTATAGCATCCAACCTTGATAAGTTTGTTAAGGTCTTATCTCTCTCTCGCACACACACATACCCCGCACGCATGTACTCACAAACACACAGATGCACAAATGCAATATGCATAAACAGACAACACATGGTATATATGTGTGTTGCACTCTGTAGTTTCCTCGTGTTTACTAACTTAAACATGAAACAATTGAAAACTGATATCTAATGACCAAAAAGATTGTTTGCTTTTGTTTGTTAAAACTTTTACTACAGAGTTTTGATACTTAAATTGATAGATATTGAATTATGTATAGAGAAAATGCCAACTTTGCAGAAATACAGACCAACATATTATACAGCATGCAAAGAATAGTATGTTACCCAGAGATGCTACATAAAATTTGTATGGCCAGTCAATAACTCTTTTTATTATTAAACAATTGCTCTATCTTAATTCTTATCATTTGAAATACTCAAATTTTACCAGTTTAACTCAAATGTTACAAAATAGTATGTTGTAGAGAAATAACATGTAAATCTTACCGACCTCTCAAATTATCTTGGGATTTGTTGTATTCGAAATAATTAGATCATCTTACTCTTAACCTAGTATTCTGTTTCTTTTCTTGTCTGCCAGGTGTCCACTCCTCATTCATCATCCATCATCCTTGACTCATTCCCACCATCACAAGCCTTTTTCAATCGCTCGCTTAACCCAGTCCTGTCACCTCTCCTACGGTTTCTTCAATCCACTTCCTCACCACTATTCTTGAATGTGTACCCATACTATGAATATATGCAATCCAATGGTGTGATCCCTCTTGACTATGCTCTCTTTCGTCCCCTCCCTCCCAACAAAGAGGCTGTCGATACCAATACTCTCCTCCATTACACCAATGTATTTGATGCACTGGTGGATGCAGCCTATTTTGCAATGGCGTACCTTAATGTGACTAACGTCCCTGTTGTTGTGCTCGAGTCAGGTTGGCCCCACAAAGGCGACCCTTCTACAGAGCCAGATGCGACAACTGAGAATGCCGATACCTTCAACAGCAACCTAATCCGGCATGTGCTCAACAGTACTGGTACTTTTATCTTGACTTTGCTAGATTTTACAATGGGAGAACTGATAATGTTTTGGAATAAAGATTAGTTGTAGCAAATTATCTAAATTATATGTAAGACTATCCAGACTGACAAGTTTGAATATTTTCTTTTTCATCCTCAATAGGCACACCCAAACACCCAGGCATACCAGTACCTACTTACATATATGAGTTGTATGATGAAGACCAGCGTCCTGGGTCATTATCTGAAAAGTCGTGGGGTTTGTTTGACTCTACGGGGTTACCTGCCTATACCCTACACCTTGCTGGGTCGGGATTGTTATTGGCCAATGACACGACGAACCAAACATTTTGTGTTGCAAGAGAGGGGGCTGATCCTAAGATGCTTCAGGCTGCTTTGGACTGGGCATGTGGGCCTGGGAAGGTCAATTGTTCAGTCTTAATGCAGGGTCAGGCATGCTCTGAACCTGACGATGTGCAGGCTCACGCGAGTTATGCATTTAATGCATATTACCATGGGATGGGTATGGGGTCCAGTACATGCTACTTCAGTGGAGTTGCAGCTATAACCACCACAGACCCTAGTAAGTAATGTACTGCCTTTTTGGAGCTATTGGTTTTGAGTTTCTGATCAATTGGTTCTCTAATTGACATAGATCTTCTATTTTGTGTTGTGGCAGGTCATGACACTTGTCGGTTTGCAGGAAGGTATATATCTTTTTTTTTTTTTACTATTATTTAGTATTCAAATATTTATGCTGTACTAGCGGGGTAGCATGAGACTTGCTAGATCAAATTTGGCAGTACAAAATCCTTCTTTCTTTTTTAGAATGGAATTTTCAAGGTTAATGAGACTCACTTCTTCAGCATACGGCCAAGAAGACAAAAAAAGGGTACAATAGTGATTTGGGAATGAAGTGAAAAACTGTTATGGTTTTATAATAGTTATGGTACCAGTATGCATTTCTGTTGCATACTTTTAACTACTATCAGATATTTAACAGTTTTTTATTTTGTAAGTACATTATACAAAAAAAAAATTCTATAATTTTTTGCCACGTTATTATTGCAGTGGTGGCAAGAATGGCACATATTTATTGAACAACACAGCACTCGCTCCGTCGGCTAACTCAACTGCTGATCAGTCCAGCTCAACTCGCACAACAGTCTTCACCCGAGCTGCATTTCTTCAAGTTTTGGTTTTGCTAATGTCAGCTACACTTCAATTGTTGTGAGATAAGTAGGATTAGTGAGGATTTGGATTTGGTATAATCTTTTGGAATATAGTTGTGCTATGGAACCTTGGCACATCCAATTTTTTGCTGATTATCACGAGTAGCAAAGGAACATCCCCTAACCACCACCATTGTATGAGAGTTGAGTTTTTGCTTTTATTTGTTTATTCTTCTTTTGAAGATGATTATTATGAGTCCTGTCTCTGTACAAAATGCTTATTAGTTAAGGCAGTTGGGAGAATCCTTAGCTCAGAAAAAAAAAAATTGGAGAACTATTGGATATGAATATATTCATATTGACATTCAACTTGTTTGACATATAAAAGTTATGAAAATAAAAATATAAAACTAGAGATATATTCCATATAGTTTAGATATGATGTTTAAAAATTTTGATGCAATTTTAGATTTTTCTGGTTATCAGTTAAGCATCATGGAAATCCAACGTTAATTTCCGAATAGCTTGATCGATAATTAGTCGATTCTCAAGTTGCACTATTTTTTTTATAATTTTTTTGGTAAGGAGAAACCATGTCAGCTTTGCTTAGACGCCTCTTTTCAAGTATTATTCTGCTCCATGCTTTGTCCGGCGATGATCACTCGTGATGAACCAGGTAAAACAGCATTTGCTACCCACACATGCCAGTCGGTGCCTAATCCTCTGGATGGTGCTTGGTAGCGCCTTAATTAGGAACGTGACGGTGTAATTTAAGGCGTCAAACGTGGATAAGAGGGTTCGAATAAGATGGATTTAGAAGAGTTTATGGCTGTGTCAACTAAGCAGTGTTACCGTACTACGTACGCTATAATTTAATAGTTATTAATAGTTATAGTTGCTATTTCATTGGAAGTTATAATTATCATTTCTAATTATATTAATAATTACGATAAATAATAATAATTATTAATATTTTATTGTTATAATAATACTATTATCATTATTTTTATTATCGTTGATAATTACAATTAGTAATTAATGTAACAATAACAATGACATTGACGACAATATTAGAGCAGTAGCAACGAAGACAACAACAATAATAAGAAAATGGCTAAAGTGCTTTAGAAAGTATTCATCTCTCATGCTTTAGCGGTTTGATCTCAACTTTGTACATCAAACAACCAATCCAAATTGTTCAATGTGTTTTCAATATTGAAATCTCATTGAACACAATTTTTTTTATTTAAATTTTTACACTATTTATTATGATGATTTTAAATTAAAGGGTCCGTAATTCTTCAATAATAGCATTTTTTTTTTAAATATGGTTTGAAAAACCTTGAAAAAAATATATAAAATTTACCTCCAACCATATTTTCATATGGAAAATATATTAACAGCTTGGATCAATCGTTTGAAGTTCAAATTACAGGAAGTACTTCCAGAATTTGATTACTGATTGGATGAGAGTTGATACCTTTTCGGTTACAGTGTGTTTGGTAATGAGGTAGCAGGGGAGGTCAGGTAAACGATGGTAAAAAATCACTCTTAAAACTTATATAGAACGCACAATAACAACGATTTTTTAAAATACGAAATAAATAGTAAAAAATTTCAGAAAAATGTAAAATTTAGTTTCATATAAGTTTTCAATATGAAGAATCAATCTAACTGTTTGGATCGGTGGTTTGAAATTTGATTATGCGAATACGATCATGTTGGATGGACCGCATCCGTCCTACGCATAGGACCGTAGCATTCCCCTCTCTCTCTATATATATATATATATATATATACATATTCCTATTTGGATGGAAGATAATCGGGATGGTAAAATTTTATGGAGGGAAAAATCCCTTCTATTTTTCTCCTCTTATAAAAATAATTTACCCTTCGAATTATACTGTATTTGATCAACAGAGGGAAAACATAAAAAGAAAAGAGATGGAATGAGATGGGATAGAACAAAAAATTATATTATAATTATCTGCTTTGGATGATCAATGAAAGGAAAAAGAAAATTATTTTTCTTTTTTTATTCTTGTTTGGATATTCAATTTAATGAAGATATAATTATATAAAACAACCATAATTAACCGTTATATCCTTCAACCCTTGAACCTATCTCTTCCATAATCATATTGTATTGCATTTCAATGTAAGAACTTACCACCAATAAAACAAACTAGAAGATTATGAAAGAACTAAAATTAAACTTGACAAATTAATTTTTTTTCGATTGCTCCAACTTAGCAGCATCCAATTGTAACACAAAATAAAAGAAATAATAAAAAAAAATAAAGGAAGCACTCAATCAGTCAATCCAAACATTCCGAGCGGTAGTTTGGACTGAGAGAGGTTTGCATTCACTACACCTCCAATTTTATTTATACTAAGAAATGTACAAATTTTCATATTTTGGAAACTTCTATCAACTATAATTTTTTCAACAGGCCCACAATTTTCATTTACTTAGATTTTAAAGTTTTAACTTGCTAGATAGTTCTAAAAAAGAAAAAATTTAGCTTTCTTTTCGTTTTAAATTCTTATTTCCAAAAGTTGTTCTTTTATTTTCTAATCTAAGAAAAACTAAAATAGTTCATAATCTATGGATTGTGTTCCAATTTTTTCCGATCAATATAAATTCCATTTTAGTCCTTACAAGTAGCTCATTGACCATTTTTTTAATTAATAGTATTCAATAAAATTTTGTATCAAATAAAAATTTCCATACATAAATATAAATAAATTTTTCAAAATACACATTTCTTGGAAACTCATATACGCATTGTTCAACGGGGTGGGTTTCAAGCGATGTAGAGTACTTCACATTTTTTGGATTTCATTAATTATCACTTTTCTATATTTCACAACCATTTTTTGATTTTCTTCCAATATCCCAACTAATTTCAATTGATCAAATATGTCGACTAGGGAAAATGAAGGATGAAAACATAAATTGGCCCCCTATTTTTTTCATTAAATGAAATCAGCACAAGAAAAAAGGCTCTCTCGTTCTATCCTTTGTTTCTAAAATATGAATGGATGTATTTTACATGATTCAAGTCCTAAATATTTTACTTCATAAAAAATGTGTGATGACCCAACATAAAAATGCTTTAATGTAAACGCCAACAGGAAAAAGACAAGCTGGAAGAAATTTATTGGCGCAGCAGTCAAACCGGAGTTTTTTCGATTGTGCCGTAAATATATCATCAAAATCTCAAATTTTATTTACTGTGCCGTAAATATATATGTATATTATAAATTATAAATTATAAATTATTTAATAAGTTTAT
Source organism: Rhynchospora tenuis (assembly GCA_027725995.1). Classification (NCBI taxonomy): domain Eukaryota; kingdom Viridiplantae; phylum Streptophyta; class Magnoliopsida; order Poales; family Cyperaceae; genus Rhynchospora; species Rhynchospora tenuis. The sequence continues at coordinate 44,269,913 of CM050888.1, read as the reverse complement.
ATTTTGGATCGAACGATTTTGGATCTAATTATCAGTGATAAGTAAAACAAATAGATCATTTTTTTGCTGGCAATTTTGTTTTCTTGTATGTATGTACCAAAACTGGGTGCATCCTATTTTTGTGTCAGTCAATTATATTTATTGGTTTTTTTTTTTTGAAAGTTATTTATAGGTTTGTGTGGTTTAGTGTTTGCGTAGCAGGTTATTTGCATGGCGACGCAGTATTGCTATTTGCAAAAAAAACTTGATGAGCAATGAGTTAGTTACAACATTGGCTTAAAATAAATACTATGCCTTTTTATGTTCTATGTATTTGTATAATAATGAATTTATGTTGTCAAGTATATTTTGACTTAAAAAGTTGCATAATGTCTACTAAAAAAAGGGCCCTAAATGAAGGGCCGAAGTATTATGTTGTATAGTTATGTGGCAGTTAGAGAAAGAATTATACATATATACATTTGCAACATCGTGCATCGCACGTGGGCACTGTAGTAAGAACAGTATTTTAATCTGGACCATTAGTTTTCCTTCGTTCATCTTAGCCGTCGGATACCCTTCCTCTGGTTTGGTGAGCGTGCTCTCTCTTTCCTTCTCCGTCCGACTCCTCCGTACTGTAGCACCATTCCTCCTCATTTTCGCGACCTACTCTGTCGCTTCTGTCTCTGCGTTGGCGATCTCCCAGTGGCTGCACGAAAGGGCCCTTTTCTTGCTTTCTTTTCAGTGGCTGCACGGGAGGGCTTTTTTCTTTACTTTTCTTCGTCTCTCTCTGTCCCCATTATTTCCAATTTTTAGTGCAAAAGAGAAATACCGCTGGTCCTCTTCGTTGCCAGACATTCGAGACCGTTGTTCTCCTCTCTCGACGCCGGTTGTGTGGATGAATTTATCGCATCTTCCTCTTTCAGTCGAGCTTGGATTTTCGCCGATTTCCACCCATTAGCCATCCAGATGGAGACCTCAAGATCTTCTTAATATCTGGCAACAACCATCTCATGTATGTCCTTTTTAATTTCTTCAATTTAAACAATCGGTTTAGCAATTAGTTTTTTAGTTAACAATCAGTTTAAACAATTATAAATCAATTTCGCTGCTCCTCCAATTCCCTTCCAGTGGCCTCCCGCTCCTATTGAGGTGCTATTTGTGCTAATCGAAGGTCGACTCAGCAAGCTAGAACTGAGATCAGGAATTGCTTCGATAGCGTACTGCAACAGTCCTTCAGGTAGCTCTCGCCTCCATTTTCACATAAGCAAGTATTGATTTCTGTGAAATTGAGTAAAAGAGAGGAGTGAAGATTGACTTGATTTTCAGGAAATTTGAAAAATTGCAGATGGTTGATTTTTGTGATTCGTCTGACTTAATTTTATTCATGTAAATCTTTGATATAGTCATCTAAAAATAAATTTTCCATTTGAGTTTTTATCTTGACTTGCTTCTACAAATGTTTGATGTAGTTAGCTGTGTTCGTTTGCAGTTAATCAAAATAGATTAACTCTTGCTTTTTACTCATAAAAATTAGATCATCTAATCTGATTCTCTTTTTGCAATTAAAAACTTAGTATCATGTGAAGTGTGGTTAATTAAACTAAGTACTTCAATTTTGAAGCATTCAATAAAAGCCCGTACATAATTTCTGTCAAATTTTTATGTTGGGTTTTGCTATTTTGCTTTTCAGCCTACTTGGACCAAGCAACAATTAATGTATTAGATCATCTAGGTTTGATAGTTCAGGTAAAATATCTCATGCGATCTTTATTTTGATCATATATTTTTTGACATAGTGATCAAGTATTCAATGAAAAAAAAAAGAGCAAATTGATTAAATTGATTAAATTTAATTGATTAGGGCAAGGTGGCGTTAGGATGGCATTAGGATGCTGTCAAGTTCACACAAGGTACAAATCAGCTTCACTGTCTCTCTCGCATATGAAAAGTTTATGTGAGTCTCTAAAAAGTGTCAAATTGCCATTATGCCAATGAACTATTAGAGATATTTTATTATGCTGCTTTAACGGCATAAAAATTTAAGTGGTGCTTCTTTTTCTAGGTGCTTTGGTTAGGTGATAGTTCTTTAACATAATGCAACATATTTTCTTCCTGTTGTTCTGAGTTATATACTGTGTCATATTTTATTTTTACCCTTTCATTCTAACTTTTAATAACCATTGATTAATTGTGTATTATTTACGATCCTTTTGAAGAAAATAAAAGCAAATAGCATTTTTTATTATTCTGGAATTAAATGATATTGGATTAGGATTGTAGATATTGAAAATCCTTTGATTCCAACTGTTTACAATGGTATATTAGAGCATACTGCATGAGTTGTCTGCAATATATACATTAATACATGTGTTAGTTAAGTTGGGGTTGTATAATAGACGATGTTTATATATCATTTGATATAGGTTTAGGCCATGATTAATTGTATACAGGATATAAATGAAGTTTAATGTGTATGTCTTGGAGTGAACGGGTTGTTGTGGGGGCGTAATAAGGTGGTTCATATTTCAACTTTGTCTCACAGCATAACTTCATTTCATTTTGGGGCTTTATTTTATCATTTAATTTTTCTTCTCATTATTTCAGGCACCCTCAAGCAAGGACTGGAGAGGTGGTTGTGGTGTCAGCTTCAACATCATCGCCAACAGCACTGATACTGGTACTGCCAAGGAACTCTCTCTCTCTCTCTCTCTCTCTCTCTCTCACACACACACACACACACACACACACAACAAAATGAAAATGTAATAAACACCGACAATGAAATTTTAATATAATTAGGAATTCCTGACACTCTTCCTAATATAAACATCGACGATTGAAAAATGTATAGGCTGTGGGAAAGGTGCTCCCCTCCCAGCTTTGAATGGCAAGTTGATAGGCATAGATGTATCAAAAGTTGACCTCGCTATCAGACTCGAGGAGGTAGCTACCTATGATAAGATCAAGGCTGCTATCAAGTATGCCCCATCCAAATAAAAATGATGGTTTTGCATTTAAAATAGATTTTTACCACTGGTATATTAAGCTGTGAAGAATAATAATGATGGTTTGCATTTTGGGCTCATATAAAAAATATTTTGTTTATTCTTTCAGGGTTCTCTTTATAAATTGCACTTAGATTTTTCTGGACTACATGGATAAGTGTTATTATTAGTACTTCTTAATTTGCTGGGCCTTCTTCTCCTTCACTCTACACTGGATGGTAGTAAGCATGAATGGAGAAAATGTGACTATGATGTGGCTCGGCTCACTAATGTGTAAGATTATTTATAAATTTAAAATAAAATTTATTTTTCTCTTTCCATGATTAAAAGTAAAGTGTAAGATGTTAATAAATTAATTTTGAATTTTTAAAGTGTATTCGTGTCAGATTTTATTATAGAAAAGCTTATGATAAGGTTTCTTTCATAAATTTCTCAATCCAATTTGTTAAGTATTATCTTCTACTTCTAGGTTTATAGATATAATCAGTAGAGTTATCGGCTGAGGTGCAAAGGATTAACCCTGATTGAACCAGATTGTCGCATGCTTACTGTTGATTTGGACAACTTTTAATCTGTAAGTGCACTATTGATTTTTCGCATGCCTCATCTGTACTCTTGTATGTTACTTAGGAGCATTAAAGCTTTAGTTTATATATAATTAGTTTTTTTTTTCATATGTAACCTTTTCTGTCATATGCAGGACCATGAAAATAGCAAAGATAAGGCACCACAAGCACTAATAAATATTATTAGCAAGGTATATCTATTTACTGTCTTAGAAAAACCAGTAACAACCGATATACTGCAGCTACTGCTAGAGCCAATCCTTCTCATAGAAAACTCATTAGCACAAGTAACTGGTACCCCACCCTCACCTCCTGAGACACCATCTACAACGCATGACAAGTAGATTACATGCACGGGTTCCTCTATATATTCTTATTTAAATGACAACATTTCTGATACAATAATTTCCTACAAATCACTTTCTGCAGGTGTGTCCCAAAAGCAACAACAAAATGCAGTGTCTGTCAAAGCAGTGAAGAGAAAATTAGAGGATGATTTTCTCTCTCCGCAACAAAAGCAAAGGTATTTTGACAACATCACTCTTGAAAAACATCTATTACGCCAGCCTCTTTCAATAAAAAAATCAATGTTCAATCAATACAATTTTGCAAAAAATAAATGTTTAAACGCATGCTTATTTTGTTAAGATATCCTGATAAAAATTTGTAGATCTGTCCTTGATAAAGCAATAGCTAGCAAGTACATTGTATATGAGAACAGTGCCCAGGAAATTAGATAACGACCTTATGAAGGAACAAGGTAGTCATGCAAAAAAACTACAAACCTACAAAACTTTTGATAATATATCATCGATTACAAATAGCTCTATAAAATTTATACTTCTGCATACGAAACTGGCAGTTTTATCTACCCATTTTCGTATGGAACAGATTAGTTGTTCATCCAACAATATATCGAACTGAGAGTCCAAAGTAAAGACTTGATGCCAGCTTTTGAAGCTTTGTTCCTTCTATGTTGGAGCCTTGCAGGCATCTGATACAAATGACTACTGGCAGAAGCTCTTAGAAGCTTGGATTTGTGACATGGAGAGTTCATTTCCAAGCACTTTTGTACCATATTCTACACTTGATATTTCTATTAGATAAGGTAATTTTGAGTTTGTTTTATATGATTAATGAGTTAATTTGCATTTCTGTCCTTTAACATTGGATGCTTAGTTAAGCTTCCACTAGATATTTGAGCTACCTTCTATTTCGATATAAAATTATCTAAATTTACTATTCATTAGATCATAAAAAAATTCGAAACACTGTTGTATACAACTTTTGATTTTTTTTTTTTTACCTTCGCACTTAGCTTCTTTTTGCAATCTTCTATGGCATGTGTAGATTTAAGATAATTGAATTATATCATTACTGTTTTTTAAATACAAATTGTATGCCGATAATTGTACAATTTGGTATGTTTTTTTTAAACAAAAATTAAAATTGAATATCAAATTTGTTATACATATATACGTGAATTTGTTATTCACTCGACTGCTTCTCTGTATTAGTTTCCATAACATATCCATGCTCATTGAGAACACATTTCATAACATACTCAGATATGAATGAATCGCGCAGCGCGCGAGATAAGAACTAGTTCAAATAAACACAGGTGCCCAACTGCCTGACCAGGAGAGCTTTTTAGGTTGTAGCTGAGCGCCTGAGTTTGCCTTTTTCGGCCGTCGGCGCCATAACCACCGGATGTCTCCAGTTTCTGAAACTGCTGATGCATTCAAAGTTTATAAGCGCATCATGAAAGCGAAATAAAAAAACCCCATCCAATCAAGCGGCTAAACGACCCCAGAATTGACCAATATGAGAATTATTTTTCTTGAAATAATCATGAGATGTTTTCAATTATTATTCATCCGTTATTCCTGGGGCCTACCATTCAATCTCTATACCAACGGAGCTGCTCCACTTGTACCTTCGCCACCCAACTATCATTTGCTTTGTATGTATTCTCTAAAAAAAAAAAAAAAAGGGTACAAATATTTCCCAAATATTATCCGAGCATATTCCTACTCTCCGTTCCATTTCCGAACGTCCCATATAAAAGATGAGAAGTTCTCCCATGCAACATATCATATATTGATATATGTGCACTAAATTATTATGATTCATCAAAATGAGTTTATAAGTCAACGTCCAAAGGTATTGTACATCACATATAGCAAGAAAGCATTTATAGGAGATGAGTGAAAGTAATTTTTATCAAAGATTTTTGTGCTTACAGTTATAATACTATTTAATAAAATTTCCAGAAAATATATCTGCTTAATTAGCATATAATAAACCAGGTCCTAAAAAAGGGCGAGAAGAATGCTGGCATGCTAGCGATGTTTTCGCTCAGATTCGCCTCCTAACCACTGTGTGGACCCGGGTTTGATTTTGATGGTCTTGATTGAGGTTTTAGATGTTTCTCCTGTTCTTTTACAACATGTCAATGTATAAACAAATGCTGATTTCGGAGTTCAACTGGATTCTCATTTTTTTCCCTCTTTTTGGTTAAAAACTTTGAGTCAATTTAACAAATTGTTGCCCTATAGATATAGTGCTTGTAAAAATAAAAATGAACGATATTATTGTCAATTTCGAAACAAAACTAAAAAACCAATCTTCATTCTAGTTTTCAAGAATAGCCCTTATTGAGTAATAATATTTTTCTAACTTTGAAAGTTTATAAATACTGCTATTTAGTATGTTTAAACAAATATTGGCAAGTTCATATTATTACTCAAATAACACACAATTTGTCCATATATAAACCAAACGATCTCATATCTTTATTATTTCGCGTTGGAAATAGAAAGGACAGCTAAATAAACATTTTATGTAAACGACATCAATATAAGCCCTTATTTCTTTCTTTCTTTTTAATTTTTTTGGGGAAAATCAATAGAGTTCTTTCAATAAATAAAATAAGATTTGTACGTAAATTTTAAATAATTATAACCGTTATAAAACAAGACGCCAAACCTTAATACCAATTTGATTAATAGATCACCTCAATCTCACTTAAAGTGTAATTTTGCGTTTAAAAGCTATACTCATTCATGTGTTACTAATTACGGGATTGAACATTGAAGTGGGAGGCACGAGCAGGAGATAAGAACCGTTCACTCAAATAATACAAAACTTAATCATTGACTCTTCGTTAATAATTACTCTCTCCCCATTTCTCCTTTCCTCTCTCCTCGTCTCCTCCGGAGAACGTTGAAAGGAGAGAAGCACTCAAAACTCTCAAAGGCATTTCGTCGAACACATGGAGGTCGACAAAGAAACCTCCTCCAAAGCCCAAGATCTCCACCCCGCCGCCAGCCCTCCATGGCGGGAGATGTTTCGCTCCGCCTCTCTCCGCCCCACGTCGGAGCCCTCTTCCCTCCCTCCGAAATCCCAAGACCATCAAAACTCTACCTCTACCTCTCACCACTTAGTCGTCGACGCACCTGCTCGCCTCGCTATGTACATCGCCATGGCTCATGCTGGGCTCGCGCTCTGCATCTTGACCCTGTACGGCCTCTACCTCCTCCTCTCCGACTTCCTCCGCCCAATCCTTTGGGCCATCCTCTGCTCTATTCCCCTTCGTGAGGTGCAAGATGCGGTCGTCTCCTTCTGGGACCCACCTCTGAAGCAAGGCGTCGTCGCGACGATCCTCGCTCTCCCCACGGCCGCTTTCCGTTCATCTGCTATGACTCTAGCCGATGCGCGCGCTGCCATACTTCGGCGACCACTCCCTCCTTCTCCTTCCTTCCCGCGCCTCCTACGCTGGCTTCTCTCCAGTTACCTCTTCCTCCATTTCTCCAGTCACTTTGGCCTGGCTTTCTCTCTCGGTATCGTCTTCTTCCTCTCCATCTTCATAAACCCTAACTATTTCCTCCCAGGTCGCCTTCTTTCCAAATCGAAAGCATCCACTTCACAGACCCTGAAAACGATCGTGGCTGTCGGTTTAATGCTTGGAATGATACTTGGGTTTCTTGCGGGTGGCGCATTTTTCTCTTACAAAATAGGGGTCGAAGGCAGAGATGTTGTTATGACTCTCAAGTCTCATGTCCAAAACAACAATTATGCTGAGCGAATCGGGTTTAAGAAATTTATGGATGACAATGACATACCGGGTTTGGTCGACAAATATTCTGGTATGGTTTATGAGACAGTCTGGGACCAAATCGACCAACTAGCTGATGCATACAACCTAACTGATTTCACTAATGGGTTTCGGCATTTCTTAATTTCGCAATCAGCTGCGCCCTCTGCAGCTAGCCCTGTTGACCAGGTTCAGAATGGGTCAACTGTTTTGATCAGTTCCAAATTGCAGGATATTACTACTAGCATAAAAAATCGGGAATGGGCTGAGATTTATAGGGGATTGGATTCATTCTTCAGAGAACTGTTGGTTACCAGAGTAGATTTGGTTGAAAAGGCAAAAGAATTGGCCTTGCAAGGAACTGAGATCCTAAAACAGGTGCTCTCTAGTGGCACCACAGTATTAGGTGGGAGTGCGAATCTGGTGTTCTCTATTACACTGCGTATTGTCTCTGGTGCTGCAGAGGTTTTGAATTTTGTATCCCAGCTTATGGTCTTCCTCTGGGTTTTGTATTATTTAATAACAGCCGAGTCAGGCGGGGCCACTGAGCAAGTAATTGGGATGTTACCAATCTCAAAGAGAGTTAAAGATCGGTGCGTGGAGGTGATTGACCATGCTATCAGCAGTGTGCTTTTGGCCACAGCAAAGATTGCCATCTTCCAAGGTTGCCTTACATGGTTGTTGTTCAGATTCTTTGGGGTGCACTTCGTGTATACTTCCACAGTGCTCGCACTCATTAGTCCTTTAGTTCCGATTTTGCCCCCATGGCTGTCATCACTTTTTGCAGCTGGGCAGCTGTTGTTGGAGGGAAGGTATGTGTTGGCAGCCATTGTAACAGCTTCCCATCTTATACTGATGGATTATGGTACACAGGTTATACAGGAGGAAATACCGGGTTACAATGCATACCTTACGGGGTTGAGCATTATCGGTGGTGTAACACTTTTGTCGAATGCTTTGGAGGTACTTTTTGCATTTCTTGGTCTTAACTTCTTTATGCATCAGTTGATCCTCAGTGTCAGATCAAGTTCTTTTGTTGTAATTCAATTGATAATTAGGTTCAACCATCGTGACACAGACTTAGCTGAAAGGCTAAAAATCATAGTGAATTATTGATCAACCACTAATATATGGATGTTATGTTGCGCAGCTTTATATGCATTGCTGATGCAATATAAATATAAATATACATATAATTATGTTGATAGTTCTGCCATAACACCAGCTCAATTGGATTTCAATTTGGGTACCGTTTTATTACATGTGAACAGAACAGTACCTGCTCTTATTTTCTCATTTATGCATAATAAATTTAAAAAATACTAAGTTTCACTTCATAAAACCATATTGGACCACTTATGATTCCCCTTAAGCCAATTGGATTGTTACTTGTTCTCATATGCTCAATTGAAGACCAATTAAGTCAGTAAAAGATGAAATTAAAAAAAATAATGACCAACAAATGGATGAGACAGGTACCATTTGGCTTTGTGTGTGTACAATTGTACGTCTGTACGTATGCCATACCAGAATCCTGTATTGATCATGGGTCTATCATTATTTATCAAGCTCTGAATGGTTAATTTCTGAACACCCATATTAGTCCGGCAAAATGACATGGTATGATGTTGCTATTTGGTTAATTGCAGGGCGCAATAATGGGCCCGCTTATATTGACACTTGTCATTGCTCTGAAGAATTTGTATTCGGAGTTTGTTCTGGGTGACACTAAAGGAACCCACGACGAATAGTAAATCTTTGCTACATTGGTACAGCTAGTATAATTAGATTTTGTACGGATCCGTGCTTGCATTACTTTTGTCAATTACAATTTAACAAGTATTCTTTATCCTCTGGTGTTTGATTTCATTCGACCTTGATTATTGATTATTGTAAGTTATTTTTGGCTGTTGCTCTAGTAAATTTGTATAGGTCCTCAACAGTGCGCTTTCTGTCAAGTACATAATGGTATAGACTATAGAGATGTGTTCCTGTTTATTTACTGTTCTCTCTCTCTTAGTTGTATGTCCTGAATAGTAAATTTGTATTAGCTTTAAGTTAACTGGTACATATTTGATTCCAACTCAGTCCGATTCGAAACCGACCTGACTGTGTAGCCACCACATTAGAGGCGGAAACTTCTTTTATCTGGTTTCAGAAACATGTTCAATCAAACCAGTTTGAATTATGTATAAACTCAAACTGATTCAAACCTAATTAATCCAACTCGAGACCGGACATGATCTAAAAACGAACGACCCAAGACCGATCTCAAGTACAAATAAGTAATACACTCTTAAAATTGTTAGTAATACCGATTGGGAAAAAATTTCAGATTGTGTACATCTTGCAATAAGTTGCGTAAATTACTTTTCAGCGTCCAATTAATAGCAATAATAAAAATCCTGAAATGGGCTTATAAAATGGCCATTTCTTACAATTTTTTTCGGAATGCAGCCAGATCTTATCTTGCTTTGAATTCGAAGGAGTGTTTTGGATATTTAGGATCTACCGGGAAAATTTTGGGGGGGGGGGGCGCGGCGCGGGGCGCAGTATATCGGCAACATCTTCAGAGTTGTCTTTGTCATGATCGTATTGACAAATGACAAAATAGGCATTTCAACTCTTAAGTACGACACCGAGAAATATATATATTGCATGTTGTCACCTTTAAAATTTTTAAGTTCAGAAAAAAAATCTCACAAAGGTGTTTTTCAATAAAAGAAAATATATTTGCATATGAAATATAGCTTTAGTCCGGCTTTTTATTTAATTAGTTGGACCTTTTTGGAATTGCAAATATGAGAGCATACCAAGTTACAATTGTGTTATTAAAAAGATTTAAATGAAAATTTTGTTAGGTCATGCAGACCTTATGAAAACGAAGTTATCATGAATATTTTTGTTAGGTCATGCAGACCTTATGAAAATGGAGTTATCATGAAAATTTTGTCAGGTCATGCATAATCAACCTTATGAAAATGAAGTTCTGCATTATATAACTAAAAAATGAACAACAATAAATAGCTAACCAACCATTATTTTTCCCATCACCTATCATCCAATTTTCAAAAAAAAAAGAGCAAATATGCAAAACGTACATAGCTAGTTTGAAGGGCCTTTTCTCTCCCATCCTCATCACTATCGGCCTAGCAAGTTCAATCACCGCACCACTATCTAAGCCACCAGAGGAAGTCCTAATAGGTAAATTAGATATTGGAGGACAATCATTAATCAAATATGAAAATGAAGTTATCATGAATAATGAGTTTGCATTATTTAACCAAAAAATGAACAACACTAGCTAGCAAACTATTATTTTTTTTCATCACGTATCATCCAATTGTCAAAGCTTCATAAAAAAAAATGGTATGAAGAGCAAATAGCAAATATGCAAAAAATATATAGTTAGTTTGAAAACTAATAGATAAATTAGATATTGGAGAATAATCATTAATTGATTATTTTAATTTAAAATAAGAAATTGATCAATGATTTCACATGCCACCTTAGGCTCGAAAGGCGTATTGATTTAGTTAGTCTTTGGCCTTTTATTTTTGATTACCTTATACAAGGTACCAAAAATTACACTCAAATCGAGCAATTGTGTCGAATTGGATTATGGTGTAATTTCTAAGTACATAATTAAAATTACACTCGATCATTGAAGTCGAGCTACAAGTGGAAGAGATTGGGGATTGGGATTATGTACGGTTTGACTTTGTTTCTAAATTAGTTATGTTAGTTAACTTGTACAATGTTTAATTCATCATGATGTGTAATTTTTAAATACTAAACTCTTTTCTTTAATTAGATATGATATCTGATGTTTGTAAACCAAATCTTAATTTGATATCCTATGTTTCTGATGTGATATATATATAGTTTTATTCGTGTTTTGACTATAACTATTAGAGTATAGATCGTGAAACTTGTGATTGTTTGAATTCATTTATTTTGCTGGAGTTGTTGTATGCCAATTATTGTAACTACTTAAATTCTATACGCGAGCGAGTGAGTATATAGCTTATGTAAGTGCATTTAATCAGTGGTTCATTTAAATGGGAATTCTAGAAACAGATCTGACGGTGGAAAAGATGTCATTGCACATTGGTCAGATTGTCCAGGAATTTGCCGAGAAATTCCCTTTGCCCAAATTATGCGCAAAAAAATAAGTTAACGGAACTCCAAGTCTCCAATCTAAGCAGCTTAGGCCTGGACATTTATTTTGAAGGTGATACCAGGCCCAATCCAATCAAGTTCAAATTTGGGCAGAATGAGTTGCAATATTAAATGGGCTCAATGGATCCTATATCGTACCAATCATAGGTCCACTAAAAAGACTTAAACAGCGTCCAAAATTTATTTTCCTTTCGATACAGTCCTAGCCTCCTACTCCTAGGGACCAAAAAAGGAGTAAATCATAGAAATGATCATTTTTTAATGGAAGTGTCGAACAATGCAAGAATTAGTAAAGGTCAATATGAACAGTAGAATTTCGTCGAAACAAATAACGCTTAAACTTTTTTCTAGAATGCCCCTTATTATTAGCAAAGCAGCTGATCCCATGACGGTTGTCAGGTCCTAAACAATCGACAATTGCAAAATGGACACCAGAAATTTGATCCCAAATTAAATTGCATTAAGAATACAAGAAATGCAACTCATAAAATAACTGAAAATGATAGAAATAATTCAACCGTCTTAATCAACTGTAAGTAATATACTTATATACATCGATTCAATTCCAAAAAAAAAAAGTAATATACATCGAGCCCAAAGACAAGTGATGAAAGATATGAAATTATTACGGAAATGACTTGAGCAATTGATCGACGAACATCACATTCTTGGTAACTGAATTTACTAACTATACTTATGGACTTAATTAACAAAGACATCAAGTCATGTTAGTCAGGATATGGTAAACTAGTTTTCTTTTTAAAGAATACGAAAGATATGAAAGCTCGTAAAAGTCTAAGCAAATTAATCTTAGAATGTAAATAAAGTTATATAACTAAAACTAAAATTTAATCAGTAAAAACAAATGAAAAACTTATTAACATATAAATTCATACTAGTTAAATCTCCGCCTAGTTAAGATTTGTGACAATTTTAAAGCCTGAAATTCCATGTGTTCATAGCTGTCCTGTCAATTAAATTAAGTATTTTAACATCTATTCTTGATCAATCCGAGCCTTTGGATATGAGTTCTGAATTCTGATTTTTTTTTTGTCAGCCGTCTGATTGGAACTGTTTTAACCCTTCAATTTTACCACCTCCCTTGTTTTTCCGTAACAGGTCACCCACCCATGCTTCTTTTCCAGTGTGTTAAAGTTTCATTTAGTAGAAGTTCCAATAAATTTATACTAGTAGTTGTACCTTATTACAAAATCAAAGAAAAAAAAATTATAATCTCTGGGATTAATTTGAAGACAAGAAAGTATGGCTGTTAGAATTGTTTAGAAATATATAAATGATGTTGGCTCATAAATAGTCTTGATTTAGACGTCCAATTAAAAAAATTAATAAAATAACATGCAGCTTTAGTGCGCAATCTGCAAATATATATAATATAACTAACCTAATGATAAATTGATAAGTAGATATATGACATTAGTTTTTTCATGTCGTCTTACCGATAGGAATAGGAAATCTCATACTTGAATTAAGTTTTTAATACGAAATGGAAAAAAAAATATTGTGCAGATCTAGAGTAAGTTGTGTTGATTTATTTTTTTCAACGTTCAAGTAATAGCGAATAATAATTCGTTCTTTTTTTTTTTAGTTTTCAAGCTGCTAATCTATATAAATAAAAATAGTGAGATGCATATATATTAAATTATTTTGTTCACGTCATATCATTGATATAAAAGGTGAACGCAGCTACGTCTTATCTTTTAATTATTTTTGTGAAACGATTTTCTATGAATCGTCAGGATCTAATTAAGAAAAATGAAATAAAAGAACGACCTTAATATTGTTCGGAAACATACCAGTGCTGCGTGAAATCTTCTTGTATTTAAAAAAAAAAGGAACGTTTCAAGAAAAAAATAATGGCATGCTGTTATTATTTAAAAATCGCGAGAGCATATTTAATATTGAGTTATTAATTTGTTACAGGCAATGAGGAAAATTGAGTAATTAAGACGTTTTGTACAAATATTGGGGGGGGGGGGGGGGGGGGGTCAAATGTCATTTGAAAGGTTATGTTTAAATTTACAATTACTCATTGGGTTTATAAGAAAATATTTTGTCAGCGTACGTAACTGACACTGGCGTAGCAAACAGAGCGCTCTCTCTCCCTCTCACACTCAGTCTCTCACAAGTAACACACCCACGCTCTCTCCCTCCCTCTCTCTCGTTTCTTGCACTGGGAACAACACCAGAAGACGAGAATGGGACCTTAGGTCTCCCTCTCGCCAGTCTCATTCCTATCTCTCTCTCTCTCCCTCTAATCTCTTCTCTAATCAATCCAACAGTCCAACTCCACAATGGACAATTCTCTTTGCGTTCGTGTAATAGAAGCTCGAGGTCTGAATGCCATGGATGCTGATGGCTTTAGCAATCCCTATGTAAAATTGAGTCTGGGAGATGAGAGATTTCGATCAAAGGTGGTTGAAAAGAGCCTCAATCCAACCTGGAACGAAGACTTCTGCTTTCGGGTTGACGATTTGAAAAAGGAGCTTTGCATTTGCGTTGTGCACGACGACAAAGTCTTTTCCGACGAATTTCTAGGCCAAATGAAGTTGCCCCTTTCGAGGTGTTTGAAGTCAGATGGGACGTCGGCTTTGCAAATTCTTTGGTGCACGCTTCACCCGAAGAGCTTCAAGTCAGAAGAAGACACCTGTGGTAATTTGACATTTTTCCCTTTCTCTCTCTACTTACCGATTTACATTTCTTTCTTTATCGGTACTGGGAGATCGATACTATATATATATAGTAGGAGGCTGTCGTTGTTCAATTAGTTGGAAGCATCTTGTGTGTATTGGTTTTATTGTTGTAGTCCCTATCTATGAGCATTGCATTGGTACAGCAATTTTGTAAATCATACACCAATCCATTGGTTTTTCTGTTTTGTAATCAGAGATTGTAATGGTACAACTAGGGAATTACTTAATTCGTCACTGCTTGCCGTATAAGTGAAACCTCTCTGTTACTTTTCATTCTTTTGGTGCTCCTTATTTTTTTAAAATTGTATCTGTTTCTAGAAGTGGGTTTCCACAGAGGCCCTCAATTTATAATTAGCTTTCAAGAATAAAAAACAAGAGCCACCTTATCACGTTTTAGGCCATTTTTGTGTTTGCTGTCCGACTTTGCTCATTAATTTAGATTTGTGGTTTATCATCAGAACAATGCACAATTATTGTGAATTTACATGAGCTTGGTCGTATTGAGGTTTGATTTGACCATTTGCCCTAATTGGAGTAAATTTGAGGCATCTTTTGTTACTTACAGACTCAATAAATGCCTATATAAGCAAAGTACTCGATGAGCAATCACTAATTTTTTTACAAAATTGTTTTTCAAACATAGGTGAAATTCGCATTGGCATATCTGCATCTCAAAACAAGCCAGACAATTCAGCCTCAGTGTCACATTGCCACAAACCCACTGACCCTTCCAAGCCTGATCAAGGGATGCCGCCAGCCCTCCTTTCTTCTGAATACTCCTCTGACGATGTAGAGATGCCACCCCTCATTGATTGTGATGACCAGGATTCAAATGTGAATTTGAATTCGCCTTTTCAAGAACTATTAGCAACATTTAAATCACAGCACCAAGGTGGTCTGATACCAAGGAATTTGGCTGAAGGGGTCCTGGTAGATCAAGTTTATGCCATTTCTCCTACTGAATTAAACTCAGTTTTGTTCTCTCCAAAAACAACATTTTGGCATTCACTCGCTGAAATACAAGGCACGGTGGGGTTTGAGGCTAAAAACTGGAGACTAGAGAATGACCAGAAAGTTCTAAAAAGAACAGTCACATACACAAAAAAAGCAATGCTACTGACTGTGAGAGCGACAGAGGAACAAAGATATATTATGGTTGGAGATGAAGCTTTTGCAGTCTTCTGCATTGTTAGCACTCCTGATGTGCCACTTGGAAAAAAATTTCAAACTGAGCTTCTTTACTCAATAAGCTCAGTCCCTGAGCTATCAGAGGGGGAGCAGAAAAAAACCCGTCTTGTTATATCTTGGCAGATGAGCTTCTTAGAAAGTACCATAATGAAAAAAAAGATAGAAAGTGGAGCAAGGGAGGGACTGACAGAAAGCTTTGATCAATTCTTAAAACTTCTGAGCCAAAAAGCAAAAGTAGTGGAAGTGAAAAGCATTGGGGAAAAAAAAGAACAAATATTGGCCTCTATGAAACCTGATATTGAATCAGACTGGAGGACTGCATTGAGGTTCTTTGCAAATTTTACAGTTTTGTTCACTGTACTCGCAGCATGTTATGTTCTAGCCCATATAGCAATGGCAAATGCTCGTGTGACTCAGGGATTAGAATTCTCTCTAGTTGACTTGCCAGATTCTATTGGGGAATTAGCGTTCTCTGCGGTTTTGGTTTTACTTGGGCTGAGGGTCCTTGGCATGGTGTCACGTTTCCTGAGTGCTAGGCGACAGAAAGGTACATTTTTGCCTTCTAAATTATTTCTCATTTGCTTATTTTTCAAAATTGAACCATGTATCTATATGATTAGTGAAAGTGGAGTTACCAGATGGTGTAGAACATATAATAATGTTTCTGAGTTAGTCTAAAAGATCCAAGGGGTTCTGGTAGTATTTGAAAAAAACAATCTTGATACTTGTAATACTTGCGTTCAGTACCATTGACTTGCTCTCAAGAGCCACATACACATATAATCTTCACTGACAATTAAATAATGATATCTTTGGTCTACAGGAAGTGACCATGGAGTAACAGCACAAGGGGAAGGTTGGTTACTGACAATTGCACTAGTTGAGGGGTCGAACTTGACAGCATTTGACTCGAAAGGATCTGACCTATATGTTGTCTTCACATGCAATGGCAAATCCAAGACCAGCTCCATCAAGTTCCAGCAAGACCATGAACCCCAATGGAATGGTACTTCTTCCTTTGCTTTTTCCATCAAGTTCCGTCAATTTTGTTTAAATAGGCCTCAATGTGCATTAAATGCGAAATTAAGGGCTTATCATGTCCTTATTTCAAAATGGAGATTACCTAGTCAATCAAGAGGTCCTTCATTAATTGTTGGCTTAGCTCACAATATGGTCGATAATAACATACGAACTTATTGTATCTTATTTTTCAGAAACTTTTGAATTTGATGCAATGCGTGATCCTCCATCAGTACTAAAGGTAAGGGTATTTGGTGGCCCATTAGAAGAAGGAGCTATTCTAGGCGATGCTGAGATCAACTTTCTGAAGTCAAATCTCTCGGACTTGTCTGATGTGTGGATCCCTCTCCAAGGAAGACGAGCCCTACCTTGCCAGTGCCAGCTCCACCTACGTATCTTTCTTGATCATACCGAGGGGACTGCTATTGGCAAAGAGTACCACAATGAAGTTGAGATGGAGGTCGGCAAGAAGGTGTGTGAGATCTATATCTATTAATCCACTGCTATTGCTAAATGCTGAGTGTTATAAGTTGAATTAATGCTATTACGACCAAACAATCACTACCTGATTCCAAAATGTTTTTGGATTCCACTGTGTTGATGTAATTTTAGTGTTGAAAATCTTTTGCTATAGCACTTTATCTGGACGTCTAGTTCAGCACCAGTATAGGGTACTACTATAAAATTGTTATATTTGGGACTTTGTTTAATTATGTAGATAAATATGAGTTCACCCCAGAAAAACATGGAGTTTCAAAGGAACTTCAGCCTCCCACAAGAAGAGATCCTGATCACTGATTTCATGTGCAACTTTCGATGCAAAGGGCGCATCAATTTTGTAAGTCTTTGGTTACCTCGAGTGCGAAAGGCACGTAGAGCAAACTATTCTTTCACCTTTTACTTTTTTATTTAATTATGTTTCTTTTTTTTCAGGGCAAGCTGTTTCTGTCGCCTCGCATAATTGGTTTTCAAACGACTCTCATTGGACGAAAGACCAAATTTTTCTTTCTTTGGCAGGACATAGAAGATATTCACATGATCAAACCTTCTCTCTCAGCATTAGGAAGTTCAACCCTCCTCATCACTTTGCAAAAAGGGAGGGGCCAGGATGCACAAATTGGAGCTCTGTCATGTGATGATGAGGGTCGGTTACGATTCCAATTCCAGATCTATACTAAATTCGATGTGGCCAACAGGTAAGACTGAATTTACATAATTACATTTGAACCCTTTCTAAGACCTAATTTATATTTACTAATTGATTTCATTTAACCTAGACAATCTATTCATTCGCAGTGAATTTCAATCATGCAATTAGTCAGAACAAATCATTTAACATAGCATATCCCACTAAAACGTTGTGCAATTATGCATCGATTCAACCAACCTTATATAATTCTTGACTTTTTTTTTTAATAAAGTATTTCTTGATTTTTTGAAGGGCGATAATGACTTTATGGAAGAGACGGTAGCTGAAGGAACACAATTGCCACAGAATCCCAGGCTTATAGAAGTTTTCTTAAGTTTGGATGATTTTAGAAATTGGTTGTTTGTCTATTGGATTGTTATATACTTTGATACATAGTACAAGCCGCCTTTTTCATAGGCTTTTTGGGCTGACTCGTTAATATTGCTATCTTACTAGAAAATCATAATTTTAGGAATATATGGTCAACACACTGAGTTGAGGTACTCGAAAATCTCTTGAAGAGTTATGATGTCCATTATATCTCTGTTTTCTTTTTTCCTTGTTCAATTTGAAATTTGACTTGCTTTTATCTTAGCTATAAAAGAGAAGTATTCAGACATAAAAGTAGAGGTCTACCATGTCGTTTGGAGAGAGGAAAGATTTTGTGACCTGGCTAATGTACTTGTACTTTATCTGCTTTGTCTTCTATTTCATATTTTGGTAATTTTGGATGGGTTTATGGGGCTATTCTCGGCGTTAGATGATATGCTAATGCTAAGATGTACAAGCTGGGAATTAGTTGTTTTTAGGCATATTCTGAGTATATGGAATAAGTTATACCATTTGTGTTTCTCCGTAAATTAATCATGAATATGATTTGACAGGATATGGTCATATGGATATGGTAGTACTATGGGTCAATGAAAGAACATACGTTAGGAAATATAATCATTATGTGCAGATTGGTTTTGGAGAATGAAATACAGTACTCTACTTATAAGATTTATTTTGTAAGATTTGCAAATTTTCAAATATCAAATTCAGTCCAGCATCGAGAATTCTAAATTGTTAAATTTCCTAGACAATATTTATTTATTTATTTATTTTTTTAAAGAAAATACATTCTTCATTTCTATTTTGACTTTGTAATTCTCTTTGGGCTTGTTTGGATGGTGTGGGAATAGTGGGAAGAGTGGGAAGAGTGGGAAGAGTGGGAAGAGTGCTATTCCTAGGTTGTTTGGATGGTGAGTTTAGGAATAGCGTTGGGAAGTGTGAAAAAGTAGAGAGAAAAGTGTTGTTGGGAAGAGTGGGAAGAGTGGGAAGAGTGCTATTCCAAAATCGTTTGGATGTGTTAGGAATAACCAATTCTAGGAAGAGGCTCTATTCCT
Organism: Rhynchospora tenuis; assembly: GCA_027725995.1. Taxonomy (NCBI): domain Eukaryota; kingdom Viridiplantae; phylum Streptophyta; class Magnoliopsida; order Poales; family Cyperaceae; genus Rhynchospora; species Rhynchospora tenuis. The sequence continues at coordinate 44,250,586 of CM050888.1, read as the reverse complement.
ACTATTCCCACACCATCCAAACAAGCCCTTTTTAATTTAAGCCTGCTTTGAACGAATGTTAAATACTAAAATCAGTGTGATTAAAGTTTCATTTAAATAAAAAACTTGAAATTGGAACCGTGGATCGTCGATTTCTTCAAAGTAGTGAGATCCTTTTCTGATCTTTGCAGATTAAAGTTTCATTTAAATTGGCTACTTTGAAATTGGCGTGGGATTCATTCTCGGCTTGTTCAGCTCTTCAAATCAACGACTCCCAATCTTCTTTCATCCGGTTCAATCTGTGCCTGCTCAAGCACACTCCTTTCAAGTTTCAATAAACCTTCGTTTACATGCGTGCCTCTGCCTACTGCCCATGCCGATCACTTCCTTGGGCCTCACCTTAACTTTGGCGAAATATGACAAAGCGTGCTACGTGTCTCATGTACTGAAGCTTGAGAAAAACCTGGCAGGATGGAAAAACGGAACTCATATCATGTGCAGGATGGGCGGGTCATCTCAACTTCTTTGGTTCTGTCATCAATGTCAATCAATTATTCTTTTTTTTTTATTTTTTTTTTATCTCGGGTGTTTTGTCTACCAATCTTGGAAATTAAGGCAATAGATAGAATTGGAAACAAGTCACGCAACTTAATCTGGGTTTCCAATATCAGTTCTTGTAATGGGTCTCCCTTTAATCTTGTCAATGGATAAAGTACGATACGATGGAGATATTTTTCATATCTGTATCTATTAAAATTTTCTTTATCCGTACTCTACCCTTACCCGTTAAAAGTTGACTTTACCCGTACCCTACCCTTACTCGTTAAGAATTAACGGTAAGGGTAAGATAACGGTAGAAAATGGATAATAATATTAATAATTCAGTGAAAACAATTTACAATATGAATAAATAAAAAATATCATCTGAATATATTAATAAAGTGCACCATTTAATAGACAAAATCGGATATAAACCCCTATAATATCCTCTATTCGGATATAAACCCCTCTAATCTTCAAAATCGGATATAAACCCCTCTAATCTTGTTTAGTTTGGACATAGACCCTTTTTATTAATTTTAGACATATTTTGAATATAAAACACCAGATATTAAAAATTATGACTGAAATAACCTTTTGTAGCTTCATCCTGAGATAGGAAGGGTTCATCATCACATGTTACCTCTCCTCCAAAGAATTTTTTCTAGATTGCTGATTTTACCTTTTTTACCCCAAATCACCAATGAATTAATGATACTTTTCTCCCGCCACATTCTTTCTAAATCGCTAAATCTTCTCTTCTAATCTCTCCCCCTTATAAATAATAGTACAACACTGGTGCAGTACAGCGGGGACATGATTTTTCAACAATGGCTATCAGGAAATTAATTAGAATACCTTAACTTCAGTTTTTTTTGGTGCTTAGTGATAACTTCTCCGATGTAAACCGTCCATGAGGAAAGTGAAGCCCAAATGTGGTTCTTTGGTTCACATTTACTAATTAAGATTTGTGAGCCATGCATATCGGCTAAGGTAACATTAATGAAACATTAGAAACTTTTCTAATCAGAGATTGGTGTGGTCAAGAGTACAATACAGAGAAGATAAGAGGGCGACATTTTTTTTTTTCAAATTTGTGAGTGCCCGTGAGCTTTCATTAAAAGATTGCAAGCCATAGTAGCTGCAAAGTTTACAACAAACGATATATAAGAGAGCGCACATGCTAATTAGAGAAACGAAGGTGTTAGGGGGCGAGGGTAATTCAGTCATAATTTTACAAATCTCATTTGTTTTATTCAAAATATATTTAAAAATAATGAAAAGGGTATATGTCCAAACTAAACATGATTAGAGGGGTTTATATCTGATTTTAAAGATTGGAGGGGTTTATATCTGAATAGAGAAGATTAGAGGGGTTTATATCCGATTTTGCCTTAATAATACTTCAAATATAATAAAATCATACAATATCTTCTCATTCCAATTGTCAAAAAAAAAATACATAACTAATTAGCAATTGCTAATTATACAATATTTTCTTGAACGAATGGATCTTTTGAAAAAAAATTATTTATTTTTAAATATAGCGCGTGAATGAAGATCAGAAAAAATAATTAATATATCAATTGAATCTTACCATCATATCTTTCCAATTTAATGCATTATTATCTCAATCAAATCTAGCAATTTAATCAAGTAATTTAATTATTAACGCATCAATTAAATCTGACAATCATATCTTTCTGATTTTGTTTATTATTAACGTATAATTGAATCTTATAATTATAACTTTTTTATTATGATTTAGATTATAAACTATATATATAACAGTACGAGTAATTAACGAATACGATATAATCTTACCCATACCCTTACCCAATAATATAACGAAAAAAAATTTTCTATCCATACTCATACCTGATAACTTAATGAAAATAAAACTTTGCCCATACCCGTCTTATTGAATACGATACACGTAGAGTAAACAGTAAAAAATGTACCATTGACAGCCCTGCTTTAATCGCCTGTAATGAGAATTTGCTTGCCTAGGTCACGAGGGTTCGGCCTATCAAAGTTTCTACTGCAAAACATGATAAACATCTATTTGCTGGCTAGATGCATAGGCATAGCTGTGGAGGCTGTTCGACGTCAGCGGTTCCAATTTTCATTAATTGCTTACATGTACCATTTATGATCACCTTGATGCATCTAAATCATCTTGCGCATGTATACTTTTGGGTTTTGGCTGATCAATAAAAAATGGAAAATATATTTGTGAACAAAATCAAGAAAACGTTGTCAATCTTCCATAACGAATGAAGTCCTTTTGTTCCCAAATAATGCCTATTTCATATCTAGAGATTGCCTTAAAATCTATGCTACCCACGCTGATTGATATTTGATAATCTCTAGAGAGTGCCCACATATTGTGACTTGTGGAAAAATAATTACTTGAGAAATAATCATGGGCATATACTCATACTAATTTTAGCGTGTTAATTTCTGATTGATATTTTCGTGAATACCTCAATAATGGTTAGTTCAAAAAGTATTTTTAAGAAATGAGTATTAGTTCAAATAATGATTAAATTATGCTTAAAACCACCACCACAAAAAAAAGTGAGAAATAACACACTTTTGCTTTTTAATTAACATTCTACCAGAGTCTGCCTCATGATAATTTGTCACAAGTTGTGACAAGAACAAATTTACTAAACAAAACATGTAACATTTAAATATGTTTGAGGATAATTTATCACATGTTGTGACAATAACAAATTTACCACATGTTCGGTTTTCTCAAAATCAAAATTTGGAGTTAGAGATGAAGATTTGCTTTAAATCTGTTTGAGGAATTATTGCTAGAGTTGCCAATGTGTTAGCAAAATTCACCTCTTGTGATTGTACAGTGAATTTGTCTGAAACAGAGGCATAGTAGTTGGAATGAAATATTCACCAGTTAGCACCCGGATCTTTATTTAACCAAGCATCATTTCTAGAGCTCATGGTGAACTAAAAGACAATAAGCAAGTAAATGCGGAGGCAGAGCCATGAAATCTCATGTAGAACAAAAATGATCTTCTATAGGTCTCCCTTGGAGATTGGACGTGTTCATTTAACAAAAGCTAGTTCCTGGCTATATAGCTAAATCTTTACAAAATCAGGGCATGAGATGAAACCTACTATAATCCCAAAACAGTAACCTTAGTAAGCTAGGGAACTAACAACATAAAACAAAAGATTTTTGCTGACTCTTTCACTGCTTGGACGTGGACTGTGACATAAAGTAACTTATCAAAGATTGGGTGTTCTATTGTTTCTCTTACTGAAGGTCGCCTTACTGGACCAGGATCCATCATGGCCTGTAAGAAAAAAGAATAGACAAAAACATAAAAGAAAAATTGTGTTACTCAATCTGGGAAGTTGAATCAGATCAGACCAAAAGCAGCCTTTGCAGAGCTTATTGCATTAGACACTAAAGTTTCCACCAGTAGTATTTTATATTAATAATTTAATATGATGAAACTCAAAACAAAAATTTTTTAATCAAATGATCATATTTTTAATATCTGACCAACACATGACAACCAAACCTAGATGATAAACTGACAAATCCAAACCTGGAATTGACCTTACCTTCACCAAGGATCTAAATTTTGAAACTGAAACGACTTGCTTGAATAGCCTGACATTAAAATTACTTGAGAAAGAACCACATCCAAGAGCCTCAGTTAACCGGAACCAAGAATGACCCAAATGACAGGTTCAATTTTTGTATTATTTTTGTGGATCTGATTAAGATTATGTTTTTGTTTCTCCAGATTTAACAGAGGCTACTTCTGGAAACTTAAAAAAACCAAAATATCAGAGTTTAATGAGAAATGCAAAAATAGAGTACCTTGAGCAAGTTTTGAAATTGTACAGGATACCCAGGAAGCAGAGAAATCTTCCCGTCCCTCAGACTAAGAAACTTTGGTCCTGATTTGGGAAGCAGAGTCCCTATCAAAATCTCACACATGGCCGCACCAAAGTGAAAATATATCAACCTTATGTAAGTACTCGCACTGCTCATTTAACATCTCATGCGGCAAGTATCGTGCATTAGCACATTACAAATGGAAGGATAAATGGAAGGAAAGTGATATTAGCACATTGCATTGTTCACTAGAAAATCATTAATTCATAATTGTCGTAATGGTAAAGTTGTGACGTGGTCGTAATTTCTGTTTAAAAAAGAACGAAGGTCTTATATAATAGATTTGAAGCATAGGTTAGCGGGAATCGGGATCAAATGTCGCGCGATCAAAATCGAACGACTCGTGGGGTGCGCTACACGCACCAGATCAGGATTCGGTGAGCGGTTTCCTCTTTTTGACCAGTTTTGAATCCCACATTTATTATTTCTCTTTTCTTTTGCTTTTAAAAAAAAAATAAAATAATGCGCCATTACCTCAGGGTTTTTTGTTCATAGTGTCTAGCACTAGGAATAGATGCACATCCTATTAGATTTAGTTCTTATGCACATGGAACAAAAATATCTACCAATGAGAAGGCTGTTAAATAGTTTATCGTGAAGTGTGTGTGTTTTCTTTTTTTTTTTTCAAAATTTAGAAACAGAAATATTACGTCTCATTTAGTTTCTTTATATGTAGATGGGATTAGCTAATTGGATATTTTTAAAGTTGTAGAGCTTACATGTGATGCCCATCAAAAGGACTTTTGTGGTGAATTTGTTCTTGCATAATCAGAGTACAAATAGTTATTAGCGTGCCAGTATTGCACAGTCGGAGTACAAACATTGCAAATTAAAGAACTTTTGCTGCATAATATTATTGAAGCCTTTATTTTTATAATTTTTGTTTAATTAATTTGTTCCATATAGATTACAGAGTAGTTCCTCTACAAATCTATGTCAGCGAGACGTGGCAATCCATGCCCGGCACATCATTTCCTCTCCTAATTAAGGTTTGTAGAAATTTAAATAATTTTCATTATAATTGCATTTAGTACTACAACTCTACAAGTGTACTGTTAGAACATATTACAAGGCCAAACGACTTTAGATTATGCTAAAAATCGAAGAAGGTTTCTTTATTTTGGATGACATCCATGAGATATCAGAAAATTTGATGTTGGTACGTAGTTGATTGTACAACTAGCGACAAGTTCATTCAAGTTTATATAGCTTCTATTTTGCTATTTCCATGAAAATGGCAAGGTGAAAAATGGTATGTAGAGAATAAAATATGTGCATCAATTTATGTGCAATTCTGGTTTTTTCATGAAATAGTGAATCAACCCCAAAAGTAATTAACTTTATAACAAACCATTTTATTTAATTTTTTGCTTTGGTTTAACTTTTGCCCCAATTAGCAGTTGTTAAAATTTGTTCAGTTTTGGCTCAATTTAATTAGCAGACCAATTTGTCCTATTGAGGGCTAATGTAATTGGAGACTAAATGATAATTAAAAAAAAGTTTGAATGCCGCTGAATTTCGGTGTTGTAACGTTGGCCTTTTTATATACAGGAAATGAGCAGAACCAGTGACGTAGTTTGATTTCACAAGGTAACATGAGATTAATCAGGCAAGAAGTGCTAATGCGGAACAAGGAAATGAGGGAATATGTGTGCTTCCAGTGCTGGATGCAAGTGGAATTAATATAAGAATAAGACATGTAGTTTGAGAAATTGTTTGATGTTTGCCATATCCATTACTATCACAGCAAGCAATATCCTTCCAGAAGTCGGGTGCTATCAAATATAGTAGAAAACAGACTTGCTTATGGATCATATTTCATGTTTTTAGTTTGTTAATTATGTTGTGTAGAGCCTTACTAATGGTTTTAATTCTTTAATGTGCAATTGGATACCTTCATGATTTTGGATTTTATTTCCCGAATATTTTGGATTGATGGATACTAATGCCAAGGTATGACCGGTTCTAATGATTAGCTTGGTTTCATTTGCAAGCTCAAAATGGTTTACTGTAGGCATCACTTTAATTATAGAAATATACTTAAATATTTGAGTTATTATAAATTTATAATTCTATCATTACTATAAGATATTTTGCGATTAATTCAAAAATTGTTTCATTAAATTTGATTAATGAAATTTCTTCAGAACAATCAAATTAGGCGGCCCAAATTAGATTCCTCTTCATGAAAAAAATGAAGCAGTGTAATTAACATCCATTGATCTGACATTTAATTTTGGTTTTCTGTTGCTTATCCATTATGCAATTTTAATATCACCAATGCCTTCATATTCCATTAATTTGTCCGATATGTTCATCATCTAATTCTCTTGCTCCGCTGCAGCGGCTAAACCAATTGTATCGTTATCAACGCATTCATACGCACATACGCTAACAAAATGGAATCCTTCTTTTGGCAAAGATTATATGGCATTCTAAAAAAAAGGATTATATGGCCCATTAATTTGAGAATTAATCGATTCCTTGTTTTTACCCTGTTTCGATAAGATCAAACGACAGACAGAGCAATATAAAATAGATAGATTAAAAAGTTCTATCAGAACCCATTTGACACAGAGAGTATATAAAACATATAAATTGAAATTTCTATCAGAACCCATTTATCCTACCTAGAAGAGTTTCTTCAAAAACTCGTTTGTTTATTTTCTATATATATATTTTTTCATATAAATTCTTCAATTTATTGCAAAAAACGTCATTCTTATAAGCCGTGCATGGCCTTGAATTTCTGTTTTTTTTTTTTGTTTTAAAGTATTATTTGTTGATTACAGATAGAATAAATGAAAAAGAAAACATTAATAGTTTAACACTTGGTTGTTTAATTATGTAGATAAATATAAGGTCACCTCAGAAAAACATGGAGTTTCAAAAGATCTTCAGCCTCCCACAGGAAGAGTTCTTGATCAAGGACTTCATGTGCCACCTTAGGAGCAAAAAGCGCATCGATTTGGTAAGTCCTTGGTCACCTCGTGTGCAAAAGACACGTAGAGCAAACTATTCTTTCTCCTTTTACTTTTTTTTTTTTAAATTTAATTATGTTTCTTTTTTGCAGGGCAAGTTTTTGTCGCCTCGAATCATAGGATTCCAAACGACTTTCGGACGGAAAACCAAATTTTCCTTCCTTTGGAAGGATATAGAAGATATTCAAATGATCACACCTTCCCTCTTTATCACTTTGCAAAAAGGGTGGGGCAATGATGCAAAATTGGAGCTCTGTCATGTGATGAGGAGGGTAGGTTGCAATTCCATTTCCAGTTATATACCGCTTTTGATGTGGCCAATAGGTAATGCCATAATCTAGTAAAATCTTGTGTAAATAACTAATTATGCATCAATTCAATCAAGCTTATATAATTCTTGACTTTTTTTTGAATAAACTAATTCTTTTTTTTTTCTTTGAAGGACAATAATGACTTTATGGAAGAGACAGTAGCTGAGGGACAACAATTGTCACATGCCACATAATCCCAAACTTATAGAAGTTTTCTTAAGTTTGAAGATTTTAGAAATTGGTTGTTTGTCTATTGGATTGTTATATACTTTAATTAGATACATATGGCAAGCCGCAATTTTTTAGGCAGCTTGGGCTGAGTGACTGCTTGTTAATATTCCTATCTTTCTAAAAAATCATAATTTTAGGAATAGATGGCCAACACAGGGAGTTAATGTATTTGATAATCTCTTCAATAGTTCTGATGCCCATTATCTCTCTCTCTCTCTCTGTTTTTTTTTTTTTCCTTGTTCAATTTGAAATTTGACTTGATTTTAGTTTAGCCATAAAAGAGAAGTATTAAGGCATAATTGCATATATAGAAGTTATGTTATTATTATTTCAGAAAGAAGAGGTCCACCATGTCATTTGGATAGAGGATAGATTTTGTGACCTGGCTATAGATCATGTACTTCTAGTTTATCTTGCTTTGTCTGCTAATTCAATTTTGGTAATTTTGGACGGGTTGTGAGGCTATTCTCTCGGGTGTTGATGATATACTAGGTATACAAGCTGGGAATTAGTTATACCATTTGTATATCTCCGTAACTTAATCAAGAATATGATTTGACAGTTGTAAGATTTACAAATATTGATCTCAAGTTTCAAATTCAGTTCAGCATCGAGAATTCTAAATTGACTAATGCGGCCACGATTTTTGCTAATACTATAGATTTGTGGCTTCATATCTTTAAACCTTGTAGCATTCTTCTGTTTCAAATGGACAAATTGCCTAATGAATAAGTTAAAACTTGAGGGGAAAATATATGCAAAAAAAACTTTATATTGATAAAATATAATTCTGATAGCAAGATTGACAGACTCAATAGGAAGAAGAATAAACCACTCTTGTTATAAATTATAACATCAATAATCTACACTCTAAAGCAATAATGATTATCATCGACATGCGACTACAGAGAGATGAAATTAGAGAGGGCCAAAATCAGAGTTCTTATCAAACTTTATTTTAGTTAATTGAGTACACTAATTAGTTGTTGCGTTGCAAGATTTGCAAAAAAAAAAAAAAAAGAAAAAAAAAGAAGATAAAATTAAAGTTAATACAATTTAGGAATAAACCACATAAAACCTTCAAAAGGACAAGGCACCCTTTCGACTGTACCAACAGCAATGTCATACCTCCAAAGTGAATTACATTTATTGGGCCCATCATATGATATGTAGTAGACGCTGTTCTCTTTAAATCCAGCGGTAGCTCTGACAGAAAAACCATTCCTGACATCCAAAAACAATATTTGATTGCCGATGTTATCCACCTTAACCCAACAAGGTTGTCCGTCTCTTTCAAAACTAAGTTTATATACACTAAAAATATAAATCTCAGCATCACTAGCATTATACAAGGATAATCTCAAAATCTCTCCACATGACTCAAGAAGGTAACTTTCTCCGGCATCAGGAACCTCTTCCTCTGGTTGTGGTACTTCGTACAACTTTTTACCCGAGGCCGCATCAAACACTTTCGTACAAGAGTCTTCCAATGTAGTAAAAATCATCCCATTCCAACAACAAGTGTTATAGGAATTGCCAATATATTTCCATTTCATCTTATCAGGATGACAGAACCCACAGCTCCAGTTTCCGTGGTCACAAGCTAAGAACATGCACCAGCCTAGAAATAGATCTGAACTACTGAAGAAGATTGGATGGAGATTTCTGTAATCTGATGGTAGAGGTGGGAGGGAGATTGTGTTATTCGTTAAGGGGTTGAGTAAAGAAAGGTCGCAACCATCCTTCATGAGAAGGTAGCCGTTGCCAGTTCCGTGGTACTGCTTACTGTGATAGCATTCTTTGACAAGAATTCTGCCTGTTCTGGTTTCGGGCTTAGCATCAGTAAGAGAATAAAAAAACAGCTCCTCACTGAAAAAAGTCTCCTCTAAGGAAATATCCTTGCATTCGAGGAGCCAAGGGATTTGGGGGGGCTGGTCAGACAGGAGGACGGAAGAGCGCCATGACTTGCATACAGCACGGAAGCGGATGAAGTAGCGGAGATCAGCAAGTTTTTGTGAGACGAGGATGAGCAGTTCTGGGGGGAGTTCCCTCCAGTCTCGATCATCATCTCTTGACGTTGTTGTTTGAGTGTTTCTTCTTTTAATTCTGTGATTTTTTGTTGAAAGGAGCCTCCAGCCAACCCGTGCCATAGCAAGCATGAGTAGCAAATATATCACCCATGCTCCGTGCCATTGCAAATTCATGGTTGCGCAAGAGTAGACTTCCATTGCAAGCACCACTAGCAAATAAATCACGCATGCTAGGAGCCATTGCAAATTTATGGTTGCGCATGAGAATGAAGTCTACGGTTTCATATAGTTAAATTAAGGATGAAATTTTAATAATGGATGAACTATTTTGGTTTTCCGTGTATACCCATATATGCATTTGGTTTCCTACAAGAAACAATATATTAATACAATAATAAATCTTATATTAGATTTATTTTTTCAAATTAAGAAAAGATTTGTACCGTTTTCTTTATCATCTTCGGTGCTTATGCGACCATAAGTGAGATTTAGACAAGTCCGGCTAAGAACATGTAAAGCGAAAATATAAGAATGATAAAAAAATTATCACCAAAATGTCCCATCTATGTTGAATTTTCTTCAATTTAGCTTAGCCAAATTGAAGAAAATATATAAGGGAGGAGACTGGAGACTATTTAATTTATTGACTTAATTGGATATATACACGATAGTTCGGATATCTGTACTGAAATTACTCTTTGTTTTTGGTTAAATAAAATTATATTAATCTGTCTGGTGCCATTTAAGTTTTCTTATTTATGTCTAAGTTTATTTGGGTGTAATAAATCTAATAATTGGTTTGAATCTATCGACAATTATAATTGGAATCGTCTAAACCAAATCTTTTTTTGAAGCAAAAATGGGGGGTCAAGCCCCCCCCCCCCATCTTTTCATTACAAAAAATTCTAATTTTTTTTTACAAATTTAGGCAGAAGCTAAAATAAACCAAAACAGAGCTAACTAAACCAAACCAAAATCTAAAAAGGTCAAAATATTAAAAAAAAAAAATCTTAGTCTCTACAAGTCGTACGAAGGTAAAAAAGGAAAAAACAATAAAGACAACTAAGAAAAAGAGAGGGACTCAGGGGCTGTATCTAGTGCATGCCATTCAAGCTTAACTGAGAAAATAAGTTCATCCATCTCTTTGCACGAACCAGTGAAGATCCTGCATCATCGTTCTGTCAAGATAACAAAGCACAGAATTGATAACACCTCTTTTTGTGGCCTAGCAACATGACTGTTCAAAATGAGATCCAAATTTGCTGAGCGATTCATTAAGTTCAATAGGGGTCTAGCAGAAGTAGCTTTAATTATAGCCTGTTTGAAGAAACTGCAATCACTGAAGAATGTGCAACTGATTCCTCGTTGCATTTGCAAAGACGGCATTGATTAGGTAGAAGCCAGCATCGTTTTTTAAGGTTATCAACAGTTGCAATCTTGTTCAGCGCCATTTGCCAGATAAAAAAAATTCATTCTCGGGGGTATTTTAAGTGACCAAATGATGGATATGTTGGAATCTATCTTTGGATAAGATTTTTTAAATTTGTAACGCGAAGCCACTGAGAAGGATGATTCTGGGATTTGAAAACAAAATCTTAATTCCATATATATCCGATGTTTCTGATGTGATATATAGTTTTTTTCGTGCTTTAACTATAATTAATTATTAGAGTATAGATCGTGAAACTTGCGATTGTTTGAATTCATTGATTTTGTTGGAGTTGTTGTATGCCAATTATTGTTAACTACTTATACGCGAGTCAGTGAGTGAGTAGCTTCCTTACGTTTAATCAGTGGTTCATTTAAATGGTAATTCTAGAAATACATCAGACGGTGGAAAAGATGCCATTGCTCATTGTTCATTACATAAAGGTCAGATTGTCCAGGAAGTTCCCGACAAATTCCCTTTGCACAAATTGTTATGCCAAAAAAAAAAAAAAAGAGTTGCTAGTGTCAAACATATTTGACACATGCAATCGTCCAATATGATAAAATTTCATTTTTTTTAGATTAAAATGGCCGATCCGAACCGCTTAAATTGTTGTCCATAATAAAATCTCATTGGAAACCAAATTTTATATTTTTCAAAATTTATTATTATTTTTTGGAATTTTTTAATATGCTCAATTTAAAAAGTTATGTACCCTTCAATTTGAAAATTCGAAAAAATAGTTAGAAAATTTAAAAAATATGGAATTTGATTTTTAAGGATATTTTAATATGGAGATCATATTGAGCGATTCGGATCGGCCGTTTAAAATTTTAACATTACTCAAAAAAATAAGTTAATGCAACTCCAATCCAAGCCTTAGACCTGAAAATTAGTTTGAAAGGGGTGCCAGGCCCAAATTTGGGTTCAATGGATCCTCCAATCAGGTTCAAATTTGGGTTGAATGAGTTACAGTTAGATGGGCTCAATGGATCCTCTTACAAATCATATCGTACCAATCACAGGTCCACTAAAAAGACCAAACAACATCTAAAATTTATTCCGAAAAAATTATAAATAACTTTAATTAATTAAGAATTTATAAAATAATCTGTTTTTAATCAAAATTTTAAAACTGACTGCGCAGTTTCGGAATCTGGATTCCGAAACTAATTCTGCTTAGTTTCAGAAATTGAGATTCCGAAACTAGAACTGCCGACTTTGTTTGACAGAAAAAATATTTTTAATTTTTTTAATTAGTTTCGGAATTCTAAATTCCGAAACTAGGCATTTCATATTTTTTCAGCACAATTTAATTTTTTCAATTTAACTTTTTCAAATTTCACCTAACTTTTGAAAATTTAATAATAGTTATTTTAATAAATAATTTATGTTATTATTTTCAAATTTTCTAAAAATATTATAGTAAAAATAGTAAAATAAAAGTAATAAAGTAGTGTTATATGGTAAAGTATAATAAAAGTAAAGTATAGTAATAAAATAGGGTAAAATATTAAGCTTTCTGACGTTTGAGCGGAAATCTAGCTAGTTTCGGAATCTCAATTGTGTCCCTTCAACTTAGGCTGCTTACAATGATTCACAACGAGTAGCTCAACATATTATATATACATATAAGAGAGATGAAAGAAAACACTTAAAAAAATGGATGTTTTTAAGCATGAATACTTCAAACATGGATAAGTTTTGATAGGAATGTCCGTTTGGGGCATATGACCACTTTTCGGAAAGCTCGCGATGAGATCTACATGTGTTATCGGGGTTTATCTTGTAACGACCATTTTCGGGGCCAAAAAACGCTGTCTGAACCTCCAAAATCTACTTTGAAAGTTTTCAAACCTAAACATCACATAAAACTACTTAGAATTTTTTAAAAATAAAAAAATAATCATAAAAAAGAGAAATTGTACACCTAGTTATTCTCATTGGTACACCTATAAAAATAAAAAATTAATCATAAAAATTAATCACTCTTTCTTATTTGGTGCTTATTCTCATTGGTACACCTATGAACAATACACATGATAACTATTTATACTAGTTATGGTCGGTTACAAAGAAAACTCTAGAACATACATTTTACTTCTAATCATATCTAAACTAGTTTCTATACTTAACTACATATCTACATTGAAAAAATTAAATTGCGCTGAAAAAATATGAAAACGCCTAGTTTCGGAATTTAGAATTCCGAAACTAATTAAAAAAAAATTTTAAAATATTTATTCTGTCAAAAAAGTCGGCAGTTCTACTTTCGGAATCTCAATTTCCGAAACTAGCTAGTTTCGGAATTCGAGATTCCGAAACTAGCTAGTTTCGAAAATCGAGATTCCGAAACTAAGCAAAATTAGTTTCGGAATTGCGCAGTCAGTTTTAAAATTTTGATTAAAAATGGATTATTTTATAATTTCTTAATTAATTAAAGTTATTATAATTTTTTCGGAAATTTATTTGTCTCTAGGTAGCCTCTACCTAGCTTTCAAAAAAAAAAAAAAAAAATCTAAAATTTATTTTCCTTTCGCTACAGTCCTAGGGACAAAAAATGAGTAAATCATAGAAATGGTAAATTTTTAATGGAATCGTCGAACAATACAAGAATAAGTAATGCTTATACTTTTTTCTAGAATGCCTCATTGTTAGCCAAGCAGCTGGTCACACGACGGTTGTCAGGTCCTAAATAATCGACAATTGCAAAATAGACACCAGAAATTTTATCCCAAATTAAATTGCATTACGAATACCAGAAATGCAATTATGCAAGTCATAAAACAACTGAAATGACTGAAATAATTCAACCATGTTAATCAACTGTCAGTAATAAACATCGTGCCCAAAAGACAAGTGATGAAAGATCTTAGTCTTTATTTCAGAGAGGTTCTGATGGAATTAGTACGGAAATGACTCGAGTAATTGATCGATGAACATCACATTCTTGTTAACTGAATTTATTAGCATAACTTAGGGACTTATAATTAACAAAGACATGTTAGTCAGGATATGGTAAATTGGTCAATTAAAGAATACGAAAGATGTGAAAGTTCGTAAAAATCTAAGCACAAAAAAATTAATATTTTGGAATGTCAATAAAATTATATAGCAAAAATTATAATCTGTAAAAATTAACGTAATAAAGTAAAAACTTATTAACATGTAAATTCGTACTAGTTAAATTTCCGCCTAGTTAAGATTTCTGACAATTTTAGAGCTTGAAATTCCATGTGTTCATAGCTGTCCTGTGAATTAAATTAAATAATCTATAATCAATTCTTGATTAATCTGAACCTTTGGATATGAGTTTTGAATTCTGTCACGTTCTTGCTCAATCTGGAAGGGAAATTTGTAGTGAAAGAGGAGAATTTCGGAGCGATATGAGTGGAGAGATAGCTAATTCTTAACTAACTAACAGACTAAATTAACTAAGAGAAGAGAGAGAAAAAGATAATAACTAAATTAATAACAATTTCATTAATTCTCAGCGTAGAAATAATTGTTACAAGGGTCCTCTATTTATAATTAACTCAATTAATATCAATAAATCCCGATCGTCCGATGAATCGCATCTGTCCGTTGATTTCATGATCCGTGTGCTTCACCGACTGAAGAGCGCTTCTGCCCAATGTTTGAATAGCGCTGCTGCCCGTTCTTCATTCCTTCTTTGATTCGGACCGTTACACTGCCTGCTTCATCATTTGAATCAAACGCCTGACCGTTCTTTTCCATTTGATTGTTTTTCTTCTGTCTACCTTTATTCTTACCATAATTAATCGCCATATGTGACAAATTCTGATTTTTGACAGAAGTCCTATTAGATCTGCTTTAACCCCTCAATTTTACCACCTCCCTTGTTTTTCCGTAACGGGTTACCCGTCCCTCTTTTTTCCTTGGTGCATTTCTGAGGTATTACGCACCTCTTCAATGTTGCCTCGTTCCTCTGTAGTCTTTGATGATTAAACCTGTTATAAGTTGTAGTTGTATGAAATCCGTTGATTACTAGTTGTACCTGTCGATTGTTTGGTTTGAACTTTGAAACTGTCGGAAAATGCTTGTTTAAATTGATATTGATCTTCCTTAATTTAGTCTGCTGAGATTAGCGCCCTTTTTTTCAGGTTCATGGACGATCCAATCTTGTACAACTCTTACTGTTCTCAGTGTATTCTTGAAGATTCTATTATTTCTCTCTAACCATACACCCCAGAGCACTATGGCAATTTGTGTTGTCTTTGGATTGTTTTTTGACAGAGAATTAAGATGCTGCAGAACAGAATGAAAGTTACTAAACTGAGAAGAATTGAGCTGTACCAAATCCCATAATCTTTTTGCAAAACTGCACTCTAACAAAAGGTGTATCTGTCTCTAAAATTTGTTGTTAACACAAGGTGTACCTGACCATTGCTGGTCCATTTCGAAATCAATTTGTCTCGCCCAACTGAGAAGGGAATTTGTTGTGCAGCAGGGACGAGTTCATTCCACCTTGGTAGAGCGTCAGTAAAGAAATGTTTCGAGATGGGAGGAACATGTGAGTTAGTGCCAAAGTATAAATGTTTCGAGTTCATTTCACCTCTGTTTTGACGGAAAGTTGAAACTAAGCATAAGCCCATGATATCATTCGAAAAGAAAGAACCCTTTAGATTCCAGGCCATGGGTGGTGTATAGGCATTTCATTTCCCATATATAACAAACGTGCAGTAGTTGTCCATTGTGAATTTGGTAGATTGTAAAGTCGCCAAAGCCACCTTAACAATTGGTACAAGTTATGTAGCTGTAAATTCAACAACGCGAAACTCCAAGAGATCTCGGTAAGCAAGCTCTCTGTGAGATTGTTGATTGTTAAACATGTTTCTCCATAATTGATGCCGCTTGATACTTGTGAAACATCTCTGCTAATTGACAAATTTTTATTTTTATTTTTATTTATTTATTTTTTTGCAAATATTTATCTCAAATGACAAATTCTTTCCAACATCCAGATTCTAATTGTTATATTTTTCAGACCAGATTTATTCCATTTCAATTTTCAACCTGTGTTGTTTGATTTTGCTGTTACAAACTGATATGGTGTACGTTGGTTTTGCTTTACATTAAAAGTAGCAGAGGTAGCCGGGTAGGTCATAGCAAAATAATAATAATAATAATAATAATAATAATAATAATAATAATAATAATAATAATAATAATAATAATAATAGAGCAGGACCCACAATTTGAATGTCCTAAATGCCCTAAATGCATCAAAACTCACTTTTTGATTACTTCTTTTTTAAATATAAAATTCAAACTGTTGAATTTATTCAACATAACAAGCGATGCATTTTCATATTAGTTTTATAAATTTTGATATTTATTTGATACTTGATCAAGAGATTGAATATTGAACGAATCTAGTTAAATATGATAGATTAATTCTAATATGTTCATATTTTAGCCTCTTGATCAAGTATCAAATAAACTTCAAAATTTATAAAACTTATACGAAAATACATCGCTCATTATATCGAATAAGATCAACGGTTTGGATTTGAAGTTTGAATTTTATATTTTGAAAAAGTAATCAAAAAGTGAGTTTTGGGGCATTTTGAGGCATTTAAATTGTGGGCACTAGAACCCTCCTCATAACAACAACAACAACAACAACAGCAACAACAACAACAACGACAATGATGATGATGATGATGATGATGATAATGATAAAGATAATGATAAAAAAAATAACAATTCATATTTAAACTTATATTTTTCAATTTTATTTTGGTATACTCTTGTCATTTAAATCTTCTTTGAACTAATGTTAAGTATATAACATCAGTGTGTTAAAAGTTTCATTTAGTAAAAGTTCGATACAGTAGCGATATATACTTGTGTCAATGCAGCAAGCTTAGACCGCCGGACAATTATTTATTTGTTATTTAAACTCCAAAACAATCTTAAAGAACCACAATAACATAAATATTAAAAATTTAAAAAATTAGATAATTAACAGACAAGTAAACTATTACACAACAACAATTGGTAAAGTTGTGCTACTAAAATATTTGTGCGCTTGCAAAGAAGATAAAAAAGCTAACACAGTTTTGGAATAAACCACATAAAACGTTCAAAAGGACAAGGCATTCTTTCGGCTATACCTGTAGCAATGTCGTATATCCAAAGTGTGTTGTACCACTCAAAATCAGTTCTGTTGATCCGTGTACTTATTAAGTAGATGCAGTTCTCTTTAAATCCACTAGGAGCTCTGACAGAAAAACCATTCCATAAATCCAAAATCAATATTTGGTCGCCCATGTTTTTCACCTCAACCCAGAAATATTCTCCTTTTCCTCCAAAATTAAGCCTATAAATGCGAAAAATAGGAGTTTCAGCAAATCCAACATGATACAAGGACACTCTCAAAATCAGTCCACATGACTCAACAAGGTAAGTGTTACTGACAGAAGGATCTTCATTCTTTGGTGGTGGTATTTCGTACAACTTTTTTCCTAATGTCGCATCAAATGCTCGTGTACAGCCGGACCTTGATGCAGCAAAAAGCATTCCATTCCAAAAACAAGTATAAACAAAACCGCATTCAACATTTTTCCATTGCATCTCGTCCGGCTGATAGATCCAACTGCTCCAATTCCCATAACCATGATTTAATAAAAGGTGCCAATTCATCGGATCTGAACAGCTAAAAACTGGCCACAAAAATCTAAAATAGGACGGTAATGGTGGGAGGAAAATTGTGTTGTTGGTAAGTGGATTGAGTAAGTAATAAAGTTCATGAAGATCTTCGACTAGAAGGTAGCCATGGCCAGGTCCGAGGTACTTCTTTCTGCGATGGGGTTCCTTAATTGGAATGCTACCGGTGTTGTTTTCAGGACTAGCAAGATCGTAAAAACGTAAATCTTCCTTGAAATACGTCCCTGGTATGAAACATTCATTGCACTCAAGGAGCCAGGGGATTTGCGGAGGATGATCAGAGAGGGGGACAGAGGAGCGCCACGTCTTGCATACAGCACGGAAGCGGATGAAGTAACGAAGATCGGTGAGTTTTTGTGAGATGAGGAAGAGTAGTTCTGGGGGAAGATCCCGCCAATCCCTCTTTGACGTTGTTCGGGTGTTTCTTCTTTTAATTCTGGAAAATACTTTTGGAAGGAAGATGCAGCGCAGCCGTGCCATTGCAAGTTTTGACCAGCAAATGTATCATGCTCCTGCTTACCGGAGTTATTGTTATACATAATTGCGCATGAGAATGCAGTTCAGGATTTTCATACAGCTAATTTCAGGATGAAGCTAATTTAATAGTAATGGGTGAACTAATTTAGTATTCCGTACTCATATGCAATTTTGCATATTTGTTTTTTTTTTAAAGAAACAATATAATAACATAAATAATAATATACTAATGCTGATATGCTTATATTAGGTTTAATTTTTTTAAAAAAATATTTTAACCCTTTTGTTTATCCTCTTCGGTGCTGACGTGCCGTAATAAGTGAGATTTAGATATAGAAATGTGCAATCTATAATGAATTCTTTTAATTTAGACGACTTTAATTAGTTACATAATGAGGCCCTAAAATTAATAAAGCAAAATAAGAAAGCTTGTTAATTCAAAATAACTATCACTTAAAGGAAATCAGATTAATAAACATAATGCCATTTACGACAGAGAGAAACTACTGTTAATCCAATTTTTTGAATATAGAGAATATAAATTTATTATAAATAATTCATAGATTAGGAAATTATTCCAAATGATTAGATCGAAATAGTCAGATATTTCAGGAATTTATTTTCAGATTTTCTGTTATTAATTTCTGGATTCCTGTAGCTGGTTCCTGCTATCTAGATATAAAATAGCAGATGTTTACTGAGGTCTCATGATCTGTTTCCACTTTCCAACTTTTGTTTCCCATTCGTTAGATGTTCTTTTACCAACCAGGGAGTTTTTACAACGATGACTTTTTTTTGGAATAAAACATTGTTATAATTCATTGCACAGTATATACAATTATGAGGATACAAAGTTACCGGACTATACTAGCTACTTAGCTAGCAGGGTTGTATATTGATCAGAAAGCGAAGCATCATACACTGAGTGGTAGTGTTAAAAACAACACTGCATTTCCAAACACGGCACGACACAGAAGCGGTACGACACGATAAGATACGGATACAGACACGGCACGAGAATTTTGGTGTGTCGTGTCTAATGCGTGTTGTGTCTGGCTTTTATGAAATAGACACGTGAATTTTTTAGACATGACACGACACCGCACGAAACACGGTATGGCATGGCACGACACAACACAAAAAACACGACACATATTACATACACACAAATATAATGGATTTCTCATTTATGTACATGCTATATATTTTTTCATATAAATCTTGTCCAATATACCTTCAATCTTAAATCAATGATTATGAATAGACTTAATTCTAAATAAAACACTTTTTAATAGTTAGAATTACTAATGAAAGATTGATACATTCGGATTTTGATTAGTACATTACAAAAGGTATATTTTTTATTTTAGTCGAATTTTATTATTTTTTATATTTTATTATTTTGAAAAGTATACTTATATAAATTTAAGTTTGCAACTCACTCTATGTTTTTTTTTTTTTTTTTTCAAACATGGCAGGTCACAAGACCCAAAAAACAAGGATTATACTATGAAATTTAAATATATTTTTTCACGTCAGAATTATAAAATATACTATGAAATTTTTTGCAACTCACTCTATATTTTTTCATGTGAAGTAGATGCAGTTCTCTTTAAATCCAGCGGTAGCACTAACCTTTGATGACATCCAAAAACAATAGGCAAAATTGGATATAACTCCTATTTGATCGCCGATCTTAGTCACCTTGACCCAGCAAGGCTGTCTTTTTCCTCCAAAATTAAGCCTGTAAATTCTGAAAATAGGAGTCCCAACATCTCCAGCAGAATAAAACACGTTCAAAATCACTCCACATGACTCAACAAGGTAACTGTCCAGCTTGACATAAGGATCCTCATTTTCTGGTGTGGTATTTCGTACGAAGGTATTTGTGAGGTTGCATAAGAAATTGAAATATATTCATTTGGACGGTCGTGCCTCGCACGTGAGATACTGTAGTAAGAACAGTATCGCAATCTGGGCCGTTGGTTTTTCTTTGTTGATCTTAGCCGTCAGATCCCTTTCTTGTCTTTACGAAGGTTTGGTATCTGTCTGCTTTTGGCAACTACTGTAGCGCCATCCTTCCAGCTTTTGGCAACTACTCTGTCGCTTCAGTCTCTTCTCCTTCCTCTACGCCTCCTGTGGTGTTGTGGTCGTGCGGACGTGCGGTATTGCTACAGGTCAGGCACTGTGCGTGGTCCCTTCCCCCACCTGTGATGTGGCCTCCTCTTCTATCTTTTGCACACCTTTATCCTTTTCTCTCCTTCCCTCCCTCTTTTCCTCGCACAGCTCCCAATTACAAAAGAGCAGGAAGTTATGCTTCCCTTCCTCCTCCGATCGTCATCGCCTCCAGTCTTGGATCGCAACCTAGATTCTAACGATGACCAGACCGGCTCTTCCCCTTTCAGTTGAGTTTGAGACTTTGAGTATCATTTCTACTAACGTTGTATTCTTTTTCCGATTTAGTAACTATATGATTGTCTTTGTTCTTACAAGTTTGCATATTTTGTTGTCTATTTAGAAATTTTGTGGAAGACTGGAAGTTTTTTGTGGATTTTTTTTTTCCATTTCCTTTTTTTCGAGATTTGTCTAATTATGCTTCAATTTGTGCTGATCACTTCTATTTTCGCTTCATTGTAGGTTTCTTCGTCAAAGTAATGTACGCTTTGTGGGTAGCGTACATTACTGTTAAAAGGAATTGATGTTAAGAATAGTTTTCTTTACGAATCTGGTGAATAGTTTTCTTTCTTATTTTAAGAATTCTATTGTTAAAAAGGAATTGATGTTATGTCAACACTTTACGTTGTTTGAGCTCTTACTTAAAATAAAATAAAATTTTTTTTTCAACACATTAATGCTTGATTTATACTATTTTGTTTTTTGAAAATATACATTCTTGGAGATTTCACATGGAACAGTGACTCTGGTGGTGTAAGAAAAAGAAATAAAATGGGAGAAAATTATTTAGCGATATCTAGCTAGCTACGTCGTTAAGTTTGTAGGTTGGTCAGCTTAGTTATTAGTATTTTTAATTTATGTTGATTTGGACCATTTGATATCTTCTAGGTGTTTTAATGCGGTATGTACACGCAGCAATGGCAGTAAGCTGTTTGAATATATGATCAGTTTGCCATGTGCAGGGAGCTCCATAAAGTGAGGTAGTCTATAATATTCATAAAAAGTTATAACATTGACTCCTTGCTCTTTTCTTTGATTTGCATGATTGAATGCCAACGTTTAACTAATTTTAGTTCTTCATTGTAAAAGATAAACAAGAGTCCAATAGAGTGATACACTTAGGCCCGTCTAACGTGGTGATCACGTGGCAAAAGTGCCATGCCACTTACCGTGCCACAAAAACAAATGACACATTTCAGCATACCGTTAACCGTTTCGTTTATGAAACGGCACATAAATCCGTTCCGTTATTCGTTCCACTTTACAAATTACACACAAAACGGTTTGAAATTAGGCTGAAACGGTCGAAACGGCACATATCGGTATTTCGTTTACCGTTTCGTTATTGAAACGAAATCCATTTCGCTGCCGTTAACCGTTCCGTTTCGCTTATATGGAACGGCATAATGTGGCATTTAATGCCGTTGGCAGGCCTAGATACACTCTTGCAAAAGTGAATTTAAACCACTAATGTGATGTGCCAGCCAATTTTGTTTTCAAATTTCAACTTTATCGTTCTTGTAAATGATAGGGATAACATATTACACTACTATTGGCAGTGGATGACATGATGATGATTCTGGTAGGAATTAGATTCTGGTTAAGATTCGTTTGCATCTTTAGAATCACATGAGTTGTTATGTTCGTATAGACTGATAAACTATATATGTAGAAATAAGGACGGATTAAGGTGCACTTTCAGTAGGTACTTTTTGTTGTAAGAACTGAAGTAGTAGCTGTTCAAGCTGATCATGCATCTGTTTATCGCTTTAGTTCCAATGAGTTAAGGATAATTAAGTTGCCTGTAAATGAAAGCATTGTATGGGGTTGAAGTTGAGAGTTTCATTTTTTAAATATTATATTATATATGTATACGAAGAATTCAAATACTGCAAGCTAATGATTTTTGTAATATGCAGGGGTTGGCTATTAGCTTTGAATTACAATATACTAAAGTAATTCATCATTTTTATTTTTCTCACCACCGTGTAAGCTAGGAATTATTCATCCATCTTTTCATTTATCTTCGAAGGCTGCTGAAATAACTGTATGCCACCATAAATTTATTTACTTTTTGGATTACTCTTTTAAGAGTTAGCTCATGTTGTCGATGGCGAGCTTTTATCTTGATACTTACTAGGTCCAATTAAAAAATGATGGTCACTGGAGTCCTGTTTTTTAAAAAGATGTACGAGAGGTCGTATGCAGAACCAATCTGCAATTTTTTTCATGTGAAATCCCTGCTCAATTTGTAACAGAGGATTTGTTTTATTTTGTGAATTCACTGTTATAATTTGACATAGCGGTTGTGGCCTCATAAGGATTGAAGGGACATGTCATGTCCATTTTACATTAGAATAATTTCTGTTTTTTTTCTTTCTATTTATATGATACCAAAATTGTGCAGGCTTCAGAGTTTACAGTGCACTTTTTATTTGTCTTTCGGCATCTTTTTGTGAAGACATATTTGTAGAGATTGATTCTCTATGGATGCTTATATGATCTATTGTTTTCCTGTCTTTTTGTTTTTATCATTGAGTCTTTCTTAAAACATTAATTCAAATTCAACAAACATAACGTCTTCATTATTTATAATTTAAGATGTATCAAGTAAGAAAGAGATTATGCGATAATAGCACTCTATATATGGAAATAAACATTATAAAACAGATCAATGAAAATAGTAACAAACCCAAACAATTGAAAATGGTGTTATAATTTTGAATTTAAAAAAAATGAAAATATGAATGAATCGCGCAACGCGCGAAATTAGCACTAGTATAGGTAAATCGACGATTGCCGTATCATGCAGGGGCGAAGCCACGTTGGTTTTGGTGGGTCCTTGGACCCACCTCAAAAAAAGAAATTTACATTAAGATAACAATAATTTGTATATAAGAAAAATGTATAATGAGTTAGGGACCATCGAAAAAATTTGAAAGACTCAGGTGGACAAAATTGTGTTGGCTTTGAATCACATAGCGATTTTTTAAAAATTGTATAGGGACCAAAATCGCATTAGTTCTCGGTAAATAGTCTCCTCCCTCATTTACAATGAAACTTATTAAGGCAAAACTTATAATATAATGGGAGATGTTTGGATGAATAATTGTCTTCTAGCATATATAAAGAAAAAAGTGTTCAAAGAGATTCCTAATGAATCTATTAAGCAAAATTATCAGAAAATGAAAGTTCGTATGAAATGATTGTATTTACTTTTTTATTGTTTTGAGTTATTATTTTGGATATTGGTATATTTTTTGGATTTTTGTGTTGATTTTATAGATATATTAAAATTTTCATAATTTTTTTATGTTATATTGTTTTAGAATTGTTTATTTAAAAATTGTTGTTATACTATATCTATATTACACGTTATGTGTGGTACATATATTTTAAAATAAAAAAATTATGGACCTGATACGAATTTCTGCTGGCCGTATGTAATATTAGTGAAATGCATTCCATTCTAACAAGTTTTAAAGGAATCACCAGCAATATAATTCCATCCCTTATTGTCAGGATGAAAGATGAAAGATCGCAGATGTAAAGATCCTGGGGTGATGAACTAAGACAATGGGTCGGTTCTCAATTACATCTATACCTGCCTAACATTGATAAATGGCACGGAACAGGGCGTTCCGTTTGCCATTTCGTTAAAGAAACGAAATCGATTTCGGTACCATTAACCATGCCACTTAGTAAACAAAATGATTTCGGTAAACCGCATGTACAAAAATACGTTAAAACACGTTAACCGTTCCATTTCGCTGTGCCATTTGCCGTTTCGTTAAGGAAACGAAACAGATTTCGCTGCCATTTACCGTTCCGTTTCGGCCTAACGTGATGGCATAACGGCAAACGCATGCCGTTTGCTCCCCTAATTACATCTGAAATACTAAATCCTGGCCAGAGAAGACGGAAACTATTAGACGGTCCCACTGGGATGGAGATATTGACTTTATTGGTAAGGGGATTGAGTAGAAAAAGTTCACAACCATCTTCGACGTCGAGAAGGTAACTGTAGCCGGGTCTATAGTACTCCTTTCTGCAATAAGGTTCTTCAATAGGAATTCTCCTTGTTTTAGTTTCAGGACTAGCAAGAGAATAAAAACATAGTTCTTCTTCGAAAGAAGACTCATCATTATCACGTTCATCAATGAACTCGAGCAACCAGGGGATTTGCGGAGGATTGTCACTCGAACAGAGGAGCCCCACGTCTTGCATACAGCACGGAAGCAGATGAAATTACAGAGATCAATGAGTTTTTGTGAGATGAGGTATATCAGTTCTCAGGGAAGATCCCCCAATCCCTTTCTTCACACATTAATTGAGCGTTTTTTTTTCCTTTAGTTCTGAGGATTTTTGTTGCATAATAGGTTGCAGCCGTGCCATTGGAGGTTTCCAGAGAGTATATAGAGAATGTATTTGTTAATTGTGATTGAGCCTGCAGTTATATATAGTTGGGTATCATAATGATTAATGCAGTCTTAACTAGGGTTTTATTTAGTTAGTAACTTTCCTAACAAGGATGTAGGATTTTCTTTTTTTTTTAAAAAAAAAAAGGATGTAGGATTTACTTCTGATGGATCAATATTACTTTTGTGCCTCAATGAATTAATCTCTTTTTCGTGTTGGCCGGTTAAGTTAAAAGTAATTTGTTTTAACAAAAGCATGTACTGAGTTCTGACATGAAAATTCAATAATGAGTACGTGAACTGTTTTAATATTCGGTACCCGTTTAATTGCGTAATTTGATTTTCTACAAGAAACAATATAATAAATCATAATGTGTACTAAATTTCGTAATGTGACTTAAAAACTGAAATCGTTTATTTAAAATCATGAATAAAATTAATAATCAAAATTTAAATTCGGTTTTAAAATTCTGTCCCCTATAAAATTATCCATTTAATAAAACTCATTTATTTATTTATTTATTTCAAAATAAAATATTGTAAAACTTTTGTTTATCAGTTTATGATATTCGGGGCTTATAAAGTGCCCGTAATGCTTGAGTGCGACTTGAAAATAAATCTTGCTGCAGGAACATGTACCGTTACATGCAAATATAAGAATTTCAAAACTACCAAAATATCCCATACATATTAAATTTTGTTTTACAGCTCGAAGTAATTATTATATAAAATAGGGCTCCGAAAATATAGCAAAATAACAAAGCAATGATAATTCTTGCACCAAATCATTAAAGAGACTACAATTTGACTATTTCCCCCCAAAACAGAGCAAGCAGATCATGCCATAAATTACGTTGCCATCAATCGATTATGAGGAATTTCAAAATCCGCAAGACAGGGATTATTTTTTTTTTTATTGAAAATCAATGTATATTAAGTTTCTGACTTTGATGTGCCAAGACAGAGGTAAAATTCTTAGTCATGCTTTCTCGCCGTTAAAACAGCAAAGGTGATGACAATTTAAACTAAACCTCCTTGAAACTAAACCTCCTTGAATAGGAAAATCGGAAATAAACCCCTCTAATCTTTAAATTCAGAAATAAACCCCTCAAATCCTATTTTGTAGAGAAATAGGCCCTTTTCATTTAATCTGATATTATTTAAATTAAAATAAATTAGATTAATAAATTTATGACATAAATACCCCTCCCTTCCTTCGCATATACAATCCCAGGGACAACTTATCTCCCCGTGTTGCGTCTGCTCTAGCGTATATCAAAAGGAAAGACAATTTGTAATTTATTCTTTCCAGAACGCTAGGTAAAACTAGAGATTTTCTATTTCTTTTTCTAATTTGATCTATCAATATTTTTTCCTTCCTCAATTCTTCGGTGAGAAATGGAGAAAGGGATGAAAGCCACGAACTAAAACCGAAAGCAAATATATTGCTATACTACTGTTTGAATGGAATAATGTAGTTTCATTTATTTTTATATTTGAAGGAACAATAGATAATTAAAAAGGTAAGCATAAAGGTTGAAATGCTTTGCTGGATATTCTATAGGGCCCAAACTATCCCCGCACATTAGTCCAATTGTCCAAATCAGCAATGTTATATCAAAAACTTATAGTTCGAAGATGCTTTTATATCGCCAGTGGCAGCTTAAATGTATATAGAATTGAATCGCAATTTGGCCATTTTTTTTATCACTACAGGCGAGGCCAGGGAGAAGACGAATGGTCCCCGGACAGGATAAAGAGTGCATAGGAAGGACAAGGGTATATTTGTAACAAATGTATAGATTTAATATGTTTTATTTAAAATATGACCAGAATAAATAATAAGGGTTTATTTCTATACAAAATAGGATTTGAGGAGTTTATTTTCGAATTTGAAGATTAGAGGGGTTTATTTCTGAATAAGGAAGATTAGAGGGGTTTATATCTGATTTTGTCTAATAGCAATACTTATTGATTGGTCCTGAGTTAGTCAAAAACGTTTTTACTTAAACTTTTTATTTATTTATTTATTTATTTTTGTAGTACATTCAATTTCAAGATATAGAGAACAGAGGTTCCCTGATCCACCTTTCAATGTACACCGTCGACTTTTTTGTTGCGAGTACTGACTTCTAATAAGAAGCCATCCGTTTTCATCGGGGAGTGCTTTGGGCACGATTAATATCGCTGGGAGCAATCCGCTGAACTTTTTGTGACACATATTCCCTCCGATATATTATATCAGTTTCCATAATTAAATTCTCTTAGGGCTCGTTTGGATGGTTTGGGATCAGACTAGGAATAGCTAATCCGGGACTAAATTTGAGGAAAAATACCATTCACGGGACTAGTAGGAAGAGTACTATTCCGGAACTAAAAATGTTGTTTGGATGGTGAGTTTGGAATAGCGTTGGGAAGTGTGAAAAGTAGAGAGAAAAGTGTTGTTGGGAAGAGTGTTGTTGGAAATTGTGTTATTCTTGGGATTAGTTATTCCGATCTTAGTCCACTTCCGTTTAGATGAAATTTTTAGTCCGGGATTAAGCTATTCTCAGAATTAAGTTATTTCGGTGCCATCCAAACGAGCCCTTAAATAAAAGTATCAACAATTTTTAGGTCAATTTGTTAGCCGCCGTATTTTGAAGAGCCAATTCATAATCGACAATTATCTTAAAAGTTCATTTGCACTATCAAAATTTTCCAAGCACAAATTCAGCTGTCTTCATTCTCCACTTAACTCGATGCTCTCTCTTTCATTTATTTTTATATTATCTTGTTATTTTTAAGTTCCACCCTTTTCATCTCTTTCATTTAACTGGTATGTGAAATAAATCAAAGCATAAAAACAAATAGTTTCACGCAATAGTTTCATATCAAATCACTACTCTTATTATCTACCATCAAGCAATAGTTTCACGCAATGTACCAATTACAAAATTCTTAACAACAAACAAAATCATAAAAGCAATCGAAGCAATTGATAGTTCTACAATTTTTGAGTTGTGTAGCAAGGAGTGGGAGTTACTAAGGTAGGGAGCCAGTGAGGTTTAAACAGAGTAGTTAGGAGATGCGAGAGAGATGTCACGAGCTGAGTGCGGTAAGAGGGTTGTGCTCCAGAGATTTCTATTTCAACTTCGCATCACAAGTGGCTGCCACTGTTCTAAAGATACAGTCATACAAAATTTATGAATTATTTAGAACTAAAAATGAATTAAAAAAGGATAAAAGTGTAAAATTCGAAGTCATTTTGCCAAAAAAGAATCTTTATTGGACAAATTAAACCAAGCCACGATAAAATCTCCACCCAGCTAAAGTCGATGTTAAGTTGTTAACATACCTATAAAGATAGAAAATTTGTGAATTTCGTATTTGCACAATATAATTTGGTAAAATCATGAAATTTTTTTGAAAGTGGTTACCATGAAATTTAAAATACAAAAATACAAAGATTCTTAACTTTTTTTTTTAAAAAAAAATACAATAATTTAAGAATTATGTTGTGTGGGTATGGAAATGGCAGACCCGTGCTTAGAGGTCGGGTACAAGTTAACATGTATATGTCGTTGCCGTTACCAAGAGCCTTATGTTTGCCCTTTTTAATTTTTTTTTTTAAGAAATGAGAGTCAGCAGAAAAGTTTGGCTTCTCTTTAATTGTACGGATTTTAAAAAGAGAATTTTAATTCTGGGATATTAATTTCATATATAAGAATCTAAATAAAACTGTAACTATAACTTATGATTAAACTTTTACGACAAACACATATGCAATCAAGCTTGATGTGGACCGTCAATCCTAAGCAAATTAAAAAATCACATGTGACACTATCTTAAGTAGTGTGGGTGATTAGATTCAGAACTAAAAATGTTTTTTTTTCTTTTCGAAATATATGTTTTCCAAACGATTAATCAATTTGGACTAACATATGGTCAGTTTTATTTATTTATTTTTTCTTGTAGAAAAGTATATCAGATCCAATCTTTTCGAGCTGTTAATTTGTAAATAGGCTCATGTGCTGTCCATTTTTCTCATTAGCGAAAGAGTGGATACTAAATACCCATTTTAAGCATATGCATGAACTATGCTGAGCATAAATATTTTTTTATGGATGTCTATAGAAAATTTCAAATTAAATAAAATATGATTCATACATGATCGATTAAATCTCTGTTCTAAGTTACACATGGCGTAATTAAATATTTCAAGGTGATCAGTTGATATCGACTATAAGATTCATTTGAATGTTTTTCAATATCCTATTCCGTTTTTCTATGACAAGTCCGTCAAATCTAGGTAGTGTAGCAAATTAAAATACGAGGGAGTCAGTATACGGCTATACGCACAAAAAAGTAAAATATTTAGAGGGTAATAATAGATGAACATAATTTAGTAAAATCATTTAACCTTTATCGATGACTTGCTACGTACACGATTAATCAACCAGTAAAGTTGCATCATGTATCGTTCAATACTTCGCTGATACATAAATATATAATTCTAGATGTATATTATAGAGCAATCATATTTTGAGCAAGCCCTGATATGATCAGTCAATTGTCTTGATTTATGCTTACAAATTACAAAAGTTAATCCGACAATATCATGACCTTTGGTTTATTATCATATATAAAACATATTGGTTTACAGACTTAACAAAAGTTTTTATGATTATGACCAATTATTTGTGCTCCCCAAATTAAATGTTAACATTAATGATGGAGGTGCATATGTTCCTGTTTATTACTGTTCTCTCTCTCTCCAACAACCAA